>CM021103.1:553958172-554582302 GCA_007115665.2 Sequoiadendron giganteum
CATTTGACTCAAGATCTATTTAAATCCGTCAGTTATCACCGGATTCGATATCTGATCGTCTTTGCGAAAAGGACTGTCACAACCAGTCAATTAACTAGTTCTAACTCATATGCATGAACATATTTATTAATTAAATATCTTTATTTAATTAATTAATTCATGTGTGCATTCGAACGGATCATTCTCCGAGTTCTAACTTTATCCTTTTCATTCAAAGTCTAATTCTTCTATTTTCGAAGACTTTCAACTGAAGGTTAAATCATTTATTTAATCTTGAACTCCTATTCTTAAATATTTTCGAATAGTCTTAACACCAGATTAAATTATTATTCTAATTTAATCTTTATCCAACATAATTTCCCAACTCACGTTCTAACTGACACAAAACTCACATCGCATGTCATTCATCAATCTCGATTGTTGATCTGTCTTTCGAATCTAAGTTGATCATTCAAAAACCAACTTTCTATAAATTGGTTGATCTTTGGCATTATTCCTCTCCCGAAATCAATACAATTTTTGGAAGAACTTAATCTTCGATATTTTTCTTAGACATACATCAAGGCTAGGCTTGCATACATTCTGAAATCTGAGGGCAAGAATACCAACACGACAAAATAGAGAAGGAAAATCAAGATAATTCAAGGAAATGGATTGATATTCGGTGAGACTGTTCTATGTTTTACGTTATTTTCTTTTTAATTCATTTGATTCGTTCTTTGTTGTTTGATTTAGATTTATGCATGTATAGATTAGATTTAACCATCTTATTGTGCAACATTTATTTTATCTATGTCACATCTGGTAAACCCGATGTGAAGACACTTCAAACTTCATGAATCCATTCTGCTTTCTCATTTTTTTTGGAGGTATCATAGGACAAACTGCATCTGAATGACGAAATGACGGATCTGGGTTCGCGAACCGCATTTGAAAAATACCAAGACGCATCTGATAACATAAGCCGCATCTGAGACCTCCCGCAACGCATTTGACTGTCAACATCACGACGCATCTGTGAATTGAAACGACGCATCTGGCTGGTAATAATTTTGAATTTTAACTTCCATATTTTTCGCATTTTGATAATTTTTGTTTTTGTTTTTCGCTAATCTTTTGTTTACAACTTTGTTTTAGGAGGATAACATTATTTTTGCAGGATGAAGCATAGAAGATATTGAAAACCAAACCCATTTTCTTGCAAGACGAATGACGAAGACCAATGAAACTACTAATAAATTGCATGCAAGACCTGTTGTCGAAGACTTTAAATATTTAAAATGAACTTTTGTGTTTGGTAGTTAGATAATTGACATATGGCTTAAAATTAACCAGTGTTTACTTTGTCTGGTGCGAAAGCACACTTTGTAATTACACTTACGATTCGGTATATCAAAGTATCCTCTCCCCTTGTGCATTCGTGTGATCCTGGGTGTAAGAGAAACGGTAACTGACTCTAGAACTTGGGCCTGTCTTGGTGGAAAAAATTACTCACCCCAAGACGACTTAGACCGGTAACACGCTTGTCGCCATCGACTTCCAACCGGTATATAAAAGTGGATTTTTGGGGGAAACCCCAAAAATCACGCTCATTGTTCTGATGAGAAGGGCATAAATGGTCTCTTTCCATACTGGATGGTGCCCCATGAATGGAATGCCCTTACTAAAAACCTTGTTGCAGTTTTTCCAAAATTCCAATCTATTTATTGGTGTAGCAGGTCAGACCTGTGAAGCCGTCTCAAATTCTTACGATTCATGTGTAGAGATGAAATGTATGCCATGGGAGTTTCATGGGTCTAGTAGCTTGGCTGCCCCATATAAGTGAGTGTCGTGGAGGGGAGCTAGTGGGGTGAAACTACTAGTCATCCACCTTGAATATGCGTAGCTGGAGAAATCCAATTGAGAACTCAATAAATACTGTCCAACACAGCCTAGGTTGTACTTGTCTTATGATTTTAACAGATTCATACACGTCAAACTAAAAATACTTTGTATTATGTGCTTGTTTTTCCTTTATTTGTCGAAACTTGATCATTAAACTGAGTTAGTCATAACATTGTCATCAGAAAACCGCAACTGTCATATTTTGAGCCGCATGTGTCTTTACGAGTCGCAACTGTCATATTTAAAACTGCATGTGTTTTTACAAGCCGCAACTGTTAAACGAAAAACTGCATGTGTCTGTCAACAGATTTAGTTTCATAGAGTTTATATTCCGAGTTGCATTTGTCATAGTTTATACTGCATCTGTCAGAAAAGGTTGCATTTGTCTGTCAACATTCGAGACCTGGTTTGGTCAATTAACTGCATCTGAAAATTGAAATGTATCTGTCAAATTCATCAACCCATCTGAAAGGCGAACCGCAATTGACTATCAACAGAAAATTTCACTCAGTCCAAAAACAAAACGATCTTTTTCGCCTCTATTTCTTACGATCAACCTTGGACAAAAACTGAAAAAAATTGCTCAAAACCCTTGCATTATTAGGTCTCATTTACATCTTAGTCGTAGTCATCATAAGTTGCAAACATTTAGACACCCCATAGGAAGTTGCATATCGTAGAATAGAACAACTTTCTGCGTCATTGGATACGTTCATGCACTCAATTTGTCATTATCTTTGAACCTAGTCACTATTATCCTATTAGTGAATCCTTCCAGCTCAACAATCTAGTTTGGGAAATTCACCTTCTCAGTTGTCTTTGTCCTACAATCAGGTTCCTAGGTAAAGTTATATTATTGCTTGGATTTATTCCGTAGGTGGTAGGTTATTCCCATCTTACAATCATTTACCGTCATAGTCTATTCGAAATTTTGCATACTGTCCATCCTAGCATACGTCATCCTAGTATACGTCATTTTAGAAATCTTTAATTTTTAGTGACATCCTTTATATTCAGAAAATTCTAAAAACATAGAAATAGGACATATCAGTTTTTAGACATAGTTTGCATTACCTCATTCCGAGCAACTTTTCATGGTTGAAACAAGGTCTAGGAAGAAACATAGAGTAATGTCAAACCCTAACGAATTTTTCAATCCTTTCGGAAACCAACCATCAGGGAAAGAGATACCACACAAAACTTTGCTTGAAAAACACGTCAATAGAGACATACATGGAAAAAAATTTACTGAAGACATAGACATTGTCGTACAAGATCCTGAGTTTGCATCCTTTATGGATGAGTGTTTGGCAAATGATCCCCAACAATATCTAGCAAAGTTGCTAGTAGAAGGTGCCACACTACCACCAGGATTTGATGTTCACACTTTGAAAACAACATCTACTCAACCAACGCAAACCGTGACGTCAAGTGTCATTGTTTCTCAAATTACTACAACAATACCAACTAGCATACCTACTCAAACATCGTCAATTGTAAACACAACCCCATTCAACATAACACAAGGTTTACAATTCACTGTAGGAGCATCTTCATCAAAACCCTTTGGCACAAACACTACTATTAAAAGATCCAAAGTTGGCACGAACACAACTATACCACATACTGCCATTCCACAAATAGGGGTTACAAAGAACATTCTGACAGGAAATATTCCTATACCAAATCAGAACATTCCGACAGGAAATATTCGTGTACCAAATCAGAACATTCCGATAGGAAATATTCCTATACCAAATCAGAACATTCTGATAGGAAATATTCCTATACCAAATCAAAACATTCTGACATGATATATCCCTACATCGAATCAGAACATTCAAACAAGATATATACCCTCGCCAAATCACAATCTGTCACAGAACATAGCATTTCAGAACACTTACATTGATCCTAAAAACACAAACATGTCCTTGACACAGGTAGATGTTCTGCAAAATCAAATGCAAATCCTTCAACAACAAATGGACAGTATGTCTATGTCAGGCAAATGAACTATCTCAGCACAAGATTTATGTCCATGTCTTTTTGACAAAGCGCTATACGTGACACCCTTCCCACGTGGATACATTATACTGAATTTGCCTAAGTATAATGGGAAGAGGAATCCTTTAGAACACATTAGAGAATTCTCTACAACATGCATGGACATATCATATGACTCCACATACTTGATGAGACTATTTCCCTAAACCCTTTTCGGGATAACACTGGAATGGTTCTCTAAACTACCATATGGCATACGATCATGGGGTGAATTAGCTAAGAAGTTTGTCGAACACTTTGCCTTCAACATAGATAATGAAATAACAATATCTACCTTGTGTCACACCACGCAAGAAGAAGGCGAAACTTTCACCTCTTTCTTCCAGATATGGAGAAGTTTAGCTAATAGATGTCTAGTTGAGATACCAAAAAAACAAAAAGTCACGATATTCCTTGAAAATCTTAATTCGAAACTGAGAAGTGACTTAAGGGTACATTGTTGTACCTCATTCCTAGACTTGGTGCAAAAGGGCATTATACTTGAAAAAGGCCTTATTGACAAAGGAGACATTAAAGTACCAGGCAGGAACCCAGTTGTCAACATCAAAATGCTCCCAACGATAGAAACAAGTTCTGGTCTAGAAACAAAAATGTAACAAATGACGGTATCGTTGATGCTAAGACCCTAAATGTGGGACCTGCCATCACACTTAGAGGTTACGACCCCAATCAAGACAAGATGAGTAATCCAGATCTAATGACAATTTTTTCCCAAAATTCACAACAACAACGACCACATAGGAGATTTCCTAAACGTGAGTTTACACCCTTAGGGGAACCAATTGAGACAGTTTTCAAAGAATTGATCAAACATAATCTCCTAAAACCTCTGGAACCAAAATAGTATGATCCTGGGCAGTTTAAATCCTCATGGTGTGATGATAATGCCTATTGTGAATACCATCAAACAAAGGGACATAACCTACAACAATACCGACAACTAAAAAACATCATACAAGATTTTTTTGAAGACGGAACCATAGAGGTCAGTGGGCAGAAACATACCAAGAATAGTGATCGCAAGGTCTTCACAGATCCATTACATGACCATGGGAAAGGAAAGGCCTCCAGTTCGAGAACTAAGAATAATACCTTGGCCAATTATAACAGTGCTAAGTATGATTATAAACCAAGTAAGATCATCTATCATATCTGAGCCGTTGATGAAAAAATCTATACCATTACCATAAAGAAGTGACCTGAATGTGCTGCAAATACACACAGAACTAAGATAACCCTTCCAGGTCCTTCTTCTGAGCCACCTACACATTCTTCCAAGTCCAAGTATAATTTTCTCGATCAACTGGGCAAGACCCCAACACATATATCTATCTTGGAACTGTTGACTATCTCACCAGATCATCGAGCCATTCTCAACAAAGCCTTCCAAAACACTATTGTCCCTACCAACTTAGATGTCAACCGTTTTGAATAAATGGTGGAATATTTAGCCTATTGCCATCACACCACATTATCTCAACAAGATTATTCCACTGAAAAGACCCATCATAACGATTCGTTACACCTAGAAGTTCTTGTCCATAAAACTAAAGTCAGACGAGTCTTGGTAGACGGAGGAGCAAGGTTGAACCTTTGTAACTTGAAATTAGTTAAGGCATTAGGATTCTCATAAGCATGTGTGGACACCACTAAGAGTATAGTCATTAAGGCTTACGATGATAAGGAAAGATCATCCAAAGGAGTTTTCACACTCCCTGTTAGGATTGGCCCTGCAGTTATGGACACTAGCTTCCAAGTCTTGGATCTCACCCTTCCATATAACCTTTTGTTAGGTAGACCTTGGATACATGCAATGAAATTCATACCTTCCACATATCACCAGTGTCTTAAATTCTCGTATAATGGCACTGAGATCACGATTGATGGTGATCTAGATCCTTTTTCAATATTGCACAAGCCTACGAGAAATTCCACAACCACAAGTGCCAGTTAATCAAGAAGCTTCATCATCTACTTTATCCCTGTACATTAATCCATCAACTCTTACCAAGTCCATTTCATCACAACCACCATCATCCACTCCTAAGGTCAAGATCCAAGACAAGGGTTGTGGAGAATATCACATGAAGGCATCCTATTGTGTCAGTCAGTTGGTTCCATCTAAGACATATGGTTTACCCATAGCAGATAGGAGATAATATGTAGTCACATTTCATGTTCCTCCTACAATGACATTGACAAAATGGGGAGAGTTAAGTGAAGAAGTTGTGGACCAAGATGATATTACCTCCTTGTTGTACCAGGAAGACAATGAATACCCCTCACCGTCTATTCAAATAGCTAAGGATCAAAATGGAAAAAGGCTTTACGATAATGCAAAGCAAAGGCTATGACACACGTAGTGGGTTAGGACTACATCAGAATGGAAGGAGTGAACCAATCATTATCTCACCACAACCAAAAGGCCTAGGGCTAGGGTTTCAACCGCTTAGAATTGGATTTCCTAGTACTTCGTCACCATTTCAAGAGGAAGTAAATGCTTATGAAGACATCCAGATATCTCACAAACCACTTGACCTAGTTTACGATGAATCCCCTGACTCAAGCGACTATGAATGGGATTCCCTTTCCTTTAACAACACCATGAACCTAGATAAGTTATTTGGGGAACTTGAAAGAATGATAAAACCCGTACCAAATCCATCTAGCCCCTGTCATAAAAATCCCTTGTCCAAAGAAGAATAGCTTAAGCATTATTATTGGGAAACCCTTGATCCTACATCTTGGGCACCTGACGAACCATCTTCTGACGACCTAGCCCTTACAGTAGTCCCACATTAGAGTTTACCTACCCATAAGAAAAAGAACAAAAAGGAGTTAGTCCAAAACTTTTGTGACCATGTTAACCACTCTATCTTCACCTTGTCAGCCTCCACATTTGATAACTCTAATGATGACATGCCCCTCGTATATACCCAACTTATCGACTGGGATCAACAAGGTACACCCATCTTAGACATATTCGAGAACGACGAAGCAATAGCTAAGTTCATGGGACTTTGAGAAGGCATACCAAGAGGGGATCATAAAGCTGGCTTTACCATAGACTTGGATGAAAAAGCATATTTTGGGGAGTTTGTTTACACCTCTAGTCGCAAAAATGAAAATAAAAATAAAAACAATGAAAATGAGGAAAATAACAAATCCCTAGGTGAAAACCAAAAGGTGCCTTGGGACGAAGAAATAGTAAAAATAAAAGATGTATCCGAGGGTGAAAACCTCTCTAAGGAACCCAAGGATGGAGGTTTGAATATTCTCCCAGTTGCTCAGAAAAAGTCACCAATGTTAGTAGAAGAGTCTATTGAGGTCAACATAAACACAGAAGAAAACCCTCGGGTAATATACTTTGCAGCCTCTTTGACAGAGACAAAACGACCTGAGTTTCAAGACTTCTTCATAAAGAGATAGATAAAATTTGCATGGTCGTATGCTGACATGCCTAGGCTAGATCCAGATCTAATATTGCACCATCTACCATTACAACCAGTTATTAAGCTCGTCAAACAAAAGCTAAAGAAGATGCATCAATAAATTGCTCTACTGGTCAAATCAGAACTTAAGAAACTATTGGATGTCGGATTCATAAGATCCATAGACTATGCAGTTTGGATTTCAAATCTTGTGCCAGTGACTAAACCAACTGGGGGCATCCGCATTTGTATAGACTTTAGAGATATCAACAAGGTGTTTCCTAAGGATGACTTCCCTTTGTCGAACATTGACATGATAGTGGACCTTACAAAAAGATACAAGATGCTATCCCTCATGGATGGTTTCTCTGGGTATAACCAAATCAAAATAGCAGCTAAAAGCCAACACAAGACAACTTTCACATGTCCGTGGGGAACATACTGCTGGAATGTTATGCCTTTTGGGCTCAAAAATGTAGGAGCTACGTATCAACGTGCAATGATGACTATTTTCCATGACCTTGTACATACTCTCATGAAATATTATGTCGATGATCTCATAGGTAAATTAGTAACAAGGGCAGATCATTTGAAAGTTCTAGACAAGATATTCCAAAGGCTAGAAAATTACCAAGTCAGAGTAAATCCAAAGAAATGTGTCTTTGGAGTGAAATCAGGGAAACTTCTAGGATATGTCATTTCTAGAAGAGGCATTGAAGTAGACCTAGTGAAGGTAAAAGCTATTGTAGAAATGCCTCCTCTAGCCAACATTGGTCAACTAAGAACACTACAAGAAAGATTACAGTCCATCATGCACTTCATAGTACAACTAGCAGACAAAATACATCCATTCCAACATTTTCTCAAGAAAGGAGTACCATTTGTATGAACACCTAAATGTCAGGAAGCTTTCCAACAAATCAATGGTTATCTGCTTGCTCCACCTGTGTTAATGCCACCTACAGATGATAGACCTTTGATACTTTACATTTCAGCAACTCAGTCAGCATTAAGAGCCCTTCTCGCATAAAATGATGATCAAGGTCATGAAAGGGAAGTGTACTACATCATTCATACCTTGGTTTAATATGAACTAAAGTACAGTAACATAGAACGTGCCTGTCTTGCAGTAGTCTTTGCTACTCAAAAAATTTGGCACTATATGCTAAACTGCCAAACCATGTTGGTCGCAAAGATTGATCCTCTCAAATATCTCCTAAGTAAAGCAACATTAACAGATCGATTGGTTAAATGGGTGATGATAGTGAATATGACATCCAATATGTGGAGAGGAAAGCTATAAAAGGGAAAGTAATTGCAGATCAGTTAGTGGATGCACCCATGAAGGAAGACCATCCTTTAGTGGCAGATTTTCCTGATGAGTTTATCTTCAAAGTTGACACTAGAACCAAATGGAAATTATACTTTGATGGGTCACATACTAATCGTGGTTCAGGAGAAGGCATACTGTTTGTTACACCTCAAGGCGATACTATTCCTAAATCATTCGAGATTGCTTTCCCTTGCACCAACAACATATTGGAATATGAAGCCTTAGTGATAGGACTAAGAATGGCAGCCCAATGGAAGATTAAGAGTCTACATGTTTATGGGGATTCTCAGCTAGTAGTTCGACAAGTAAATGATGATTATGAAACTAAAGATGACAAACTTGCCCCCTACAAGCGCATGGCCGATAGTTTCAAACAATAATTTGATGACATCACCTTTCAACAAATACCACACATTCAGAACAGGGCAACAGATGCTATGGCAACCATGGATTCCTTATTGGATATTCCTAGCAATGTGCCTAAGTTCAAGTTTTTGGTTGAACAACTGTTGGTCCCTGCCTATGATGTCCCCGATTCCGCGATGGTGTGCATGATTGTTGGTCCTACTTCCCCTTGGTACAAGGATGTATACGACTATCTAAATGCCCAAATCTTACCTTTAGACTTATCAAACATCCAATGTAGAACCTTTATTCATAAGTCTGCCAAATACACCATCATCGAAGATACCCTGTATAGACGTACCTTAGATAACACCTTAATGAGATGTCTCGATGCGGAGGAAGCACATGCAACCTTGCAAGCGGTACATGAGGGTATATGTGGATCCCATTCTAGCGGTCCTACTTTAGCCCACACGATTATGAGATTAGGTTATTATTGGCCTAAAATGGAAAAGGACTCGTATATCTTTGTCAAGAAATGTCGACAATGTCAGATACACAGAGATTTGATACACGTGCCAGCACAAGAGCTTGGTCTGATTACTTCACCATGGCCCTTTTCCCAATGGGGACTTGACCTCATAGGTAAGATACACCCTCCACCATCCAATGGCCATAAGTTCATCATAACCGCCACCGAATAATTCACCAAATGGATTGAAGCTATTCCCATGACCTACATAATCGACACACAAATATCAAAATTTATCCTAAACTACATAATTTTTCTATATGGTGTACCTCAATCCATTATCACAGACAATGGTCATCCATTCAAAAACCAAGAAGTCTGCCATCTATGTGAAGAATTCCATATCCAACATCATTTTTCCACTCTATATTACCCACAAGGTAACGGCCAAGCCGAGGCATCTAATAAAACCATTATCAAAATCCTCAAGAAGACTGTCAATGACACTGGTCGTGACTGGAATTTAAAGCTTAATCCTGCCTTATGGGCTTACCGCACAAGCATTTGTACTCCCACCAATGCCACTCCATACTCCCTAGTATTCAGATCTGAAGCTATCTTACCTATTGAGGTTGAAATTCCTTCCCTGAGGGTATCCTTGAAAGGTCATATTGACAATGAAGAATACCGTGTATCTAGATTACATGAGTTAGAATTCCTAGACGAATGAAGACAAAAGGCACTAGATCATTTGCAAGCATATCAAAATCATCTTCGTCACAACTATAATAGGAAAGTTCTAAATCGACACTTTGACATTGGTGACCTGGTCTTAATGGAGAACCCCAAGAATCAAGTTGAACGAGAAAAACTAGGTATGTTTGAACCTAACTAGTTAGGGCCCTATATTGTCACAGAAGCTTTTGGATCAGGAGTGTATCAACTCTCTACCCCTTAAGGAGAACCAATTTTGTCACCAATCAACAACCTTCATTTGAAGAGGTTCTATGCGTAGCTTTTGAGAACCATGTTTTAATCGGAAAAATACAAAAAAATGGTTACCTTGATGAAAACCTGGCAAACAGGTGTCTTTGTAACACCAAAAAAATTGAAAAATCAACAAAATAGTAAAGAGAAATAATTCATCCAATAGTGAAAACCACTTCGATGGCACTATGGATAAGTACCATGGTGAAAACCTACAAAATAGGCACCATGTGTAGTCGACTTTGCTCCTTCGTCTACCATCATTCCAATCAAACTTTTCATCTTCACTCAAAATAAATGGTTGTCTTATCCATTACTTTGAATGATTGAAATCAAGTCCACTTCGTCTCCCCACTCCATCATGTATGTCTTATTCCCGACTGGGGGGAAATCCTTGTTCTGTGTCATGTGGACCTTGTACATAGCAACCCAATGTCAGAAAATGTCTTGAAAGAAATAAAAAACATTAGAAAATGTCTTGAAAAAAATAAAAAACATTAGAAAATGTCCTAAAAAAATCCAAAAACATTAGAAAACTCCAAAAAGACAAAAAAATAAATCAAAACATGTCAAAAATCGCAAAAACAGAGTTAGAGTCAATCGTGTCAAGTCAGTCGTAGACATAGTTGAACTACATTGCCTTTACGACTAGATGTAGGCAAGTTTATCAATCGATGTTCCCCTGAGGCATTAGGTCTGTCTGTCTAGGTTTTTTCATGTATCACACACATAAAATCATGACATATTTTTTGTAGATATCAAAGTCAGTGGTCGTGTCAAACTACGAGGTCTCTGCATGTACAATGTAGGCAAGGCTATCAATCGATGAGCCCCCGAGGCCACACTAGGTCAGTCCATTAGGGTTTATCACATTCACTATCACACACATTGCATATCATCAACTTAAGTACATATTTTTCAGTCAATTATGTCAGTTAAAGTCTGGTCAAACTACGAGGTCTCTGCGTGTACAACATAGGCAAGGCTATCAATCGATGAGCCTCTGAGGCCACACTAGGTCAGTCCTTTAGGGTACATCATCTCAAGTCATACACTTCCAACACACACACACTTATAACAATCAAGGAATCAAAACAAGTCATGTATCAACAAGGAAAACATCTCAAAACTGTCATCAAGTCAAAATCAAACACATTGTCAGAGTGATCAACTTATATCTTAAGCAAGATATGTCTTTCTTGTCAACGAACATTGTCATAGCCTCATGTAGCTTGTCACATCAACGACATCAGGCTCAAACATCTTATATGGCATGTGTCTTTCTAAAACCAGGCTTTGTCATGTCTTACACAGATAGTCAACAAGTCGAAACCAGACTCAACGTCTTATACTGTATGTGTCATCCCTCACATCGAGCTATGTCAAACATCAAACAATTACACAAGATCAAGTTTTGGCAAATACTTTTATTTGGATTTTTGACTTTACATCATATTTTGTCTTATCTTTTTATCGATTTGTGCATGAGTCTGGTTACTAGCTTTCTCAAGGATGTCCCTTGAAGGATTTAGAGAAGCAAGGATGTCTCAGGACTCGTTTTCTTTGTCTGTTGTTTGTCAACTATCTTTTTAACTTTGGATTTTGAGTCATGTTACTAGTTTCCTCAAGGATGTCCCATGAAGGATTTAGAGGAGCAATGGCATCCCATGACCCGTCTTTTATTTTTTTGAAGTCTGTGGTTTGTCTGGACAAAAGACTAGGGCAATCTTGCTCTTAGTATGAGTTAAGACACTCCTTTTCTGTGATTGCCTTTTTTTTGCAAGTGGATGACTTTGTACACTATGTTCTATCTCATATCATGGTGTGTACTATCCATTTGTGTCAGTCCCGCCCAATGATGATAAAATGTAAAGCTTAGTATAAATATGGAAAAATATCACAAATTATATGTCCTTCAAACAACCTTTCTTGTTTCTTACTAACATTTTGAATTATCCACGCTAACATTTTTTTTTTTATGCATCTTCACCACCATTATCTATCCATTTCGAGAGCACACTCATGTTCTTTGAACCTACCTGTCCTCTCAAGGGGGCATACCAATACCTCCTCGTCATCCTTCCTCACCCTGCTTTCACTGGGGCATGTTTTTAACGATTTTTCTTTGACACAATGCGATAAACAACATTGTATCAAAGAGGGGCAAACTGTAGACGTTGAAAATTGGTATAGGCCTGCGAATACCACTTTCGACATAATTTTCTAATGTCCATGGTCATGATTAAATAATGTTAATTATCTAATTATTTCCTAAACACATTTTTCTTCTATTAATTAAATAATTTTAATTATTTAATTAATTCATTATGACCCTTATTCAACTCTGATTAATTAAATAAATCATATTTATTTAATTATTTCGTTAATTAATTAATTCCCTTTCTAAATTAAATAATTTATTATTTAATTTATCCCTTTATCATATTTTCAACTATAACTAAATATTCTTTTTGAATTATTTAATTATTCAATTAACCTTTTCAGTCAATTAAATAAATTATTATTTATTTAATTAAATCATTTTAATTTTGAATGTTGAATTAAATTAATATTTAATTGATAATTAATTATTTCTATCACATTCTTATGTCACCTACTTAACTAATTATTCACTCACCATCTGACTCGAGATCTATTTAAATCCGTTAGTTATCTCCGGATTCGATATATGATCATCTTTGTGAAAAGGACTCTCTGTCACAACCGGTCAATTAACTAGTTCTAACTCATATGCATGAACATATTTATTAATTAAATATATTTATTTAGTTAATTAATTCATGTGTGCATTCGAACAAATCATTCTCCGAGTTCTAACTTTATCCTTTTCATTCAAAGTCTAATTCTTCTATTTTCGAAGACTTTCAACTAAAGGTTAAATCATTTATTTAATCTTGAACTCCTATTCTTAAATATTTTCGAACAGTCTTAACACCAGATTAAATTATTATTCTAATTTAATCTTTATCCAGCAAAATTTCCCAACTCACGTTCTAACTGACACATAACTCACATCGCATGACATTTATCAATCTCGATCATTGATCTCTCTTTCGAATCTAAGTTGATCATTCGAAAACCAACTTTCTATAAATTGGCTGATCTTTGGCATTATTCCTCTCTCGAAATCAATACACTTTTTGGAAGAACTTAATCTTTGATATTTTTCTTAGACATACATCAAGGCTAGGTTTGCATACATACTGAAATCTGAGGGCAAGAATACCAACACGACAAAATAGAGAAGGACAATCAAAATAATTCGAGGAAATGGATTGATATTCGGTGAGATTGTTCTATGTTTTACGTTATTTGTTTTTTAATTCATTTGATTCATTCTTTATTGTTTGATTTAGATTTTTTATGCATGTTTAGATTAGATTTAACCATCTTACTATGCAACATTCATTTTATCTATGTCACAATACATATCCAATACTATAAAACCATATTAAATGTAATTCAAAAGTTTATAATAATATAATATATAATCTAGAATTATTACAAACAAGGCTCGTTAAAAACTATTCAAAGGTAATAAAATTTTCATCGAAAACCAAAATATCAAACTTAACTTAGGGTTGTGAACACATGGGATTTTAGAATCTTGCATAAGATAAAACCCATATGTTTGTAAATTTCATCCCATTGTAGGACCCCACTACCAACATACAAAAGGATGTCTAACCCTAAGGACATAGTAAAAACGTTTCTAAAATGTTACTATTTTTAATAATAAAGATCATAGGTCACACCAAGTTATCTAAATGCATTAATATATTTTATCCCTAACGCATAATATGTGCAACTACTTAAGTCCATAATATTGAATGAGAAGTAACATTATTTTCACTAGATATGATAAATAACATTGCCCATAATTAATCTCACAAGGTTAATTCACTTAATTTACAAGTACATAATATTTTCAAGGTTATCATCACATAAGATAATGTGAAAAACTAACATGATAAGATAGTATAATTTGATAGAAGATAGAGGGAAAACACCAAAAAGGTGCTCTTATACCATGCAAAAATCCATAGAGCCATGAGATCCCCACGTGATTTTCATAGACTTGAAGGTGGACTTGCTCTTAATGAAGTCCATTAATCCAAATGTTGAAGAGAAACAAATGTGTAGTATGTTTCTTCTCACTCTCAATGCATCCAATGGAAATTAAATTAAGACATATATTAAAAATAAAAACATGAAATGCATGTTTATTCTAGAAATATCCTAATAATAAATTTTAGGTGAACCTCTTACTAGATTCTCCAGGCTCAATTTTGGCTCCCAAGATCTTGGTTTGCCTTAATGAGCCTACCCCTTTGGTATTTGTATTTTTTTAGAAATAATCGATTCTTAAATTTTCTTAGAGAGAAATTGTAAAACATCAACATGTAGTCTAGCAAAAGGTTACAGTATCATGTCATTCAATATCAACTCATAATTAGATCCACTCATTGATTATTAAACTTACTCCAAACTAGTATTTATTGTATGACAATCTCAAGTCTTGTTGGGTGTTAGGATTAAGGTTAGTGTCTTTCCCTACAAATAAAAGCTTTCCAAAATAATCATAGTCAAATATATTAGTGATTGTTCACCACCATCAAGAGGATCACGCACAAGGACGTATAAAACAAGTACATTATATTCAAATTCACCATAGTCAGTGGATCCTTATTAAGAAAATTAACCATAGATTAATAAGATAATAAGGTCTAAAGTGGATTTCCCAATTCCTAGGTTATCTAATAGAGGGAGTGTAGTTTTTTCATTGAGGTTGTCACCTAAGGGTTGTACTAATGGTATTCCCTTGTTTCTCGTGGTATTCTAAACTTGCAAACACAACTTCCCCTACTTAGGTAATGATCTAAACTTTATTTATAAAATCAGCACCAAAATGTCAAGAATAATAACACCTCATATTACAAGACTCTTATGTAGACATGATTTATAAAATCAATTAACTTGTCTAAAATAGTAGAGAGCCTTAGGGAGTCAAATGATAATAGGGTGGACAAGTAAATTCCATGTTGTATAAAACACTTACATTGAATACACTCTATTCCTATTGAAGGAAAGGAAACAAATAGAACCATGGAATAATAATAAAGTTACCAAGAATATTAATCCCATAATTGGTTTCAATATATTTATCAATTAATACTTGACCCGTAAACAATTTCATCATACTATGGTATAAGAGTCACCAAGGCCTATTTTAGGGTTCAAAAGAAAATTTACCAAAGTAGTTATAAATTCTACAATAAAGGTCACCCTTTGATATCATAGTCAATCTTAAGAATAAGGAAACACATAAAGATATTTATTATTCCTAAAAAATTATACATATTAATTCTTCTCCAACAAGATCTTTAAATGCCTGTAATAACCACAGAAAGAGTATAAAAGAGGAAACAAAACAAAATTAAACTTATAAGATAAATGTTCAAATAAATTAAACTATATGCACATTTCCCTTGATTAAAACCTTCCCTCTCCACAAGATCAAACACTACACTATCAAAGAAAAATAATAGCCATTGACAAGGAATCTTGGGGATTTGAAATAATTTCAAACTTCTAATAGAAAACTGTTGCATACCCAAGACTTTCCCTTACAATTATAAATCTCCCATGATCATGTTACAACTCTCTCAATTAGAGGAGATTGTAGGACCATGTAAGGTTGTATAGGGAGACTAGAGTGGAGGCTATGCTCTTGTCTCACCAAATCCATCAAGAATCCAAAGCTAAAAACCCACACCCATTCTTAGCTAGGGGATTAATCCCTTAAAGAACCAAATCTCAAATGAAACACTTCAAAATTATATTAATAATGACTTATTCAATGTGTTGACTAATCAAATTACTTTCAATTATCAAACATTATCCATTTATATCAAAGTTCATAACACCTTCCAAATAGTCTCATAAGATAAACACAAGGTTGGTTTTATTAAGGTAATACATAGTACATTCAAGTACTATACACAATGTCTAAGTGTAATGTCGTAAAATTGCACCCCTTACAATTTCTTATGCATTCTTGTATCCACTTTAGTGTCCACTCCCTTAGCATTTGTGTAGGCTCATTTTAGCCCTTGCATCAGCCTTTTTCCCTCTCAAGATGCTCAGGACCCCTTTTCAGCAGCTACCCTTCGCGCGTCAGGTTTGCGTCAAACCTTGTGATTTTACCCTTCTTATCATTTTGTAGCGTGATGTGTCTGGACACTAGCGCACCGCGTGGATGCTCGCACATCGTGCTAGCATCCCATGACATTTTGGCATTCAAATGACCATTTTCGAGTGCCTTGTCACTTGTCAACTAATTTTTTCAGTGGTAACATCTTGGGAGCTTCTTTTCCCTCCTATTCTCTCTTTAAAAGCTATCATTTCAATCCATTTTGGCTTCTTCTTGGTCTTTTTCTCTTGGAGACACTCTATTCTCTCTTTCTCTCTCGCACAACCCTCTACAACTTGTTGCAGTAGCACTCTCAAGTTCTCACGACACTCTTTGCAATTCTCTTGGCTCTCATAGCTCCATCTCTCTCCTTGGCTTCCTCAAGCCTTGCAAGTGATATCTTTATTATCTTGTATCTTTGAGCATCTTGGGACTTCTCACATCCCCTTTCTAAGAATTTTACTATTTTTTCTATCTATCTCATGATACAAGTTCTCCTTGAGTGTGGATTGCTTTTATCACTTCATATTCTCTTACTTTGTTCGCTTTCTCTATCTATTTGGTTGTTCGTGGAGGTGGGAACACCGAAATGGGGGTTTGACTGCAGCAAGCCCCTAAACAGCCCCAAAATTTTCCCCTCAATCTTATGTGTGTAGGTGTTAAGATATCTACTTGCTAGAGACTTCATTGCTTGGTTTTTTGTGAGCGCTTAGTTCCTCTTCTTTCATTTTATCATTATTTAATCTATATATTACTTATTTTATCTTACCTTATTTTAGTTCTATCATATTATGTTACTTTCCCACATTTTAAAGTTCTTAACAATCAAAATAGCAGTAGTTGCTTTGTGTTTTTGTGATACTTAGTTTTTAGTCTATACTGGACACCAGCGCACCCCTGGGACCACAACGTGTCGCGTTGTCATTCGTATTTCATGTTGTTATCCTGGATTGAAAACTTTCCAATCTATCTAGAAAATTGTTGTGACCTACTCATTTTGACTCTAAAACTCGCGTATTATTCGTTGAGGTAGTTTAGGGCAATTCATTCCTTGGGACTCTCTTGAGAATAAAGAGACTTGTGAGCAATGAATCCCCCTTCTCTACACTAAGCCACAAGGTAAGCCAAAATATAAAATTAGTTCCACTAAAGTCTTGAACCAAAAAAATAGTAACAAGATTTATCATGAAAGCACAAGCAGTGACAATAGCAATTTATATGATGGATCACTGGCATTAATAAAAATATAGGCAACATGCAATTCAAATGATCTAGATTTGTGTGCACATACATCCCTCTCCTCTTGGTCTACCATTTAAAATTTGACAAACCTCTCCTCCATTATGTTCTCCCTTAGGATTAATGAGGGATAGCTTGTAAAAATAATATGCATAGACCCATAAACTAATTCAATTCAAGTATAATTCAATTACAAAAAAAACATCATTGATACGTGACCAAACTATCACATAACATCATGATAGAAACTATACTAACTAGCATATATATATTATTTATTAATAATATATATAAAAACATTGAGAGATATCCTTCTTGAGGCATCTATTGCACTTTATGTGAGTAATTGATAAAAAAGAGATGCCTCAAGAAGGATATTTCTCGACATGTTTTTTTTGTTTGGTAAATCATTGATAAGGGGCAGAACCTTGAACACTTTTGACTGGAGCTATGAACCAGTGAGGCCACATTCGAGGGACCTTATCCCCGCCATTTCGAACTATCACCACCATATCCACTGTTGTCTCCACCATATCCACCACTGCCACCACCACCATATCCACTACCATCGCCACCATATCCACTGCCGCCACATCCTTTGTTGACCCCGCCGCAACGCTCGCCAAACTTGACCGTCGTTCCACCCCCTCTCCTCAAGCGCTGAATGATGTCACTTTCTCCCTACGGCAATCCACTATCCACCATGGGATTAATCGAACCTTGGACAACCCAACTACTGCCCTTGCAACTTAACTGTTGTACTGCAAGGTCAACCCCATATTTCTTGAAATTTTTATATTTATTATTAATAAATAATATATATATTCCAGTAGCATTCATAGCGTGACATGGAAGACAAAATTATTAGGGTTAGGGTTAGGATTAGGGTTACGGTTACAGTTATGGTTACGGTTATGGTTACGATTACGATTACGATTACAATTACGATTACGGTTACAGTTACGGTTACAATTACAGTTAGGATTAGGATTAGGGTTGAAATTATGAATAGGGTAAGGTTTATGGTTAGATTTAAAATCAATGTTAGAGGTAGAATTATAATCATAATTGTAACCTTAGATCTAACCTAAATGCAAATATCAATTTTAACCCAAAATATAACATTCATCAAGTAACTCTGACCTTAATCGTAAATGAAACCCTAAGATTTATCTTAGAACCCTAATTATAATAAGACATTAATAAACCTAACCCTAATCCTAAACCCAAGCTTTATCCTAGAAGCATAAAACTAACCATAATTGAACTATAACTTAATTGTATTCCTTATTATTTGTAATACTAACCATTATTGAACCCTATACATAACCCTAATTGAATCCTAACCCTAAATGAATTGTAATCTTGACATAAAATTAACCCAAAATGAACTAGAACCCTAACCTTAACTCCAAGAGAGCACTAACCCTAATTAAACTTTAAGCCTAATTGTAATTGAATCGTAACCTTAAATGAGCCTCTATTTAACCCAAATCCTAACACTAACCTTAATTTAACCCTTATTTAACCCCAATCCTAACATAAAACCTAACCCTAACCCTAACTTGAAACTTTATTGTATAATTATAACTCTAAGCCTAATTGATTTTAAACCCTACATAATTAAACCCTCACCCTAATTAACCATATACCTGACCCCAATCAAACTGTAAGTCTACTTTAATTGTATCCCTAGTTAAAATCTAACCCTAACTAAGTCGTGATTTAATCATAGCTCTGATGTAATCTTATCCCTAACCCTAACCCTTGTTGTAAGCAAACCATAACCATACCTTACCCTAATCATAAGAATAATACTAACCCTTACCCTAATTGAACCCTAATTGAAGTCTTAATTGAATCGTAACCATAACCCACCCAACCCTAAAACTAACCCTAACCATAGTCTATAGCTTTATCATACAATTATAACCATAACCCTAATTGTACCCTAACCCTATCTAATTTGTAAACCTAATTTAACCCTAGCCCTATTTGTTTCGTAAACCTAACTGAACCTTAATCTTAAGTGAACCCTAACCCTAATTTACCCAAATAGAATCCTAATTGTAACCCTAAACCTTACTCTAGTTGAACCCTAATAATACCTAACCCTAACCCTATTCTTTAACACTAATTGAATCCTAATCATAACACTCAACACTAATGCTAATCTAAACATTAAGGTTTATTGTAGAACCCTAATTATAAACCTTACCCTATTTAAAACTCTAATCCTTATGCTAACCCTAACAAATCCTTAATTGAACCTTAATTAAAACCTAACCCTAACTCTAATTTAACCATAACCCTAATCCTAATCGTAATTGAACCCTAATTAGATAGGGTTAGGTTTAGGGTTAGAGATAGGGTGAAGATTACAATTAGGATTACAAATAAAATTAGGATTTAGATAAGATTATAGTTAGAGATAAAATTAGGATTTGGATAGGTTATCATTATAGTTAAGGTTAGGGTTAGATATAGGGTGAACATTAGGGTTAGAGATAGAATCAAGATTATGGTTAGAGATAGAATTAGGGTTACAGATAAAATTAGGATTTGAGTGGGGGTTATCATTAAAGTTAGGGTTAGGGTTAGATATAGGGTTAACATTAGAATTAGAGATAGAATCAAGATTATGGTTAGAGATAGAATTATGATTACAGTTGGCGTTAGTGTTAGGATTACAGTTAGGGTTATGTTTAAGGTTCTATGATAAAGCTTGGGGTTAGTGTAAGGGTTCAATTGGGGTAAAGATTAGTATTAGGGTTAGGATTGGTGTTTTTTTAGGGTTCATATTAGTGTTAGCTTTATAATTAGGTAATGTTTATGGTTAGATATAGAATTAGAGTTAGATTTAGGGTTAATTATGGTCACAATTCAATTAGCATTAAGATTGGATTAGGGTTATGGTTATGGTTTGTGTTGGATAAATCTTAGGGTTTGGGTTAGGGTTACAATTCAATTCAAATTTGGGATAGGCTTCAATTAGGCTTAGTCTTAGGATTGAATTAGAGTTTAGGGTTATGGATAGGGTTAGGCTTTAGATTCAATTAGACTTTAGGGTTAGGGTTAGAATTTATTTATAGTTATGATTATGTTTAGGGTAAATTAGGGTTACACTTATAATTATAGTTCTACAATAAAGGTTATGGTTTTAATTAGGGTTATTGTTAACTCTTGGGGTTAGGATTTAATTATTATTCAAGGTTATGGTTAGGCTTAGGTATGGTTAGGGTTAAATGAGGGTAATGGTTTTGGTTACGGTTAGGATTCTATTAGGGCTAGGGTTAAATTAAGGTTGGGTTTACTTAAGCTTAGCATTTAATTTTGGGTTTACTTGGTTAGGTTTAAGATTAGGCTTAGACTTAGGATTAGGGTAAGGCTTACGATTATAGATAAAATTTGGCTTAGGGTTAGGGTTTTAGTTAGGGTTAAGAATGGGGTTTGGGTTTGGGTTAGGGTTCGAAATAGAGTTAAAGTAGGGTTAGGGTTAGGGTTAAGATTAAATTTTTGGAACAAACTCTATCAATCAAATTATTCTTAATTTCCTTTGCATTAATATGTTGATGGTGTTTTTAATGGATTTTCAATCCATTCAATAAATTATATGACACATCACTACCATTAATAAAAATATAGGCAACACACAATTTAAATGATCTAGGATTGTGTGCACATCCATCTCTCTCCTCTTGGTCTACCATTTAAAATTTGAAAAACCTCTCCTCCATTATGTTCTCCCTTGGGATCAATGAGGGATAGCTTGTCAAAATAATATGCATAGACCCATAAACTAATTCAATTCTAGTATAATTCAATTACATAAAAAAACATCATTGATAAGTGACTAAACTATCACATGACATCACGATAGAAACTATACCAATAAATACATTAAATCTCAATAAATCAATATTCTTATAATTTATTTAAATATTAAAAAAATCATAAAAGGTATGATAGCGGATTATTATAATTTCCCAATAATCATTCCTAACACATCTTTGTCTAGAAAATAGAAAATTTAACAAATGATAAGTTTTTTGGGGCATTCCTAATGATATGTCCTCATATAATGTTGATCTTTACTAAAAATAAAAAAATAAAGTATCTAAAAACCTTTGGAAGAATGAAATGTCAAAAATAAAATAAAGTTACACATTATTATAAAAATATCAAATAAAATCCATCATATCAAATAAGTTTGTTAGCTTGAGGAAAATAAGTTGTAATTGCATAATGAGAAATAAGTAGATGGAGATTCTTGAAAACACCTTGGGAAGAAGGAATAAATTTTAAATCATGCAACTTCAAATAAAATATTATGTTCATTTTTCTTAACATCCCTTTCATATAATTATGCTAGACATGTTTATTCATACATGTATGATCACAACTTAATTAATGAAATCATAAATTAAAAATTGTGAATTACTATGTATTTAAATCAATTGAGAAATACATTGTAATAGAAAAATATTATATCATGTACTTTTCATGTTCATTTTGGACTCACTTTTACTCAATTAACCTTTATGTAGTAACAAAAATACAAACGACATGTATTTTTAGTGAAGTGTGGGTACATAATATAAGCCTTGTCTATTTTTATCCACACTTATTTCTAGGGAGTGGTCTTAACCATCAATATATCCTTTTGTTTCCCTAAGTTAGATTCAAAGTCCTAAAACAAGTCTTGATCACTTCTATACTTGCAAAATGACTCTTGATCTTTTAAAATTCAAATTCAAATCTACAACTAAAATTATCGCTCCTTGTGACAATTATGTTTTAAATCAAGGTGCACAAATGTTTCATTTAACCCCATGCATTGTATTAAAAGGATGACCCTAGTTCATTTTATATGTCATACCTAAATCATCTAGATTTAATAATGACATGGTAGACTACATTACTTGCATGCATTATCAAGAGTATTTACAAGAGAATTCTTATTGCACAAGTATGTAGGGTATATTGCTTTTTTGAGAGTATTATACTCAATTATTTATTTGGCCATTAAATTGATACCCTCACATGGTTTAACAGTGAGGAAATAATTATCCTTATCATGTGCATACTAACAAACACTACAACTATTTTTATGTGAGGAATATTGAGAACATCAAGGTGAGTAAAATAGAATAATCTAAAAGTTAGCATGGATCATATCTAAAATCCAATTTTAGATCCACGAGATAAAACGAATATATTGTCATGGAAGTGACCCAACTAATAAAAAGAATCCAATAATTCTAAGGTGTTCATATGATATTTATTGATATTTTTGTATTATTAATGAATCAAATTTTATCATTTGTCATATTTTCTAACAAAGAAAATATGTTGTATTATTCAAATTTGAAATCATTTATTTATATCAATGCACTTATCACTCCTAGCTTGTTTAATCTGAGGTAGATATTACTTATAGGTTCTGTTTATTTATTTACCCTAGATTTATATAATAATGATTTCGTTCTCTCTTAATTAGGTAGATGGTATATTATTTTCCCTTTCATTTTGGTGAACGCCTTGCTCTTACACCCCCTTAGGGTTTTCTCCTTTGAGTTTTATAATTATTTAGATTCAAAAAAGATTTATTTTGTTGTATCTTTCTATCTCTTTTTCATATCACTTTAGAGTTTGTTTATGCCACTAGCTACTCGAAGCCATAATCTTCCTTTACATAGGAGTTTTCATCTTAACCCTATATAGTTATCCAATCAAATGAGTGCCTCTCTCTTTTTGATATGATGATTTATAATGTTCATGTTGAAACCCATATTGGTGAACATGAAGAACAAAAAGGTTATGACTACTAGGTTTATGTAGCTAAGAAATATATTTCCCTTGCCAATCAATTACTCATTGATGTTATGCTTATTGCTATATTTTTGGTATTTTTAGATACTACTTTATATAGTGAATTGGCGGGTTCCACTTATACCATGAATATTCTTCATAGTATGTTCACTTTCATGGCCTCTTTCCAATTGTGTGTAGTCTTAGCTACCCACCCACCCTTCATCCTCTTTTGATTCTTCTTAATCTCATCATACAATTACCAATTTTAGGAACCTTCACCACTCATGTTTACCGTCCTATGATGTCACCTTCCTCTTCCATTCCTACCTATAGTTTCATTTCCACCCTTCTTTCCATCGGTATTCCACTTACCTCAAATCCTTACACATCCACTCTTACCCCTTGTGGCTACTATCACTATCCCCTACACCTATGTTGCTCATATTATTCCTTCACATCCTATAACGACCACCTTATGCTATGAAACATTTTCTCCTTTGATTAACATGTTGTTGCATCTTATCCATCACCATATTTACACAGCATACATTGTATCTCATGCCAGTCCTACCATGATTATTCCCACCTCCACCTTGGATGCATTATTAAAGGAATTTTATTGAATTAATAAGAAAATGGATACCATTCCCACATTATTGTCTATCTTAAAATCCTCCATATTTCGCACATCTTGCATTTGAAATTGTTAGGTATCCATTGGCCACCAACTTTGTGGCACTTAAATTTAAATTATAGTACATAAATGATATTTGAATGTTCATTAAAATATTTTAAATTTGTGTGACTAGATTTCACATATGAAGATAAATTGTTAGCTAAATTATTTATAAGAAGCTTAAGGGACTATGTTATTTAATGGATCTACTCATTAGCTCCCAATTATATCGATTCTTTTGATGAGTTAGCCATGATTTGACTATTAAAATTTTGTGTTAATATGGTCTTAAAAATGACTATGACTAATTTGATTAAATGTGCCTTAGGACAAATGAACCAATGAATAATTATGTCACTTTATTCTATATTTATATGTAAAATAATGCATCAACTAGATAAATTATGAGTTACAATAAATCTTTCTTGAGGGACTCCTCACTCTCATAAAATATGTCGAACCTACTTAAATTTTTTTGCTTATTTCACAGATTTGAACATGCATGTGTAAATTGTTGAACTTAAAATTCTTGCATATAATGGTTTAAAGCATGGCACCGCCCCTACCAATTCCTATATTTTTAAATACAAATAATAATAGCTTCTAAAAATGGAATAATGAGAAATATTCTAAATCTTATGCCAACCAATTGGCTACTACTTAGACTACTATATTTTTGAGATCTTTAGGGCCTAGGAAATTTACAAAGTTTAATGAGTCGTTGGATTATGCTCTTTAAACCTTATTATTAAGTTGATGATCCATTCCTCCCATGTATTCATTGGAACCATCTAGAGGACTAACTAAGAACTATAATGCAAATGATTTTTACATATTCAGAAGAGTTAATAAACACCACACTCAAAAAAATTAATGGAACCTAAGCATAAAATCCAAAATGTCATATGTAATTCATATTGATGGCGTCAATAATGAGGATGATCGTTTGGTTTCTCAACCAATTTAAAACTCATAAATTTATATCAATCTTATTGCATCACGTGCATAATCTAACAATATTGAATATTAATAAGTGTTTTAACATTCTACTAATTATGTGGTGCATACACATATAAATAGATTTTATGGATATAGCTTATATTGATCCATCCTCCAAGACTCCTAAAAATACATTTGTGGGCATGGTTAATAATATTTCTCCTCCTCATGTACCTCTAGTTGTTTCCTTTTATGAGAAGGATATTCCCACTAACAAATATTATGATCCACTTTATGTTCAAGGTTTCCTCTATGGTCACTCGTGCGAGGAAATCCTTGTTGGTCTAGCTAATCAATATAACATATGCATATTTTTTTGTATGATTCAAATTTATCACAAGATATATATACACATTTGGGTATTACATTAAAGATGAACACTATTGTCCTTGTGAAAACTTCATGGAGCATTATCTTGCCTTGCCAAGTGGAATGTAAAGAAGTGGATGTACTATTTTATCTCATTTTTTCATTGGATAGATTATTTGTGTCACTAAAAATACCTTGGTTGGAACCTGTAAAGTTGGTTCCCTCTATTGTACATCAATGTTTGAATTAATATTTAATGGACATATGATTGTAAGATTCAATAATGATGCATATGTACCTATTTTTAAGACAATTTATTTTACACTTGTTATTTATGTTGACTAGCTCATAGGTGTTCTTTGTGAACCTAAGGGTAAGGAAACATCTCATAGCATCACCCTATGAATGAAAAGTAATAGGTTTTCAACTATACCAAACACATATACATAGAAGGAAATAAGAACAAGTTCAAAACTAAGATAAGAGTCAAATGGCTCCCTCTTCACTGCCTCCCAAGGTTTATTGAGAATAAAATCCAACTTAAAAGGTTTTTCAAATGATAACTTATTCAAATATAATGACGGGTGGTGCAGGTTTGTGGGAAACAGTCGTAGAGTGGGAATGGTCATTAGAGAAGCTATGACATAGGGTCAACACTATGGAGAATCTAAGGGCTTGGAAGCAGAAAGAGTTGGTGCATGCACAAGCTTAGTTGGACAGCAGGATCAAGACTCTTTGGGAACTCACCACACCATGAGAGATAATGTAATCCAACTGGGAAGAAGGGATCCTGAACATCAAAACAAATGGGAGGCTCGAGCTAGATCTTGGTTAGAAACTATGAGAAAGTACTGGGATCACCCTAATAATCAGGAGTGTATATAGGGTGGGAACTCTAGGGGAGACCTTGGTTTTAACCCAATACAAACAAGAGAGTGCATTTTTCACCATAATATTGGTGAGATATGTTGATTATCAAGGTGAAGAAAGCTTGCAATATGAACTTAAATAAGTGTATGCAAATCTGAAATAAGTAGATTAACCTTTAGCCTTAGTGTGAAGAAAGAATGAGAGAGAGATATAGAAGAATCATAACACATGCAACAATAGATTTACGTGGAGAAACCCCGAAGGGAAAAAAACTCCACCACTAAAAGAGAGGCAAGTATATTACTTATAATCTGAAATATTACATGCAGCAATAGACTTCTCTTATCAATCTCTGTAAAATCCGGCAGCACCCTACTAACCTGCAAAACTGAATTGAATAACTCTAGCTCAAGGCCTCAATTTAAAGAGATTTGTGAGGATGAAAACCACCATGTTTTCACCAAACAATAAGCAGCAATACCACCTAGAAAAACCCACGCCTCCCTCCTTGAAATGGTCAAAAAATACCAAAAATAGCCTCTTACAAATGGTCTTACAGTTGTCATAAGGCATCTCTCATGCATGGGCGCCTGGGGTCTAAAAATAGCATATTCTATCATAGGGAATTTGTCATACTGTCATATCATCTTATGAAAACTGTCATAGCATCTTATGACAACTGTCATACATGTCATAGATTCTCTTACAACACCCTATTTTGACCCAACAACCTCATTCTAGAAGATTTCAAAGAGGGATTCCTAGCTATTTTGTCCTTTTCCAAAAGGACAAATGGTAATGGTAACACTGCATTTACATTGTCTCTTTCACCATCGTTGGTCAAACGGTTTCACCTCTTATGGGTAAATGTACAAAAAACTTTAGGAGAATAATTAATTAAAGGATTTACAAGGTTGATGGCACCTAAATCCTAACATTCTCCCACTTGACATCATACATTGTAAATTACACCCATAGAGATACAATTACATAGAATCAAGTACAGTGATCAAGGCCCATGGCCTTCTTCCACCAAGAGAACTTATCTGTGGTGACTGGCTTCGTAAGAGAATCTGCAACATTATCCAAAGTGTCAAATTTTTCAATCAAGACCTGTCCATTCTCAACCATCTCTCGCACAAAGTGATACTAAACATCAACATGCTTAGTACGATCATGACACATAGGATTTTTAGCTAAACATATGGCACTCTGACTATCACATTTTATTCTCACTATCCTGCAATCAAAACCAATACCATTAGCAAGTCTTTGTAACCAAATCGCCTCCTTAGAAGCATGTGTATCAAACATATACTTTGCTTCAATGGTAGATAAAGCAACTGTAGGTTGCCATTTACTCATCCAACTCATTACGCCTCCAAACAAAGTAAATACATAGCCACTAGTGGACCTTGGACTGTCCAAGTCACCTGCCCAATCTGCATCAACAAAACCTTGTATGTCTAATGACTTATCAATATTATCAGTACCATGATAAACCAAACAATAATCAGAAGTGTCTTGCAAATATCTAAATACCCTTTCAACAAAAGTCCAATGTTCTTTACCAAGGTCAGACATAAACCTACTTATAACTCCCACTGATTGGGCTATATCTGGTCTAGTACAAACCATTGCATACATTAAACTACAAGCAACACTAGCATAAGGAACTTTAGACATTTCATCAATATCATCATTCGATTCAGGACACATATCTAAACTTAACTTAGTACCAACAAGAAATGGAATATTTATGGGTTTACAGTCCTGCATATTAAACCTCTGCAAAATAGTGTTAACATACTTACTCTGACTTAACCAAAGATTTATGTGAACTCGATCCCTAATGATTTCCATCCTAAGAATATATTTAGCAGCCCCTAAATATTTCATATCAAATGTGCCAGAAAGTTGAGTTTTAAGTTCCCTAATCATTGCCTTATTGTTACCAATGAACAACATGTCATCCACATTTAAGACAATAATCAATATCTGATCATCAATAACTTTAAAATAAACATAGTGATCCTCTTCACTTCTAACAAAACCTAACTTTAATGCAAAGGCATCAAACTTCTGGTACCACATCCTAGGAGACTATTTTAAACCATATAAAGACCATTTTAACCTGCAAACCAAGTGTTCTTTTACTTTCACAACAAACCCGTCAGGCTGTTGCATGTAAATTTCTTCCTCAAGATCCCCATGCAAGAAATCAATTTTAACATTCATTTGTTTTATTTCTAAATTATAAGCAAAAGCAATGGATAAAAGGAATCTACTAGAAGGTAACTTAGCAACAGGAGATAATATTTCACCAAAATCAACTCCCTCTCTCTGGGAGTAGCCATTGGCCACTAATCTGGCCTTGTACCGTTCCAGCTTACCATTTGCGCCAAAAAAAAATTTATATACCCACTTACAACCAATGGCCTTTCTTCCTTTGGGAAAACTAACAAGATCCCAGGTGTCACGGTTTTCCAAAGACATCATCTCATCCTGCATGGCCTACATCCAAGACTCACATTCTTCTAAAGATAGAGCCTCCCTGATAGATCTAGGTTCATCATCAATACATAACAAAGCAAATTTACAACGAAAATCAGGTGGGCTATACCTATCAACTAGATTTTGTTGTCTTGTGGACCTTCTCAAAGGTGGAGTAAGAGGTTCCTCCTCATGTTCATCCTCATTGTTTTCAACTTATTCTATTACAATAGATTCTTCAGAACTCTCTTCTTCTTCTCCATCTTCTTGTCCATCTCTTTGTTCTTCCACATGTGCATCTTCTTTCTTAGTTTCAAAATGCACTATTTTTTACTTTTCCTTTGGTTGCTCATCTTCAAAGTTAGCTCTAAATTCCCTGAAAATTACATCTCTAGAAAATATCATCTTTCATGTTAGTGGATTCCAAAGTTTATAACCTTTAACATTTTCACCATAACCTACAAAGATGCATTTCTAAGATTTGGGATCCAATTTAGACCGCTTCTCTTTAGGCACATGAACAAAATCCTCACAACCAAAGACCCTTAAATGTGAAACTGAAGGCTTTTACCCAACCACATTTCATAAGGTGTTTTATCAACAAGAGCTTTACAAGGAGATCTATTAATTAAATAATAATCAGTACCAACAACTTCTGCCCAAAAGCATTTATCTAACTTAGCACTACTTAACATGCTCCTAGCTCTTTTCATTAATGTACGATTCATTCTTTATGCTACCCCATTTTTTTGTGGTGTGTAAGGTGTAGTATTTTGCCTAACAATTCCTGCATGTTTACAAAACTCATCAAATTCCTTAGAACAATAGTCACCTCCATTGTCAGATCTCAATACTTTTATCTTATAATCTGTTTTCTTTTCAACCAATGCCTAAAATTCCTTAAATTTGGTGAAAACTTCATATTTTGTATGCATAAAATAAATCCAAGTATATCTCGAGTAATCATCAATGAAGGAAACATAATAATGAGATCTACCCAAAGAATATGTATCCACTGGACCACATACATCTGAATTAATTAGTTCTAACAATCCATTAGCTTTATTAGTTCCTTTAGGAAATGATGACCTGTTTTGTTTGCCAAACACACAATCCTCACATAAATCATTTTTACCAACAGAATAATCATAAATATCGTCTACTATTTTCTTATCAAGTATGGTCCTAAGACCTTTTTCACCAATGTGACCCAATCTATGGTGCCACAACATACATGCATTTTCAGTGCTAGTTACAAAAGAGGAGTTACAAAAATTAGATGCATGTAGCGTAAACAAATTCCTTGTCTAAGATCCTTTAGCAACCACCAAAATTCCCCTTACCATCCTACAACCAGACTTGTCAAATGTCACATGCATTCCAGTATCATTCAGCTTGGAAACCGAAGTTAAACTTTTTGTAAGTCCTGGAATATGAAAAACATCATCAAGGGTTTTAACCTTCCCATCACTGAAACACAACTTTACCTTTCCTTTACCGATAATATTTTGTGAGCTATCATCACCCATGAAGACCTCTCCTCCATCATATTATTTATATGTAGAAAACCACTCCTTATGAGGAGTCATATGGAAGGAAGCACCTAAATCAATAAGCCAAGCATCATTATAAACTGTGTTAGCTGAAATAATCAAAGCATCAGAAACACTATTATCAGAGGAATTTTCTGTGGAGGAATTTGCATTCTTTTTCTTATTTCTACATTCCTTCTTCACATGTCCCCATTTACCACAGTTCCAACACTTCACTCTGCTCTTTCCAGGGGTCTTAGATCGTCCTTTAGACTTATCCTTCTTCTTATCCCCTTTAGGCCCTTTCTCCTTGGACCTACCTCACACATGCAAGGCATCTTGGGAGCCACTATGCATGGTCTTTCTCCTCGTCTCCTCTGAAATAAGTATGGGAATAATATTATCCATCTTAGGTTCTGCACCACCACTTGTTATAGCAACAATTAAATTTTCCCAAGATTCTGACAAAGAGCAAATCAATAAAATGCATTTATCCTCATCTTGTATTTTAACATCAATAGATGCAAGCTGACTTATAATCAAATTAAAATCATTCAAATGTTCAGCAATAGAATCACCATCCTTCATCTTTATTGAATATAAACATATTTTGAGATACAACTTGTTAGACAAACTCTTAGTTTGGTAGATTTCACCTATCTTCCTCCAAAGCTTGTATGTCATGTCTTCTGAAGAGACATTTAGGAGGATAGAGTCAATGAGACACAACCGAATGGTCCCTCGAGCCTTCTTGTCTAACTTCTTCCAATCTTCATCCAACAAGGTTGAAGTAGATGGCTTCGTATCAACTGAAACTGATAACCATTGATCTCTCTCCTCAAGGAGATCTTCCACTTTCAACTTCCACATATCGTAACCAATACCATTGAAATTTTCCGATATCTTGACGAGAGGTGGAGGCCATGGTATACAATCTTTTACAAATCTACAAAATCCACAACACAAAAGCTCCCACTGCAACAAAAAACCTTCAACACTTAAAAGGAAAGCATCCCTTCCTTAACATAGTCGTTAGCTTTGATACCAAATGTTGATTATCAAGGTGAAGAAAGCTTGTAATATGAACTTAAATAAGTGTATGGAAATCTGAAATAAGTAGATTAACCTTTAGCCTTAGTTTGAAGAAAGAATGAGAAAGAGAGATAGAAGAATCATAACACATGCAACAACAGATTTATGTGGAGAAACCCCGAAGGGAAAAAAATCCACCACTGAAAGAGAGGAAAGTATATTACTAATAATCTGAAATATTACATGCAGCAATAGACTTCTCTTATCAATCTCTATAAAATCCGATAGCACCTTGTTACCCTACAAACCTACAAAACTGAATTGAATAACTCTAGCTCAAGGCCCCAATTTAAAGAGATTTGTGAGGATGAAAACCACCATGGTTTCACCAAAAAATAGGCAACAATACCACCTAGAAAAACCCACGCCTCCCTCCTTGAAATAGTCAAAAATTACCAAAAATAGCCTCTTACAGATGCTCTTACAACTATCATAAGGCATCTCTCATGCATGGGTGCCTAGGGTCTAAAAATAGCATATTCTATCATAGGGAATCTGTCATATTGTCATACATGTCATAGATGCTCTTACAACACCGTATTTTGACACAACAACCTCATTCTAGAAGATTCCAAAGTGGGACGCCTAGTTATTTTGTCATTTTCCAAAAGCACAAATGGTAATGGTAACACTACATTTACATTGTCTCTTTCACCACCGTTGGTCAAACGGTTTCACCTCTTATGGGTAAATGTACAAAACACTTTAGGAGAATAATTAATTAAAGGATTTACAAGGTTGATGTCACCTAAATCCAAACAAGATCATAAGCCCCCTAAGAGGTCAAGGAAGAATCTTAGACCTCCCCTCAAGGAGCCTACATAAGGGATCAGAATGGGCGACTGAGGAAAAGAAAGAGAAAGATTGTGGTGGCTCAACCTAATGTCTGGAAGGTGATGCTTACGAGAAGAAATCCAAGGATGAACCTAGATATTGGTGGTCGGGATAGACAAGTCCCCCACGTTTCTGCGAGAGTAAATATAAATAGAGAAAATAATGATCGTTATCTAGGGAAGGAGGACCAAATGGAGCAGAACGAAGATGGAGTGCAAGACAAGTTTAACACAAGGAGAGATGATGATGTCTCTTGCAAAGGATTTTCATCAATGAGTTGATAAGAAATAGTAAGGTGATGATCATCCCTAATAAATCCCTAAGAAATTCTATGGACATGTTGAAAGAGTGCGCTTTCTCCACAAAGTGGGGAGGAGGCAGATGCTCTACAAAAAATATGGTGGATTGGTGGAGAGACCAATGGTGTATAGAGGTATGCATCAAATTTCTAGCTTGTAACTTTATTTTAATCATATTTCCATCACTATAATTGAAGCAAAGAATCATGTTTGAAAAAACCCTGTAAATGGATGGAATAAGGTTTTATATAAAAGAGTGGGAGCAAAATTTTAACCCCGACGGGCATAAATTGGATAGAATGAAAGCATGGGTAAATTTTCACAGCCTTCCCTAAAAATATTAGGATGAGGAGGTCCTATTTCTGATGGGGAATCAATTGGGTACTTATATTGGGGTAGATAAATTCATGCTTCATGGAGAAATGAAGGCTCGGGTGAGAATCTATGTAGAAATCAATCTGGGTAGCAAATGCTTGGAAGAATTGGAAATTATTACAGAGGAGGGAAAGTGGATCGAAGAGATAGATTTGGATCTCTCTGCCACCAAGATCCCCACCTCCTCAAAATATGATGCCATAAATAAGGTTTCAGAACAAAAATATGGTTGCTTTGCCAAATCAGGTAGTGGAGTTTCAAATGTTGGGGCAATGCCAATGAATGGGGAAATCTACAATCAGGAAACTAAAAAGGCTACTCTATAGGAGAATGGAATCCATGAGTATGCAAAGGAGGATATTCTGGCTACAAAGGATAATGTGGATGGGGCTTTAGAGTGGTTCCCAAAACCACAAGAGAGGAAGGGACCAAGGAGGAAATTCTGGGTTTGGAAGAAATTATGGGTGTGGGATATAAAATTTTGAGCTACGCAACCCTCATAAAAGAAGAAGGTAACCTAGATATGAGTGAGGATGATGATAGCAATGTGGAGGGTGAAGCACTGAAGGATAATAACCCTTTAGAAGAAGAGGATGTTTGAGAGTTGGATGAAATGTTGCTTCACTGGAAGATAATGCAGACATACCAGCCACCCCAACAACTAAGGGGAAAATGGGAGTAAAGCTAAGAAATCATCTAGCTATGGGGATAGTAGGAGGAAGGATAGGTTTTCAAACATAGAGAAGATGTCTATGGATAATAATGCATAAGGTAAAAAAAAACATCACCGTGATGCTAAGATCGGGCAAGGGTGGGACCCTTCTTAAGGAGCAATGAGGATTATATCATGAAATCTGAGGGGCTTAAACGCCCCTAAAAAAGAGCATCTGCTAAGGAACTATTATCTACTAAAATTGCACCCTATTGAATATGAAATTCAACATTTTAGTGTAACATGGGAAGACCTCTAAACCTGTGGGTTACTTGTAAGCAGAGGTCAACCTCCAAAGAAGGTCGGCTTCCTATGGTGTCACCTAAAACTACTCATTTTTTAAAGGAAAAGGGAGAAAGAGTGCTTAAAAGGAAATACTGAAATTGAAAGTAAAGTGATACACCAAACCTAAGATAGATGATGAGAAACCGAAATTAACACTTGGTTTCAACCGATGGAAACTATGTTTGCACAACTTGTTATAGTGAATCTTTACATAAATATTTCACCAAAAGGTCAGTCACAGTAATTAAAAAAAGGAAGACAAACTTCACAATTGGAAACTATAAGCAATCTTATGACACAATCAACAACCTACATCGATTCTCTAATTACGGAAAGGCATAAACTATGAGACAATGCTAAAAGAAAATTATGAAAAATCTCACGAATAGCTTGATCGATCACTAACATGCACAAAGTTGCAAGAACAAGGAGGCAAGAAATTTCAACACCAAAATACTCCAAGGTCTGCATTGTATTCCATCTCCAAAACTGAGTTACAAAGCTTGCAAAAATCTGACTATGGACTCCAAAAGTCACTAAGCTAGAAAGCAGCAAGTAAGAACTGATTACAATGAAGCCACATAAGTGACTATATCCAACTCCAACTAAGATCCACCAAAATAGGATCTAGAAACTCTTGAACTCGTATGCCTTCATAAAGCCTATTTTCAAGCAACCAAATTCCCTCCAAATAAGCTTCAAAAGGATGAAAAAGTCAAATTTGACTATGTCTGGAACATAATGACATTTCCAACTACCCACAAAAAGCTCCAAATTGCCCCAAAAAGCAAAAAAAAAGACTCCTATATGTTCTCCTTGTGTTTCAAAACTAAATCAACATGCCTATATTCTTGGCACATGTTGGAAAACCTCCTAAACCTCCTCCAATATGCTTGCAAAATCATTTATATCTTCTAATCAACGTAGAAAGTATTGCATTTATCATACTTTTGCATTACATTTTATAATAGTATCTTGACTAAGTGATTTATAATGCATCACTTTATCAAAATACTTCACATTTAAATAATGAATGCAAAAAATCAAAAGGCTCGGCCAAAGACATAAAACTTGGTACAAAGTCATAAGGTAAATCATCTAAAAACCGTAATATTTGAACATTCAAAACTTAGACAAGGCATATTTTATGTGAAAATTTTAAAATAAAGGTAAAAATAAAGGCAAAAAGTGTCGTCTTGATGTCGACCACTTTAGGGTTTATGAACCCTAAAGAAAAAAACACCACCTTCACTTCATTTCTTTTTGACCTCTTGAATCTGGGAGAGCGTTGCCAAGGGTTTTATTTGCAGTTTTGGAAGCTTTTGAAGATTTACTGGAGCCTCTTTCTGTGTTGAAACCACATGGGTAAGCCTTTATTTGCTTACAATCTATTGTATTTTCTCAGATTTTGCTCATTTTCTGTGAAAAGAATGATATTTCAAACTCATGTTTATGTTAAAAACGATGAAGATATTTCATTTTTTGGCTTTTCTTGTATCTGCATGCAAATCCTGAAGATTATTTTGCATTTATATAAGCGAATGGTGGACTTTGGGTCGGGGCCTCTGTGATTTACTTTATACATTTTATTTATTCCTCATCTCTCTATTATATCTGGCGTTTATGCACTCTCAACCTACCCTTCTTAGATTTGAGGGTTTCTCCTCATTCTTTTCTATTGATTTAAAAAAAAAAACATGGTATTTATTAATTTCCTGTGATGTCAAGTGACAGTGGCCAAAGTAACACAATCCCTTTTGCTATGAAAAGGATCCTGACAGTTTATAATATGAATGAGATTTCATGAGAGAATCAACATTCAAAACAAGAGCCATCTCAGTCGAGTGTCCATAGAAAATGTTGTCCTATGAAGAAAAAATGGTTTGACACAATGATTCAATGCCATTGCATAGCACATGTATAATTTAAAATGCTTCACAGAACTTTTCCATTCCTTCATGAAAACTCTTTTACTAGCCTCAGGCCATGGCCATTCTAATTTTCTTTGTTTTCAAACAAGGGTCTGAATCCTCCTTCATTGGCTCGGTACCTGCATTGAAAAATGGCATTTCTAGTTTTTCCCTCTTTTTCACCTTTGTTTTAATCACATTTATGACAACACAAAACCCTACATGTTGAAATTCACGCTGGTATTTTCACATGGAATATGATTTTGAAGAACCCATGCCATTGTATGCTTTGTCTTATGTTGACTGTGTTGTTCTTATGTGTTGGGGACTTATGATTAAGCCTATTGTATATGGATTGTATCCTTTGTTTTCATGATAAAATGATATAACTGATTTGGATTGTAATCCTTTATGTTTGAGTCTTAACAAATCCTTTCATCATGAAGATTTATTTGTTCTCATTGAGCTATGGTTGTCATGCATATTTGCTTCATTGTGAAAAGCACTATGGAATGTCAAAGCCATAGATATATAGAGATATCCCCCTGTTTTGCTTATGAACCTATAGCTTGTCCTTCACTTCAATCATGCATTATCTCTGCACCTTTGAGCATCTCCAGCTGTCACTATGGATAATTTCCCATATTTACAATGTATGAGAATAAAGCCTCATCCAATCAATATATGAATTATTTGTAACTGTTGCTTGACCTGCTCCATTTAAAGGAATATGACTGTTCTTCCCAGTTTGGAGATCATTATGAATAAATCTATATTTATGAATTACTGCTCCAAACTGATTTTTTAAGCTTCTAACATCCTCACCTTCAGTATTGATACCATATCATTATACTTTGAAAATTTCTTTTTGACCATATCATCGGTGAATGTTGATTATTTTCATGTAATGTTGTTGTCTTGTAAATTATTGTATCATGATTTATATGGCTGCAAATACCTTGAAATATGTGATATCTTGATAATAAAACTTGATAAGAAATCACCCTGGCATTCTTGCAAACAATGCATTCTGAAAAATGTACTTAATATGCAGCACTGTTGTCATTTATAATTTGGATACTTTAAACAATCAGGGACAGCAAAATGAAAGTATCATATGACAACCATAGCCATGGAATCTTAGTTGCAAAACAAAAATCTTCTAATGAAAGATAATGCAAACTCATCTTTCTCTATTTATTGCACTTAGACAGATGTATCATCATTATTCTTTTAACTTATGATGGTTGTCATACTCTTGCATTGACATTTTTCAATTGTTTAATTGTCGCTCCTTGAAGAAATACTTTGTGAACTCAACATGTATGCCTATTCACTATAATTTTATGATTGTGTTGATATGATGACTTTAAGATTGCATTTCCCTCTTAAATAAGCTTGAACGAGCTCATTATTTGATAACTTAGCATGTTGGGCTCAACCCTTGTGGGAGCCTCATTTTAACCCACATGTTGTAACTTAATGAAACAAATCAACAATCACTTTTCTTGTATCTGCACATGAAACAAACAAGCTAGAGAAAACATGGCATGTTTTAGTTGTGTTTGATGACTCTGATGGTTCTCCAGGACACCTAAAGTATGCCTGCTTGTTTAATGCATATGGAGATCAGTATATATGTGCATAGGTATATGTTCATGTATAGTTGGAAACTTTTCATTGCTTAGAGCATTGTTCTAATATCATTTATTTTTTCAAATGCAATAACTAGGAGGGATATGGAGCGAGGACACAAGTAGTACGAAGCAACGTCAGGACAAGACGACACAACAAGAACCAATCATTTTTCAGGCAATGACTGGTCTCCCTCCCTACATGCACATTACTTTTACTTATTCATGTATATTATTTTCTTTGTTAGTATTGAATAAGCTAAGTCAATCTCATGGCTTGTGTGAGATAATGTACACTTATACATTCAATAAATATTACTTTGTTCATAAAAGATTTTGAATCTTTTTTCTGTTACATGCATATGTATGATGTAGTAATTTGTGATTGTAATCTCTTATGGATTATTTCATTTATGCATCTGAATGTAATGTAAGAAATATTAAAATGTACCTCTCTTAGTTTGGAATCACAAAGCTCAGCCTAATTGAGCAAGTAGCAAAATTAGGTAACATTTTTTGCGACATTTGCTGGATGTTTGCCTGCTAAACATGTAAACCAGTAGCCTAGATTTGTTCATTGGGCATGGAGTCTCTTAGCAAACTCAAAGGCAGACATAAACAACTTGCACATAGCTGTAACTCACTTGAGACTAGTCAGAATATCAGGACACTTATTGAAAACAAGAAAATGCTGAAATGAAACTACCTACTATGTTGGAACAACACTTGGGGAATGAAACTTGCAGCTAAACTATAGTGCAGCAGCACTTTATTGGAAGCATAAACCTAACCTAATATTTACAAAGGTAAATCATACCTCAAAATAGCATTTGAGGTGAATCCCATTGACTGGGATTGTTAAAATTTCTCCATCTATTTTTTATAACTGGAATGCGTTATGCTCCTTGCATTCAGTGATTAGAAACGGACCATTCCAAAAATTATCAAACTTTGAATGCTTACCTGGCCTACTCTTTAGTACATCCCACTTGAGAACATCACCCTCTTTGAAAAATCTGGGTGTAGCTTTCTTATCAAAGATCCTTTTAGTTGGGAGTTGATGATACTCCAAATATTTCATTGCCTTGTCTCTTGTCTCTTCAAGCTCCATGAGCTCAGCATATCTAACGGATATTGGGTCTTGTTCTTCAAACATCTCCAACTGATGTATAATGTCAAGAGTTGGAAGCTCTACAGATAGAGGTAGTCTTGCCTCTTTTCCATAAATTAGTACATATGGTGAGTTACCAACTGATCTTTTAGGGGTAATTCTATTTGCCCATAGAGCATATTTTAATTCGGAGTGCCAAACTCTTTGATTCTCCTCCATTGTTCTTTTGATGATCCTGATCATGTTTGTATTTGTACTTTCAACCAAACCATTACCCTATGGGTAATAATTTGAAGAGGTATATAAATGGATTCCATGTTTGACAACCCAATTTGTAACTCTTAATCCCACAAATGCAAGAGCATTATCTGAAATAATGGAGTCAGGAATTCCAAACCTGGTTACTATATCCTCATAGAAAATTAAAACTAAAGATTCATTAGCTTCTTTCAAAGCTACCGCTTTTGTCCATCGTGTAAAATAGTCAGTGGTTGTAAGTACCCACTGGTGACCAGCACTGGAAGGTGGATTTATTGGCCCAATAAAGTCAATGCCCAATCTCATGAAGGGTTGTTCTACCCAAATTGGTTGCAAAGGCACAGCTGGTAGCTTCTCTTTCCCTGCAAATAAAGCACATTTAACACATTTCTTTGACCAAATATATGCATCCTTAAACAAGCTAGGCCAGTAATAGCCAACTCTCATAATTTTCTAGGCTATTGTTCTTGGAGCAAAGTGACCTCCTGAAGTTCCATCATGAAATTCATGAAGCACCTTTTTTGTTTGATCAGTATTAATACATCTCAACAGAACACCATTAATATCCTTTCTGAAAATAATATTATCAATTAAAACATAAGGAATAGACTGCAACCTGAAGTACATTCTCTTGGCTCTGTCTAAACCTAGTGGACATTCTTCAGTCTATAAAAAATGGGTCATATCTTGAACCCAACTTGCATTTAACACAAGTGCGGCATTCTGAATTTCATTATCATTGACTAGAATAGTCTCTGTGTCTGATTTCTGCTCATCATCAGTACTTGAGGCCAACTGTTCATAGAGTCCTCTACCTCTAACAAGTTTAGTGATCTTGATATCTACGCCATAATCCATAACTTTAGTGATCCATCCAGCCCTCTTCTCATTTAGATCTCTACTCAGCAAAAACTCTTTCACACTAGGGTGCGCAACCATTAGATGAATCTTATTATTAGAAATCAAAGGTTTGAATTTCTTCAAATTCCTGATTATAGCAAGTACATGTTTTTTCTACAAATGAATATTTTTGCTCATAATCTCCCAACCCTTGACTAAAAAAGGCAATAGGCTGCTCAAACCCATCATCATTCCGTTGTACTAGCATTGTTGAAATAGAATCTAAACTGCGAAAAGCATAGAGAACAAAATCCTTAGAGAAATTAGGATTTACCAGAGTTGGAGTTGCTGCTAAAGCCTCTTTGATGGCTTCAAAACTGTATTTGGCCTCTTTTGTCCAACTAAAAACTGCATTTTTATTTAACATGGTTGTCAAAGGTTGTAAAAGATTAGCAAAATAAGGTATAAATCTCCTCCAAAAATTAATTCTTCCTAAAAAGCTTTGTAGACCCTTCTTGTGATTGGGTAATGACAGCTCAAGTATGGCTTTGACTCTCTCAGGGTCAATCATAACTCCTTGTTTTGACACTATGTGCCCAAGAATCTTACCTTCATGGACAACAAAAATGCTCTTCTTTGGATTCATGGATATTCCAAACTCACTGCATCTCTCAAACACTTGTTTCAAATTTGATAGATGTTCATCAACATTCTTAGAGAATACTGTGACATCATCCAGATAGATCAACATAATTTTATTGATCAAACATTGAAATGCCATATTCATGGCTCTCTGAAACATGGCACTAGCATTAGATAAGCCAAAAAGAATTATTTTGTAGGCCATAATGCCCCATTTCATTGTAAAAGCAGTTTTGAACTAGTCTTCTTCCTTGACCAACACTTGGTTATAACCAGAATAACCATCTAACAGAGAAAACCTCTCAGAACTAGCAACTACTTGCATAATCTGCTCCATGGAGGGCAACGGGTAATGGTCTTTCAAGGATGCTCTGTTAAGATCCCTAAAGTCTACACAAAGCCTAATCTCTCCATTTTTCTTCCTAACCAATACAAGGATAGAAACCCATGAGGTATGCTTAATAGGAAAAATAATACCCCCCTCAAATAGTTTAGTCGGTTCTTTAATCATTAAGGGCTCGAGCTTTGGGTTTAAAGCACTTTGTTTTTGCCTAACAGGCTTGGCTCCAGGTTCTAACTCAATTGTGTGCTAGCCAATGTGGGGGATCAAACCCTTTTAAATCTAAGTATTCCCAATCAAACACATCATGAAGTTCCTAACATAAAGCAATAAAAGCTCGTTTATCTTCAGTTGAACAAACTTTGCCTATCTTAAGGAGTTTACCTTTGAAAATCTCCAGCTCTTCATGGTGTTCTTCTCTGATCTGCAAACCAGCCTTACCTTTCTTAAGCTGGTCATCAGTGCTGAAAATGGATTCCAAGGTGACAAGTCCCTTAGGCAACTTGTTTGTCTTCAGTTGTATGACCTGATCATCATACTATTGCTTGAGTTTCTCTTGGTTTACTATAGAAAATTGATCCTCTTCTAGCATAAATGACAGAATCTTCTCATCATTGTCAAACACCTATCAATGAGTGTTGTTATCAGGAATGACTACAACCTTCACATATTGCTGATTTTTCTCTTTCTTGATATCATTAAGGATATCAAACTGTGCACCAACGGCTGCAAGCCTATCTGCATGCTTGTTTTGGCTCCTTGGGATATAAACTAAGTTAAAGGCATTAAATTCTTCAATCAGGTCCCGCACTCTATTTATGTAGGAATTCAAAGCATCATTCTTGGCAACATTCAGACCTCTTAACTAATTAACAACTAACTCACTATCCCCAAAAACTTTTAGGCAACTTATTCCTCTTTTCCTTGCCCACTCAAGACCTTGACTAAGGCCTTCGTATTCAGCAATATTATTAGAGCATGCAAAATAATACCTATCTCCTTGCGGGGATACAAGCACCGCACGCCCTCTGGCTCCATTCTTACTTTTGGAACCATCAAAAAACATCTCCCATAGCTCATTTTGCTACAACAACAGCGGATCTGCACTCTTTTCAAGGTTAGGTACCTTTGCATCAAGTTCATGTAGCATGTAGATACCCATACCAGCATCTTGAATATGATTATCAGGGTTATCCACCACATTTTTTGCTTCCCACTCATGTGACGGAGACTCAAGAACACTCTTAGCTTGCAGCTCTTGAGCAACAACAAGCTTGTTGTCATCAAAAACAACACAATTTGTGTCTGCAATACTAGGAACAACATTAATAACACTTGGGTTGTAGGGTTCTATATGGTCATTGGCCAATTTCTCAGATCTTATGGTAACCTTAGTCCCATATCTTGTTCTGAAGAGCAAATGGGACCAGTTTGATGACAAATACCCCCCAATTTTGGCAGTGAAATCCCTAGACAAACACAAGGCAAAAAACGGAGGCAAGTCTATAACAAATACATCCTGAGGTATGGAAAAATTAGGACAGGCATGCAAAGTCAAGCTTAAATCCTTGATAATACCTACAGTGTTAACAATTGAACCATTTAGTTGAAGAACCCCTTTTTCTAATGGTTGATATGTTAGTCCTAATTGGTCTACAATATTTTTGGACATGACTGAGCTACTAGCACCACTATCTACCATGCAGTTATGAACTAGATTATCCCCCACTATTAATGAAACATAAAAAGGAGGAGGCTTAACTTCTTTACCTTATTGTTTGATGGGTTCTTGATTGTTTTCCTAAGGAGTGTTTGTTAAAATAGTCCTAACTTGACCTACTAACGGCTCATCAAACACCCTTAAACCTGATAAGGTTGACTGTAACATGTTTTTTTGACCTGGGATAGCTAAATAATCCCACATAGACATTGTTACATTCACTTTCTTCATGTTATCAATTATATTGAAAGGTACAGCTGAACTGACCTTATGATGAACCTTTACACCAACAAGATCAACTTGCAAGTGTGGCTGCTCCTTGGTAGCTCCTCGAGAGTTCCTCTGCAAAATGCAAGGCACTTTTGATGTGGATGGTTCAACAACTACAACCTTCCCTTTTTCAGTTGTTTTCTCAAGATCAAGTGTTATTTTCTTCACTCTTGTGTTTGTTGTGACTGGATCATTTGCATTGATTCCACAAAACTCCTCTCCCTAACAGTTTAGCAGAGTAGCATCATTTGTAGGTTGCTCCTGCTATTGTGGAGCCCCATTATTTGGTACCATCTGCTATGTACCACCAATGCTCTACACCACCAACACTTGATTTATGAGTCCATTGGAGCAAGTAGCTTGATTGTGAGGTTGGTTGCAAGGATAGCACCACTCATACTCTGCTGCCAAATTGTTTTGAACAGGGACAAGGTCCCTAGCTGCACTAACAGGTGTTGGCGCATATGCTTGAAAAGGCCTTGTGTTCACATTTTTCCTTGGGACTTGGTAATTACCCTGATAAGGCTGCCTGTTGCCTTGATACTGTTGTTGTTGACCTTTATTTTTTGGTTGGTAAGGTGGTTTGTAGGACTATTGCTTCTCTAAGTTAACCAACTTGTTACCAAAAGTTTGTAACAAACTTTTGATCTCTTGTAGCTCATTTGACGGACCTGAAACAACAGTTTCTTGAGTTACAACAGCTAGGACAACAATTGATACTGTTGGTACAGGTGGCAATGGTGCAAAAGGAGGTATCTGCAAAGGGATATTCGAGTGAATATTTGGAAATATAGGCATTGGTGGCCTAGGAGCAAGCTTACCAACCTGTATTAGGCTTTTTTTAGCTTTGATTGAAACATCATAAGCATCTAGTAAAGATACTCCTCCCATTGACTATATCTGAACTAATATATCATTGTTTATAACTCTAAGGTAATATAGAAAAATCATACTCAGGTGAAGGCCTCACCGTAGCAGGGATTCTATCCCAAGTTCTTTGAAAATGAAAATTGAAATCCGTCATTTTCTCCTAAGGATCCCTCTTTATGGTTGTAAGTTTTTCAACCAACGACAAGTTATCAGACTTATCCTGGAACTGCTTGTGCAATTTGTCCCCAAACTCATCCCAAGTTGCAATTGTGTCCACTGCGAAAACTCTATACCATTGCAACGCTTTTCCTTTTAGTGATGTTGCAAGTAGCCTTACAGCTACATCTTCCTGAGTTATGTGATGAACCCCGCATAACGAAGCAACATCTCGTATATGTTCAATTGGGGTAGTCTGATCCTCCCTCGTGAAGATTGGAAAGCTTTTAAGGGCTGCCATTGGTATAGCATTATGGTGCACCAAGTTTAATGGACTGCCTCCAGTAAATAGCACAAAAGGTTGGTTTCTAGCCATTGGAGGTGATTGTGGTGGATTAACTGGAGTTTGAACAGCAACTGGTGAACTTGTAGAAACTGCATATATAAAAAAGAAAACATAAAACCTAAGAAAACAACAAATGCGGTTGGACTGCTTGAAGGTGATCTTGTTGTTCTGAGGCTTGGTGAGGCAGAATGATTCTCACTCTGCTTTTTGGAAGGCCTTCCTCTCCTCCTTAGTGGTGAAAATGTTGACTCTGGCCTAACACCAGGTGGTGTAGACTGGACTCTCTTAGAAGGAGGAGCTCTTTTCGTTGCTCTACCTTGTCTTCTGGGTGGTGACAGATGCAAAAATTCAAACTCTCTGGAACTTCTTGTTTGTACTCTTCTCATAAGTTGTGACAACACTAGTTTTGTTGTTCTTTCACTTTACGGAGTCGCCAGGTATGCAAAAATACCTCTAAAAGGTCTGAAACTTGCTAGTTGTATACCAAACCGACAAAAATTGATGAGGAACTTGTCCCGCCGGGCGTGCCAAAATTGTTATCTACTGAAATTGCACCCTATTGAATATGAAATTCAACATTTCACTATAACATGGGAAGACCTCTAAAGCTATGGGTTACTTGTAGGCATAGGTCAACCTCCGGAGAAGGTCGACTTCCTATGGTGTCACCTAAAACTACTCATTTTGTAAGGAAAAGGGAGAAAGAGTGCTTAAAATGAAATACTGAAACTGAAAGTAAAGTGATACACCAAACTTAAGATGGATGATGAGAAACAAAAATTAGCACTTGGTTTCAACCGATGGAAACTATGTTTGCACAACCTGTTACAATGAATCTTTGCATAAATATTTCACCAAAAGGTCAGTCATAGTAATTAAAAAAAGGAAGAAAAACTTCACAAATGGAAACTATAAGCAATCTTATGACACAACCAGCAACCTTTATCGATTCTCTAATTGCAGAAAAGGCATAAACTGTGAGATAATACTGAAAGGAAATTATGAAAAATCTCACAAATAGCTTGATCAATCACTAACATGCACAAAGTTGCAAGAACAAGGAGGCAAGAAATTTCAACACCAAAATACTCCAAGGTCTACACTGTATTCCATCTCCAAAACTGAGTTACAAAGCATGCAAAAATCTGACTATGGACTCCAAAAGTCACTAAGTTGGAAAGCAACAAGTATGAACTGATTACAATGAAGCCACATAAGTGACTATATCCAACTCCAACTAAGATCCACCAAAATAGGATCTAGAAACTCTTGAACTCGTATGCCTTCATAAATCCTATTTTCAAGCAACCAAATTCCCTCCAAATAAGCTTCAAAAGGATGAAAAAGTCAAATTTGACTATGTCCAACATAATGATATTTCCAACTACCCACAAAAGCTCCAAATTGCTCTTAAAAGCAAAAAAAACCTCCTATATGTTCTCCTTGTGTTTCAAAACTAAATCAACATGCCTATATTCTTGGCACATGTTGGAAAACCTCCTAAACCTCCTCCAATATGCTTGCAAAATCATTTATGTCTTCTAATCAACGTAGCAAGTATTGCATTTATCATACTTTTGCATTATATTTTACAATAGTATCTTGACTAAGTGATTTATAATGTATCACTTTATCAAAATATTTCACATTTAAATAATGAATGCAAAAAAATCAAAAGGCTTGGCCAAAGACATAAAACTTGGTACAAATTCATAAGGTAAATCATCTAAAAACCCTAATATTTGAACATTCAAAACTTAGACAAGGCATAGTTTATGTGAAAAATTTAAAATAAAGGCAAAAAGTGCCTTCTTGATGTCGGCCACTTTAGGGTTTATGAACCCTAAATAACAAAACATCGCCTTCACTTCATTTCTTTTTGACCTCTTGAATCTAGGAGAGCATCGCCAAGGGTTTTATTTGTTGATTTGGAAGCTTTTGAAGATTTACTGGAGCCTCTTTCCGTGTTGAAACCAAAGTGGGTAAGCCTCTATTTTCTTACAATTGTTGTATTTTCTCAGATTTTTCTCATTGTCTGTGAAAATAATGACATTTCAAACTCATGTTTATGTTAAAAATGATGAAGATATTTCATTTTTTGGCTTTTCTTGTATCTGCATGTAAATCCTGAAGATTATTTGCATTTTATATAAGATAATGGTGGACTTTGGGCCATGCCCTCTGTGATTTACTTTATACATTTTATTTATTCCTCATCTCTCTATTATATCTGGCGTTTATGCACTCTAAGTCTGCACTTCTTAGAGTCAAGGGTTTCTCCTCATTCTTTGCTGTTGTTTTTTTTTTTTAAACATGGTATTTATTAATTTCCTGTGATGCCAAGTGACAGCAACCAAAGTAACACAATCCCTTTTGCCATGAAAAGGATCCTGACAGTTTATAATATGAATTATATTTCATGAGAGAATCGACATTCAAAACAAGAGCCATCTCAGTCAACTGTCCACAAAAAATATTGTCCTGTGAAGAAAAAATGATTTGACACAATGATTCAATGCCATTGCATAGCATAAGTTTAATTTAAAAGGCTTCACAAATATTTTCCATTCCTTCATGAAAACTATCTTTTACTAGCCTCAGGTCATGGCCGTTTTAATTTTCTTTGTTTTCAAACGAGGGTCTGAATCCTCCTTCATGGGCTTGGTACCTGCATTGAAAAATGGCATTTCTGGTTTTGCCCTCTTTTGCACCTTTATTTTAATCACAATTATGACAACACAAAACCCTACATGCTGAAAGTCACATTGGTCTCTTCACATGGACTGTGATTTTGAAGAACCCATGCCATTGTATGCTTCGTCCTCTATTGACTGTGTTGTTCTTATGTCTTGGGGACTTATGATTGAGCTTGTTGTATATGGATTGTATCCTTTGTTTTCATGATAACATGATATGACTGATTTGGATTGTAATCCTTTATGTTCGAGTCTTAACAAATCCTTTCATCATGAAGATTATTTGTTCTCATTGAGCTATGGTTGTCATGCATATTTTCTTCATTGTGAAAAGAACTTATATGGAATGTCAAAGCCATAGATATATAGAGATATCCCCCTATTTTGCTTATGAATCTGTAGCTTGTCCTTCACTTCAATCATGCATTATCTCTGCACCTTTGAGCATCTCCAGTTGTCACTATTTACAATGTATGAGAATAAAGCCTCATCCAATCAATATATGAATTATTTGTAATTGTTGCTTGACCTGCTCCATTTAAAGGAATATGATTGTTCTTCCCAGTTTGGAGATCATTATGAACAAATCTATATTTATGAATTACTGCTCCAAACTGATTTTTTAAGCTTCTAACATCCTCACCTTCAGTATTGATACCATATCATTATAATCTGAAAAATTATTTTTGAACATATCATGGGTGAATGTGATTATCTTCATGTAATGTTGTTGTCTTGTAGATTATTGTATCATGATTCATATGGCTGCAAATACTTTGAAATATGTGATATCTTGATAATAAAACTTGATAAGAAATCACCTTGGCATTCTTGCAAACAATGCATTCTGAAAATGTACTTAATATGCAACATTGTTGTTATTTATAATTTGGATACTTTAAACAATCAGGGACAGCAAAATGAAAGTATCATATGACAACCATAGCCATGGAATCTTAGTTTCAAAACAAAAATCTTCTAATGAAAGATAATGCAAACTCATCTTGCTCTATTTATTGCACTCAGACAGATGTATCATCGTTATTCTTTTAACTTCTGATGGTTGTCATACTCTTGCATTGACATTTTTCAATTGTTTAATTGTTGCTCCTTGAAGAAATACTTTGTGAACTCAACATGTATGCCTGTTCACTATCATTTTATGATTATGCTGATATGATGACTTTAAGATTGCATTTCCCTCTTAAATAAGCTTGAACAAGCTCATTATCTGATAACTTAGCATGTCGGACTCAACCCTTGTGGGAGCCTCATTTTAACCCACATGTTGTAACTTAATGAAAGAAATCAGCAATCACTTTTCCTGTATTTGCACATGAAACAAACAAGCTAGAGAAAACATGGCATGTTTTAGGTGTGTTTGATGACTCTGATGGTTCTCCAGGGCACCTAAAGTATGCCTGCTTGTTTAATGCATATGGAGATCAATATATATGTGCGTAGGTATATGTTCATGTATAGTTGGAAAATTTTCATTTCTTAGAGCATTGCTCTAATATCATTGCTTTTGTCAAATGCAGGAACTAGGAGGATATGGAGCGAGGACACAAGCAGTACAAAGCAGCGGTAGGACAAGACGACACAACAAGAACCAATCATTCTCAGGCAATGACTAGTCTCCCTCCCTACATGCACATTACTTTTACTTATTCATGTATATTCTTTCTTTGTTTGTATTGAATAAGCTAAGTCAATCTCATGGCTTGTGTGAGATAATGTACACTTATACATTCAAAATATATTACTTTGTTCATAAAATATTTTGAATCTTTTTTCTGTTACATGCATATGTATGAATGCAATAATTTTTTATTGTAATCTCTTATGTATTATTTCATTTATGCATCTAAATGTAATGTAGGAAAGATTAAAATGTACCTCTCTTAGTTTGTAATCACAAAGCTCAGCCTAAGCAAGTAGCGAAATTAGGTAATAGGCACTTCATGGGTGTATCAAAGGTTGATGTCTTCATGATTTAGGAGTCAAAATTAAGCAATGAAAAAGTGGAAATGTTCAATAATAAATACCAAAGTTAGAATATTGAGCAAGTGGAATCTGCAGGTGCCATGGGGGGTCTGCTAATGGTTTAGAGACCTTAGGTTGTTTATCTAGAAAAGGTTGTGGGATATAGCAATTGGTTATCCTACAAAGTGAGAATTCTTTCATCAAATCTTATCTTTGCAGTGATAAATATTCACGGCCTTGTTAGTTGCATTAGGAAAAGAGAATTATGGGTGGATTTTGGTGTTTTCTACAATAGGGTAGTTCTGGAATACTACATTTTAGGGGGTGATTTCAATGTGATCCTACAGAGTGATGATAAATTGGGGGTATGCAAAGAAATTATCATTCCCAAGTGGATTTTGAGAACTTTGTAAGGGGAAATGATTTTTTTGAAATTTAAATAGCGAATGGGAAACACATATGGACAAATCGAAGGTTGGGATTCAACCACATTGCGAAAAAACTAGACAGTTATTTAAAGGAGAGATGGGAAACTTCCCATTCACCTTTGAAGGCAACATTTTACCTCAATTAGGGTGAGACTAGTGAGATGCCCCTTCAAAATTGAAAATATATGGTTCAAGGATCAAAATCTGCCAAGGTTGATTGACACATAGTGGCGAGGATGAAAATTTTAAGGAACCAAGATGTTTGGTGTCGTACCAAAGTTGAAGTTCCTCAAGAAACAACTAAAGGAATGGAATAGGCAACATTTTAAAAACATATTTGAAACCAAATGTAGGCTTGAAGAAGAGCTATTAGCTCTAAATGAAGCTATATTATCTGCAAGAATGGATAGTGAAAAATACCTAAAGGAAAAAGAGTTTCTCAAAGAATATGAGGAGATTCAGGCTAAAGAGTAAGTATACTAGTGTTAGAAATCTAGAGAGATTTGGATGTTGGAGGGGGATAGGAATACAAAATGCTTCCATAACAATATGAAGGCTCATAGATAATTCAATAGAATTACAAGCCTACGAGGAGTTGACAACATAAGTTTTGAGTCTCCTTGGGACATTGCCAAGGAAGCAATCACCTATTTTGAAAAAAGTGTTAAATAACAAAGAAGGCTCAAGGTTGGTACCACAAAATCATCTTATGAAGTTGATACCAAAGTTGGTCAACGAAGGGTAGAACATGATGAATGAATTTACGGCAGAGGAAATTAAGGTTGTAGCTTTCCAACTTCATTTAGATAAAGCACCTGGGTTGGATGGGTTTTTGATGTGCTTCTTTCAAAAATGTTGGAGTATAGTGGGAAGTGAAGTGGTTGCGGCCACAGAAGACTTGATGAGCTTGAGAAAGGTATTGAGGGAATTGAAAAGTACCTTATTGATTTGATCCCCAGAAAGGAGAATCCATCATATTTAGATGAGTTTAGACCTATAGCTCTTTGTAATACATTTTATAAAATCATGGTGAAACCAATGGGGAACAAACTTAAAAAAATCTTCCAGAAATAATTTTGAAGGAACAGACTGGGTTTGTACTTGGGAGGTCAATTCTAGGATTCCTTATTGCACAAGAAGCCATACACTCTATTCAAAAAAACAAAAAGCAAAGCATTCTATTGAAATTGGATATCAAAAAAGAATATGATCACGTGGATTGGAGGTTTATGTGTAGGGTGTTGCAGGTCTTTGGTTTTGATAGTAAATGGGTAGATTAGGTGTTTAATTATATTGCCAGCCCCAGATTTTCAATCATTGTGAATGGGACACTAAAGAGTTTCTTTAAAACATCAAGGGGGATCAGATAGGGAGATCCTCTCTCCCCCTTTTTATTTATTATCATGGTTGAGGTGTTAAGAAGGGATTTTAGCACTGCAACAAGTGAGGGGAAGTTAGAGGGAATTTAGGTAATGAGAAATGTGTCAATTGTGATAAACCAACAGTTTGTAGATGATACTATGATTTTTGGGGTTGTGAAATGTTGTGAAGCTTGCAAGCTAAAAGAGATTATAGAGCTTTACTCTGAGGCCTTGAGTCAAGAGGTAAGTGAGGCAAAATTGGAAGTCTATTTTTTTCATACTCCACATAAAGAGCAAGAGATTCTAAGAGTCCTAAGACTTAGGAAAGGACAACTACCGTGCACACACTTGGGCTTGCCTTTAGCAAAGGGAGTGGGTTGTTGTAAGTTATGGGATCCTTGATAAATAAGTTAAATAGTCAGATGTCTTCATGGAAGGGGTGATGGTTATCTTGGGTTGGTAGGTTAGTGATGCTAAAGGTTGTTATTTTGATGTTGCTAATTTATCTAATGTTATGTATGGCACTACCCAAGGGGACATATCAAGCTTTAAACCAAAGTATGATGAAATTCTTCTAGAAAGGGAATGTAGAGAAGAAAAAGTAAGTGCTAATCGCATGGGGTGGAATTTACAAGGTGAAGGAGGTAGGAGGAATAGGTTTGTAAGATATTTTGAGACAAAAAAATATTTTGGGGCTAAGGTGATTTAAAATATGTATACAAAAAGCAAGTTGAAATGGGTCCAGATTCTCTAGAATAAATACTTGGGGGATGACAACGAGTGCAACATCCTCATTGCTAACACTCTTCCCAAAGGATGAAGTGTTTGGAATTTTATGTAATGTACTAACCCTTCCATAAAGTAAAAATTTCTTAATTTATACCAAACAAGTAAATAAACAAGTAACAAAACCATTGCAATAAATTGTATTATTATTATTGATAACTTCCAATCAAGATGCACAACATATTACAACATGAATTCCTTTAATTTCAAATATACATCAAATTAAGAAAGCATACAAATAGATACATAGCTCATTGATCTTTAGAACAAATAGTTGTAAGATGGTCTAGGTTCTTTCCTTTCAAATCTTGGTTCTTTTGTCACCTGTTGTGGAGGAGAAGCATCACTCAAGTGCTTTTCCACCTACCATGGACTCTTAATGTGGTCCCCTGCACATCTATCATTCAACAGATGGACCTTCCCTTCAATGAAGAGATTGGTAGAGTAATTGATAATGACAACCAATTAAGCATAGTGTTGTGTCCTACATAACTAGAACTTTGTAATCCCACAATCCCGAACTAGCATGTAATAATGGATCACGATGAACTGGCAGTCTAGTCTCCGTAGTCACACAACTAAGTGGAGTCTTAGACATTACACTACTTTGGTCAAAGTGTTCTCATTCAGTACTTCAAATAAATTCATCTATCACATACATTACTCAGGGCTGATTTGACTTAACGCTATCTTACACTACGCATCGGTATTGTCCTTCAATGGATAGCCTATCATCCTAGACTAACCTACAACATACTAATCTACTTGTAATGAATCTATTTAACAAGTACACAAGCTCCCTCCCATACTAGATTAACTATCCTAGGAGTAACACAAGCTTTTCTAGTTAATTTAATAACTTAGCTGGGTGTACCTCAAGTGACTCTTGCATTCAATCAAGCCTAGTATATAATAACTAATATAAACATCATTCTCCTATTATGGAGATATTACAAGCACAATATAGAAACAACCCAAAAGCTTCAATTATCTTTTTCAAAAGACAATCATAAATACTTATATTGCACAAAAAGAAAGGACAGTTCAAGAAATACATTAAATCTATGTAAATAACAAGAAGAAGAAATCCTCATGCCTATTATTGTTTATCCCCAATAGTGCAACCTTCTTCAATAGTAATCCAGCTTGAACCAGCTCCCCAAAAACAACTCCCTCTCTCTCTCTCATTGGTAGCACACTTCTCTCAAAAAAATAAGACACGTCTTTCTCACAAAAGATCACTCTTTCCTCACTCATAAAACAAATGGATATGGTTGGTAATATCTTAGAAGAATAAACAACAAAAGGATGTATAATCTCGTGGGTAAAATGCGTCTCTCACAAGTGAAATGGAGGAATGATAGAAGTAATAGCAGAATAAGAATGAAAATGAATGCATTCCAAATGAAATGGTGCAACTATTTATAGTGCAGTTGGGCATTCTAAAATCCTATAGTTTAGGCATGAAGAATGACACCAATTTCATGCAAAGTAAATCAGCATAAAGGTGGCAATGGATAAAGTTCAAACTTAGCATTAACCATCAACAAATCGACTTTCTTATTGAGAACATTTCAAAGACCATTTCAATCAGCACATGGAAAATTTGAATATTTCTCCAGAATAGACATCTATAGGAAAATGCAATAAGAGGTGGCACAAAAATCTCTTTACCAGTCTAAGTTGGCATGATTTTCAGATGAAGTGAAATAGTCAATGATATTTCTACAACACATAGAATGAATCGATTGGAATAAAGGTTGAATCGACTTAACCAATTAATACGTTGGACTAAGTCCACATATTTCTCATTTACTTTATCGATCAACTCAAAGTTTGCAGATTAAAATGTATTGCTATGTTTTTAAATATGTGTCTTGGTTGGTAACATGCAACTTATATACGTAGTTGTGTATATTTCCATACTGACTTCCAATTTGATGTCCAACATCGACACATATTAGCCACGGTCATTTAACATCAAATGTGACCTTAATAAATTGACTTCTTGTTAAATAAGAATTAGTCGAATTCTAATAATTAATATGCTAAATATATATTATTATTATTATTATGTATATATTATATATACTATATACACATATATATATTTAAATACCTTAATTTTTTTTTAATCCGTGATAATATTTTTTATTATTATATTAATATAAATTCAAAAATACAGTATCAGATAGACATCGTCCACCAACAGATAAAAAATTTGATTAACTAGCATAGTATCAAAGTGACAGAGAGCTTTAAAACTACCAAACTGTAAGCTACCCAGCCTACCATTGCTCATATATCCATTAACTTTACAATTACAGAGCTGAAACTACATACCCCAAAAAAAACTATTCACAGACACAGGGCTAATTCAGTAAACATGAAAAAATTTAACAATAACTATTTTGGCACCTTCAATGGACTCCCCACCTCTAGCGACACTAATGCCATTATCGGCTTCAAACTCTTCCTTGGATGCAGCCCCATCATTTCCCACTTCTCCTCTCTAGCAAAGTCCTTTAAATTTCCTATGACCTCCTCCACTTCCTTCAATTTTGTGGATACCTTAAGAGCCTACCACCCGCATTCAACATTTTTGCACCATAAATCTTTTGTGCGACCCTCCAGCCATCTGATGGAGAGGTGATTCAGTCCCACCATCTCCGGTCCTCCTCCATTCCTGCCTTCAATCTCGACCAGCCCCACTCCAGGTATCGCCCGTGCCAAAATTTCTTCCATGCCCACTAATAAATCCTCATGAACAATAGACCGCATAATTTTCCTCACAATATCCACTGGATCACCCAAATCCAGACCCCACACCATGACCAATGATTATATATCCATATTGGTCCTATATCTATGGTTTAGGATTTCAAAACCATTTCCCAAGATTAGCTGCATTGCTTGTGCAACTTGAGCTTCCTTGAAAAGGAACATACCCCGCAATCGCTTCATAGTCGCCTTACCTGAAAAAATGGGTCGATCTTCCTTCGTGAGGTTAAAGAGAAGCTAGCCTCCATTCTCAGGTTCTTTGTTCTCCACCAATTCACCCACCACCAACAAGTTACATTTCTGAATGGCACAATACGCAAAACATCTAAGGTGAAAATATGTGTGTCATTAAGACACCACAAATTGCTAGTCAACTTCATTAATGTTGAACATACATTCAACATCGGCATTCACCTTCACCAAAGCACCATGTCCCTCGGGAACTACAAAACTATCATTGCTTGCAGGTCCTTCATTCCCTCCTACATTAAAATTTGTGACGTACCGTCCTCCAGAGTTAAGTCTCTAAAATCTTTGAGCCTTACTGAATCCAACTCTGCCAAGGAAAGATCCCACTTTGATATGATGTCTGCCTCAACATTCCCCATATGTCTAATATGACTTACCTTGAAGTCTTCAAAAAGGGCTATTCTTCCTTAATTTTCCTCACTACTCCCTATAGATGCCAAGCATTAATGTCACCTTTTAAAATTGCTTAACAAATCTCCCTCCAGATGTATCTTTGTTCCGCCAATTTTTCTAGCAATCTTAACTGCCAATAGCGTTGTTGTTGCTTCCGCTATGTTATTTGTTCCCTCCTTCAATCTCATTGCTCCTATTACCAAAATGTTCCCTTTCCAATCTCGTATAATACAACCAGGACCTGATGGGCCTGGATTTCCTTTTGACGCTCCATCAAAATTCACCTTCCACCAGCCTTCTTCTGGTTTCTCCCACTTATCCACCTCTACAAAAATCATTGTCGGATTAACCCAACCATGCCCCTTAACAGGCCTTAAATACCTCACTTATTAATATATATATATATATATATATATATATATATATATATATATATATATATATATATATGTATGTATATATATATATATATATATATATATATATATATATATACATACATATATATATATATATATATATATCTATATATATATATATATATATATATGTATATGTATATATATATATATATATGTATATATATATATATATATACATACATATATATATATATATATGTATGTATGTATATATATATATATGTATGTATATATATATATATGTATGTATATATATAACTATATATATATATAATCTTTTAATATATATTTACATATAATAAATATATATATATATAACTAGATATATCATAATCCAATCAGCACACATCCGATATATAAATATAGGAGTATAGGCAATAAAATTATAATAAGCACATTATACCAGATGTATGCATATATATGTATAAATGTATACGCCTCTATGTACATGTATATATAGGTATATCATATTGATGCATCCATATGAGCATGTCCATTTGCCAACATACACTTGTATCAATATGCATATACATATGGATACGTGTATATACTATATGTATATATGTTCACATTTGATTCACTTACAACCATTTACGTTACCATCATATTGATAAGTGTGTATGTGAGGTATATCTATACATATGCATATGTGTGTCGTTAGATCCCATTGACACACATGTGCATACATAGAAACATACTTCCACCTACATCCCATTTACCCATATGATCGTAATAGCACAAGAAAGATCTCAAAAATTCAAACAGATAAACATCGCCCGCAAATGCATGCAGAAGTAAACAAGACTCCTAATGCAAACGTACAAGCTATGGATGAATTACCTATAACCCACAAATTGACTCAGTTCAATCACTCTAATGTGGAGTGTGTATACTCAAATAGTTTAATTTTATCAGTTACCCGGCCAAGATCTTCTCCCAAGTGATACTTCCCCTCTACCTGGAGGAATGGAACACATACTTGCATCCATTAACACATGATCACAACAGTCAAATGTTCATAACATATGCAGTATACATAAACATCTCCAGAGTTAGAATAATTATAATTCAATAACCTTCCATTCACATAAATGCAGTATTTCACCATGAACAACATCAAATGAGACAATCATCAAATGTGAAAACATTCGTGTTGATAACAAGGTACAAGCATATTTTATTCATCTCCAAAATTCACATTACATCTATTTTTACCCTATGCAATAATAGTAAATAGTAACTATATGATTGGGTGTAACATACTTCCCCCCTTAAGAATCACCCTCGATGATCTAAGGTATTATTCAAAGCATAACAATCTAACATTACATTAATCTACATTCTCAAAATCATCAAGAATGTCATGAAATTTCTAATGAATTTTTGTATAGTCCTCCCAAGTAGTTGAGTCTTCTACATACTGGTCCCACTGGACTTTGCATTGCAAGACCTCTCAATTATGCAAGCGTAGCTTACGTGTTCCTAGCACCTTGGTAGGCTCGAGAGTTAATAATCTAGGGTATCTTACCTATAAAGCAGTCTAATCAATTACATGATTATCCCCTGGTATATACTTTGTAAGGTAGGACACATGGAAGACATTCTGCACTCTAGCTAGAGCTAGTGGCAAAGCAATTCGATAGGCTACTGGATTCACTTCCTCTAGAATCTCAAAGGGTCCAACATAATGTGGGGCTAACTTAGAAGACTTTTCAAATTTAATGAATCTCTTGTGAGGTTTCACTCTCAACAAAACTTTGTCACCTAAAGCAAAATTACGGGGCACTCTCTTAGCATCAGCATAACTAATATGTTGATTGTTAGCTTTTGCTAACCTTTGCCTAATAATCTTAACTTGCTCATCCATTTCAGCCAAAATTTCAAGCCCAAGACTCACTCGATCCTCAATTTTATCCCAACTTATAGGAGTTTGACACTTTTGTCCATAGAAATCTTTAAAAGAAGCCATCTTAATTGCAAAATGATATGAGTTGCTATAAGAAAATTCAACTAAGGGTAAGTAATCTTCCCACTTGTACTGTTGATCCATGCAATGGTCTTCCAATACTTGGTTTACCCTTTCTATTTTCCCATCCATTTTTGGATGATATGCCAATCTAATATTTAACTAAGTCCCTAGTGCAGAAAACAAGGTTTGCCAAAACCTAGAAGTGACTCGTGCATCCCTATCTAAAATAATATTTTCAAGAATCACATGCAATCTAAACACTTCCTGCACAAATTTTCTTGCTATGATAGGTGCTCCATCAATTAGGTTTCATGGTATAAAATGTGCCACTTTTGTAAGCTTATCTACTACCACTAGTATGGCATTGTGCTTATTGCTTGACATAGGTAGTCCTTGCACAAAGTCCATACTTATAACTTTCCATTTCATTTTTGTTATGTCGTGTGGGTATAACAAGCCTGCAGGATGATGATGCTCAACTTTCAGCATTTGACACTCAAGACACCTAGCCACAAAACTAGCGACATTTCCTTTCATTCCCTTCCAGAAGTATAATGGTTTTATACCAGCCATCATTTTCATCACTCCTGGATGTCAGAAATATGGTGCTTCATGTATTTCCTTCCATACCAAATTTCTTAATTCCTTTACATCAGGTACATGAATTATACCTTTGTATCTAAGTAATCCATTAGGTTCAAAATGGAAACCTTCATACCTAGAATCTTGAGGATTATCCATGAGTGCTTGCTTAACTTGCAAGTAATACTCATCCTCCTTACACTTTTGGAGTACTTGTCCTTTGAAATGAGTTTGAATTGCTACTATGGACACAATGTGTCATCTTCGACTTAATGTGTAGGCAACTTGATTCTCTTTCCCCTTAATATAACCAATGTTAAAATCATAGTCAGCTATTAACTATAACCATCTTCTTTGTCTAGAATTCAAATTAGGTTGAGTAAAAAGATACTTTAACCCATTATGGTCAGCTTTCAACTCAAAGGGTTTTCCTAGAAAATAGTGCCTCCACATTTTCAATGCATGAACTACAACTTCCAATTCTATATCATGAAATGCATAATTCATTTCATATGGTTTCAGCTTTCTAGATTCATAGGCAATCACTTGCCCATCTTGCATCAACACACCTCCTAACCCTTCTTCGCATGCATCAGTGATAACCGTAAAGCTACCTTCAAGATCTGGTACTTTTAAGATCGGTGTGGTGGTTAGTTTGGCTTTGAGTAGGTCAAAAGATTCTTGACACTTCTCATTCCATTCAAATCTCTTTCCTTTCTTTTATAAAGAAGTAATTGGAAAAGCAATCTTAGAAAATTTTGCGAAAAACCTCCTATAATATCCCGCCAAACCCATGAAACTTCTTACTTCTGACACATTTTTGGGTATAGGCCACTCAATTATTGCCTTTATCTTTGTTGGATCTATAGCAATTCCTTTTGTCAAAATCACATGTCTCAGATAATGTACCCTCTTTTGGAAGAATCTACACTTAGAAAGTATACCATACAACCTATGCTCTCTTAAACATTGTAGGACTATTTCTAAATGCTTTCAATGTTCTTCCTCATTTCTAGAATAAATCAAGATATCATCTAGAAAAACTAGTACAAATTTTTCAAGGTAATCCCTAAACACACTATTCATTAGGTTCATGAATGTTGCTAGTGCATTTGTTAAACCAAAAGGTAAAACAGTGAACCCATAGTGTCCATATCGAGTTTTGAAAGCAGTTTTGAAGATATCTTCATTAACCCTTAATTGGTGATATCCAGACCTCGGATCTATTTTAGAGAATACAACAACACCTCTCATTTGATCAAAAAAATCGTAAATGCATGGCAACAGATACTTGTTCTTAACCATAGCTTTGTTAAGAATATGATAGTCGATGCACAAATGCAATATACCATCCTTCTTCTTAACAAAGATGACTGGTGCACCCCAAGGTGAAACACTTGGTCTTATCAATATTTTTGACAAAAAATCATCCAATTGTGTCTTAAGTTCCATAATTTCAATGGTCGTCATCCTATAGGCTACCTTAGAAATAGGTTCTATTCCTGAAACTATTTCAATAGAGAATTCAAATGCTCTTTTCCGAGGTAATCCTAGTAACTCATCTGGAAACACATCCAAAAATTTCCTCAAAATTGGATAATTCTCCATATCTAATTTTTTGGTTTCATCTATTTCTCCATCTTCTAATTCTTGCAAACTCATAGTGTCCATATTGAGTTCTGAAATTAGTTTTGAAGATATCTTCATCTTTAACCCTTAACAGGTGATATCCAAACCTCATATCTATTTTAGAGAATACAACAACACCTCTCATTTGGTCAAAAAAATCATAAATGCATGGCAACAGATACTTGTTCTTAATCGTAGCTTTGTTAAGTATATGATAGTCAATGCACAAACACAATATACCATCCTTCTTCTTAACAAAGATTATTGATGCACCCCAAAGTGAAACACTTGTTCTTATCAATATTTTTGACAAAAAATCATCCAATTATGTCTTAAGTTCCATAAGTTCAGTGGTTTTCATCCTATAGGGTACCTTAGAAATAAGTTATAATCCTGAAACTATTTCAATAGAGAAATCAAATACTCTTTTCCGAGGTAATCCTTGTAACTCATTTGGAAACACATCTGAAAATTTCCTCAAAATTGGATAATTCTCCATATCTAATTTGCTAGTTTCATCTATTTCTCTATCTTCTAATTCTTGCAAAGTCTAGTGCTCAGAATTATCACTATCCTTCCCAAGTTCTTCAATCTTTATGGAAAAGAGTTTACACCCTTTCTTCTTGGCTCTTATAAGTTGAATTGTCATAATTTTTTGAATCCTAACCTCCCTAGGTATTCCTTGGAATTTAACTTGATTTCCAAAATCATCTAGGCATTCTACAGTATTAGCATGGAAGTCTACTATAGCCCTATGTTTCCACAACTAATTCATTCCTAGGATAACATCATATGATCCTAGAGATGTGACATATAAAGGTTAAATTTTGTTGTAAAACTAGGTAGTTCTATCCTAGCCTCGAATAGACATTGATCCACCTTTTCCCTTGTCTAGTTTGCATACTCTACATTCTTATACATTGCCATGTGTCCCGCCTTCCTAGATAATTGTTTAGCTATTCTAGGTGAAATGAAATTCTTAGTTGCACCAGTATCAATAAGAATAAAAATAGGTAAGCCAAACAAAATAACTAGTGTTTCAACTGGAGTTACTTGGTAATCTGCTTGTCAATCGTCTACAACTGCATGTATCCTTTGTTAAAACATGGCCTATTGGGTGGGTAATGAATTACCCTATGGTTTTGAACCAGAAGTTTTATTGGCACATTCACTTGCATAGTGATTTACTCTACATATAAAACATCTTGTAATTGGTCCTCTTTTCCCTATGGTTTCTTCAGACTTGGTACTTTCATTAGCTTTGCTGGTATTACCCATGCTTGAATCATTTCTTTTCTAATCTCTCCTAAACTCTTTTCCATTATAGCGGAGTCTTTTCCCTTTTTTCCTTCCAACATTTTGCACAGATTCCTCTTTCTTTGGAACTATCTTATTAGGAGTTTCTACATCCTTCTTTTGCTCTTTTCTTTCTTGTCGTGTGGAATCAACTTTAAGCTTTTGTTCCTATTTAATTGATTTTTCATATACAAGATCCATTGTTGTTGGACCATGCATATCCACTTCCCCTCCAATCCGATTGTTGAGTCCCAAAATGAATTTCATAATACAAAAAATACTCATCCTTATGGTATATGGGGACATAGCGCAGAAGTCGGGTGAACTTCTCCTAGTATTCGTTAACCGTCATGCTACCTTGCCTCAACTCCTGGAAATCCGAGAGTTTATAGTCATAGAAAAGTTGTGGTAACCATCTTTTTGTGGAAAATTTCCACAAATTCTTCCCAAGTTAATTTCCATGAGTTTATGTTAAGTTCCAAATTCTTGTTCATCCACCAGTTAGAGGCTTCTCCTGCTAACTGATACGCACCCCATGCAGCTTTAGTAACCTCATTATAGTTTCATATTTCAAAATACTTTTTCCATTTTAACAAGCCATACTTTAGCCTCATTGCCTCTAGCACTACCATCAAACTTAGGTGGAATTATCTTCTTCATGTCCCTTAATAGTTCGAAAGACACAATATTTTTATTCCTTTGAATAGATGGTGAAGGTGATTTTTACTTCTCATGATTATGGTTTTCACATTGCCCATGGGAAGAATTTTCTCCCTCTTGATCATTAACAGGTACTTATTTTTCTACCATATCCTTAGCTCTTTCTTGTTCAAGGTTAGCTAACCTTGCCAAGATTTGGTCAAACCTAGCCTCTACTCCAATGGTTCCTTGTCCATCCTCCTGACTTGCATTAGGATTAGTTTGTGTCCTCACATATGTCTTCACTATACTTATGCAATTGGTTTTTTGTACCTAAATGTTTTTTCCATGTTAGCCTAAATTATGTTATCAATTATTTTGTGGAAAACATAATAGCAAACATTCATATTTACATAAGAATTCCATAAAAGATTAAGCACACGCTTCTTTTGATAAACACATAATTTTATTCAATTCATGAGGATTTAAATATCCTTTTCATTACATGGAGCGACTATTCAGATAGTCGAGTGGAGAATATCATTCGTATTCACTCTCGGACACGTAACTTAAAGGAGTATAGCCTATAGACTAATAAAATTGTCATTCCCTATCTTTCTGTTCATCTCTCATTTGTTCGTACCTATCCCAAAAAGGATAATAACCCTCGAATTTATCATCTGATACATAGTTATGAGAAGTAATGTCAATATGGTTTTCATCAATAATGTAGTCTACATTTTTCGCGGACAGTTGTTCATGAGACCATTTCTCATTTGGCAGTGTCCTTGGTACATATCCCTCAAAATCTTTACTTGAAGAAATTGATATTACTTCAACCAGTGGTAGAACCCTAGGATCCCTAAAGATGAATGTAGGACTAACATTTTCTTTTGAAGGCATATCCCTGGAAAGTGGTAATGACTCAGACTTTTTTGGTGAGATGGTTGGTAGGTAATTGTACATAGCTTCCATCTTCATCTTCCTCTTCACATCACTAATCCAAGAAAGTGTGTGACTAAAATTTTTGGTGTCACTCAACCAAATAGCATTATCGTAGTTGGTTCCCTTTATGGTTCTAATGATGGCTTCTTTTTCCTTCTTGGCCTTGAGGTAGCGCTTGTTTCTGATTACTGACTTATGAACCATTAATCTGAGACACACCATCCTGGCACAAGAATTTTTCACAACATTAGATAATGTTAGAATGGAAAAATGATGAGCTCATAGATTCCAGAGTTAAACCTGGTAGCTCTAATACCACATGTAATGTATTAACCCTTCCATAAAGTAAAAATTTCTTAATTTACACCAAACGAGTAAATAAACAAGTAACAAAACCATTGCAATAAATTTTTATTGTTTTATTGATAACTTCCAATCAAGATGCACAACATATTACAACATGATTTCTTTTTCATTTCAAATATACATCAAAGTAAGAAAGCATGCAAATACATACATAGCTCATAGAGCTTTAGAACAAATAGTTGTAAGATGGTCTGAGTTCTTTCCTTTCAAATCTTGGTTCTTTTGTTGCCTATTGTGGAGGAGAAGCATCACTCAGGTGCTTTTCCACCAACCACAAACTCTTGATTTGGTCCCCCACACATCTATCATTCGACAGATGGCCCTTCCCTTCGATGAAGAGATTGGTAGAGTAACCAATAATGACAACCAATTGAGCATAGTGATGTGTCTTACATAACTAGAACTTTGTAATCCCACAATCCCAAACTAGCATGTAATAATGGATCACAGTGAACTGACGGTGTAGTCTCGGTAGTCACACAAATAAGTGGAGTCTCAGACATTGCACTACTTTGGTTAAAGCATTCTCATTCAGTACTTTGAATGAAGTCATGTATCACATACACTACTCAGGGTTTATTTGACTTAAGGCTATCTTACACTAATCATAGGTATTATCCTTCAATGGATAATTTGTCATCCCAGACTACCCTACAACATACTAATCTACTTGTAATGAATCTATTTAACAAGTACACAAGCTCCCTCCCATACTAGATTAACTATCCTAAGAGTAACACAAGATTTTCTAGTTAATTTAATAACTTAGTTGGGTGTACCTCAAGTGACTCTTGCATTCAATCAAGCCTAGTATATAATAACTAATATAAACATCATTCTCCTATTATGATGATCTTGCAAGAACAATATAGAAACAACCCAAAATCTTTAATTCCCTTTTTTCAAAAGACAATCATAAATACTTCTATTGCACAAACAGAAAGGACATTTCAAGAAATACATTAAATCTATGTAAATAACAAGAAGAAGAAATCCTCATGCCTGTTATCTTTTATCACAATAGTATAGCCTTCTTCAATAAAAATGCACCCTGAATCGGCTCCCCAAAACAACTCCCTCTCTCTCTTATTGATAGCACACTTCTCTCAAACAAATAAGACACTTCTTTCTCGCAAAATATCACTCTTCCTCACTCATAAAATAGATGGATATGGTTGGTAATATATTAGAAGAATTAACATCAAAAGGACATATAATCTCTTGGTAAAATGTGTCTCTCACAAGTGAAATGGAGGAATGACAGAAGTAATAGCAAAATGATAATAAAAATGAATGCATTCCAAATGAAATGGTGTGACTATTTATAGTGTAGCCAGGCATTCTAAAATCCTATAGTTTAGGCATGAAGAAGGACACCAGTTTCATGCAAAGTAAATCAGCATAAAGGTGGCGATGGATAAAGCTCAAACTCAACATTAACCATCAATAGATCGAATTTCTTATTGATAGCATTTCAAAGACCGTTTCAATCAGCACATGGAAAATTTGAATATTTCTCCAGAAATGACATCTATAGGAAAATGCAATAAGAGGTGGCCACAAAACCTCTTTACCAGTCTAAGTTGGCACGATTTCCAGATGAAGTAAAATAGTCAATGATATTTCTACAACACATAGAATGAATCGACTGGAATAAAGGTTGAGTCGACTAAACCAATTAATACGTTGGACTAAGTCCACATATTTCAAATTTACTCTGTCGACCAAGTCAAAATTTGTAGATTAAAACGTATTGCTATGTTTCCAAATATGTGTCTTGGCGGGTAACACGCGACTTATATACATAGCCGTGTATATTTCCATATTGACTTCCAATTTGATGTCCAACATTGACACATATTAGCCATGGTCATTTAACGTCAAAAGTGACCTTAATAAATTGAATTCTTGTTAAATAAGAATAATCGAATTCTAATAATTAATATGCTATATATATTATTATATATATATTTAAATACCTTATGTATTAATATATATATATAATCTTTTAATATATATTTACATATAATAAATATATATATAATTAGATATATATATCGTAAGCCAATCAGCACACATCTGATATATATAGGAGTACAGGAAATAAAATTATAATAAGCACATTATACCGGACGTATGCATATATATATAAATGTATACACCTCTATGTACATGTATATATAGGTATATCATATTGATGCATCTGTATGAGCATGTCCATTTGCCAACATACACTTGTATCGATTTGCATATACATATGGATATGTGTATATACTATACATATATATATATGTTCACACCTGATTCACTTACAACCATTTACGTTACCATCATATTGATAAGTGTGTATGTGAGGTATATCTATACATATGCATATTTGTGTCATTAGATCCCATTGAAACACATGTGCATACATATAAACATCATATGTGTCATTAAATCCCATTGACACACATGTGCATACATATAAACATACTTCCACCTACATCCCATTTACCCATATGATCGTAATAGCACAAGAAAGATCTCAAAAATTCAAATAGATAAACATCACCCTCAAATGCATGTAGAAGTAAACAAGACTCCTAATGAAAACGTACAAGCTATGGATGACTTACCTATAACCCACAAACTGACTCAGTTCAATCACTCTAATGTGGTGTGTGTATGCTCAGATAGTTTACTTTTACGAGTTACCCAACCAAGATCTTCTCCCAAGTCATACTTCCCCTATGCTTGGAGGAATGGAACACATACCTACATCCACTAACACATTCTCATGACAGTCAAATGTTCATAACATATGCAGTATACATAAACATATCCAAAGTTAGAATAATTATAATTCAATAACCTTTCATTCATATAAAAGCAATATTTCACCATAAACAACATCAACTAAAGTAACATCAAATGTGAAAACATTCACGTTGATAACAAGGTACAAGAATATTTTATTCATCTCCAAAATTCACATTACATCCACTTTTACCCTATGCAATAATAGTAAATAGTAACTATACAATTGGGGTGTAACATTTCATGTCATAATGTAGGCCATTAATCACAATAATCTTATCTTGGGACATTTATGATAGCAACACAATGTTGTTTTGGGAAAACTCATGGGGTGTACCTGTCAACAAATAGTTTGGCAGACTTATAACAATTGAAAGGTATTCTAACATAGCTTTGGGGAATGACTGAGAGATTACCTGGTGAAGGACTCAACAACTAGAAATGGAAGGACTTCAATAGGCTAAATCTTCTTGATGATGAAATCACACAGTTGTAATTGATTTTAAAAGATCGAATAATAATGATCAGAGAGGGTAAAGACAAGATGGTTTGGATTGTTGCTAGTTTAGGGCAATGCAATACTAAGGAAAATTTCTTGATGTTGGGGAGGTAGGATGGGAGGACTTCACTTCTATGGAAATTATGTTGGGATAGCATATTCCTTCAGAAAGTTGGTGCATTTGCCTGGACGGTAATCCAAGGGAGGATTTTGACTATGAATAGGTTTAGCAGAATGGGCTATCATGGTCCATTGTGGTGTGTGATGTGCAAATCAAGTGTGGAATATGCTAATCATCTATTGCTCGGATGCCCCCTTTTCTTAGGAGTACTGGAGGTGGTTGTGTGTTAAACTGGGTTGGGTTGGCACTCTTTTGAATGAAATTTTGTCCCTTTTTTAAATCATGGCCCCTATTAAGAAGGAGAGCAATATATTCATGTATATAGATAATAATCCCATCCATTTTTATTTGGGAGATATGGAAAGAGTGGAATAGGAGGATATTCCAAGGTAAAGAGATGCATACATCATTCTTTCAAAACAAAGTGGAGGTTGTCATAGTAGAGGTTGTAAATAGTAGAGTTTCAAGATTGAATCCTCATAAATTAGAATTAATGGATTGGGATGAAAAGTTGAGACCTAGGTAGTGTGTTCTCAAGATCCTAGAATTTGTGAATCAAGGAGTTGTTGGACAGCAATAACCTCTGGCCAAGGTGTTTTGGAGGCCACCTAAGCAATCATGGGTAAAACTAAAGTTCAATGGGGCATAAAGAGAGAACCCTGGAAGATCAAGGGTAGGTTGTATAATCCAAAATTAGAAAGGGGATTTTGTGGGGAAACTCTTGGCCCCTCTCCTGGATGGGATGAACAATGCAACATAATTTTAGGTAGTGATTCAAGGGCTTCAGTTATGCCCGAAGCTTAAGTGTAAAATCATTGAGGTGGAAGGAGATTTGACTTTGGTGATAAGCTCTCTTAGGCCGAACAAGATTTTAAATTAGAAATTACAGGGAACGATTGAGAGTGCTATAGGTCTATTTAGGAAGTTCAAGTGCTTTTTGGATAAGTACACATATAGAGAAGCCAATGTAGAAGCATAAAATTTATCAAATCTTGGTGCATATGGGGTTGCCAAGAAACAATCTTTTCTCTACTCTCAAAGGAGTTATTGGTCGATGTCTATGATTGCATGTGGCGAATATAGTTGGTGAAAGTGTTTGGAGGTAGTTGCTAAGGTTGCGCGGCCTAAGTTGGTGGTCAGGAACTTGTGGTACTTTTGGAAGTTTGGCAAAATTTGGATTGAAATTAGGTTCCAACATGAATCCCTAGTATACATGGTACTTGCTCACTTTTTTTGGGTGTAAAGTGTATGTATAGTCAAGGTGAGGTGTGTTGGGTTGACAATTGGTGTTCATGCACTCTCTTTGGTGTAAATCACATACATTATTACAGTGTGGTGCATTGGGTGGATAGGTTGCATCCACACACATTTTTTGGCATTAAGCCTAAACCTTGCTAAGAGGAGTTATGCTAGAATGACAGGTGGTGCCCACTTGATTGCTTTGGACCCTTGGAATTTGGATGCAAGTGGTGACCGCTTGAACCTTGGGTGTTGTGCTTATTTTTTGATGGGGAGGTTGTGTTAGGAAGACAAGTGGTGCCTTGGCACTACTTATTGTTTTGGCTCCAAGATTTACTGAAAGGAGGTGCAGTGGTGCGACAGGTGGAAGTTTGGCACAAGTTGCTGAGTTGGCCAGGTTTGGGGGTACTCTACACTATGCACCAAGTTTAATATTAATATTAAACAGTATCTCCATCAATTATGTTGATTTTATTGGGGAGATGGATTAATTATAAAGTCACATCAATCAAGCCAACTTAAGAATCCTAACATGTGGGCTAGCTTAGGGTGTTATGGTGTGGAATTAATTAAGTCTAGCTCTTGTCCATGCGAGAAGTTGTAGGGAGGATTTCATAGTCTAGAAATGTTGCATGAAAATATTGTAATATATGCAAGACTTTAATTGCTAAGCTTTGGCACGAGTGAACCATTCTTTAAAAGTCGTACTCATTGGCCGATCAGGCAATTTATTTTGCTCCTATGTGTGGGTAGAGTAATGGATACACCGATAAGATTGGTTAGCTCCCGAAGCAAAATTTCTTTTTTGGGGGAAGTATTAGAGTTTAGGCTAAGAAGGATATTGCTTGAGAGTGATTTCTTGGTGCTTGGTGTGATGAAGTTGATTCTGGGGCCTATGTTTTTATTGTCGAAGGAGAGATATAGGGTAAACACATATATAACTTCCAAGTTTGTGGAAGGTTATTGGACCTTGAATTGTCAAAGAATGAAGTCCTATAAATTACAAGGAAGGTGATGAAGCTCCAGTTGTTGGGTGATCTTGAGGAGATGGTGGGAATCACTCAGTTGGGTGTTGGCATTCCAAGGCCACATGATATGGGCTTGCTCAATGCTCTGAGAGCGATGGTCAGGTTATACCCTTTCCTGTTGGATGTCAAAGGAGAAGATTTCCTACTACATCGAACAAGGGCTTTAGAAGGAGTGATGTTCTTAAAGAAGTGGTTGCATCTGGATTTGGTCCAAGATTTTGCATGGGTTGAAGAGTTTATAAACTATATGCAAGAGAATGGGGTGGTATAAGCTCATGTTATCAAATTTTGTTTTTTTGTCAATGATTAGCTTATGATCTAGTTAGGCAATATTGTAAGAAGTTTTTTGGTAGAATAGTCGAAGAGGTATTTTTGCAAGCTGGTTTGCCTCCTGTTTTGGAATGTTGGGAAGGAGAGAACTATGCATGTTCTCATCTGTAAATAGATAATGTAATCCTTTTTTGAATATTAATAAAAGTATTTTCCTTACGGAGAAAAAAATAATAAGATGTCTCTTATCTTCTATATATACCAAAAAATGAAGGTTCCATCCTTATCCCAATGAGAAAAAGAAGAAGGTTCAATTTGAGGTTAATTTTTACTTCCAAAGGAACCACCTTTAAATGGGTTCAAAATAATCACTTAATATTTGAAAATGATGAGTGAAACCCACTCCATAGGTACAATAACAATGAATTACAAAAGGTCCATCTCCTACTCCACATATATCAAACACTTTTACTAAGAGGGATACTTCCTATCATGGTAAGATATAACTAATTGAAAGTGGTTATAATTTGTAAAATTTGGATGGTGATAATTTATCTGGTGATGGAAATGTGATTTTTTAAGATTTTTTATTTATCTATTTTATGAGATATGCATATAAACTTAATTGATAAGGTGTCTCCCTCTTGGGATATATATTTGTGGCATTGATTGTGTTTATATACTTATGATGACATACTCAAGATCCTTCCTATCATTCATACGATTATATTTAATAATTTTCTTGTGTTTTACTAATTCTTATCCTTTTCGATGGTTACATGATCATCTATTCAAATATCATGCTTATCTTCTACAAGTTTATAGTAGTCTAATTTATACAGGTTATGGTTATCATTTTCATATCTTACATTCAAATTATTATGAAACTTATGGTTATCTTGATGATATCTCACCTTTGCTAGTATTTCAAGACATATCTATCTAGAATGTCATGCCTTATATCCCTTGCCTTATCAGGGGCATACTCATGCTTATCACTTGTGATGCTTTATGATCATAGCTTAGTACATTTTAATGTGATACCATAATATATTTTTTATTATCATTGACCTTTATTGGGTTTATCTTGTTTACATTATCTACTCTCCACCAATCTATTTGTATCCCTTGTATATGACTAATTGGAGGGGGGGAATGTGAGATCACTAATGTTTGTCTTATCTAAGTATGGTTGTAGAACCATTGCAAGATTCAAATTTATCCATATTTAGTATCACATATATTTGGATGCTTCAAGACACTACTCATCCACTTTATTGCTTCAAGGGTGGTATCTTTTTCCTCTCTTTGTATTTTTTTCCTTTTTATTATTGACAATACATTATTATTTAAAATGCCTACATGATGCTACTTGTTGATTTCATTTCTACTTTGTATATTTTGAATATGGAGTACTCATTTAAATAGAACAATATGAAGATGGAATCTTTTTTTATCGATAAAGGCAGGGTGACCCTACATGCTATTTTATTGATTATCCAAAGATTTACATAACTTCATTTGCTAGGCCTGAATTTCCCTTAGCATATCCATAGTAGTGCGGCTATATCTCCTAAACTACTAAACAATACATTAATATAATCTCCCCTCTTTGAACTCTCCCCTCAACCTTCCCACCCACAACCTATATGATTATTCCCCACCAATGACAACATATACTGGAATTACAAACTATTCAAGCCCGAATACATCATATTCTAACCCCCTCCTACTCATAGTCACTCAAAAACCACTAACTCACAAGTGCCTATTGCCTAAACATAGTTTAAAGTAGGTCGTGCATCAACCCAAATGCAAGTGAAAAGGTGAGAAAAAATAATGCATTAACCTCTATTTTCCATCCAAACATAATTGCACCTCCTTGATGAAAAGAGAGTCATGTATTAGCACTACGTACCACAATCATTCAACATATATCTATCCATAAGGAAGACTTGGATTTTCTTTTCCCAAAGGCCAAAAAACACTTTCACAATTGTCTCTCCATACTCTACTAATGCATAACAGTATATACTCTGCCAAACTAATTACTCCTCTAGTGTGCTCTTTGAACTTTCACCAAACACCTTCCTTAACCTCTCCGTCTTTATGCAATTTAGAAATTCTTCCACTCAATCAGATTCCACCTCAAGCTAGATATTTCAAAAATCTTCACATATCATCCTTACTTTTTTGGATGCATTAGAAACTACCCAATTTTCTAGAACATCAACCACTCCATTACCGCTTCAGTAAGTGAGAAATTTTAAAATCCTTGAAGGCCTTTAACTTTTTTCTAATGATCTTAACATATTTGTTTATCCTCCATACCTGGGAACTGCCATTAGATAATGCATTTATTATAATTTGTGAATCCCCCTCTAAGTGTAATTTCTAACTCAAAAAATTTCTCACCAATTTTATGGTGAGTAGAGCATCTTGTGCCTCCGCCTTCTTTTTTGTACCATCATGGATTTTTTGAGCACCTAACACCATAATATTACCTTGTGCATCTCTAAGAACACATCTAACACTAGAAGGAATGGGATTCCCCTTTGTTGCACCATTGAAATTAGCTTTTAGCCAACCTTCTTCTAGTCTAACCCATTCTACATTTCTATCAAGTGTAGGTACCGGATTGAACCCATAGGATCCATGAATGGGTGGAAGCTTGAGCATTGGCCAGCTTCTCTACAAATTACTATCTGCTTGACCAAAAGGAAATTTAACTGGATTTTGACTCGCAGTTGCCATATTGACCACTTCTGAAATTGCCAAATCTAGCTTTGCAAACATGGATTCTAAACTTAGTTCTTTATTTTGAAAAATCCTTTTATTACGCTCCTTCCAAATCTCCCAAATTAACAGTGAGGAACTAACTTGTCATATACTGGAAAAAGAAGATTTTTTGATATTTAATCTTCAACCTTGGAACATTACCTTCAAATGAAGCTAGACAAGAGGTATGCCAATCAATTTATATAACAAATGCTTCCAGTATCTATTAGAAAATTGACAATGTAGCAATCGGTGGTCTACTATTTCTTCAATTTTTTTGCACAAAACACGTTTATTAGGGCCTTGGAAACCTATATTCTTGAATTGTTCACCTGTCAAGATATGCCCTCTCAAGGCCAGCTAGGCAAAATAGGGAGGAAATTCTTGTTCCAACATAATTGGTTAGGCCACCCTTCCTCTACCCATGCATCCTCCAATAACTTGTATCCTATTATAATAATATACACACCATTTTTGGATCCGCACCATATCAATTCATATTTTCCACTAGTCGGTAAGATTTTTTGCTCTTTTAAAATATTCATCAGCAAAGCTTGTTGATCAACATGCAAATTAAGATCATCTATAGGTTTTCAATCCCACTCTTCTTTCCCATCAACAACCTTTTTAACTAAAAAATATTTGACCTACATTCCCCATTTTTCCTCTAAAATTCTATGTATTTTTGCTAGTCTTACATCTTCTTTCGAGATTGGATATCCTTCCCAAGAATCCTCCCAAAAGTTGGCTAGCTCTCCCCAACCTACTTGCCATGTAAGATGATTTGTGACAACCTTTCGACAAGAAAACATAAAATTTGAAATCGCCAATCCTTTTGGGGGGTTTTTAATTGTAAGAATCCTATCCTTATTTTGATTATCTAAATATTTCCTCTCAAGTATACATGCCCATTTTTGATCTAGTTTACTAAACATACTCCAAATTAGTTTTTCTCTCATTTCTTCATTCATTATGATCCACTTTAACATCCCCACTCCATCAATAAAATATGAAAATGGAATCTTTGTCCATATTAGTATGCTTGTATTTACTTTAACATACATTGTCATAATAAATCTTGTGTGATTCAAAATGAAAGAAACATGTAATGGTATAATATATACACCCCACACTTTTTACATTTAGTTTGGACTCACTTTGGTATGGCTAAGCCTAAATTATATAATGAAAATCATATAAATGGAAATATTTTTAGTTGAGAGTAGATTCACAACCCAATCCTTATTTTTTTCTATCTCCACATCACAAGAATTGGTCCTTACACTTGGCTTTCACGTTTTTAGCTTAGAGTTAGATCTATAGTTGTGTAGACACCTGAAAATGTCCTGGGTATATCACACACTCGATTTCACTTATTAACACCATTTCTTGCATAATTCACCTAATTCATCTATTTAATTAAATAATGTCCAAATATTTAGTTAAATTCACTTTATTCTCCTATTAATTAAATAATTAAGGTTATTTAATTAATTCTTCATAATTCATCATTTTCTCCCCTTTTGATTAAATAATACAATGTTATTTAATTAAATGCTAATAAATCCCACTTGATCAAATAATTCTAAATTGTTCAATTAAAGTTCTTAATTCTTCCAATTTGCACAATTAAATGATTTTCATGAATTGTTTAATTGACTAATTTTCCTCCAATTCTCCAACTTGCATATGGAATATTCCCTTTTCAAATTTGAATTATTCCCTCCAACTCAAAATATCTCCAACATGATTCCTAAAATTAAGGGATATTGTTGAGTCTCTCATGGATTATTGAATCTAGATCTAATCTTTGATCCATGCCTCATGGATTATCAACCACTTGATTCATCCTTGATCCATGTCTTCATATTCTATTCAATTTCCTCCATTGATTAGCATTTTGAATCCTCACCATTGATCAATATCTCAAAAATTTATAAATACCAAGCCTTTTTCATATCAATTCAATTCTCAACCTTATGCAAAGTTACTCTCTCAAATTCATTACTCACCCCTAAGCAATTTGAGAGATTTTAATGTGAATCGACCTTCATCAATCATCAACAAGCTTTTGCAACAACAAGGATTAGGAAAATTGAGCAATCCACATCCATATCACTCCAAATTTGCACTCAATTCATAATGGGATTGGAGGTTTGTTGTTATTTGTTTCAATTGTTTAGAATTTAGATTGCTTTGATGTTAATTGAATCATTTTAGCCATGTTTACTAAATTTCATTGGAGTATTGTCTTTAATTGATCAATTTCTTGTTTAATGTGCTTTATTTCATTATTATTTGATCAATTGACTTCATATACTTATATTTTGACACATCCGGTGGGGACCCCACATCCCTTATTTAACATATTTTTGAGCTTTGTCAAATTGTAGGTTTAGGAGGATAGTTCATCATATTTGTAGCACAAATATTGACACTTATGTAATCCATTGACACTTCTGCCAAATCACTGCACGACACTTCTACAATCCTCCGATGCTTTTGATTTTTGAATTTTACAGGTGCAACAAGACACTATTAATAAAGCTTGATGCTTTTTTTTGTGACAGTCTGACGCTACTGTCTAACAATGCAATGCTTTTGCAGGGTAGAATAGAGAGCTAACTTTACAAGATTTGATTTGATTAAGTTCAACTTACTGATGTTTATCTTGCAGATTTTCAATTAATCTAGGATCAAATATTTGAAATTTGGTGCAATTAAAATGAACTCACATTTCAATCAGGGCTTTAAAATTGGACAAAATAATGTTCACACTTCATTTTTGGGCTTAAAATTGAACAAACAACTTTTATTTTACTTTGGCTCTCTAAAAGGAACCACACATTTATCCTTGGTGCAATTAAAATGAACATGTGTGTGCTTTGTCTTCCGTTCTTGGTAAGCTAGAGTACGTATCCTCTCCCATTGTGCTTTGTGCGAACTTGGGTGATGAGAAATACTCTTAATTTGCATTTTATTTCTTTTAAACACCAAAGGATTTATCTACATATCCACTCCCCTTGTGCTATGTGCAATCTTGGGTGATGGGAAATAACATCAATCCTTCCTATTTTTAGGAGTCCTGCTTGGGAGTACACCCCAAGGTTCAACCTCAAGCATATTTTTTTAGCGGGCTATATCAAAGGTGCAGTAAACGAAAGTTGAGCTCTATCCATATATGTAACTACTAAGCATTTATATGTGGTCCCAGGTGATTCCAGACACAAGGAGATGATATTTAAATATCACGCTTATGTAGGTAGTGGTGCTCACATAGTTCTACCCACTACGAACCTTGTTATTAGAAGCCTATGAGCCATTTGTAGATCAACTTCTTATGGAGGTGCAACGGGATAGCATCGTCTTGTGAAGTTAGTCACTATGTATCGATGCTTGTTGAGGCAACATTAACTCCTTGCAAGGAAAATTTCCTTTCAAGGAGAGATGTGTTCATGTACGTGAGCATACTCTAATTGTCCATTCAAGAGTAGGTATTTTATCAATAGGCCCGAAGTAAGAAGATAAACCCTATCTACCACTAAAAATAGGTTGTGCTTCATGGCATGTTTTTATCGTGAATACCATTGTGAAACCAATTAGTATGGTCTTGAGGAAGAAGAACACACACAAAGAATCTAAACACCAATTGAGTCAGTTACATGTTTATTGTGTTTTTGCAACATCAAAACTTCAAACACCTAGGCCAAATTACACGTCAAAGATCCTCTGACAAATTGATGCTTTTGTCTTGACAGTGTGACACCTTTATGCAAATCGATGCTTATGTTTTAAATAAAATAGTGCTTTTATTTGCACATCGATGTTTTTTCACATCTTGAAGTGTTTTTCGAGGTAAATAAACATTTACAAATCAACACCCTTGTTTTGATAGTATGACACTTCAATCAAAACTTGACGCTTTTGTAAATACTTCGCTTTTGTAGTGAGCAGTGCAATGCTATTGTCAAAACAACTCGACACTTTTGTTCAAAATTGAAATTAGTAAACTTCAAAACATTTTATGATTTTGTATTTTAGTTCACAAGCACACAATTGTTTGAAATTAATACAAAACAAATGTATGATCATTGGTATCTATCAAAACAACAGTAAACAAATCTTGGTTCATCATCATTTTAGGCTTGTTAAAATGCTTTCTAGGCTATCATTAGGATCAAATTCATTCAAACATCAAACCATCAACTCCATCATCAAAAAATTATATTTCAAACAACAAATTGACATTTTGACATAAATCGTTTGGACTTAGATTTTTCATCCTAGCGCCTCGTTTGACTTCATGCTTGGAAATAATCTCTTTTCAAGTATTTGGTTGAGTTAGTGAGCATTATCATGGGAAAACTTACCTTGGATTCATGAGTGTACTTCCAAGGTTTTTAATTTCATCATTTTCCTCAAACACACCTAAAGATCTAGTCTAAAATTTGTCAAAATTGAAAGTCTCATATCCTTCATCCATTTACAAAATCATTCAAACATTGGTCCTAAACCTATCAAAGTGTCATTATTAGAAAAAATTGAGGCAACCAAAACATTTCAACAAAATCAAAATCATTTACATCTCCTAGGTTTGATACAACTTATATGGTCACAACAAGGTATCAACACAAAAAGAACATGAAATCAAACCTTAGTCACCTTAACATACCTACTGCTACAAGTGCAAATCCAAGTGGTTCAAAGGCTCCTACCAACATAGGTGTTAGTGATCAACCTTTTGGAATGCCTCAAACTACATCTCAAGCATATGAACTCCCTTCACGAACAAAAACACAACCTCAAAAGGGAACGGTCTATATAGAGGACATTACTAACAAACCTCATGACTTCACTACCGAAGAAATATTAGAAATACATCAAGATTGCAATATTTTATCAAATTTGTAGAGGTAATGATAAGGAAAGACCCCAATCAATACATGTTGTTACTTGCACAACAAGGTGCCAAAATTCCCTCCAATTTTGATATAAATCAACTTAGAGGACAACCAACAACATCAAATGTTGGAACAAAAACTTTCCCACAAGAGAATGAACCCTTAGTGCATCACATTATTGACCAAGTACCTAAACCATCTTCAAATGTACTAGGTTAGTTCATGGTCACTTCTCAAGGGATAGATCAAAAAAAAATTCTCAAGTCAATATATCAATCCCTTGTACAATGCTCAAAGTCTAGAGAACACCAACACAAATCTAGGATTTCAAAATAACAACATTCCATCGACCTTCAATGCTCAAAATCTAAGGAATTACACAAATTTGGGAATTCAAAACACCAACATTCCACCTATATTCAATGCTCAAAACGTGCACACAAATGTCTCTAGTAATCAACAACCCCAAAATTGTCAAATTCAAATATTACAAAATCAAATAAACCATCAACAACATCAAGTACATCAAAAACATCAAGTACCTCAACAACATCAAGTTCCACAACAACATCAAAATCAACAAAATTTCCAACATCAACAATACACCACATTACAACAATTGCAACATCAACAACAACAAATTTCTCAATAATAATTGATGTCACAACAAGATCTTCACCCATTGTCATACATTGATTTTCAACAACTGAATCCATCACAACAAAACATTATCCTCAAAATCAATATGGATCTCACAATGCATCTCCTTTACCTCAAGGAAATCCACAATATCAAAATGGTCCTCTACCTCAAGGAAATCTACAACTTCAACATGGTCCTTTACCTCAAGGAAATCCTCAATTTCAAAATGGTCCTTTACCTCAAGGAAATCCTCAATATTAAAATGATCTTTTACCTCAAGGAAATCCTCAATATCAAACTGGTCCTTTACCTCAAATAAACCATCAATCTTAAATTAGTTTTTATGGCATGAATATTCCTCTATACCAAGATCAAAATGTATACAACACGTATAATCCATTACCAAATGTTCCATCTACAAACTTATCCTCAAAAATACAAATTTTAACACAATAGATACAAGATATTCAAATGGGGAAAACAAATAAGTCATATGCAATTCAAGATCTATGCCCATATCCATTTGATCAAAACATCACAATAATACCATTTCCTTTGAACTTTGAAATACCAAAGTTCAAAAAATACAAAGGATACGACAATCTTGAGGAACATATTAGAGAATTTTATATAGCTTACATGGAAGTACCTTATAACAATTCATATCTCATGTGGGTGGGCAAGCAATCAAATGGTTCTCACATCTATCTCCAAGGATCAAAACATTCCAAGAAATAATAGACCAATTTTTAGTACACTTTTCCTACAATATGGATACAAAATTAACCTTGGAGTAACTATACACCTTAAAACAAAACAAGGGAGAAACCTTTTCTTCTTTCTTAGAAAGATGGAGACACAAAGCAATCAAATACAAATGGTCTATAGTTGAGGAACAACAAGTTGAGATTGTGGTTGGTAACTTAAACACGTACATTGCCTTTCAATTGATAATGCAATGTGTATTAAATTTTGATGAACTCATATTAAAAGGTCTAAACATTGAACGAGCTCTATTTTCTAAGGGATCCATGCAAACTTATAACCAACCATCTAGTTCCAGCAACAAACCCCGTTTTGGGCCAAAAATAAGAACATTACCAATGACAGTGTGGTGGATGCCAAGGTTGTTATCAAATAACCATCAAACTCACATACACAACAAAATGTCCAAAATTCCAATCCTTTGTGAGGACCACCACTAAGATAAAATAATGCTCCTCGATGACAATTTACTCCCTTGGGGGAAATTGTCAAAAAAGTGCTAAAGAAATTGATTCAATCAAAGCACATTGAACTTCTTGATTACCACAATTATCTTGAACCTAAAGAAAAACCATCATGGTACATTAACAAGGATGTTTTCCAATACCATCAAAGAACGAGTCATAAAACACAAAAATATATCAAGCTAAAACATCTCATTCAAGACCTTATTGAGGTTAAGGAGAAGTCAATGTCGATCAAATGCCTGATCACATAAAAGTCAAAGATTCCAGAAAAACACCAAGCTTTAACAATACACAGATCCAATGCCTTATCATGGAAAATCCAAAGATTCTAAAAAAATGTCAAGATTTAACAATGTAAATCATACCTATGATAACGTAGTAGGACATATCCATACTACTCATCTATCATAGGATGAAAAATTAAACATGTATCAAGACACTTTCCTAGTGCACAATGAAGATCAATTGCCAATGTTTACCAATATTTCATATCAAAATGATGGCATTAAATATGTATCTTATTGCAACATAATTCCATCATATGACTTCATGATTGAACACATTGAAGAAGTTTCAAAGCGACAAGAAACCTCCATCACCTTATCCAAACCCATTAAGGCTAGCGAAGAGTCTATAATCCATGCTACTCCATCCACCCAAGGGTCATGTCAAGAAAACAATCTTGAGTACAATGAAATTTTCTTTCAATCATGTTAGGATAAAGATCTCATACCTTCATAGCACTATCATGATCTACATAGTATTTTCTAATCCGTAAATGAGAATTGCTCTAACATAAGCCAAGATGAAGAGATCACTTCCCTAAAATACTATCATGAATTAATGAATACCAATCCATCCAGGAATTCACAAAGGATGATCATATTACTACATCAAAAATCCCTACATCTACCCATGAGATGCTTCTTTTTAATGGACACGTAGATGATCTTCCTTCAAAACAAGAGTCTCTTACTCTTGACACCCTCATAAATAATCAAGCAACTATAAAACTTCAAGATAAAATTTCAGACATGGATCGTGAAGAAGACTCCTACATTGACTATGAATCACAATCAAAATTCATTTCTACCATAACTTTTGAGGATTCCTAGCAAAGCATAGAAGAAATAACATCATGTTTCTAAGACAAATCATATTCAATGGCAATTTGTTAGTGGATGCAGTATTAGGGTAAAGAATTAGGCCTACATAAACATGATATATGGGAATCAATATAAACAATCAACAATCCTAAGTAGCAGGGTATTGGTTATTCAAAAATCAAGGAATTTGAACATGTTAGCAATACCTCCATAATACTTAGGGCAACTTTACCTAGTGCAAACATCAACATGGGGGGCATGAAGCGTCCTAATGATAAAATTGCTATCAACACTACAACTAATCATATCATGAATTGTCATCCTCACATCTTTCCACCCACTAACTGGGACCAACATAAAGAGAAAGATCTATATCAAAGAAAAGATCAAATCATCGGAACAAAAGAATCAAAAAATCAAAATAGACAAAAGAAAATTCAAATGGAAGCTAAAGAAAAAGAAAGCAAACAATTCCTATCAAACTCCATTAGTCAAAGAAATTATGGGGAAAATTTAAAAAGGGATCTTCATCCATCAAATATGTCCATTGTTGCAAAAGAAAGCTTCAAGAGTGACATACAAAATATATCAAGAAGTTGGTCCCAATTCCACTTGGAATTCCATATCCACCTTTCATTTCTCATCATCCCAGGTTTAGAGAATCATAGATTCAAAACTATTGACCAATCCATCTACATATCATATTTCTCATTGTATTTCACCATCCACTTCAACATCCATGATAACCAACTCTCACATTGATTGTCTTGATAATAAATCTTTATCATAAGGACTCTAAGGGCACTCTATCGCGATGTGCTCATCTAGATAAGGTTAAATCTGGTATCGATAAGGAAGACAAGACCATTCAGGAGTTACATACAAGCAGTTGTATCTTGGCAAAAAACTCCTCCAAGCAAGATACCGTCAACACATCTTGACAACAACATCTATATCAGCACCACCAGATGGTTCAACATAAACCTTCAAAAAATAAAAATAAAAATCAAGAAAATAGTAAATAGAAAAAATCTTCCACCAATTAAAACCACTTCAATGGTGCTTTGGACAAGTACCGTGATGAAAACCTAGCAAATAGGTGTCATGTGTAGAATCGAGCATCTACGTGACCCATTTTGGGTGGAAGCATCTCATCCAAATCTACCATAATAAATCTAGCATTACTTCCATCTTATCCATCCACTCCATCTTCATCCAAATCTTCCAAATTATCTTGATCTTGACAAAGGTTTGACGCACACTTCAACCTTGCTTAGGGAAAAATCTTGACATGGTCTTTATCATTGATCCTATTTTCCCATGAAGTCCCATAGCCTATATCCAAGCACTATCTTGATGATTCTATATCACAAGAAGATATTTTGCATACTTTTCATGCTTATCCATTCATTATCTTGATCTATGTATTTTCTCATGAAATATCAAACATTTCTAGACACTGGGGGTAGGTACTTGCATCTTTCTTTCGAATAAATCTTGATCCATGTCTAATATCTCACAATGGAATATCAACATTGTGATCTAGGTATCATTTAGAAAATCCAAAAATATTCAACTGCATGTCAAATTTTAAAAAACATCAAAAACATGTCAAAATCCAAAAACATTCAAAACATTCCCAAAATTCAAAAACATCCAAATAAGTTCAAAACTCCATAAAAAGGTCAAAAACATCAAAACCAAAATGTTATTAGCCATCATGTGCTAATATCCTAGTCCAATAATTGAACTATGAAGCCTTTGCACAATTACATAGGCAAGGCCATCTCTGATGATCCCTTGAGGAATAAGTCTTTACCCCCTTAGGTCTTATTCTCTTGGTCAAACATCTGGAAAACTCAAAGTATTTAGAAAAGTTCAAAATCCAAAACAACCTGGTGCAGTCACAGATGGAGGGTCCAGAAAGAACTGTCCAATCGTGTAGCTTAGAGTCAACACAGTGGAAAACACAAGAAATACTCAGTAAAAAAAGATCTTTATTGATTCAAAAACTTGTAGTCTTACATGCCTCATAGGCCTACTGCAATGCATTACAACATTACAATTGACACAAAGGCCTTATTCGACAACCGATATGAATGTCTGAAATATTTGAATTCTAATCATAAATCTAATATCTAACTCCCACTACTTTCCTATGAATTACAAATGCTTAAATATGATTCTCCAGCTCCAACAATAGTCTACGTCGGCCTCCAGGGTTCACAATCCCAATGAATGATCAAGTGTATAGGTCGACCTTAAAACATGAAAGATAATCCTTCATGAAATGAAACATATTGCAGATCTCCAATAAAGATCCCCTTGGACCCAAAATATTTGTATGATGTTCCATTAAGCTCCACATGCTATAAGATAGGTCCACACAATGAATTTTGGACTAGGTCAACCCCAAATGCTTTGTCTATGAATTAATAGTGAAATTCTGAGAGCTATAACTTTCTGTAAACAAATGCAAAGTTCCTAAAATATGGATATGATGTAAATGGCCTTGTGTAGATGATATATCTTGCTCTGTGAGTTGAGAAATGACAATGTGGTGAAATGCAGAATGAACTGCTGAAGTTGCTAGAGACTGAAATGCAATAAAATAAATGTTTTTGATTGATATAGGATTGCTTCATGACCAAGGATTCTCCTACATCAGACACCCGAGGTTGGAATAAAAGTGAATCCCTCACTTTACAGGGGCTAGAGGAAACCAAATTGGTCCACCTCAACCCGATAAATCCATGATGAATCCTCCACTTTACTAAATATTCCTTGTACTACTTGTTCCAAGTGCTCCTTCTAGTTTTGGCATCCAAGATCTACTCAATCTCCTCCAATGGTTGATGTGGTAATTGGTACTTCAAATCCACTTTGGTGCTACTCTCACTTGACTATCCTTCATGGTAATTATAGATACCTATAACATTGAAAATAGGTGATATACCAAGTGTCTTTGGTAACCCCACTTTGTATGCATTTTTTAAATAAAAATTCTTGAGAATCTTACATGGTCCAATCTTCCTCATCTTCAACTTATTGTATGCTCCTAATGGAAACCTTTCCTTCTAGATATATACCATAACTTCATATCCAACAACAAATTTATTATGTCTCCTTTTCTCATCTACCTTCTCCTTGTACTTATTGTTCATGTCCTCCAAGTGTTTCCAGACTTGACTATTCAATGTTTCCATGAATCATGCAAAATCTCCCACTTTTTCACTTCTCTCATCCTCCATACTGATGTCTTTGAGCTTCACAACTCCTCTGGGATGTATTCCTATCGTAATCTCAAATTGTGTTTTTCCTGTACTTCAATTTGCTAAATTATTCTATGCAAACTCTTCTTGCGGTGGAACTATATCCCAATTTCTTGAATTATCTCCAACCAAACATCTTAACAAGTTACCCAAACTTTTGTTTACCACTTCTATTTGTCCATCTATTTGTGGATGATATATTGAACTAAACTTCATATTTTTCTTCATCTTCTTCCACAATGTCCTCCAAAAGTATCCAATGAACTTGTCCTTGTCTGAAACTATACTCTTGGGTAATCCATGCAATCTCACAATCTCCTTGAAAAATAAGTCAACAACATGCGCAACATCCTTAGTATTTTTGCAAGGAATGAAATGTGTCATCTTAGAAAAATTTTCCACTACTATCATTATAGAATCATATCCTCTCTATGTTCTTGGTAATCCCAATATGAAATCCATACTTATATCTTCCCAAGGTCTCTCCGGTACTGTTAAAGGTTTTATACAATCCAATATTCTAACTACTCCCTTTTGGTACTTGAAAAAATTTCCAACTCTAAACATACTTCCCAGCATCCTTATATATTTGCAACCAAAAATAGTGTTCAATCACCAAAGCTATTGTCTTGTTAACTCCAAAATGTCCTAATTGTATGCTTCTCCTTGATCAAATTCTCCCTCATTGAACTCCTTGGAATGCACAATTGAATTCCCTTGAACAACATATCTGGTTGAATGAATAATCCAACCATTAGCTCTGGTTTGTCACTACCGGTTTTTTACACTCTACATGCTTCAACAAAATTTGGATCATCCTCGTACACATGCTTCAGTTCCTCAAAACCCAAATCTTCTATCCTCATCTATGTCAGCAAATTCCTCCTCTTGCTCAATGTATCTGCAACTTTGTTCAACTTGCCACTCCTATGTTTCAACACAAATGTATAACTGTAATAATTCAACCCATCTCATATGTCTCTGGTTCAACTTACCTTGATTTTTCAAACAATATAAAGCTTGATGATCAATATACAACACAAAATCCTTAGGAAACAAATAATATCTCCACTTCTTTAAGGCTTAAATTATGGCATATAATTCCTGATCATAAACTGAATATCTTCTTTAGACACCATTCTCACTGAAATAAGCTATAGATCTCCATTCTTGATTCAACATTTCTCCTATTACATTCCCACTTGCATCACAATCAATTTGAAATACTTTGTCAAAATTAGGCAATGCTAACACTGGCTACTCTATCACCTTTTTCTTCAACAATTCAAACTTCTTTGTGCTCCATATGTCCACTTAAGTCTTTCCTATCTCCTCTCATTATTCTAGTCATAGGTGTGCAATGCTACTAAAGCTTCTGATAAAATTCCTATAGAAACTAGCCAATCCATGGAATGATCTTACCTCTCTAATGTTTACTAGTGTAAGCCACTCAACAATTGCTCTAACCTTCTCAAGGTCCATCTTCAATCCTCCAACATAGATGACAAATCCTAAATACACCTTGACTCTATCTTCATAAAGCTACACTTCTTGACATTAATCAACAACTTCTCTCTCAATTTTGCAATACTTGTCTAATGTGCCACAAATGTTCTTCTTTTGTCTTACTAAAAGTTAGAATATCATCCAAGTAGACAATAACAAACTTACCCAAGAATTTCTTTAATACCTCATTCATCAACCTCATGAAAGTGTTAGGTCCATTGGTCAATCCAAAAGGCATCACTAACCACTCAGACAATATTTCATTAGTCTTGAATGCAATCTTCCATTCATCTCCTTCTTTGATTATGATTTGATGATATCTACTCTTTAGGTCAATCTTTGTGAAATACTTTTCTCCACTCAAATAGTCCATAATGTCATCCATCCTTGGCAATGAGAATCTATACTTGACTGTGATCCTACTGATTTCTCTTGATTCTGTACACATCCTCCATTCTCCATATTTCTTTGGTGCCAGTACAAGAAGTATCACACATGGGCTTAAGCTTTCTCTTATCAATCCCTTCTTCAACAACTCTTGTATCTATTGGTTCAATTATGCATTCTTTGTAGGTGTCATCCTATGTGTTGCTTAATTAGGCAAACTTGCTCCTAGTATTAGATTTATATGATGATTGATGCTTCAGACCGACGACAATCCATCTAGTACATTTTTTTGTCTCCATAGTCTATCAACAATTTTGTTACTTATGTTTGTGGTGGATCGAAATCCTTCTTTGCCTCTCATCTACCACCCTTCTTTGAAATCAATGGAAAACACATGTTTTCATGCCTCAATCCATACTTTCTTCCATCTACCAAACACAGTCTAGCAATGCCACATACTTCCTTTTTTTTCTCATACTCCAAAGTTATCAATTTAATTATCTTTCCATTTAAAGTCACGGTATAGGTATTCTTTCTTCCATCATGAATTTCTTTCCTATCATATTTTCATGGTCTTCCTAACAGTAAATGGCATGCATCCATAGGCATAATATCACACAATACTTCATCCTTATATGATCCTATATAAAATTTCACCAAACATTTATCATTCACCAATATCTTATGTTCATCCTAAATCCATGTTATCCTATAGGGGTTTGGATGTTTCAAACTCTTCGGATTCAACTTGGTTACCATCTCTTCTGAAACTAGGTTATTAGTGCTACCACTATCAATGATAAATTTACATACCTTTCCTTTGAACTTACATCTTGTTCTAAACAAACTCCTTTGTGATGGTTGCTCAATCACTTCTTCATGTATCAAAATGCTTCTCATTACCAATAACTCACCTTTCTCAAGTTTCCCAACTGAATTAGGAGATTCAATAGGTTCTTCATACACATAAGCTATTATTTCGATATGCTTAGTTTTCTTACTAGTACTCCCTTGATGACACTGAAATGCTCTATGTCCTTCACCTTCACACTTGAAACAGGTTTCTCTGAATGGTCTCTTCTTAGATATTTCTTCATCTCTTCTATATCCATCATCGTGGTAAGAATTATGACCTCCTTTGTTACTATGGTAGAAATTTCTATCTTCTCTTCCTTTGCGGTATGAATTATATTCATTTTCTTCAATGTGGTAGGGATTTCCATCTTTGTTCTTCTCTACATAAGATCTTCTCTCTCCAAATTATGATCCACTCCTCTAGAATCTTCCTTGCACTTCTTTACTTTTGTTCAAACTTCTTGTTTAGCTTCTCTTCTACCTTTAGCACAAATTGGTATGCTTCCTCAATCGATGTCATCTTCACTAGGCTCAATTCTTCTTGGACTTTTGTTCTTAGTCTATTGATGTACCTCACAACCTTCTCCTTTCTTTCTTCATTATGTCCAACCCTAATGATCATCTTGTAAAATTCTTCAGTATACTCCTTCATAAATCTCTTCTTTTGCCTCAAATTTTGTAATCTTTTCGACAATTCAAGCTCATAATATGCAAGTATAAATTGATTCTTCAACTTTGTCACCATTTTATCCCTTTGTGATATTTTCCTTTTCTCTTCAATTTCTATCCAATTGAACTTCTTTACACCATATAGCAGCATGACCTTTCAACTTAGTTTTTGCAAATCTCACTCTTTCTAGATCTTCAATTACTTCATACTCGAAGTATTCCTCCATATCATTGATCCAATCAATCAATTCCTCAGGGTTTAAATTTCTTGCATAGTTTTGAATTTCAATTCTAAGTCGCTTACCAATCTTGGAAATAGTTTCCAACATCTTCACTTGATCTGAATCTTCTTCATTTTGATTCAAAACATGGTATAACTCATCATCACTTTCATCCTAATATCTAGGGTTTAGACCTCTTCTTCTATCTTCTTCTACAACATCCAATCAAACTCACATTTCTTGCATCATCTATAACATCTCATCCATTCTTCCAACAACATTCACCACAACAGACTCTCCTTGGTGACATCTCTCTCCTTCGATCTGGTGAAATTGCCTTAATTCAACGATCTGACTACAAGGGTTTCAACTACCTCACAATCAACGATCAGTTGAAAACACATGTATTTTTCCTCAATTCAGTGATTTGTTCACCACAAGGAATGCCTTCAAGTCTCATAAACTCACTTTGATACCACTTGGTATTGTCATGGATGGAGGGTCCAAAAATAATTGCCCAACCATGCAACTTAGAGTCAACATAGCGAAAAACAACATAAGAAATACTTAGTAAACAAAGATCTTTATTGATTCAACAAATTGTAGTCTTACATACCTCGTATGCAAAATAACTAGGACTCATAGGCCTACTGCAAGGACATTACAACATTACAATTGGCACAAACCCCTTATTCAACAACCGAATATGAATGTCTGAAATATTTGAATTCTACTCCTAAATCTAATCTCTAACTCCCACTACTTTCCTATGAATTACAAACGATCTTAAATATGGTTTTGCAACTCCAACAATGGTCTGTGTCAACCTCTAGGGTTCACAACCCCAATGAATGATCAAGTGTGTAGGTCGGCCTTAAAACATGAAAGATAATCCTTCATGAAATTAAACTTATTGTGGATCTCTAAGAAAGATCCCCTTGGACCCAAAATGCTTGTATGATGTTCCATTAAGCTTCACACACTCTGAAATAGGTATGCACAATGAATTGTAGACCAAGTCATCCCCAAATGCTTTGTTTGTGAATAAAAAAATTAATATTGAGAGCAATAACTTTCTACAATAAATGCAAACTTCTTAAATTTTGGATATGATGTAGATGGCCTCGTGTAGATGCTATATCCTGCTCCACAAGCTGAGAAATGATAATGCAATGAAATACAAAATGAAATGTTGAAACTGCTACAGATTGAAATGCAAGAAAAAAAATGTTTTTGGTTGATACATGATTTCTTTACAACCAAGGATGCTCCTGCATCACAACCTCAAATATCCTCACAAACTCAAAAACATTTAAATAACCCCAAAATAACAAAAATAGCCTCAAAACATTTGAAAAGTAAAAATCATTTAAATATTTTGAAAAAAACAATATCACCCATCCTGTATCATTTTCACTCGCAATAAACTTTCAACCATAATAAACCTATCGTCACCTTCACCTTCGACGAAACACACATAAACAAGTACAACACATCAAAAAACAAATTTAAACACAAGTTCAAAATATTGATCATTATCAAACGTGTCAATTAAACATCATATCAACATCCTACCAAATAAACTATCAATCAATCCCCATTCGATTCATGTCTTACATAAAGATCTTTCCTATAATAGACATCGTTTCAAATATCATATAAAACCAAACTCTTAGGCAAGTGATATGATAACATGGGTAGTTTGTTCATCGTGGTATTTTCTTATGATTTATCTTATTGGTCCATTCTAATGATCTTTGTATGATGCATGCAAAATGATTTAGAGAGAAAGGAAAGGGCATTTATCATTGCTTTCATTTGCTATGCTTTTCGAATATTCTTGTAATACGACCTTGAAAATTACTTGCTTTGCCTGTGTAGGAATGGTCTCAAGTGAAACAATAGCTAGGACATATCAGGTTCTTCATATCTTTTGTGTATTAGTCTCCTTACTTCGATGGCTTTATTATTTCACATGATCAAACAAGGTTTATGTATGTCAGGTATGAATAAGGATACTCCTATATGTCTACAAAGTCAAATTTCATGCATTCAATACAAATCCATCCTATTTCTTTATACCTTGGTGCATTGTGTTTATTTTCTATATCAAAAATAAGGATTGCTATGATGAAATTATGTTGAATCCAAGAGAAAAAGCAGTATCATCTATCCTATCTCATCACATATATAATAAAATCATGAATAATCATAGGTTTGTTGGTATCCAGATCAACCGCAATAAAGTGCTAATCAATTTTATCCATCTCATTCTTCTATTTCTATCCATGCTAACATTTCCATCTGTGTATTGTTACATACAAGAAAAATAATATACATAAATACATCCATCCCGCATCCACAAATTTTTAGCATACATCTCATAGCATACATCCTACATAATCATCACATGTCGTATGAAAAGTACAAAAAAAGCAATCATCTACAGTATTACATTTCAGCCATCCTACATTCACAAATCATATACACCTACATGTCATATCATAAGAATAATAAAGGAAATAACCATAATTTGTCGTAGAAGCATATGATAACATCTCATAAAACATTTGTATCCATACATCCATAATGCATCCATAATGCATCCATAATGCATCCATAAGCATAACATACATAATATAGAGTCATAAGCATGCAATAAGACAACATCATATATAAATGTCGCATCATCGATCATCTCATATATATACATCAAAAAAATAAAGTCATGATACATATCAAAGTGTATGATATACATCATAAATATACATGAGACTACCATAGCCAATGAATGAATATACAACAATAGTCATGTTTAAATTTATCATATGGATACACAAAAAGATATCTATATACATAAGAGCTATCCTTTGCTGCCCTAACCAGGAGAGTGTTGATGTGGTGGTGATCGTGATTGACTACCCAAGGGACCATGTCCACTTGATCGACCCACTGTACCTCCCTTTGACCTGCTAGGCCCCATCACACTCCTTTGAGAAAAATCAGGTTATTGCCTATGTGAAGGGACCTATATGTGGTATATGGTTTTGTAATACGTGGTCTCGATAGTTGCCTATGCGTGTAAAGTAGTTGACACCATCAAATTCTATGCCTAGGAGGCAACCTCTAATTGTTGTCGTTTGGCGATCTCTTGTGCCAACTACAACTCTATCTTCTGTTGACATGAAACCTTGATGTCTAGTTGGGTGCAAAGTTGATCCCACTCCAGTCAAAACCCATCGCACTCCTGTTGAGTGTTATCTCGCTTAGTTGTCCTCTCATCCAGCTCCTGGAAGGTCTGATCTCTCTCTCATGTCAAAGCCTGTACTCTCTGATTAGGAGCCCCTTGTACCATTGCCACCTATTGTTGGCATTAGACTTGAGGTGGTGGCCCCTGTGTTAGACCTTGTGGCACTTGTGCAATAACCTACATAGGAATTTGTCCCTATCCTCTACCACCTTTCCTTTGGCTCTCTAGCCCCTTGTACCTCCATTGGTCGGGTTGGTAAGTCTCACAAGTCTATAACCCACAAACCATGCATCATAAGCTGGTGTGGTCCCCAGATCATCCAAACCTCCCACATAAACCCCAAGGCACCAGGACCAAGTGGTCAAAATCTATAATGCCAATCTATGGGGCCACTATCTGCCCTCACTCTTTGATCTCTCTATGTGTACAAGCAAACTATACAATATAATCATTTACGGGGGCATCCTGTTGCTCCTTGAACTATTGATATACTCTATTTGGAAGGTATCTCTCTGTCAGGTGTGGGTCACAACCCAAGAGCCATCGGGTCTACTATGTGTAGGATAGTTGCTCTTGGTCATCATCCCAAGCCTCCATATGCAGCCAAGGTCTCCATCCAAAATCTATCATCTCATCAAGAACGTGTCTCTAGTGAGCCATGCCAACTTGTCCCATGTCATGATATGTAAGCTCAAATATGTAGCAAAGTGGACCCCATGGAGATGATGGTCGCACCCCTATACATGACCTAGTGCATGTCATGGTACAAATGTGTAAGTGTACAAGGACCCTAGGCAAATGTAACACCATCATCAATGATCCTCTCCAAAACCTTGCCCCAACTAGTGCTAAATAGACAAGATCTCCTATCTGGAACAATTCATCCCATGATGACACTCACAGTAACAAGTGTCACATCAGGCACCCTATCAACATAAGGTTGTAGATCCACTTGGGTGTCCACAACCTGAACCTAGTTATCCATAAGAACCCTCTTTAAAGTTGCAAGTCCAAGGGTAGCCTCGTATAACACCTACTTTCTATGGATGGGCACTCTCAAGGTGCACCATATGTCCTCCAAAGTCATTGTGTCCTCGCCAGTGGGAAGGTGGAAAGATGATGTCTCATAATGCCATTGCTCAATCAATGCGATAATCAATGCACATTGCACTCAAACCTTGAGCATATAATTGATATAGTATAGTTTGGCAGCATGAAGGAACTCAATCTCCTCATAAGATAAAATATCCATCCTCAACAAAAATTGTGGTCGACACTCTTGGGAAAGGAGTGGAACCAAGACGACCTGTAAGCATGACACTCACAATGTCAATGTTCTGGAAAATTTGTAAAAATCCAAGTAAAAAATGCCTAGAGAATAAAAGTGAGCCTTTTTACAAAGGTGTCACACTATCATCTTACAAAAGCGTCAAAATTTGACAATATTGTTGCATTGGTAGGAAAAATGAAAAGCATCGAATTTTAATTAGAGCTTCAAGTCGAACCAGTCAAACACGTCACTTTATTATAAAAGCATCGAGATATTTCCAAACATCAACACTATTGCAAGTCATCGATGCTTTTTTCAAAAGCATCAATTCACAAGACACAAGCGTCAAAGCATGTTTCAATAGCATCATAAAAAATTAAAAGTGTGACATGTTTGTTGGTCCTACTTCTAGCCTACATTTCACTATCTAGAAAAATGTGCAAGGAAAGTTTATCAGGGTACGTCTCAGGGGTCTTGCATCGGTTGGTCGTTGGAACTCGCAGACATGATCTACATGGTGTGGGGTGAACTGGGTGTGCCATGGCATCAAATGCTCTATGTGATCTAGAAGAAAGAATCTCTATAAGCTCTTTGAACTCTTAAAGTAAAGTGTGAAAATGAGCATGAAATTCACTCAAATTAACATATATGTATAGTCAAATCTAGGGTTTTAGCCTTGTAACTCAATTTTATAACTTTAGATCCTATCCTGGTCACTTCATCAGTCTTGGGACTTATTTTTTGTCCTTTGTGCACAATGGAATCACTATCGTGACCTTTGTTGCGATCTTGACCCAAAATTCATTTTTTCACTCTATCTCTCAGGGGCAACACACTAGCATTTGATCGTCTGCTGGGGTACAATGGGGCATCGAGAAGGCATAGTGGGGCATTAGGATATTTTTTTTTATTGAAGCAGTATCAGTTCTTTGAAGCAATGCAACACATACCTCACTTCAAATAAGGGAAAATGGTAGACACCTGAAAATGTCCTAGCTATATCACACACCTAATTTTACTAATTAACACCATTTATCACATAATTCACTTAATTCATCTATTTAATTAAATAATATCCAATTATTTAGTTAAATTCACTTTATTCTCCTATTAATTGAATAATTAAGGTTATTTGATTAATTCATCATAATTCATCATTTTCTCCCCTTTTGATTGAATAATGCAATGCTATTTAGTTAAATGCTAATAAATCTGACTTGATTAAATAATTCTAAATTGTTTAATTAAAGTTCTTAATTCTTCCAACTTGCATAATTAAATGATTCTCATGAATTATTTAATTGACTAATTTTCCTCCAAACCTCCAACTTGCATAAGGAATATTCCACATGGAATGAACTCCCTTTTCAAATTTGAATTCTTCCCTCCAACTCAAAATATCTCCAACTTAATTCCTAAAAATAAGGGATATTATTGAGTCTCTCGTGGATTATTGACCCTAGATCTAATCCTTGATCCATGCCTCATGGATTATCAACCAAATAATTCATCATTGATCCATGTCTTCATGTTCTATTCAATTTCCTTCATTGATTAGATTTTGAATTCTCACCATCGATAAGTATCTTAAAAATTGATAAGTAGGAGGTTTCTTCCACAACGTGTCAAATTATGATATTGCTATCAGGATTCAACCGTGTAGTTTTCGAGTAAAACTCATTGACCCATGATTCATGAGTAGTGGTCCACAAGAACCCATCTCTCATGACAATGAATGGTCCACTTAGCACTCATTGCATCTAGGTGATGCTCACAGAGGTGAAGCATTGGTCTGTCCCGGGAGGTCACCCATCCCAGTACTGCTCCAGCTCAAGCGCGCTTAACCATGAAGTTTCCCCCAAGATTAAGCCCACTTAGCTTGCTACCCCATTTGCAAAACCTTCAGCAAGTGTTGTACCTTGTGAACCATTCATTATAGAGCCCCTTTAGCTCATCAATTGATAAGAAACCTCCTACTTATCAATTGATGAGCTAAAGGGGCTCTATAATGAATGGTTCATAGGGCACAACACTTGTTGAAGGTTTTGCAAATGGTGTAGCAAGCTAAGTGGGCTTAACCTTGGGGGAAACTCCGTGGTTAAGTGCGCTTGAGCTGGAGTAGTACTGGGATGGGTGACCTCTCAGAACGAACCAATGCTTCACCTCTGTGAGCATCACCTAGATGCAATGAGTGCTAAGTGTACCATTCATTATCATGAGAGATGGGTTCTTGTGGACCACCACTCATGAATCATGGGTCAATGAGTTTGAATCGAAAACTACACGGTTGAATCCTGATAGCAATATCATAATCTTAAAAATTTATAATACTAAGGCTTTTTCATATCAATATAATTCACAACCTTATGCAAAGTTACTCTCTCAATTTCATTACTCACCCTTGAGTAATTTGAGAGATTTTTGTGTGAATCAACCTTAATCAATCATCATTAAGCTTTTGCAACAACATGGATTAGGCAAATTTGAGCAATCCACATCCATCACACCAAATTTGTACTCAATCCACAATGGGATTGGAGGTTTGTTGATTATTTGTTTCAATTGTCTAGAATTTGGATTGATTTGATGTTATTTAAATAATTTTAGCCATGTTTATTAAATTTTATTGGAGTATTGTATTTAATTGATCAATTGCTTCTTTAATGTGCTTTATTTCATTGTTATTTGATCAATTGACTTCTTATACTTACAAGTTGTAGAAGTGGTCTTGATTATTTTTACACTTGCAAAAATGATTGTTGAACTTTTAAAATCTAAATTTGGGGTTGAATCTAGCTCTCTTGATTACCATTGTGTTCTAACTCAAGGTATGAAAGCATTTTAGTAGACCCTTGGTGTTTTTGATTATATAAGTAGCATTTATAGGGTGCTATACCCTTTACATGAAAATCCCTCAGGGCCAAAAAGGAAACAAGTTCAACAAACCATCAAAAAAAGACCTAACCAAAAACAATGGAAACAAGACACAAACACAACACGGTAACAACAAAACTCCAATACCACATAGACCCAAACACTAATTGTCCACACTTTCCCATTTCTAAACTAGGAGGTTTAAAACATCGTCTCCAATAAAGTTGGGACCTTCACCCACAATATTCTTGTTCGCTTCCTCCTTGATGATGTCTGAAAGTGTGCCGACAGATATGTGAATCTTTTTAATAGTGAACCCGACCAAACTATTGAATTTTCGTTCTAGTTTAGTAACCTGTTCCTACAACACATCGAGGTCCTCATCCTTGCCTTTCTTGCTTTGGGTCTCCTCTTCCCCGCCATCTCTGGAATCCGAGGAGTAGGTGGACTCATCCTTAAGCATTTGATTCATATCGGAGAAATTAATAGGGCCCTCCATAAACCCTTCTTCCATCTCCTCAACAGTGTTTTTTTTGCCTCTAGTTTTGTCGCCAGTTTGCTTTGAATCACTAGAAATCTCATCCACCAGAGCACCTTTTTAGTTCTTCGCCAGTCTGCGGGACCTCCTCACACTAGTTTGTTTTGTCCCCACCTCAAAGCTCGCAACCACCATTGTGTCGCCCTTAAAGTCTTTTTCCTTGACACTTTTTCCTTCACTATAAGTGGTTGGTAAGTTCACTTGGCACAAAGACACTTTTTTCCCCTTCTTCTTAGCAGTGGGTCTATTGTCCTTCTTGATGGTTTTTTTTTAGCTCACATAACCTAGCCGCAACTTTAGACTGGGCCAACCCGACCCCACTTTTCTTCTTTTTTGATGGGGGTTTAGGCTTAGGCTCAGCTGAAGACCCTTGGTGTTGTATTTAAAGGGATAGCTCTATTTTATCTTAGAAATCAACCCTATATCCTCTATATTTAATTGTTACATGATGTATTTCATTACTTGCACACAATATAAAGAGGAATTATTATATAATATACATTACATAAGCATATAGGGCATCTTGTATGTTTGGGACTGTTGTTCTTGATCATTTATTTAGTTATAAAATTAGTACCCTTACATGATTTGACATAAGGGAAGAATTATCCTTTCCATATGCAACCTATAAAATATTAAATACGTTTTTATGCAAGGGAAGATTCATAATATCAAGGCAAGTAAAACACAACAATTTGAAGTTAACATAGATTAGATCCATGGGCCTATATTAGATCTACGACATGGCTTAGATTCGTAGTTACTAAAGTGACCTAGATTGACAAACAAAAAATCCACTAATTGTGAGGTGTACATATGATATTCACTAACATTCATGCACTAATGGTGAATTTATCATTTGCCACAATTTTCCAACTATGTAGAATTATTAATTTATTCAGCAGATTCTAAAGTAATTATTTATTTATAATGAACTTATCATTCCCAAATTCTTTAATCTAGGGTAGATATTGCTTATTGATGCCACTTAACCAAGATTTATGTAAAATGGATTTTTTTCTCTCATTCAAGTAAAGGGGAATTAATATTTTCCATCTAACAAGTAAATATAGTCAATAAGAATTCTTTGCCACAATATTTTTATTTTTTTTAATTTATCTATATACATTTCTTCTTGTCTCGTTAAAATGAATATTAATATTTTTACACTCAACAAGACATGGAAATAAACATACACAATTTTTGCATTCTATAGGACATGAATAATGTATATATACCAAAATTTTAAATCATAAATAAAGATAATTATTACATAAATAAAAATATTTTAAACAAAATGTATTTGTAATGGTGAAAATTGCATACCCATTTTGTCCTTATATTTTAAGTGTGTTCTGATTAAAGTGTCCTAAATGCAATAACTAGTCTATAAGTAGTGCATATTCTTTGATCTTTACCTCTAGACACCTCATTCACCACCCTAGATGAGTTTCACAAGTGTGGACTTCACCTAGGTCACCTCCATAATCACGAATTTGAATCTTAAACTATAAAATTTAAAATTTGAAGTTACATCTAGCCAAAAAATTTATTACCAATTGTGAGCTGACCTAGTACACGTTTTATTGATTTAAATGCAATGTTATTGTATTTGTAGTCATTCATTCATCTATTTTAAAATTCAAGGACAACCTAGTGCATTCTTATTAATCACATCTAGACTTTGGTTTTCAAGGATAATAAAAAGAATTTAAAACATCATTAAAAAATTATCAACACACATCATCCTAGGTCCATTACAAACTCGATTATTGTTCTTGATACCAATTCATTGTTGTTGGATTGACCTAACCAGGGGTTTGATTTAGAAGAATATGACCATTTTTTATTTAGTCTAGATTCTCTAAAGGTACTTTTAAACATCTTGAATCTTTACAAATATTCATATTTAGATAGAGTTGAAGACTAAAACAAGTATATTTTAATAATTTATCTTCTTCCAATTCATAACATGTGAGTTACAGTTCAAGTTTGTGAGTTTGTTTAAATCCATGCTTATAGAGATCAAGTCCACACTCACATAAGTGAACTAGGAATATTCATATATAAATTTTTGGATTGATGACCGACTCTAAAATTATGGCATCATAACAAATGGATTCTTGACACTTGCACTTTAACATATTCATCAATTTTAGAGCTAAGTACATGTGCATATTAAATTTATATATTGATTGTAGTATTTGATTTAATTAATTTCAATTATTGGTCCAACTCAATTCATTTTGGTTAATTATTTACTAATCATTTTAATTATTTGATTAACCTATATATTCATGCAAGAAGTGTGTTTCCGTTTACATTTTGGTGAACATAGGGTTTGACCTTGGGGTTTATTCCTTCTTGAATAGGATTTTAAAACCAATTTATTTAATCATTTATCCTTCATCTCAAATTTGGCCAAGTTTAGATCCATCCTTATTTGTCATTAATTGATTTATCTTTATTTAAAGGATGAAAGTTTCATCCTTTATTGGGTGATCTCTATTTGATTCCCAACCACCTACCCTTTCTTATGCATTATTGATCCATCTTTTATCATGATTTCTCATAGAACTTTACCTCTAATTTTTTTCCATTAATGAATGTCTTCTTGATTTTGATGAGTTCGTATGATTTATTTTATTAAATCCCATTATCCTTGATGATTTCATATCTTTTATTATATTTATTGGGATGTGTCTTATATGGAGGCATTGTTTCACCATGTTTGTGATATCTCTTCCTTCATATTTTTTATATTATTATTTCTTCTACTTTGAATTCCTTCATTTCACTTGTCCATGGGATTTGTGTTGCCTCTATTCTTCCTATGACCAATGATAGTGATATGCATGGGCATGTTGATATGCTACCTTTATCACCTTTCTTCTTTACGATTCAATTCATATTGATGTTTCTTTAGCCAAGAAACTTCTCACAATATATCTAGAGATATTCCTTTAGCTAACAATGATTTACTTGGTGAGCACATCCTTTTTACGTGTCATGCTAGTTTTCCTTGTATAGTTATAGGTCCTCTTCCTTGCACCTCTCTTTCCTCACCTTCCTTAAGTATATTGGTGATGTAGATATAATCACTTCACCTTCACATGGAATTGATAGTCCTTCCTTTTCTTGTTTTCCTAGTCTATTAACGATATGTTTAGTGAATAGTACATTGATAATTCTTTATCAATCTACAATGTAGTTGATGACTATTTGATTCACAATGATTCAATTTATGTTTTAAATTATTTTAGTACATTCATGATAGTTATTTCATGGTAATGAAGGTGCACAATTATATATTTGTAATGTCATAAATCGTATAAGTTATGCAATTTCACATTACATACACCTTCCCCTTTAGTTCTAATTAAGATAATTATGCTCTTTTTTAACCCAAACCATCTTTTGACACCTACCATGTATGGCTACTCGATGATTAAGTCCAATTTTCTCATGGTCCGGTGCATGTTGCAGAGATGTCTACATGTTGCACTCTCATCCTATGAAAATATGCGTCTGAGTTGACCATTGGGGTGTTACACCTGCCACATTTTGGCAGTGTAACACCTCTTCCAACCTACACCATCGTTGGGAATTGCTTAGGAAGGCTATTTGGACCAAAAAGGTCTTCCTTCTTGGTCTAGACTCAAGATATTTTAAAACTACACACACACACAACTCCCTCTTCTTCTCTCATTCTTCAACATTCTACAACACTTTGGGAGCATTCACAACATTCTCCATCTCTCTTTATGCGTAACTTTCAAAGAACTCTTCCACAACTTTCAAAATAAACTCCATTACTTTCATTCAAAGAAGTCATTGTCATCTTGGAGGCTCTTGCTGCTTCTTCACTACACTAGCAAGCTACTTTGTTTTTATGCTTAGGAGTGGTAACTCTTCAAGATTTCCCATTAATCATTCATCTCTATTTGTTAGCATATTGTTCTTTTTATCATTTTATGTCTATTTCTATTATCTTGTCTAAGGCTATCTGTGGACATGGAAACACCAATACAGGGTTCAATTGAGGCAAGCTCCTATACAACGACCAACCCTTCTCTTTGGTCTCATGTGTGTAGGAATAAGTGAAAGAGTTCCTTGGAGAAATATTTGATTTTACTAGATATATTTGGTGATGCACTAAACTCTTGTGTGTTATTTTCCATTTAAATTTCTTTAGTATTTCCATTTCTATCATTTTATATTCGTTGTGTAGTTGTATTACATACCCCTTTCACGTCTTGAACATTACATGGGATATTTGGTGTTAAATTTTGATGGTTTTGGTTTTTTGTTCATATGAGACACTAGTGTGGTGCATTTTCATCTGATAGCCGCACATTAGTCCTAGACAAAGAGCTTGTCAAGCTATCCAAAAAACCTCTGTACCCTGCACTTTAGTTTTTTAAGTATAAAGGGTTCAAATAATTTTTGCACCTCGTTAAAACGCATATTTATTTAATTAATGGGTAAAATTGAAGGTTGTAGTTACTTGGAGGCTTACCTAAGTGGAAGGTTGAAACTCAGATCCTTGAAGGATCTGATTATCCTTTGTAGCGATTCACTTTTCATACTCTATAATGTTAAACCATTCTCTTTTTTGCTTACATGTGTAATGATGCCACATTGGTGAATGCCTTTAGTGATATCTTGGTTGATAGATATAAATAATGGTTTGGTTCATGGTATGAATATTATACACCCTTCCAATATTTGTCATGTGATTTCGTAGAATATTATTTGTCCTGGACAAGGTGTTTCTTGTGATTCTTATTCTTATCCTTTTAGTGGGCCCTCCTTAGTGTATCCCATGGATTTTTTTATACATCATATGATACTATACCATTTTTAATAGGGACCCTCTAGTGGATCCTCTCGTGCTTTCCTATGATGTATCTTTTAGTTATTATGGAGTGCACTCTTATACAACTTTTATTAAACAAATGCATGCCATAAACATAACCAAGGATAAATCACATCATGAGGATAATGAGGCACTAGTTGACATGTTCTCATCCTCTCCCATTATTACACAAGATGCACATACACATATGGATATAGGACTAGTTGAGAGTGATATTTCACCTTAATTAAACTCCCTAAATAGTGGTATTGACCATCTAAAATAATGCATTGATGCTTATGAATAGAGATTTAAGCAAGGAGATAAGGCATAATACTTTATTATATTTTGATTTATTATCCACCAACTAGATTTGTGATAGTTAATGTTACAAATATAATGGTAAAGGTGATCATTGCTTCATCTAAGGACTTCTTGAGCTATATGCTTCTCTTATTTTCTCGAGGATAAATTCCTTATTAAGTTATTTCCAACAAGCTTGAGTGGTCATGGTTTTATTCATTTGTACCACATGCTTTGATTACTTCCAATAGGGATTTGGCTAGTGCTTTCAAAAAATGATATAATATTCAACCCAAGAGGCATGTTGCTAACTTAATACAATGTAAGCATGAAGAACAAGAGCCAATTAAAGATTATTGAGATTTCAAGCATGTTACTAACATAAAATTCTACCTTAGATAATAATGAATGTCAAAGCATATTTATTGATACTTCAACTATTTAAAACAAGAGTAGTACAAGCCACAACATTTATTTTTAGAATTATGTGCCACATAAACGTGAGCACATAGTATTGAATGATTCTCTCTTATATCAAAATATTTCCAACACTCTTTCTTGTGCTCACGAGTTAACATCATTGTCACATGCACAATAATGGGAGCAACCATGACATACCTAATAATGATCATCACACACAAATAAAAAAATAGATTTAGATGATTCATTATATTAGAAGAGCCTACACATCTATTTTTTTGGAACACAATCTTATAATTTACCTTTGATTAAGCCAATAGATATATCTAATCTTATGCCACATAAATCCAAATATTTTTATACTTATCATCGTATATATGGACATTCTACATACATACATGCATCAAACTTGAACATTAATATCAAGATCTCGTAGATAAAGAGATGATGTAAATTGGGAATAATCATATTAATTACATGACGAGGAACCTTTTAATGTTAGTCAATGTATTTGGTTTTAATGATACATTTTCATACCATATCATTGGGGGTGACTTCATTAGTTAGATATCCTCACTTATCTTTCTTAGTGGTGTAGGTTGATACAAGTGACTAAAGTATTATGTTGTTCACATCACATCTTCCTCATGTTTTATATCATTTCCATTTTGGCCTTTTTTTATGCTATGTTTGTTATACAAATCTCCTTTTCTCATTTTACATTCAATATTTTGCTCATTTCACATTAAATATTATGCTTCATGCTTTATTTTCTCACGTGTGGGATAAATTTCTTAATATTTATATATTTAGCTTTTATCATTTCTTTTATGCCATGTTTAGCCCACATGTTTCTTGCTATGTTTGCTCATGATTTCTTGTTAGCTTACCATGCTATCCTTGATGGCTTGTTTGGTCTTCATATCCTCCTATGTTCCATGCTTATGACTTTAGTTTTCATGCATGTTCCTATATGTCCCTATGTTACATGATTTATGATATTTTTTATATTCCTCATGTTCTATGATTATGATGCTATCTCAATGCCATGTTCATTGGGCTTAGTATGCTTCTCTTTATCATAATCATAATGTTTCTTATATTTACATCTCATGCTATTTTTTAAAAAAATTATATGTTTTTACATGGACATTACACTTATATCTCATGCTATCATGTTTATGCTTACATGTTTATCCTATGCTCACATACCTTATATGTCTACTATCATTATAATGTCTACATCATATGATTACATGTTTATGATCCTTATCATGTTTGCATCTTGTGTTTTTTGTCATGAGCACATCTTTGACATCTAATTTGTGCCTAGGTGATTCTTATATTATCAGTTTCCTTCATTAAGGGAAACTTTAGGCGACACTTTGCCTTTCCCTTATTACACATGCTTTCATTATTATATACTACGTATAGCCTTACATTCTTATCACATGACAATATATTTTACTAAACTTACATGCCTTATCATTTTTATATCTTCTTTTGCACTCCTCCAATTCCATACACCCCTTGCATGTAATTGATTAGAGAGTGCATGTATGCCACTAACATTCCTTTGGGAGTTTTGTTTTATTAAAAACATGGTCATTGTCATCTCGATGTCTAGTGGAGATTCTATCAATCTATTTTCATTGTAGGAATCTTTTTCTTAGCCAAAGCTTTACCACTTTTCACATATCTTACCTTTCTCTTTTTTACTTTCACTTTTCATATTAGGTAGAATATCTTACCTTTCTCTTTTTACTTTCACTTTTTCAAGGATAGCCCTTCTCAAGCAAGTTTTATTTAGTGCTTGGTTTAGATATGCGATAGATGATTATAATTTCATGCTCTTTTCTATTTTGTAGGTTTTTGATGGAGTACTTACTCAGAGAAGAATTCAAGAATTAAATCTACATATCTAGCTTTGATCTACATGTTTTGAGTATTTGAAAATCACTTAAATTCCATATTGTCTGCTTGTGTTATTTTGACATGCATCCAATGGATAGTTCACATACACATCAAAGTGCAGGGAAAATGTAATTGGTAAAAATTACATACCCATGCCTTTTCCCTTATGTTGGGTCTACTCTAGTTAGACTGCCCTAAATGTAATAACTAGTCTATAAGTGACATATTCTTGTGTGAATTCAACCCACAACACAAGTATATTTTGATCCCATCATCACTTGTTTCTAGATATTTTTATTTGATCCCTTTAAGTCTCCCATTTGTTTGCTTGGACCATATGCATGAGTCTAGACTTCCCATGTCACTTCCATAGTCATGAACCTTAACCTTAAACTTTTAAAATTTAAAATTCAAAATTACATCTCGTTGATATTTCCACTAGTTGTTGTGAGATAACCTAGAACATGCTTGTGTTGTTGTATTTAAAGGCATTCATTACTTTTTTTAAAAATTATCATGGACAACCTAAGGCATTCTTTCTAAGCACATCTAGAGTTTAATTTGCAAGGAGAATACAAAATGTAGAGTATAATCAAAGAATTACATTAGCACACATCATCCCCAGTCCCTTGTGCACACTTGTTTGCTATCCTCAATCTTGATTTATTATTGTTGAATTACTCCAACTAGAGGAGTAATTGAAGAGAACACGACCCTTACATTTCAACATTCCCCAAAGACATTTGTAAACACTACCAATACTTAATGAATATTCAAATATAAGAAGATTGATGCAAGTACATTTCAACAATAAACTTTGACCAATTCAAATCTACAAGCTATAATTTAGATTTATGTATGTACAAATTTACATTGACAAAGATTAAATTTACACTTTTAAAAATAAATTAATAAAATACATAGTTAAACTCTTATATCAATCATATACTCTAAAATTATAACAACCCATTTATCTAGATTAATTGATTTTATTTTATTTCATTAGAATTGCTGTAATTATTTGTTTGATTAATTAGATATCTAAGAAAAAAGAGTTTAGTTTACCCTTTCCAATATTCTCAAAAAACATTTGATTTAAGCACGTTGAAAATTATTGTTTTTTGAAAAATAAAATAAAATATTAATATCCTTTCCCTTTGGAAACCAACTGACGTGTGCGACCTCTACGAGCCCTGGCCATTTATTAAAAAAATAAATTATATAGAAATATTTAAAATTTTAATATAGCACAGCTTAGGAATGGCGCTCATTTTTTCACCCGTATCTCAGATCTAATTTTACAATTTTAATGGTGGCAGGAGAGAGTGAGTATCCTTGTTTTCACTCTAGTTTTTGCTGACTTGGGGCGTTTCTCCCATTTTTACCCTGCTCACCAGATCAGATCTCGCTAAGGTAAGCTGCTACTTCTCATTTCTACTCTGTTTTTGGAAAATACAAATTTTGTATTGAGTACATCAAGGGTTGAGAGAGATCGGTGTTCTTGTTCTTCTCCTTAAGCACAGAAGCTGACTCTGCATACATTACATTCTGCTGTTGTAGAATTTCTTTCTAGGGTTAGGGTTTGTTTCCAGGGTTTAATAGATGCCTCACGCAATGGCTTCAGGGGCGATGGCGTCCTCATATTCTACTCCAGTCACTGCCGTACAGGTAGGTTAAAATGAAAAAAAAAAGAACAAAATATAATTTTGTTTGTGATTTAGGATTTATGCTTGTAGCTAAAATGGAATGGCGCATGTGACCCTTGTGGACAGGTGGGGACTTATTTCGTTAACCAGTATTACCAAGTTCTGCAACAGCAGCCCGAATGTGCGTACCAGTTTTACACAGACTTAAGTACTATGTCTCGCGTGGACCGAGACAAACAAGAAACGGCTTCTGGGATGGTGGTATGTACGAATGGAATACAGTGCCTTGCTTTTTTCTACTTTGCCCTAGTGCTCACTGTAAACGAAGAACTGCAAAAACTTAAAAATATAATAGATATGTGGTAGACTGATTAAGCCATAACCAGCAAATTTGTAATTGTTGAATCTGCTAACATGAACTGAACAGCTTGGAAATAACCAAGTCTCCGGCTAGCTGCGGAGAGGAATTAGTGCAGCATCAATACAAGATCTAGGGAAGCTCCATTCCGTTCATCACATTGTTGCCGCCTCAGCACCACCGTCTTAACTTCCAAGTTTTGAAAGACCTTCCGAGGGCTCGTATGGTTAGCTTTGTCTAAGACAATCGATTTTCCCAAAGAGCCTCATCTGTTAGCCCCCTTAGCTAATTCATTCAACCGTTTATGTACAAATTGAAGGGTCAAACTCAAAAAGAAAAGAAAAGAAAAATTTCACATTTGAGATTTCTGAATGAGAAATCAGAGAGTTCAGCTGACTGCCAGTGAGGGGTGGTTGAATTCTTTAACAAAATTCCTAGCTACTGTTAAACATACTGGTAGAATTAAAAGCATACAAGTAGATTATACTACCCATATGCATAGACAAGAGGTGTAGAGCATGGAAATTTATATCTCCTGATTTTCTTCTTGCTGTCAAAAGCTTCCTTCCTCCTCGGGCAGAAACTGGGAGGGGCTGTGATCTGGAGGAATTTTGTTTCCCTCTTTGGCAGTAATTATCCTTAGGAATTTTGCCTGAATTTACAGTATATGTCAGGTGGTAGTGGTACTTTAACTTTATGAACAGATCTCCCCTTTCTACATGTCAGATTCCCTAGTATGATATCTTTCTTAGGTATGCACCCTGGGTGCTGGCCCAAGTGTTTTTCTGACCAATCTGCTACCTGTCTTTTTATACATTTCTTCTTTTCTGGGTTTGCCAGAATCAGACATGGTTCTCTCTGTCCTTGTCACATTGCTTGTTTCTTCTCACTTTCCCTCCAAATTCCAGGCCGGGCTTACAGTTGCACCTCCTGAGCAATTTCTTCCATCACTTAATCTCCAAGTTTTCTGTGCTAAACAAATCAGTGATAGAGTTTCTTTTCGTTTTCAACACATGAAGCTCCATTCTATAATAGTGGACCCAATTACATTACTCTTTCAGTCTTTCTTTTCCTCTCCTACAATTGAATGCCATTTATTTCAATGCTTGCTGCTCTTCCTATAGAGGGCTTATGGGAGAACCATGGAGCAGCCTAAGCAAACTATTTGATAGAAAACAGGTCAGTCTTTGCCTATGGAAAACTCATCATGTTGAATAGGAAGAATAACCACTGAAGGAGAAACTGCATGTGGGAACTAAGTCCTGATATCAGTCACCTCATCCTACTGAAACCTAAACTTAACCAGCTCAGTTTATATAGCTCAGGATACAAAGCATTCTGAAGGAAGAATGATTTGTAACTAAAGAATCAAATGTTCAAGAATACCCTCAAGTCATGTGCATACAGATTAATCAATGTACCCGTATCATCTTGTCAAATTTCTCATGCTTTGAACCATGATTAAATTACAAGTTACAATAAGATACCATATATAAGTGTTTTCATGATTATCCAAATCCAAATTAAGAAGGCTCTTGAGAAATAGATTGAAAGTGTTTAAATCACAGACCCCTTCTCTAGCTGTAAAGCCATCCCCTTGATTTGCAAAGTTGGCCATTAGATAAAGAGGATATCATAAATAGTCTGAACTCCTGCAGGGCCTCATGATGTCTTGAATAATCCAGTTTAAGTGCTGTTAACCTCAAGATCACTTTCAATCTTTAAATCCTTCAATCCTTTGGCCAAGTTTAGTATGATTCTTGTCGGAACTGTTTGTGAGAGTTATTGCCATTCCTTGATTGACTGAAAACAAATATCCTCAAACAATCAAGATTTCATGCACAAACACGGGTATTAAGGTGGATTGATTTAAGGAATTGTAGGACAATATAATCAATAAAATAAAAAAATCCAAAATATATTATGATCCTTATAATAGGTTGGCAGAACCTCTTATTTATATACATACTTCCTATAACTTGTAGGGTTAGTTGCCCATGTAGGAGCCTACATTGCCAACATATATTTCAATGTATTCTGTAAATTAAGGAAAATACAGTGAAATAAATAAGAAATATTTATCTACTTTAAAACCTCCTAAATCATTACTTAAATGGCCTGGGTGAATGTGGCATTTAGTTGTTGATCCTTCTCTTAGAGAAGGCATTTACTCATTATCACCCGAAAATGGAAAACTTGTGACAGCACAAGCAATACGATCATTAGTCTTGGCTCTTCATGAATCCCAAACCTATCATCCCCTTTTGAATGGAATGTTGAATGTAGTCAACATAGACCTCAATATTAGCAGTACATAGCCTTTGACTGGATTATGTGCTATAGCGATAGCTTCTTGATGGTTGCTGTAAAGAACAGCTAGCAAGTCTTATGGTAGATCCATCCCTATCAATGGCTACTTGATACAAGCAATTTTCCATGTTGTAATAGCTCCTTGATAGTAGGCCTTAGTACTAATTATTGCAATAACCTTTCAATTCATGCAAGACTGAGTAACAAGGCGGGAATCCAAATTGAACACATAGCCCAAAGTAGATTGTCTATTTTCCACATCTACAGCCTAATTTGAGTTTATATGCCCCACCAAGAGCCTAGCACCCCCATGAGAGTACATAGTCCTCAAATGATTAATACATCAAATGCACCTAGTTATCTGCTTCCATGAGAGTGCATAGCCCTCAAATGTTAATTACGACCAAATACACCTTGGTTGCTGTAAAGAACAGCTATTAAATCTCATGTTAGAACCATTTCTATTAATGACTACCAGATACAAGCAACTTCTTGTGTTGTAATTGCTCCTTGATGCTAGGCCTCAAAACTAAGTATTGCAATAATCTTCTGCCTCATGCAAAACTAAGTAACAAGGTGTGAACCCTTATTGAACACATTGCCTAAAGTAGATTATCTCTTTTCTACACCAACAACCTAATCTGAATTTATATGTTCCAGCAAGGGCCCAGCACCTCCATGAGATTACACAGTCTTTAAATGATTAGTACACCAAGTACACCTTGATATCCTCATGGCTGCCTCACAGTGGCTTTCCTTAAGCTCTTAAATGTATCTATGCACCTTACCAACTATAAAAGAAGGATTCTACCAGCTATGAATCAAGTATAACAGGCTCCCAACAAGATATCTATACAATATAGCATCAACTTGTGGTACAGTATACTTAGCCGTTAGCTTGAGCCTAGGTTGATACATAGTTGAAGGTTTGTATTGATCCGTTTAAACTTATTTTGTAGATCATCAAAAAAATATTATTTCTATTATAACAAGATCATCAACTTAGAATTCTACAATGAACATACAACTATTCACATGTTATACTTGCACATTATGGTTAGACACGCATTTGGTGAAGCCAAAAGATAGTGAGAGCTTATGTATTTTTTTCATACCATAATTGAGGGGCTTGTTTTAACCCATAAAGTGACTTCAAGCTTCATATTGCCATGCTATTCAAAGCTTGATGGTTAGTTAAAACTTAATGTATATCTCCTCTCGAAAATCTCCATCAAGGGTTATAGCCATTTGGTGCATCTCCGATCCCAATGCAAATGATTTCTATCATTGCAATGGTGTCATATACTTTCTAATAGTTGATACTGTTAGCAACCAACCTCAACTTTAATCTTTTAATGGAAACATCTGAATTGAAGTTTGTTTTATAAATTTTGTTAAGAATGCTATTTCTTTGTGAATAGGGTACTACCTTCCAAGTATTATTCTTTATCATTGTTCCTAGTTAGAAGGTTATGTATCACAAGTCTTCATCTCCCATTGATCTTTCCCTTTCTTACAAGATTGTGGATCACATGTCTTCATAATCCTAGTTATGAGTGCGCATAGTTAGCTCACCTATTTTGACTTTGAAGTGACCTAATAGTATTTGGATCCCCTTATTTTTTGTGGCCTCCTTAAAGGTAATAGGAATCTAACCAAGATAACCTACCTCCCCCTTGAGGGAAATTCATCACGAGTGAGAACTATCTTTGCTTAAGCCTCCTTGTGTGGGGCATCCTCAACTTGAATTGACCACTTGAATCTGTATATGGAGTAGGAGCCATCAAAGGCTCCATTGCATTTCTTTCTTAAGCAACCTTCATTTGAAATAATCTGTTCGATAGTACTAATAGAAGGAGCTTGGTCATTGATTCTTGTTGCCTGATACCCATCAAACATAGTAAGGTTTTGAACAGTAGCAACAAAATCTGCACAACAATGACATTTGTGTGCCTTCTCAAACAATATTATCTCATCAAAGAGAACATCCTTTTGAATGGCTACCCCATGCTTGATAGGTTTCTTAGTTTGTTGGCCATCAACTATTGAGAAAATTGTAATGCACTTATGACTCTTAGGATCTTGCTTATTTGTTTCTTCATTGGAATGTGACTTCATGGCACACTATCGAATACCTTTTAGTGTGTAATTGTAGTCATCCTACTAGATCACTTCTCATTGCAAATAACATCCCCTATGAACTTCCTAGGAATTTGCTTCAAAATATAATTGGTATGATTCACAGCTTGAGCCCAAAACATCTCCATCATACTTTGGCTTGTAGCATTCATTGCAGTATAATTGGTATGATTCACAACTTCAGCCCAAAACATTTCCACTATACTCTCAGCTAGTTGCATACATTGCACTGTCTCAACTGAAGTTCAATTCTTTTGCTACTTAAAACTATTTTGTTGGGTTTTATGGGCAATGATACACTGTCACACAGTGCCACACAATGCCACACCATGAATATAATTCCTTTGACACATTATTCATATGATAGCAACGTTGGTTGGATCTGAAATAAGAGTTGAACAAAAGTGTCAAAGTACGGATTTCAGTAACCAATGGTGCACCAAATCCAATCCATCTGTATAGGCTTAACCCTAATGCATTAAACAATCAGACTATGTTACATTGTGGATTTATTAATAGCAGAAAATCTTTGAGTCATTGGGTTGTGAACTTTTATAGGGATCTTTCTTTTTCTTCACTTTAACTCAATCTTTTTCTCTAGGAGTCAATGTATTATCCATTTTTGTAGAGCATAGAAGCTCAAATTCACCTTTTGGACCCTCTTTAATTGTGTCTAATTTAGCCTTTAGGCCTCTCAAACTTGATGGTTCTAAAATTTCTTTCCTCGAACCAAGTTCACATAGAGTCTTCTTTGAAACCGAAGCTGAATTGGGTTCCTTATCATCGAGTCACGAGGGATGGAGATGGAAACCTTTGAGACCATCTCAATTTTTCTAGACTAAATGATCAAAACATTTTTATCCTAATCCTAGGGGGCTACAATGTGGTGGTAAGACATAACATCATCCCTCTAGGTAGGCTTGTTGAGAATTGCCTTTGAATTAAATTTTCTTCCTTACACATTGAGAGACAAGATGATTGTGCTCAAAATATCTTCAACATCTAAAATTCAATTATTTGTGATACCCTGGTTGCCTCCAAATTTTGTCCCCAACCTTCAAAGTGATTTCTTTAGGAAACTCCTTCGAGAGGCCTATCTCGACACAAAATGGGGGATTTTTTTGTGCAAGTTTTGTTTGCAGTTTCATTTGCCAGGCACAAAAGATTGTTGAAAGAATTTGCTATAGTTGACAAACCTAAATACTTTCAATATAGTAACGGAAAATATGGCAGTCGAATCCAAATAAGGCCAAATGAGCAGGAACCATTGTGGGGTTCAAACGACAGAAATTGAGGAGGCATGTTGAGGAAATTCTCCTTCAATGCCTACAGGCCAGATTTCAAAATGTGCTCCTTGTCCTTTTTGATTCAAATTCTAGGATGAAGTGTTTGTGGGCAATAGAGGTAGCTAATGACGCTGCCTTCCAGAAAAGGTTTCCATATTGCGGAAATCCATTCATGAAGATCAACAAACTTAGGCCAAAATTTGTAGAACTTGCAGATAAGGGCATTGTTGATCAACAAAATTTCTCGTTCAGCAATTTTGAGTCAATAATGATTTATGGGATATAAATCAAGCTCATGGTGTTAATTATTTCCTTAGTTTGTATGAAAATAGTGCTTGCTCATCAGTTTTGTAAGTTAAAATTATTAATATATGTTATTTTTTATTAGTATTTAAATTTTAATAAGTTTAATATTTTTTGTTTTTTATATTTACATATAATTTACTCTATTTTAATATTTCAATTTACATAAAATTTTAATTTTTGATTAAATTATTTTTTATGCTTTCTTTGTAAAATTTAGATATTAATAAATATTTATTTAAGTTATTGCTATTAGATTTAAATTGTTCTCTCTCTCTCTCTCTATATATATATATATGTATGTATGTCTGTCTGTATGTATGTATGTATTTCTATTAGTTTTTTATAAATGCTATAACTAGCCATATCCATATTAGGGGAGCTTTGGAAAATAGCTGTATCGGTATTTGAAATATCCCAAGCAATATTTGTGCAATTTTCTGATTTTTTTTGTAATGCAAAAATGATGCCCTAATTTCTGATTTTTAATTTCTGCTTAAACCCTAGAACGCTGATATAATTTTCTGAGTTTTGTAATGCATGAACAGCAGCACATAATGTGACCAAAAGATAGGAAAACTTATAGCAGATAATAGTAACATTAGATTACCAACATAGCATGATTAGATCCTTCAATATGAGCCAATAAATGTCTGATATAAACCTCCAGTCTGCTGCTACAAAATATGAATGCAAAGTACAAAGTAAAGTGCGCCCCAAACATGCACCCCAACATGAAGAAACCCCAATAATGCAGATGCAATTAATCCTAGCTGGGCGAAGTTGCTCCAGCTACAAATATGTAACTAAATGATGATGAACCATGAAACTACTCAAAAAAATCTACCAAGGGGTGCGTTGGCCTGCTAGACTGATATTAGGGCTTTGCCACCCTAGAAATCTGAATTAGAGCCTCCAACTTGCACAACTTGCCCTTCAAATCAGAAATCTAAATGCTGATGCAAAACTGACATGAACTAGCAATTGTCTCCATTGAAGCATATAGGAACCTCCGTCATGAAGTTCACCCTTGAAGAAGCTAGGGTTTCGTCCAACTTTTCTTTAATGCAATAGGATTTTCATCCTACAACATATGCTACTCAAAAGTGCAGACCAAGGTAGAAGAACAATTTTGAATGATGATGAAATGCTCCACAAGATCTTGTATTTATATATGTTTCCCTCCTCTATGTATCTTGGCCGACCTAGGCAAAATTGCTATTAATTTCTTACTTTTTCCCCATCTCAAGGCTGACCTAGGAAGAAATATAAATGTTTTATTGTTTTTCTTCACAAGCCCGACTTGCTTTTCCTTAACATGAGCCGACCTAGGAAAAGGGATTAAAAGAGGGGACATGACAATCCTCCCTTCCCGAAATTGCTTGTCCTCAAGCAATGATAGCATGCCACCACCTAGATCCCATAACATCACCCTACCATATGTATCAAAATCGAAAAGATGGATGCATCCCATAGAGCCATCAACACCCACCAACTCTCCAACTTCGATAAATGCTTCATGGATGTGTAGGATGTGTCTCATAGGAGCATAGAAGAACACATAGAGATAGAGCCGTATACAGTAGAATCCGCAACACACTGGAGGTTGTATCTGATACAATAATCCTTACGGGACTTAGAGAACAGAATGATAGCTATGTCGGAGAGTCTTTTGAATGCTTGGATGCTCTTGTGAATGGCACCTTTCTTTGATCGTGATGCTCAGTATGATGCTCGTCACAATGATAAGCCTCTCAATTCACCTGTAGCTACATAGGAATCTTTCCCGTGATTGTGAATCTTCAGAATATTATTGTTACTGTCGTCGACCTCTACACTGCAAATCCTGGCAATAGTCGATCAACCTCGAATGATGGAACATGGTTTGGTAACCGTGCAGACGATCTCGATGTGCAGGGCAGGGGTTTTGTCCTGCTTTGCATGGAAGCATGGAGGTTTCTGTCTCCAAGAGCCTTCCTGAACAAATTCGTTTCCAATCATGATGTTTTACAAAACCACAGGCTTACATATATATGCAAATGAAGGATGCCTTCCAACAGGTTGGTCCCACCAAAACACCTCCCAAATGGTCGGCCATAGGGAATTCTAAATTTAAATGTTATTTTTAATAATTTAAATTTATACAATTATTGTTATTTAATATTATTTTAAATATTTGTGTTTAGCGTTAATAAACGCTATTTTCTTGCCTCCATTTGAAATTAGGTCCCTATCAAAATAGGGGACATGACAGTATTTGTAACCATGTCCATGCAACTTTACCCTTTTGTGCTCTTGATGAATACATTATGAAAGATTGTTATCACAACTTTCTCCCCTTCTGCCTTTTTGTAATACGAAGACTTCAACCACCAATGGCTGACAAACATCTGCTAGAGAGAAGGTAGTGCTTCTACAATGCTTTGTGATGTGGTGAAGTTTTTGGCAAATGTTGTGACCTATGATCTCACAACTGCCTCTCCGTTGGTATGCTCTCCCCTCAAACCAAGCACATAAGTGTGGTTGTAGATTAAATTTGTGATGTTTCTTAGGTTTTCAACTACACTTTTGACCCATCCGCTCAAACCAATTTCCTCAAGCATTAAATACATGTAGTGGGCAGCACAAAGGTTCCAAAAAAAGGTGGGATGCTTCTCCTTAAAAAGTCTCCATGTAGCTACATATGTAGTTGTGTCATTAGTGACAACTTCAATGGCATTTTTGATCCCTATCTTTAATCCCCACCTCCAAATTGCACACAGTCTCTGCATTCTTGAGGGATATGTACTTCAAGAACACCATTTTGTCACCAGAAGCCACTAGAAAGTTGATCAAGGTCCTATTCCTTTGATTTGTTTACTCATCAGTTAAAAGGTTGGAGCCCCTTTTCTGCCATATTTTCTTTTGGTTTTCTACCATTAGCTTTGTATTTTTGATGACTTTGTCTAGCAAAGGCACACTGAAATCATGCGGAGTTGGTGTCTTAAACCCAACAACAACAATGTTCAATGCCATCAATATGGCCTTTTTGCCACATTGAATGGTATATTATTGTAATACCAAAATTATTTAGCAGGCATCCTTGTCTCATAGTGCTTCTGTTGACTCCAAGTAGTATGTTTGAGTGAAGGTTGTGCACTTGGAACATTGTGAGGAATGAAGACGCTCAATGAATTAAATATTGCTTGAACTCTCTTTAATGTGAGTGTAAAATTGCTATATTTGCCCTTGAATAAATGATTTCTCATTGAATTAGGGGCAGAATTCATGACATACACAATGGCTAAGAGCACTCATTTCTTGTTGCACTTTCTCCTCTATTCAGTCACATATTTTGGCTAGTGATTCAAGCAAGGTAATATTTAAGGCGATTTATACCTCCTCCCATATTAAATCCACAGTTATTTCAGGTCACCATGCTCTTGATTGTACCCAGTGTGCCATATTTTCATGCAGGGTCCTTTTCACCATGTATAATGCCTTGTACATTGTAGATAATCTAAACACTGAAAACAAACAAATTAAGTTGTAGGGCTTTAAATTAGGAAAGAAAAACAGAAAGGACTAAAAAACCCAAGCAATTACCTATCAAATTATACTCCATCTGTCGATAAATCCTTCCAATCATCTGAGAATCACTTTAAGCAGTGAGTTTCAAAATTTAAAAGGCAAAATGACATCAAGAAGGGCTTTGAAATAAGAAAGAAGATCAGAAATGACCAAAAACCACAAGCAAAATTGCACTCTAACTGTTTTAAATTCTTCCAATTATCTGAGAATCACTTTATGCAGTGGGATTCAAAAATTTGAAGGCAAAAATGACATCAAAAGCTAGTATTTGGGGGTTTTAAGTCTTTTTGCTGCTCTAGGCTCTTGTTGGGCCTGCCAAGCTCAAGTGAGCTTCCTTGTTTACTCGTTGAGTATCTTGAGGTTTTTACTATTGATTTGGCCTGCAAGCTATGGACAAGTTACTTGCCAAGTTAAAACATTGATCTCAACATTAACATTTACTACGGCTGTAGTGCTCATTCATCCATAGTATAGATTTTCCCATCATCAAGATCTTCAAGTGGTGGAAACCAATTACCATCCTTAATGATATGGTGAGTGCATTCTGAATACACAATCCACTCAAATCTAGAAGTTTTAGTATGCAAATCTTGGGAAGTGCAAACAACAAGATGAGTATACTTATCACAACTATCACCTTGTCTAACTTCAAGATGAGTATCTTCTTCACACAACTGTTTTTATGTCTCTACTTGTCATGGTAGTAATGCCCCTTCTTGCATTTCATTCCTTCATCATCATTGCCTTTGTGATTGCCCTTGACATGTGGGATTCAACCACTTTGCTCATTCTCTTTCTTTCGTTATTCTTCTCCTTATATTCGGAAAGTGGGGCACTTGTCATGGTGGTTTGAGCGGAAGAACACCGAATTCTCCAGCCAATGAGATTCTTTTGTTGAATCAAGGATGGATTTCATCACAAATTCAACAACTCATCTTGTCCTTTTGCTTTGCTTTTCTTCTCCTCATAGTTGGAAAGTAGGGCACTCATTTCTTGTTGTAATTACCGAATTCTCCAGCCAATGAGATTCTTTTGTTGAATCAAGGATGGATTTCATCACAAATGCAACAACTCATCTTGTCCTCTTTGCTTTGCTTCTCTTCTCCTCATAGTTGGAAAGTAGGGCACTCATTTCTTGTTGCAATTGTTCCTCCACCTGGTTGCACAACTTTGACATCACTGACTGGTGTTTTGAGCAAGATGCTATTCATGGTGATTGATACTGATTCCCACATTAAACTTGCAATAGTTGTGTGCCACTATGTTCTTAATTGCATCCAGTGTGCCATGCTTTTATGTGGGGTCATTTGAATCTAACCATTGATCAAACAAACAAACTAAGTTGTAGGTTTTGAAATAGGATAAATTTTAAAGAAGACTAAAAACTGAAGCAAATACTTATCAAATTGCACTCCAACCATTAATAAATCCTTTCAATCACTTGACAATCGCTTCATGCTTTGAGATTCAACTTTTTGAAGGAATAAATGCAGTGTTCCACGGGGATGCGTCCCCCCCCCCAAATCTAGCCGTCCCCTCGACCCAGACGTTTCAGAGACTTGGGGACGGCTGAGAAACGTCCCCCTGCCGTCCCCCCACCGTCGCCGAGACTTGGGAGACTCCGAGGAAACGACGGGGAGTCCTGGACGTCCTCGAGACGTCTCGGGGACTTCTAGCCGTCCCTCAAGCGTCTCGGAGACGCCCAGAAGTCCCCACATTGGGATGTGCAAAAAAACAATTTTAAAAAAAAATCTTACTTTTCTAGGAATGTGAGCCTTGGGCCGAACCTTAAAGGTTTGTGGGACCCTTCTAAAAGCCTCTAAGCTAAACAAAACACTCTCATTCTTCATCTGTTTGCTCACATATGCCATTTGATGTTTTGCAACTCATTGTATCATCTTTATGATATGATATTATGATTTTTCATTTTTGCATTTTGTACTTATTTTGATATCAATGTATCATGCTACTCATTGTAATCATCTTTATGATATGATATTATGATGTGACATGTCATATTTTTGATATTCATATAATAGAAATCTCAAATTCGACAATTTTAGTTGTCAAATTTTAATATTTTATTTACTTTTAGTCTTTTAGTAATAGTATTCAAGTATTTAAAATGTTAGTATTTGCAATTTTACTAATTTTCCAAAGTTTAATTTGAAATGTTATTCTTAAACATCTTTTTATAACTAGTTATTCAAGTACCATATGTATATCAACACCGCCCCCCTGCTGCCATCCCCCCGCCGTCCCCAAACTTAGACCCTCTGCCCCCCCATCCCCGAAACGCGTCCCCGTTAGGAAACTCCGTGGAACACTGAATAAATGACAACAAAAGTCAGTCTTTGAGGGTTTTAAGTCTTTTTACTGGTTGAGTTTCCTTGTTGGACTTGCCAAGTTTGAGCGAGTTTCCCTGGTAACTCATCACTAAGTATTTGCAAGTTTTTGCAGTTAACTTGGCTTACGACTAGTGGGCAAGTTTATTGCAAAGTTTTAGAACACCGGTCTTAACATTAGCATTCACCACAACTATTATTGTTAATTTTCCTGTAATATAGATTTTATCATCATTAAGTTTTTTAAGTGGCAGAAATCAATTACCACCCTTAGCCTTATGACGAGTGCATTCTGAATCCACAATGCTTTCAGATATAGGAGTGTCAATATGCAAAGCTTTGGAATGGCAAGCAACAAGTTTTGTATCCTTACCACCATTTTTACCCTTACAAGCTTTGAGATTGTCATTCTCTTTTGTAAGGTCTTCCAACTTCATGCAGGTGTTCATATCTCTTTCATTTCATGCCTCCATCTCATGGCCTTTGTGATCACCTTGACATCACTGTTGGGAGAAGCTTCCTTGTTCGCACTAATGTTGGCTCCTTGGTCTTCTCTTAAACGCTTATTCTTGTCACAATTTCCCTAGGATTATTGCTTATTAACTTTGCCTTTGGTTATGTGAGCACATTATTTCATAGCAAGTTTGCCCAACTTCATGAGCTTCCCCCCCAAAACCAATGATAAATACAAATAAAAAATCACCCTACTGTTATCCTTCATGATCCTATTGGAAAATTGTGAATAAGAAGGTGTCCTATGGCAGATTTAGATTTTCCTTCATGGTCTCCTTCTAATTGATTGCATGAAAATCTTTGCAAGGATCACAAATCTTCCATAAGTTAAGTTCTCTGGACTATTTTTTTCTTTTCTAAATTGTGATTTCCTCCTCTAAAACTTGTCTCTAACAGATGGTGAACCTGAACAAACCCCTCTTGTGTTGCGACCAATGCCTTTACCCCCCAAATGGTTGCGAAGGAAATACATAAGGGTTTTAAATTATGCTCTCCCAAGTTTCCAGGATGGGGATGGGGGGATGTGGTTCTGGAACGGGTTTTTCAAGCCAATTTTTTAGGGGATGGTAGGCGATGCGGGGATGTGTTTCCAGAATGGTTTATTTTAAGGATGAGTTAATAAAGACATGCCTGATTGGTGTGTATTCAGGTGAGGGATTTATTATTAAAGTTATCCCGAAGCCTTAAAAACTACATGTTCTGCTGTCAAACTTGTAACAAAAAGGAACAGTTAAGTAAAATTAACTGGTTATGTTCCAGTTTGGCCTTAGCTGGGATACTAATAGATGGGATTGTTCTTGAGTTGCCCGTGCAAGGCATGATTGATACATTTTGCATTTTGAAAATGGCATTTCCTGCCAACTATGCGTTAACTTGTATTCAGCAGTATAATGATTCTAGCATGCCAACTTTTTCTGTGGCTGTCCTTGTATAGAAGAGGTTGTACAATGTATGAAACAAATAATCCTTGACTGTGACTTCAACTGTGAAGATGTAGAGATCTGCAACTGGAGATATGTATTTTGTAGATGTTGTGATCAGGAATAGTCATTGCTCTATTGCTCGGTCAGACATATAGTCACAATTGTTGTGGACTCATTCTAAATAATGTGTAGCTCTTTAACAACCAAGTTTTAAGATTGATGGCATAGATACATCATAAAAGATGAATGCAATTTGTCTCTGCTTCATGTCAAAAAGGTCTAGACAAATGACTTGAACACTTTAGATAAATCTGAGGGTTGCAAACTCATTTAGACAATAAGGTTTTGATCTTTTCTAATGGTTTTTCAGTGTTAGTACTGTTAAATCCCTAGCCATGGCATCTTTTAGTGTGGGGGCATGACCTTTGCACTTAATCCTGATTGATAAAGGGTTAATAAACATAAATGCTTCTTGATTTTTTGTCAATCTTAGAATTACATGTCATAAACCAAACATGCATTAAAAGGTTGTAAGGATTTTTAATTAAAAAGTAATTAAGATGTGCCTGGGTATGTTGTTGGGCAGCTCACTGGGACAGTTGGGGGATGTCTGGATGTCACCTAGCTGTTTCGGGGGTGGCTAGTCATTCCCCAACATACCCAGGTGTCCCCTAAAACAATTTACTTGTACTGGAGGTGTTTCTGATTTTTTTTTGTAAAATAGGGAACATGGTGGGGATGTTTCCTATCCGCCCCTGCATCCCCAAACCATCTCCTATGGGGGATGGGGTCATATTTGGCAGGGGTTGTCTCCCAAGGGAGCATGGGTTTTAGCTTATCTGTCTTGTTTGGCTCCTAGTTGACCAAGGTCTTGGGTTTTGTGATCCTAAATCTGGAAATTGATATTATACAGAAAAACTGCATCAGAAATTGAAATACAAGTTCGAAATTCTCTTTAGAATGATAGAACTTTGCATTTCCAGAGTTAGGCATCAAATCTTAAAAATCTCAAAGAGAAAATGTGGTACAATTCAAAAACATCATTTACAGGTAGTATATATGATTACAAGACACTTTCTTTGCAGAAATGGGTGCCACCCTAGGCTCAATCTAAAAGTAGTATGGATGCTGAAATTGCCTCAAAACAGTTAATTCAAGGGTTCCTGTTATTATAATATTTCAACCCAAAGCACACATTTTTACTTGAGGCTTAAAGGGATTCTGCAACTCAAGAAACTTTCTAAGATCCCCTTGAGGGTCAGTTCCATGGGGACGTGTAGCTGGGGGTTCAGGTGATGTCTCCAACATCCCAGGAACTTGGAAAGTTGGAGGGGAAGGGATCTTTCTTTTTTTAATGACTGGAAAGCTGTTCCATTTTATGCATAAAAAAAGAAAGTAGCTTTTAAATGCTAAAAGCTCCAAAAAATCTAAAAGGGAAACGATTGTAATTATGAATTCAGCACATTGTATTTACTCTTCAAATTTTTAGATGCTTTTAGTTTGTTTAAAATTTACATAAGCATGATCTTGTAGGAAAATTGTGGATCAAACTTGGTGGCACATCACATAGTAACAGTGCCAAGAATCTTGTCCTGTATCGCATAGTCGCAGTCCAGATTCCAGTGCTATTCTCTATTCAGATTGACACACCTTAAAAAATGCTTTAGATTACACTTAGCTCAATTGGCATAACACATGGTGCTACATCAGACTGTGCTCCCAATATCTGTGCCATCACAACAGACCAAGCAGCATAGCAGGCACTTGAAAGACAAAAGACATGGTTGACACTTGAAAGATGAATTGACACATCGTTGGAAGACGACAAACATGACAAAATGTCAAAATTCTGTAACTGCTTTCTATTGTAAATGTCTTGTGTATATGTATACATACAAGTACTTGGTACCTGTGGCCAACAACCACCTTTCTCATGCAAACATCCAGGCACAATATTCAGGAAGCATTCACCTAGTTTCTGATCATGGGAGTTTTCATTCTCAGCCTTATGGGCCATTGTATATCTATGTACTTTACCTGTTAGGCATTTTAGTAGAAGAGCATTGCTCTGCTATCTTTTTTGTCTGTTTGATGTTACTTTCATAATCTGGTAATGTACTAGCTTGCATATTGGGTTGTCCTCTACACCACAATCCTGGTCCTTGTGGTGCAGAATCATCTGATCAGAATCTGTTATTCAACCACCCTATGTGGGTGTGAGAATGGTGTGATTGATGTCTAGTAGTAAATGTCTGCCCCAGGTTCTAATGGGATTAAGCTGGTTTGTGGTAGATAAATCAAAATATTCGTGTATTAAGTTTGTATCCATCTTCTCTGCCTTATAAACTTCCTTTCCTTCCTTTTTGTGAATTGCTGGAGTAAAATGTGAAACATGTGTATTGTTGCTAAAGAGAATAGAAAATGATCTACAAGATATAACTTGATGATAGAATGTTCAAATGTAAAAAATAGTGGCACTCTTAATATGGATTTACACCTCCAAATCCAGTTGAAGACATATAAGAAGTCACAAATGATTTCTCTAACTATTGGATAAATATCAAATGAAAAAAATGGGCACAACTTAGGTTTTATGATACTTGTAATAATGCCTTGAAATTCAAGTTTACAGAAATGACATCTCCATAGCTTAGTGCTCTCGCTGCCCCAGGTTTGGTTTGTAATGTGGTTGCAGATTGTCTGAATAGGAAATTCTTATTGAAGGAACCCTTGGCAAATTCTCCTAATAACTTGGAAAGGGAATTAAAAGGTACACTGCTAATAGAATTAGTTTCTTCACCCCCTGCATTCCCCTCTCCCCCCCAACACATCTATACTTAGAGTCTCAGACTCAACCCCCATAGGCTCTTGTTAACCCTTTTCATCACTCATGCTGTGATAAGAACTCGTAGTGACATTGCAAGAAAGAAATTTATGGTTACCATACATAATCATAATGTCATAAAATTATGAATGGGCATAAGACACAAGCATTTTCTTTTTGTTTTTTCTAACTTTGGGTCACACAAAGCACAAAAGTAGAGGATATAAAAAAATAAGAATACTGTTTTTTCAACCTTCATCAAATGAGGAGTCCACTTTTGTTTTTCTTACTTCAGGTTGCTCGAAGTGCAAAAGTAGAGGATACACAAAAGATGAAAGCTTAATTTGACGAGTATTACAAACTTTAAAATTCAAATCTTAATCAGCTATTTAATAATTTTAATAATTTATGAAAATTTGCAAATAAACATAAAATTTAATTTTAATAAATTAATTAGAAAACCTCAAATACTGCTGTTATAAATGTAAAGTTAATACTTAAACCCCTAAATGCTGTTGTTAGGGTTGTCTAACTGCTTTTTCTATTGTTCAGCAAACCTAAAAACGACATTTTATAGCCATATACAGTTCTGTGAACAATTTATGGTATATTCAAATTGAAAATAAAACAAAACAACTATCATATAATCATTGATTTCAGGTTTAGCCATTTAGGAATGAACAATTAAAATTCAAAATCCAAATCCCATAAGATGAACGGGCCATGGCTTACCTTGAAGGATTGATGGATTCCAGCTTGATTAATGTGTTGAAACTTGAATACTTGGCACATGCTCTTCCACTTGCTATTGCTCTTCCTCTTTCAGCCGTGCTTGCTCTTAGCCTCTCACTCTTGGTATGCAATGTGCTCAATGCTTCCAAGCTTTGATAGTGATTTGGAGTGAGAGAATGAAGTGTATTTATAATTTCTTTTTTTTTTTTGGAGTGTTTAGAGTGTGGGTGGGCTGCATATACTTAAAGGGTTAGGGTTTGGGACATGAACATTAAGAAAAATGCTTGATTTTTGTTACCTTGCTTTTTGAAGATGTTTGATACAGAGGATTGCTTACAATCTCGGAGATGCATGAAAGATGTCTAGGTGTTTCCTGAAACTCCGGGAGATGTCCAGAAGTCCCCCAAGATTCCCAACATAGGAGACATCCCCTCTTTAAAGGAAATGTCCCAAGGTGTCTCCTGAGGGTGGTGATGGGAGGACATTTCTTTGCTGTCCCCAAGCTCAGGGACATTTCTGTCTCCAACAATGTCATTTTTCCAAGGGGATGCGTCTCTGTGGAACATTGTACTTTTTCTCTTAGAATTCATTATACATTGGGTAGCAGCCCCACTTTGATTGGTTATTATGATGAAGAATAGACCGGTGATTTGGATAGTTGGAAGAGTACATCAGGTTACATCTTTCTTGGATTAGGACCTATTTGTTGAAAGACAAAAAAGCAACAAACAGCTTCTCTCTATTGCAAAAGTAGAATATAACAATACAAAAGAAGCACCGTTTTGGTGCACATTGCTATGGTCTCTTCTTCAGATGTGGTTTCTTCAAGAGGCCCATAGTATTATCCACAGTGATGGTATGATTGCCATTCAAATTTACAATCTTCTTTATTATTAGCACACAAAGCTCATCAAGATTCACATGCATAATTTCAAGCAACTCTTTCAGGAAGGGAAGGTTGATTTCTTGCATGTTCCATCACAGTCAGGAAATATATTGAGTTATGGAGTACATTACGATGACCTTATTTGGAGTGGTCTGGATAGCATTGTCAACTTTTCTTTGTTTGCTCTTGGTACATCAACCTTCACTCTACTTAGAAGAGCTCTAGGATTTGTCACTGCACCTTGCAATATTACATTGAAGAACAAGACCGCTCTGTGGCTACACAGAATGTAAAATGACTAAAGAGAAATATCTTGAAAGAGGAAAATCAAATAGCTTTCAAAGAGAATGTGGCCATCGTGCTAAAACGAGACAAGGGTAATGCCACTTTAATGATGGACATGAAGGTTTACCTAGACAAGAGATCATTTGAATGATAGTGGCAGGAATTAGGGTACACAAGGAACTTTTAAAGAAGATTACAAGAGATGTAACAAAAGTAACCAATAACTCCTGAACCAGTGAGATAAAAATAAGAATCATTCCTAGAGATTATGCTTTCAGATTTGTGGTGTACATAGGATACAGTGTACACAGACCTAGTGTTGGCATTATTGACTCACCATCCCATGACCTAGCTAGATACTTAGCTAACCTATTGCACACTTATGTAAACCTACCTTTTTCATCACGGATTGCATGGATTTTGTCAACACTTAGCATGACCTTAAGTTTGAGGCAAAGAATACTCTAGTTAGTTTTGATGGAGTTTCCCTCTTCATAGAAATTCCTTTAAATGAGGAGATTGAGGTAGTTAGAGAAGTGACAGATGGAAAAACTACAAAGTTTGTAAAATTCTGCCTCAGGCTTACTTCAGTTTCTGCTGCAAGATATTTGAACAAATAGAGGAGTTGGCCATGGGATCTCTTTCTATGATTGTGATGAACTTATTCATGGAAAGATATGAGAAAAAAGCGATTCAATCGTTATGCTTGAAACCAATGACAAATATTAGCTGGTTCGACAACCTAGATGCAGTAAGCAAATTTTCAACACATTTCAATGCATAATCAGATCATGTAAATTTTACCATGGAGGTTGAAGAGAAAAATTGTTTTGTGTTCTTGAATGTTCTCATCAGTAGGAGAGCAGATGGTTTGCTTTTCAAATGGATTTATAGAAGGAAAACAAACAAATGTACATGGCAGACTACCTCCATCATCTATCACAGAAAACCAAAGTTCCAAGTATGCTATTCATTAGGGCCTTGAGAGTCTTTGTAATGTCCCCATTTTTGCCATTTGGCCTTCAATGCCTGATAGCCTATTTCCGGAAGCCCGTAGGCTTGTCAGAGGTAAAATTAGGGTTTCCTATTCTATTGGGATTCTGAAGTAGTTTTGAGGGTTTGCATGTATGTGTTTCTGATGCATGTCCGGTGATGTTTTCTGGGTTTTTGGAGAGCTTTAGAATGGTGTGACATGCATCTCCATCAGACAACCTTTTTTGGAACTTGCTATTCTTAGCCAGCGCATTGGAGTTTCGAGCTTTGGATTGCTGATTCTTTTTGGGTTTTCTGAGAGCTTCGCAATGGTATGACATGCTAAGTGGAGCGGAGCAACTTTTCAGAATTTACCATTTCTAGTAAGTTATATTTTTAGCAGGACTCCAGTTGGCAACAACACAGTAAGCTTTTCACTGAGCGGAGCAATTGAGTTTTCCCTAATTTGGCTTTTTGAGGTGCATTTGTGAATAAATGATTTTAATATTTTTATGACCTTGGCCTAGCATAATAACTTCATGTTGTTTTTAAAAAGTGGTCATAAAAGGGAGGACATCTCATGAAAGAAATATTTAATATTTCTAAAGTCAGTTAATTATTTTAAGGATGGGACGCCACTTTGGAAATGGTTATTATTTTATTAAAAGTTTTTTATGGAGAAGCTGAAGGGTCACCTCAAAACTTATAAAAGAAGGCCTTTGCTCTCTCATTTATGATTTTTGGAAAATATTGTAAAGTTATGTTGCTGGTTTGAAATCAAGAATCCGACTAAGGGAAAGCTTAGCAAATTTATTCCATTCTTCGGGCTTGAAACTATGGTCCCCTAGATGGTCAATTGGGAGTGTGCTTCATTCAGAAGTGCATATTGAGCTTCATCGTTGAAAGATTTTGAAGATTTTGGTAATAATTTCCAGTTTTGTATTTGCTGGTTCAAGCATGGCTGAAACGAGTTTTCATTTACAGCTTTTGAAGTGATTTTAATTTGCATATGCGTATTTGCTCAATCATTTCCTATGCTATATGCGATCATTCTTGTGCATTTTCAGATTTTATTATGATGTCTACAATTTTCTAGAGTAGGCCGCCCTTGTCCAGGAGGGTTTATCATTTCTAGATTTCTTCTTGGGATGCGTGCTTAATAATTTGAAGGGTATTGAAGTTGTTTAATGATTTGTTCTTGGTTGCCCTTCATCTAGCTTTCATTTGCAATTGATTTGGTGTCATTTGGTTGAGTATTGAAGGAGATATGAGCATTTTAGTGATCTCCTAGCTTGCTGGTCTGAACATTCAGTTTGCTGGTTTTGTATAGCAGACTTGGTTATTTCCATTTCGTGCTATATTTCTTGGGCGTGTTCATTCTTATTTGTAATTAGAAATATAGTGTCATCATTGCAGCTATTTTGGAACAGATTTCTTTTGGAAATTTATGTAATTTGTAGATAATTGGCGAATTCCCACTACTGCGTGGATGCTTGCCGTAGCAGATGAATTAGTTTGAATTGTAATGTTTTTCCCCCCACTAATTAAGTAGTAGCGTGGAAATCTCTCATGGCTGGTTCACCGCCTAGCTACATTCCAGTTTTGTTTAATTACTCCGCCATATGCTATCACCTCGCCTTCTAAGGATCTTGGTGAACATTCTTGGCGTTGAGTTTTATCTTTCCACTTTCAACTGTAACTTCATTTCAGTATTTGCTTAGTTTTCTCCGCCATATGACAACACCTCTCCTTCCTTGGGATTGTGTATGCATTCTTGGCGTTGAGTTTCTTTCAGTTGTAATCAATTACAATTATTGGGTTATTTAGATCCTAGGGATTCTTTGACCATATGTCCGCCCCTCCTCCCTCATCGGGTCTTAGGGCGCATTCTTGATTAGAGTTACTATTCCGCATCGTTTTGGTTTTGGAGCTAACCTTAATGGGTGCGTGTTGCATTGTAATTAATATTGAAATCAAGGGAAAAAATTGAGTGGGTATTTTACAGTCTTGGATCCTAAACAATTCAGAAATGAAGAACATCTTAACAAGGTGTTCAAGAGAAATGGGTTACTGAAATTGACAAAGTAGAAGGGTGTATATAAGAAAGCTAAAATAAATAGGAGACCCTTATAATGTTTTGCAAGCATGGAGGAGGTCAAATGAGCTTTCTTGCAATATGTTTAAGGTACCCACAAATTGTTTTCATAGGATTGAGAAGAAATGGAGTTAGATTCTACTTCAGTTGAGTCAAAGTTATTAGAAAATGCCCATTGAAGTTTAAAAGACTACTGAGATCCAAAGCTCAAAAATATTGTATGACATATGTTGCTCATGTGGTATTCTATATTTTGTTGAGATTGAAATATCTTTTCAGACAAAAATGAAAAACTCTTATAACTTACAATGTGGGAACATTAAACAATCAGCATTGGGAGAGCATGGAGACATGACTAATCTCACTATCGATAGCAATATCGGAGAAATATGGGCAATAGAAGGATGGTGGAAAGATAGGAGAATAAAGGAAGTATTTGAGTAAAAAAGAGATTATGTAATTTTAGCCAATTGACACATCAAAACCTTTAATCAAGAAACTTGTCTAGGATAATTGAAATCTCAAGGATAATTAGGAATATCTAGATTAATTATTAAATCATTAGTTAAATTAGCTAACAAATTATTAGTCCAACGAGCATGGTTGAGTGTTAAAGATAGAGCCTTGTGACAATGAAATCCCAGGTTTGATTCCCCTTGAGAATCACTCCGCAAGTTCTTGTTACATACATGCAATGGGTGAAAAGTGCACACTATGCTAGTTGAGAGATTGGGCCCTCATTTCATCGTAATGGGTTGAGGACTCAAAAATGCTCATTTACCAATACAAAAATTATTCACTAGCCAAAAGTTGAACAATTTATTTATTTGATTATTAATTAGTCAATTGTTCTCTTTTTTGCTAGAAGTGATGAAGGTTCTATTGGGGGCCTCTCTCATGAGATAATAACTCAATATAAACACATCGATTTTCTAACAAATCAAAAACCAATTCAAGGCTAAACCACTAAAAGCCATGTGGCTACCATCAAGTCCATCAACCCAAACTGTAATGTCCCTTTCTAGAACATTTCTTATTTTTGCCTTAAAACAATATTTCTAATTCTAAAATGATAATTGCATTTATATTTATAAATATAATTAAATCAAAATCATGAGTTTTATTATAATATTCAGATTTTTTCACTTTGACATAATTCTGAAAATAATCTTATCTTGATTTTCTGCTATGCGTCTTCTTCCAATTTGCAGCTATTTTTCCTTAAATGTTTGTCCTTGATATCTAGACAAGTTATTGGTTTTCGTCCAATAACTTGATAGGAGAAATTAAGGGATTTTTGTCCTCTTTGGCTGTAATATTTACTTGCAAAATCACATAATATTTATTCCCAATTGATTCCTCCCCTTTTCTCATTAAATGATCTCCCATATATATCTTATTGCTTCATGAGAGACAATCCTTCATACACCCTTTGACTTTTGATAAACTTAATTTCAGTTTTAATTTAATCATTTTTTAAACCCAATCACAGATATCTTAGTTTAGGCACCATTTTTTAATCTACTTTAATTACCTTCCTTGCACTTAGCGAATTACCTTCTTGTCTTGGGTGAATGTCTTATAAATCTGAACATGCCATGTTTCAGGTTGCTGAGCAAATTTCTCAAAATGTAAATTAGCTTGTTTTGAAATGGGACATTACACAACAGTACAAAACGAAGTGAAACATACAACCAAAAATATTTGCTACCTCTCATCTTGCTAGCCAACCTACTTTTCTAATGAGATCTCAGAACCATCTGAGAGGAAGCCTTCTTACTAGAAAGGTATTTGCAATAAAAAATAGTGGTTCAAAGTCCAAACCAACTCAACCAGGGTATCTGCTTTAGTGTCTGAAATCAGTCTTTCCCTTCTTGGAAGATATGCCCAAAATACAAGGGGGCAATCCTCATTCCAAGAAACAGAAGGCTTTTTCACAAACTGAGAGGCAGGCAAATGGGCTGCAGGCACTACAACCAAAGAAAGCGCATAAGTGAAATGAGGGGACACAAGCACACTCTCATCTAAGTCCCTAACAGTGGGTTCCAAATCCACCAATTTTTGTTCAACCAGATAAATTGAGGGCCACCTTTCAATATGGGATGCAAGAATTCAAAGGAGATGCAGGCATAGCACCCAAAGAAGGGCCCACAAGCTGAAGGGGGGAGGGGGAGTGGTTGTGGGGGGATCTTATGAGAAGCCCTAAGGAAGTTGAAGAGGTCACATGAGGAGCTCCATCCAGGGCACCGTGAACCTCTTGATAGAGAGTTTTAGCATTTTTCCACCAAGATCCCCAACCCAAAGCCTTATGCTTAAATCTTGTACAAGTATCTGATGGATGTTGAAGGCCAAAGCCATGCTCTCGTAATCCAATTGTTGTTTCCAAATTTGATTTTCCAGTTTGAGCCAACTTTTTGCAAGAAGACCCTTCAAAATATTCATTTAAACTTGGGTGCAAGCAAAAGTGGAATGGGAGTGAGCCACTGTTTTCAAAGAGATTGTAGTAAACTTGCCAAGAGAATTTCCAATAGCCTCCAAACAAGAGGGAAGTGAAAACTGCAAGGAGAGGTTTGGCCACCTTACCCAACCTGACAACATCGAAAAGGATTCAGTCAGAGTTATAAACTCAAAAGCAAGATACCATGGTTTCATAAAGAGAAGTCCTACACCAAAACCAGGTACTCTCAAGAATAAATTCCCTATCTTCCTCCATCTCACAAACTACCACAAAAAAGCCCTGATCATGGGCAAAAGATAACAACCTTGAAGAGGAAGGGCTTCCAATCGTTGGACACCCAAGCTTGTAGATCCAGCAAGAAAAGCCAAAAATGATGAAATTTGCAAGTCAAACCCATCTCAGTATAGTTTCTTCTTCCTCTATAATATCTGGCCCTAGTTCAAGCAGAGGAATATTTTTAGAGTTTTTCAACAAATACAAACCCTTTGAGAGAGATTTGACACCTGAAACATTAGCCCTCACACCAAAATGTTTCAGGGTATCCCTAGATTCACACATAGGCGGAACAGGCACTGCCATTGGAAACCCCATTTTCATTAGGAGGGAAGCTCCCGCAGCTAGACCCACAACCCACATGGGAGTGAATCTGGGAGGATTAAACACCAACAATTGGATGTGCGGAATGATCAAACACAACTAACTTCAAATGGGCAGGAAGGAGCAGTGATTCCAGATCCAGTATCTGGAAACTGCTTAGTTGCGTTGGCAACCTGTGCTTTCACCAGTCTCGACAGAGAAAAAGTAAGGTAACACACAACTAAATACACATAAGGGTTGCAAACACCGTCAGAAGTAGCTTAAGTTCTCTTGTTTTTCTCTCACCAGTAGTCCTATTAACTGGTTAATTGTTACACCCAGAGTTGATCATTAATTAGTTAATTTGCAACAAATTAATAACTATTATTTCATCATTTTTGAATGTTCTAGTTTCTAGGCCGGTGAAAAAGCTTCTTACTTTCTTAACTGCCCATTGATCATGGTATTGTTTGTTTTTACATATGGAACTCTGATGACTTTGCTTATCTCAAGTAATGGCTTCATTCTTGTTATAATTGATGGTTAATCCCGTTTGGGGATATCTCTAATTATTGTATGCAATATATTCTAAAAGCATCAAAAAAGGCTTCATCTCAAACTTAGTTTTGTTTGTCTGAGTTGAAAATTGCCTACACGGCACATGGGAGGATATCTAAAAAAGTCAGCAATGTAACTTGTCCAGGTGAGTGTTGAACGTACCAACCACTTTGTTTCTTCATTTCGTTGAGAAAAATGACTGATATCATATTTTTTATGCTTGGACAAGAATGCTGATGCATGTGCAATAATAACTTTTTGTGTGGTTGATATTATGAGAGCTTTTTAAGTTTTTCCAAATTTTATTACAAATTATAAATTATTTCAAAATTTTCCCCCACAAAAGTGGTATGTAGATTTCTTACTTATTGAAATAGTATAAATATGGACAAAGTTATCCTTGGTGGGGTGTTAAATTTTGAACATGAACTTGAGCTCAAATACTGTAACTTAGCCTAAATCTTATATATTTGCTTTGCTAATTTCTTTTGTTGGAAACATAAGAAATATTACAATGGTATTTTTTCTAAGAGACTATTTTTTTCGATGCATGCGATCAAAATTAGTAGCTTAATTTTTGTGTTGAGGATCATGGGAAATGAAGCATTTAATCTCCTCTGCAATATGTGCTTTTCCTTTTGGCCAAAGACCTTTGAACTGAAAAATTAGTTATAAATTAATGCTTGGACTTTACTTGGTTATTGCCATTTTATTTCCATAACATGTTCTTCTTGCCCTTGGCCAGGAAATACATAGCCGTGTAATGTCTTTGAACTACACTGGCTGTCTTATTGAGCTTAAATCAGCAGACGCTCAAGATTCATTAAATGGAGGGGTACTTGTTATGGTCACTGGCTCTATCCAAAGAAGGGACAGAGAGGCCAAAAGGAATTTTGTTCAGACATTCTTTCTTGCACCTCAGGAAAATGGTTACTATGTATTAAATGATATCTTTAGATTCTGTGAGGATGATTCTTATGTAGAGAAGCAATCCGATGCACTTACAAATGGTGATCATGAGCCTCAGTTGAAGTCAATTTCACCTGTGACTGAGCCAGGTAGTTATTTTGTGTTTCTTGCTAAAATGGCCAGATTCTATTGGTCATATTTGGTTGATCAGGTGGTTTTATGTATTACATTGTAGTTTTAATTGTGAGGTTTTGCAACTCATCACATTTGCTGGGCTGTTTCCTGAGTTGATTAAAAAGTGGCTCCGAATAATTTTAATATATAACTATATTAATACTCAGAAGAAAAATGCAGAGCATAGAAAGACTAAAATTTTTTAGTTTTGGGTCAGGGCTTTCTTATTTAAAAAAAGGTTTTTACTGTGATTAAAATTAATTTAAAAAAGTTAAAACTTTAGACTAAATGATTTTTTAATATTTTATACTGTAATGAGGGATTAGGTAAAAGAAACACAGGGCTGCCCCAAAAATAGTAGGATGTGTTCCATGATGGCATGACTTTATATTTGTGTGCCGGTCATTTGTTTCTCAATTAAATCCTCCTAGATAATTTAAAAAAAATATATCTGTACACGTTTTTGAAATATTATACTATTTTATTTATCTCTATGCATTATATTTGACGTGAGCTAACAAAATCAGTTTTTTCTTTAGTTTAATTAGTCTGACACCATTTTTTAGTTTCCCAAGTTTTTCTTTTCTTAAATCCAGGTAATTGAATTCCATTTACACTTCTGCCACACCCTTTAAATGGAATTCTACCATCATTATTCAAGTCATCACTAGGATTACTAATACTAGCATTACATTATTTAGTAAGGCAATTCTAAATTTCCGTTGAAAACATTTGTAATTTGCAGCACTAGAGCCTTCTTCCCCTGCTACAATTGAAATCAAAAGGGAGTTTACTCCTGCTACTACTGCTGAGGAAGAGGCTATACTTGAGGAATACAATATTTCTGATCAGCAAGAATTTCCCATACTTGAAGATAAATTGGAGGATGTCTCAACGGAAGTCTCAGTTGTGGCCGCAGCTGCTGCTGTTCCCTCTATGGAAACTGGTTCTGGTTCTGCTTCGGGTGAAGAAACTACAGGGGAAGTTCCCAAGCATACTTATGCCTCCATTGTGAGTTTGTGAACTCAATGATTTTCTTCTCCTATCAAGACTTGCTTATTTCCTGTAATCTTTACTTGTATTACTCATTATGTAAATTTTCTATTTAAAGAAATTCTAGTTTCTTGTTTTGTCTTATCCTGATGTGAAAGCTTATTGCTGCTAAAATTCTCTTTTAGAAAATCTAACATCTTGTTTTCGTTCATGCTAATTTCAAAGCTTCAGGCATCTAAGGCAATGAATAAGGCTTCACCTTCTACCACTTCACAATCTTACCAGGCACCATTAAATAAGCCTTTTGTGGTAGGTTCAGAGCAGCAGCCCTCAGCACAGCCTTCACAACAAAATCAATCATTAAATACCTCAACGGAAATTGATGAAGCAAACCCCAATGCTTCTGATGATGTTGCTGGCTTAGAAAATGGAGGTCCTATATTGCAATCCTTGTTGTTTACTTGGCATATGTAAATGTGTAGAACATTATATTAATGATCTACTAAATGGAAATTCTTACAAGCATTTTCTCATGTTCACTACATCACTGTTTGTGTCATTACTCAGGTGATGGTAGATCAATTTACATTAAGAATCTTCCTTTGACTGTTGCTTCTTTTGATCTGGAAATGGAATTCAAGAAGTTTGGAAAAATTAAACCTGGAGGGGTTAATGTGGTCAATAGGAAGGTTGGCTTGTGTATTAGTTTTGGTTTCTTTGTCTTCCTTGTTATCTTCTTCTACATTTTTTAATTATTTATTTCTTTTATTGGAGCTAAGCCAGAAAACATTTGGATAATATTTTTCAGGATACTGGCGTGTGTTATGCCTTTATAGACTTTGAGGAGTCATCCTCTGTTCAAAGTGCTGTAGGGGTAAGTTAAATGGAGACATCTTCCCAGCCTTGCATTGGCCATTTTTTGTGGTTATTTGAATTTTGGGATTAATTTTCTACGTTCTGTTTTGTAACATGCAGGCATCTCCAATACAATTTAGTGGTAGACAAATATATATTGAGGAGAAGCGGACTAGCAGCAGTACACGTGGGAGTGAGTATTATTTACTTTGTTGTAATGTTGGGAAGCATTTTGTGTAAATTTTTGATTTACAACTTTGAACTCTGATGCATACATGTTTATCAGGAAGAGGTGGACGAGGAAGGGGATTTCAGAATGAAGGAATGAGAGCACGAGGATATTATGTTACACGTGGCCGGGGAGGTGGACAAGAGGCTGGGAGGGAATACTTTAATAGAGGAAGGGGTGGTGGTGGGCGAGGGAATCTTGGAAATGCGGGTGGAAATTCCTTCAGACTTCCTAGACGGTCTGGTGGAAGCCAAATTGTGCAAAATGGTGCTGCTGATAAAATTTCTAATGAAGCAGTTTAGAGTACACTTTAGAGTATCTAGTTCAGCACAACAAATTTCTTTCCGTGTGTAACCTTTAAGATGCTCGTTCACTGTATGAGCTATTTTTATCCAGCACTTTTCATGTTGCCCGGTTTATGTATGCATACCATGCTAGTTGGAACATTTTCGTAGGCTGGCAGACTGATTTATGGTGGCAGTGGATCACTGAAGTTGGATGCCCCTGAGGCAAAAAGATTTGCCGACGATTTTGCATCCATTTCTGTACCCTGTTACCTGTCATTATACTTTTTATTATCAATGCTCTAAATTCTTGATATATGTTGGCAAATTTAGCAAGTAGATTGCATAAGATGTTCTCGATTGTGAGGTTTCTTAAGATGCCCGTTTCTGCCGAAAGGTTTTCAATCTGCCAAATCTGTGTGTAAATGAGTGTTCTACTAATGAGGTGTTTTTGCAAGTGATTTGCAGTATTTCATTTCTCTGCTTGTGTTGCTATGTATTTTGGATTGCTCTGTGGGACAAGTTCCATCTGTTCCTGGATTGTGGCATATGTAAACAATCTTAAATTGTCGTTTTGGGGCATTTTTAAAATGGTATGAACAAACATTCTCTGATTTTACTGGACAAATGAAATTTGCTAAGATTTTTTTTTCATTTTCATTTAGTTGGTTCTTGTGAATATCTGTTATAAAACTTTAGATGTCTAATATGACAAGGAATGTCTGTTGGTTTGTTAATAAATTATTTGGTTTGCTCCATGGGACTAGTTTCATCTGTTTCTGGATTGTGAGATTCATAAACAATCTATGAAGTGTCGATTTAGGAGCATGGAATATCGTGTATAAACACTTTCTTCAAGGACTTTTCACTGTGAAAATAATTAAACAAACAAAGTTTAGGAAGCTTTAATAAGGAATTAAAATAATAATTTGTATAATAATAAAAAGAGGTTGAGTAAAACGATGAAAATAATTTACTTTTAAATTAAAAAAAAGTTTAAAAGAACCTTATAATATTTAAAAATCTTTGTATTTGAGAAATCTTATGGAATTAGTGCAAACAAAAATTATGATCATATTCATAATTCTGTAATGATTGGGGGTGATGGTTGAAAGCCACGCTTCGACTTACTATTTAAACCTTTTGGGTCTCTCGGAAGATAAATGTTTTGGTAAGTAGGTTATGGACATAGGTGAGGGGAATTTGTGGTACGAAGTACAACTTGAGATCGTCCTGACAAAGGTTTGTGATATTTGTTGCCATATGTTTTTACAAGTGCCTCTTAGGGTGTGCCATTGTTATGAGGCCTTACCATAAGATATGGAGTTATATTGAGAGAAGTATTAATTGATTGTTTTGGTTTTCAATATAGTAAGTGAAAGTTGATGATAATGGATTATTAAGTTCTGCTTAATTTTGTATTTTATAATCTAAATGTTTGACGTTATATTTAATTGAATATTGTTTGTTTAGATGTTGGGCAATTAATGTATTTTCAGAATTTGAAACATGTGAGTAGGAAAATTATTTGCGAAGGGTTTTCATCCATTTTCACGTTGGGATAATTCTTATGAATGTCTAACAAAATTGAAGTTGTAAAAATAATGTATGCTATTTTTATTTTATTTTGATATTTACAATATATTGGTAAGGTTTTTGAATACTTAATGGGGAACACGACACTCTTTATGTATCTACGCTAACTTAATGCCTAGACCACTATTTAAGTATACATGAACTCTTGCTTAAAGAGCCTTGTTTATGGAGCTAGTAGGATTTCTATAATTAACAACTAGATTAGTACTTTTATGGGTAACATTTTGCGAACATGTGGCATTTTAACAAAAGGGGATATGTAGCACAAACAAAAACTTATAGCTTAACATTCTAAAAGCATAATCTAATCAACATGCTATTCAATTTTGTTGAGGTGAAGTTTTCTAATAATATCGATTTTTAAATAAGGAAAACAAAGAGGGCCTCTCTGAGTGGATACATAATTGTAATGGTGAAATTTCCACACTTATTTAGTTATATCCTCATTTGAAGAAATAATTGACTGGAAATCTATAATTTCCACCGTTTTTGTCAATAGAAACCTCAATTTTTTAAGTAGACATATTGCCTTTTAGTGGAAATCTATACTTTCGTCGAAAGCAAATTTGATTTTGACAAGCAAACACCTTTTGGTGGAAACCATGAAATTAACCTCATGCACCTTATCCTTTCATATAGAACTCTACTCTTTTGAGTTGAATTATGAGATAGACCTCTCATGCACTCTATCCTTTTGAATAGACACCATGGAATACTTGTTTTGTGTAGTTATACTACAATATAGACATATATTAAGATGAACCATCTCTCAACTTAAAGTATAGTAACATGATGTGATCCTATAAGTTTCTCAATAAAGCATGTTTTAGTATACGGTCTATACAAGAAGTAAACTCAACTTATATCTACACATCCATCTTAGAACAAACAAGCAATAATCATGGATGGGGTTTGTATTAGGAGTTAACTCAACTCATACTTGTTCACTCATCTTAGAACTCACAAAACAAACAATGTTCATGCATGGGGTATGTGCAACTAGTGAACTCAACTTATACATACTCACCCATCATCAAATACACATAATACATACTCATACTCAGGTGCAATTATAACACGGGGATTGAGTTCCTAACTAGGTTCTAAGAAATCAAGAATTGACATTATCCATTTTCTTTAATTACAATTTTAATTTTAAAAATTTACACAATGAGTAATCTAAAATAAGAAATTATAATTCAATTTTAATTTCTAAGTTATAAAGTTGGAGTGTGCACAGTTAATAATTTAAACTAAGAATATTGAAATTAAAATTCATTTTTTCACTATGTTTTAAAATAATATTAATTAATTTTTGTGACGCTAAACATTTCAAATAAGGACTTACTCTATGCATTAATTAAGTAAACACACATTATTGATTACCCAACCTATTTAATTAATTATTCACAAATATCACTTCACATTTTAGGTTATAGGGTTATTAGCTTGATGAGAAAACACCTTTCACCCTTAGGTACTTGTTCCTCCCACTCAACACATCTCAACAATTACCATGTTAGCAATGTTTGAAAAATAATGACAAATCCATTTATCAACATTTCAAGTAAATCATCCTAAACACTTATAAAAAATTTCATTCAAAAGAATTGGGAATGAAGAATCTTATGTCTTTTCCCCTTTAGAATTAATGTTGGCAGAACTATCACAAAATATATCACAAGTAAATATACTTGACCAAGACATAATATTTTTTTCTCTTTTCAACAACATTCAAAATATCCTATAATTGAATTAAAAACAATTACACTTTCCATATTAATCACAACCACAATAAACTTATTGTAGGGAAGAAAATCAAGCAAGCATGAAATTTTTATGCAAAGATCTCATAGCCACAAAGAACTATCTATCATATCCACAACATACCATAGGAAGTCATCCTACTACAAAGTGTTCACAACAAATAATCATAAAATATTTAATCACCCAAATAGTGCATGAAATAGGATGCACACAAAAAATCTTGCTATTGACAAGCATTGTGCAACATCATGCAATTTCTAGCCACTCATAGGATTAATATCCACATCCATATGTACATATGCCATCACGAGAACATTCATAAGTACTCAAGACTCAACAAAATTCAATCATGGAAATGATACAAGACCCAATAAGAACATCATCTAACAAAACATTCATACACCATACAAAGAAAACCTCAAACCATAATCACATATAGTCTCATCCATGGTTCCACGCAAAGAATGACATGTAGATTCAACAATTCATATATCAAGCAAGGACAAACATTTTCCTTCATACTTAATTTCAATTACATTAAGGGTGGATTCTTTTAAATTTTACACACAATTGCCAACGAGGGCAAAATTTAAGTCCCCAATGCATCACCATTTCATTCTTGAACTCCTTAACATTCAATTTTCTTTTTCTCTTGAAGTATATAAAACTTATTCTAAGAAAGTAATTTATCACTCAAGCTTTTCCTCCTTATGAATCAAAATGCCAACATAAATTCCAATCATTACCAACTTGGCTTCTAATCAAGACATATAATTTGATCCAACACTTAATCTCATAGACCTAAATATTAAAGCCTCTGACAACACTCCAAATATAATGATTAGGCCCTCTCCTTGGACCACTCACAAGCGTTCACCATAAGAAACTTATTCTTCAATATTTATTTCAAAATTCATTCTTTCTAAAAAATATGCTCATAATTTTCTTCCTTAGTGCTTCTTTCCAAAACTCTTAAATTTTATCAATTAATTATTAGATAGTAATCCTAATATTCTTCCAAGATAAGAATCTTAGTGAACTTTTTTGTGACCTAGAAAACCTTCCTTAATGGTTCACTAGTGGACTTAGGCCTTTAGTGTATAAATTATGCTTTGATACCAATTTGACAATCTCTAATTGCAACCTTAAAAAATTCTTAACATTTGATAAGATCAATAACCATGCGTACCATAGAATGTATAAAGATCAACTCATAAGAAATTCTATTATCTTTCATTATAAGATATGCTCAATAACTACATTTAGTGTTCATTTCTAATAATACAACCAAACTATGAGTACACAATCCAATAACACATAAGGTCAACATTACAACCCACCTAATGTCCACAAGAAAATAGGAAACATGCCCAAACCACCATTAAACACTAGTGGCACAATATCCGAGAATACACAAAACATCAATGTGAACTTTGAGATAAATGCTCACCAACTACAAACAACTCTATTTAAGCTCTTATTACAAATGTGGATGATAATTGAACTCACACATTGAAGGGATTCCTTTCCTCCCCAACCATTAGCTTGGTTTGAAGTGACAAACTGATAACATAAGAACCATGAAGTAGCCAAAATAGTCTTCATGTATATCTTTATTTTCATATTTAATCCTTGATGCATATCTAACCATACATTATGCAAATCATCCATGTTATAGAAAACTCATAAAGACATGAGTAATCAAGTACAACTAACTTCATATATTTAAGACCATATGCAATACCTCAAAATGATTACATACACCACAAATATTGATATCATATAATTATACATACTTAGTAATCCATCCCTAGACTACAAAAATCCATTTGCAATGAATAATTGACTATTACAAAGCTTGTAATGTCTTAGAATTTTGCAACATTCATCAAACATCTATTACATTAACACAAGCAGATGTTGCAAGAGGAAACTCTAAGCTAGAATTTCCTTGAAGATCCATAATAGAGTTGTGAAGATATTCAATTATGTAAATCATTTAAAATATTAGCCTCCTTTTGATTTACAAAAAGGGCTACTCTAATGGCCACTAGACATGTAGGAGTTGAAACCTTAAAATTTATTTTGCACTTGTAGTCATGTGGAAACACAAAATGAGTGATTTTTTTTAGAAAATAATCTGGCATATATAACACTTTATTGGTTGCCCAATCACTTTGAGAATCAAGGAATAACTATTGCTCATGAATGTGGCATGTAAGACAATATTATATATTGCAAAATTTATTGAAATAAAAATTTGGAGTAGGTGTGAGGATTATCGAGAGTTGTGACTCAATCATATTAGTGATTACACGGGTTTCCCTCATCTTGTGTTGTTGAAAGTATATTTTTATCCATGTTGTTGAGATGGATAAGTATTTATAGGTGGGAAAACCATCTTGGAGTAGTTACATAATCAAATCTAGTCATTAATGGTGCTTTGGGTCATGTAGAGAGGTAGGTGTGTAATGTCTCGGGCCAAAACAATAATACAAAACCAACTAATAAACTTCCAAAAATATTTTTTATTTGAATAAAACGCTAAATATTTATTATTTGAATAACATGCTATCAATACTATCAACCTATCAACTCATATCTTAAACAAACTGCACTAAAATTACAATTTATTTATCAACAATATCATTACATTCCAAACAATAAATGACAAAATAACTCCCAATATTATTATTATAATGAATATAAAATAACAGGTGTATATCTTGATCTCTTTCTTATTACAATAATGGTTATGTTACATTCAAATAGTTCTACAATATCAATAGCTACAAAATCAATTCATACCAACAACAATGGCCAATTGGATCATATACTGTGATTGGAGGTTGTATCACATGAAGGTCAAATATGAACTTTGTATGGGACCATCCTCTGAAATCACTAGGGTTTTCATCCTAGGATTCCCATGCATGAACAAAAGTGCTCAAAGTGGATTTTGAAAGTAATTTGGTTAAGTTTAGATGATGCCCCTTGAATGGACACGTTCATCACTTTGCATTTTTCACAACAATAATTGGTCAACTATAATGTAGATATGTATGCCCAAGTTTGAACAATTATTATGGGTGGGAAAAAGTCCTAGTGTTGAAAGTTATGGTGCCAAAATTGACCATTAATAACAATATGACATGTGCTAGGGCGTTGTGGAGAGAACACAAATAATTGTGAGAATATTAGGGACATTAGGTTGGAGATACCACAAGACTCGTATTATAGGTTGAGGCATTGGGGGTCAAGTAATGGGAATGCTGGTAAAGACATGTTTAAAAGTCCAACAAGGACTAAGAAAATGTTGGATTTAGATTGGAAAGCATACCTAGATGGGGAGAATTGAAACTATGATGACTGAAAAACACTTAGAAGATTGAGCATACCTTCAACCTCATAGACTTTGGGGACCTTATACAAAAACTAGGGAAAATAAGAGAAAGAACACTCACACAAAATGGGATCAAGGGAGAAGTTGAAAATGGGAAATGGGAAATTTGGTTCATAATATAGATTATTACAAAAAGGGGATATGGAAATTCCTCCTTGCTCAAAATTGCTTGACCTCAAGTAATATAAATTATTATGTTCTAGAACTCCCACTTTTTCCTAAACAACACCCTTTAGTTAGGTTCTTCCCAAGAACTAGCTAATTTGTGATGGATCCATATCCTCAAATTCCCATCCTTATGATAATGACATCTATTGCCCTAATAATCAACAATTCACAATATAAGGACATGCAATTCTCTCCTTAAGTGCAACAATCTAATCCATGTTGATTTATGTTCCAAAACATGTTAGTTCAAGTATCGTTTGACCATCATTGATGAAACTACAGATGATCCCTTAATTCTCATTGTTGAAGAAAGTGTGGCAGGCTGCATTCCATGTAAAATTGATGCCGAATATAGTAACTTTCTTGATAGACTCCTCTCTTTGGAAGAACTTGATGAGGCTCTTTATAGCATGGCCATTGAAAAAAGCCTCAGAATGGATGGTCTCCTTGTTGAATTCTATCTTAAGATATGGCCTTACATTCATGAAGACTTCTACTATGTTTATCTTGAAGGAATAGAAACTGGTACTTTAGGACCAACCATTAACCAGTGTCTCATCAAACTCATTCCTAAAGGGGAAGACGAGGAATCTATGACTGCTTGGAAACCTATTACCCTGCTTAATACCTCATACAAAATCATAGCCAAAGTTTTGACCTGAAGAATTAAACCCATCACTCAAATGATTGTGCGTCTAGGACAAACAAACTTCTTGGGAGGAAGATTTATCTAGGATAATCTTGTGTCGGCTTGGGATACAATTGAATGGGCTCAACAAACTACCTAAGATGCCCTTATTGTCAAGTTGGAATTTTACAAAGCCTACCATCACATTCGATGGCTCTTCATCCTTAACATGATGTAATGGCTGGGATTTGGCCCTAAAATTTGTGATCACATTAAAATGATTTTCATGGATGCTAATGCTATAATAGATGTTAATGGATCCCTTTCACCTCAATTTCCTCTCCAAATATCTATTTGCCAAGTCTGCCCCCTTGCCCCTTTTTTGTATATTCTTACTGTCGATGCCCTTGACTATTTATTTTAGCATGCTAAGGCCAATCAGTTTATCCATGGTATTTCCTTACCTAACAAAACCACTGCTCTCAACTCTCACTTTGCGGATGATAGTATGCTTTTTATCCAAAACAATGCTGATGAAGTTACTAATACTTTGGATACTTTAGATTTGTTTTGCACCATTTTCAAATCCAAATTAGCTATGCACAAGATGAAATTTATTATGTCTCATCCCAACCCTCGACCTACTTGGATTCCACTTGATTGAAAAGAAATAAAACATGGTTCAATCACAAGATACTTGGGCATCCCTTTTTGGGTTGGAGTTTCTCTTAAGGACATGTGGAGATGGTTTCTGAACAAGATCAAAATCAAACTCTTGAATTGGACTAATAATTTTCTATCTATGGCTCATCGTATTCAAGTGGAAAACAAAATTATGCTTGCTAGTCATGTTTACATTTCCTCATGTTGGTTGCCATCCAAGATCTGTTACAATTAGCTAACTCAATTGATTAGGAACTTTTTATGGGCTAAATGGGGGAATAAAAAATAAGGGTTACTTGTTACTTCTTGGTATAATTGTATCCAACCAAAAGACAAGGGAGGGATCATAATTATTGATCCGTACACACAAGGAATTTGTCTAGCCACTAAATGATAATTCGAGCTTTGGAGGGAGATGCTCCTTGGAAGGAACTAGTCAAATTTCACATCCAAACTGCCTTAGTTGGTCAATCTTGGGGTAATGTCAACTAGAAAGACAAGATCCTTTTAGCTCAATTTTTCAAAACCTATGGATCTTCTCCCTGCAATTCTATCTAGAAAGCTTGGCAAATCACTTCTACTAAGCTGATATGGTTTGACCAATCCCTCAACCATGGCTTAAGTTTCCCATATTCCTCTATTTGGTGGAATAGGTTGGTGCAACAAAACAACAAACCTTTAGGAACCATCAACACACTCAGAGGAAAGCATCTATTTAAAAAAGGTATCTAAGTTTTTTGAGACCTTTGGGACTCCACCACATTCCATTGGAAAACATGACCCATCCTTAAAATGTAGTTTCACCTTTCTTCCTGCGATAAAAAACCAGTCCTTGAAATCCAATAGCTTGTTACATTTGAACTTCGTGACCTACTATCTTTGGATTGTCATGTTAAATTTTTGAATGATTGGCGATGGCCTAATGCTCACAACTTTCGCTTCTTTCCTCTGTGATCCATCTACAAACAAATCCTTCCTCATATTACCATCAAACCTTGTCTCAATAAGAAGTGGCATTGCTCTTTTCTTTGATCCAAGTGGAATTAGCTTAGCCACCAAATCTAGAAGTCCAAAGTGGATGCTCAGTCTCAACTCCTAGCTTGGAAACTTCTTCATGTGAAACTTCCTTTTGGTAACTGCCTTAAATTTGTTTACCCTCAGCTCACCTGTCTATTTTGTAATAGAATGGAATCTGTAAAACATGTCTTTTGGACTTGCACCCATGCCCATAAATTATGGCACCTATTGTTCACCTCTTTTCTTGCTTTTCCCCCCAAAAAATGGACTTAGAAATCAACTCTTTTGGGTGCTTTTCCTTCCTTTGACATCATATCCCACACTTATAGACACGTGATTATCAAACACATTTAGAAATTTTGGTGTCTTGCTATGTTCTCTCACACCATTCACCCTCCCCAAATAGAGCTGAAAATGATTTGTAATAGTTTATCCCTTCAAATGATGAACCTGTGAATTGTCCAACCATTCACTATTCCTAAGGACACCTTACACACCCTCATCCTACAATTGTATGCAATTATAGAAGTTAATAGAGATTCAAATGTGGCATGCCCCCTATTTAACCCCCCACATTTAGCTTGATGATCTTCTTGAACTGGTTTCAATTTTTATGTGTTCATCATGCAGTTGTATACACAGGTTTGGGGACTGGTCTTCAGGATTACATCAATGGCTTTGAGAAATCCGGAAGTGTACTCAAGCTTAGATGGATAAAGGATTGTTGAATTCATTGTTTCTCTAGATAAACATGATCATCATTACAGATGAGGGATATTATACTTATGATATTAATCCACAGATGTATATATAGTTTGTTGGTTAAGCATGGTGAATTTTCCTTTGTAAATCTGATTGGACATGCTGTTTGTTGTGGCAACATTTTGTTGTTGTATTTTTTTGCTCTTTTATAATAGCCTTATTTTTGTTTATATTTTACTGTTGCTGTTTTGCAACAACTGTGATGTTGAACTTCTGATGTAATTTTTTTGATGCTTTTTCCAATATAAAAAGTATCCTTCAACCCACTTATTCACTATTATTATTGGGCCAATTGATTGTAGTGGATAACATATATGCTAGGAGTGATCTCTACACTTGTAAAATGAAATAATGCCTACTAACAATTGTTGGAAAATCTGCTACCTACGTTATTGATAATTATTTTAGGTAACCCGTGTAACCTAATAATCTATTTTAAAATTAAATCCACCATATGATGTACATGGAATCCACAATAATTGGTAACAAGGTATGCATGCATATTTATTTATCTTATCCATGATAAGGTAAATGTAATCTTTACCATACACTTTGGAAAGACTCTAGATGGAATCAATGAATATAATCCAAATCTTGGCGAGGAATACACATAGGCTAAAATTGACTTACTAAAATGTCATGTTCTCCTCCTTTGTATGGGTACATGATTTCCTTGTTAATATATGTGAAAACACCCTCCTTGATGCAAATTTCGTGCGAATCTCTTCCTTTTTCCTATAGTTTATGCAAGATCTAGAGTATTGTACCATGGGTGTGTTATGCAACATTCTAAGGCATTTTTCTTCATCTTAGACTTGTGTATTGGAAGGATTCTACTCTTGTACAAAATGCAACCACTTGTTATCCAATTCATCCCATTCCAATCTTGGGAATCAATAATTTCCTATCCTTAGTCCTTATGATGTAGTTGACTCTTGTTGCACTAATCTAATGTTAATGTAGATTGAGAAAATTCACCTAGGAGATATCCCTACATTCACATCAAATAGGAGGTTATCAACAATCCAAAGAAAAATATAAAGATAGATTAGAAACTACTTAAACTCTTTTTCATGTTGACCTAGATCTGGGTAGTTATCCCCATATTGTTGTATTTGTTGGCCTTTAATTCCTTGACCAACTATCTGGGATAACCCAAATCTGAACTTGCAACTTTCAACATTGCTAGAATTTTATCTAAATCAAATTCCTCTTGGAGCCTATCAAGATATTCAACCACCTGTTTAATTTCCTTAGCCCTTGTTTTATTTTCTTACTTCCTGACATTTTCTACTATCTCAAGTTGTGATTTTGCCTCCAATAGTGCGCTAGGTCTCTTTAAGGTGTGCTTGGTTGGTTGCTTTAAACTTAGAGGTGAGTTCATAAACCCTTTCCTCCTTTTCCCTTGATACATTTAAGACTATCTCTATTATTATGATGACATGTCCTAGTCTTTAATTCGGTACAAATATTTTAATCATTTATTTCAAGTTATTCTTCACTAGTAGATTTGCAAGAGTGATTATATGTTTATACCCAACATCATTTACTTAATTTATCATCCGAGCCTTTTAAAACTTAGAATTGGCTCTTGAATGAGCCTTTTCATTCTATCCAACTTAGTTAGAATTTACACTTGTTTCTCAACTATTACCAACAACTGCTCTTCCCATTTGTGTAGCTTTATAGACCACTAAACAATATTAATAAGATGGCAATCCTTGTTTTACTTTTGGATGAGCTAATGTGATCCTAATACTATTTATTCCTCATTTTCTTCACTTGAGTTATCCACCCAAAGACAACTTTGAATCATTAACCCTTGACTCCCTCCCATGGGAAACTACACTACTAATCCCATAGAATCAAAGGTTTAGATATCAAATAATTTAATGACATGTCAGAGTATTCTATTTCATAAGATCCATTAAATGGGTTAGTGTGCATATTCTTCATAATTTTACTTCTTTCTATCCACCCAATTTTCCTTCAAATGTAAACTTTAGCTCCCTATTTTTACAAATATGCAAAAAATCACTATTAGGATACACCCATGTTACACCCTTAATTATTTTAGTTCTCATAGCATCAAATGCATTACATACCTTATTCTCATCCATGGTGATATCAAGTGGTTAGTTTATCTAGGTGCCGGGTATGCTAAGTATATTAGAAATGATAATACCAATTTCATCACAAACTTCAAAACCTTCTTGTATTATGCCTACCATTCAACTATAAATGTATCGGTAGATGCTTATGTAGTCTCTTTAATTGAATTAGATCTCCATGAAGGATATGAAAAATTGGCCTGATCAAACTCAATGAGATCATTCACTGTCATGATCTTGTTAGAAATTTGAAATAGATTGAATAAACCAAGGAACTTTTTAAGAGAAAATCAGAGTTACTTAAACTGGAAAAACATAAAGAATACAAACTAGGACTTTGAGAGATTATGAAATTTTGATATGACAGAATTTCATTAAGAGCTTCCAAGATGATAAATACAAGCTAGGTAGTGAGTTTATATAGAACTAAGGAGAGGATGGAAGTGGAAAATCAACCAATGTGAATTGACCACTAATAACCACCAACATTAAATTAAGTGATGAAAAAGTGAATATTCCACCCTTAAAAGGTGGAGGATAATTCATCACTTTATCTCCTAGTTATTAAATGATTAACTCACTTTATTATCCTATCAAGCTTAATAAATGTGTAGGAAAAATCTAAAACTAAGAGAAAATTAAATATCCCACTAGAAAAATAAAAACCTACACTAACAACCCCCCTTAAGCACAACTTAGGAGGATGAAAATGATGATGGGCCATGAAAAATGAGGCCATGTTAGGTACCCATTTACATATCAAATTACTCACCAAAAGAAAAATCCCCCCCACAAATAGAGAGAGAACACCCCCAAAATAGAAATAGAATAGAGGAGAAGAATAAGTAGCCCCCCCAAAGAGATCCAATGGTAGATGCTTGAAATTGGATAGAGAAGATGGTCCATGAATGTTGAACGTTCCTCCCCTTAGGAAGAAACATAACCAATGGTGTATGCAAGATATCCCTTAAGTCTTGAAAGGAATATGTAGGAAGAAAGTGCAAGATGTATGAAGTATTTGAAGTCGGCTCAAGTATCCCCATGTTGATGCTGAAAGTTGTCACAATGAAATGAGGTGTTACATTGTTGAAGATGACAAATCAAAATCTCCTAGAGACTGATGTAGAGCACAATCCAAAGACAATTATGTCTTAACAATATTTGTGTAATGACCGTCATAAAAATAGAGAGATGACTCCTCAAATGTGTCCTCTAAATTTGAAATGTGCATCTCCATAAGTAAGTCTGAAATACCCGTCAAGAGACCATACAACAAAGTTGAATCAAGAAGACTGCGTATGCCTTGCTTCAAGAAGTCATTGGAAGCTTTCAAAGAAGCAACAACGAACTTTGAAATAGAAAAAAATGCAAGGACCAAATATTTATCCTCAAAGAGAAGACGTATGTCCTAAATAGTGTCATCTAGATCTGAAATGAGGGAATCTACAAAGAAACATGAAATGTCTAGTAGAAATTGGTCCAAATGAACTGAATCAAGAAAACATAAATGATCTTGCTACAATGTATCACTAGAAGATTTTGAAGAAGCATCTATGAAATTTGAGTCTACAATAGGTGATATTGATGGGGTATCAATGAAGTAATCATTCACACAAGATGTGTCCACACAAGATGAGGCAACATAAGTCTCAGTATCATCCATAATCTCCAGGGAAACATCACTTTTAGATGAAGATTCAATGTCTCCATACAACTGTTGGATGATGGTCCAAGCAATGAAAGGGAACTCAATGTGCTCTATGTGATGTAGAGTATCCTAAAAAATAGTAAGACATATTAGTCCATATACCATGTTATTGTTAAACAATGTATTCTTTTCATCATAGTCACTTGGAATGGAATGCTTAAATAGTATAAGGTTGGCACTTTATAGTTTAGTGCGTTTACAAATCCTTTTCCAAGATACAATGCCCAATAGGTTCAAAATAGCATAAATTATAAATTTTGATACAAAATGTACCTAAGAAAATATCTAAAAAATTAGCCTTATAGCTATGTAGTACTCTTCACCACCTTTCCAACGCCTATTCGTTTCTAAAAATCGAAGCATTGGGGCAAAGGTTATGACCTATTGAAAAATTTAGTAACAAACAATTTCAACTTGAAATATTTAGTACAAAATTGCAAAAAATATTTTTAATACCTCTATAGATAGAAAGTGCTTGTCTTAGCTTTTTGACAATATCTCATTTTTGAAAATGGAAACCATGGCTAAGAGTTATGCTAGTTTGAAAAAAAGGCCCAATTTGGCCTATTTGAGGGCCTTGGTGGTCCCCTGGCGGTGTTGCTGACGGTGGATTAGCGGAGCTTGGGTGGCGCGCCTAGTAGTTTGATTAGAAGTTTTCATTGATCACTAGTGGTCTTCTTTTTTGCAAGTTGCAGTTAATAAAACAGTCGTACTTTAGACTTAGCTGCTTAACGGCTGACGAATTTTAAGCCACGACCAAGCTATTGTTTGTGCAACTTAATAGCCGTGGGTTTTAAAAAACCCTACACAATGCTTGTGTTAGTGCTTAAGTGCTAAGCACTTTAATATTTTTTAAAAGTCCAATCGATTTTTTTTAATTATGTCGATTGTACTTGTGTGACTTGGGGGTTGTACGAATCCTTAGGTAATTTTTTTTCCTTGACGACTCCCGACTTAGAATATAGGAAAATTTTATATCAATATTCATTTCGTCGACCTCCTAAATACAATGGCAAGGTCCTTTTTGGCCAAAAATGCTCTTGGAAAAGCCTATTCACTAAATTTGAGGTTCAAACCCTCGTTTGCAACTATGTCAAATGATCTCCAATTTGGATGAAATAAAAGCCAATCTTGAATTTCTCGAGCCTTTTGGATGCGTTGAAATGATAAAAAATTGCTAGTATAACTAGAAATGTGCAATCACCTAGATCTCAAAAAACACATATGCAATATAAAGAGGTTATTATATATTTGCAAACCTTTTTTGATTCTCCAAATCATTCAAAATGCAAGAACATACAAGAATTTATAAGATTTTTACATGAAAATCTTGATATCTCAATTAGGAATCTAAGAAATTAGATTTTTCAAAACAAAAGCTCTGATACCAAGTTAGAAATTTGAAATAGATTGAATAACCCAAGGAAATTTTTAAGAAAAAAATCAAAGTTACATAAACTAGAAAAACATAAAGAATGCAAACCAAGACTCCGAGAGATTATGCAATGTTAATATGATAGAATTGCATTATGATCTTCCAAGATGAAAAATAAAATCTAGGTAGTGAGTTTATATAGAACTAAGGAGAGGATGGAGGTGGAAAATCAACCAATGAGAATTGACCACTAATAACCACCAACATTAAATAAAGTATTGAAAAAGAAATACTCCACCCTAAAAAGGTGGAGGAAAAATCATCACTTTATCTCCTAGTTTTTAAATGATTAACATTTTATTATCCTAAGAAAACTTAATAAATGTGTAGGAAAAACTTATAACTAAGGGAAAATTAAATATCCCACTAAGAAAATAAAAACCCACACTAATAGATCTTATATTTTCCTATTACATACTTGCCACATATCCTAGAAAATGAATATATACCCTTGATTGTGGTCACGAACAACCAGTATGATAGTAGTGTGTTGCATTATTTGCCAAGATGAGTTGTTGGAATACATTGGCTACTAGGATCCCACTCCTTGGTGCATAGCCAATTCTACATTTGAGTAAAATGATTTGTGTCCTTTATTGTAGGTGGTATTATTAATTTTTTCCCCATGCATAGAGAATTTTCCTTGATGAAAAGATTGCTGGAAACACATAATGTCAAGTGCATCTATGTTATGATTGTCTCCTTTAGATTTTAGATTATACTCATAAGAGTCATTAAAATGCTTAACTTTTTCCTTAGTGAAGTTAAGTGAACTAATATTTTCTAATTCTTGGGGAATAGAAGGATTAAAATTTCCATCATTTAAAAACAAGAGTAAATGATATGTACTAGCAATGTGAAGATTTGCACCATTAGAAATAAAAAATATTCATTTTGCAACATTAGGTTCCATACCTTCCATCTACTTCTTACACTTTTTTTAAGGGGTGAAATGAGGGGAAATGGATGAGAGTGTGTTTAAATAAAATAGAATGATGATTTAGGGCATACTCATATTTCCCTAATTTCATTAGGAAAAGATATCTCCCAAAGGTAGGATTGAATTTCAACCTCAAGGTGAGTCAATCCTATTATGAGGATATGCTATTTCCTTATGACAAAAAATGACAAAGACGACTGAAATGAACTTTGGGGAGATAAAAATAAAATACCTAATGAACTCAATCATGTGATATAAAACTTGAAATGTAGAGTTAAAGGATAGAAAAAAATAAAACAACTTCCAGGCATATCTAAGAAGGGCATAATAGTTTTCACCTGGTCTGAAAATTGGGTTTTGTAGCCTGAAGGACACATTCACCCTCGGGCCAATGGGTCCTTGTAGCCTTTTTTGAAACTTCAAAAGATGATTCTTGAGTCCTCCATCTATAATTCTTTCTTGTAATTGTAGATATGAGCTTCTAGATCCATACCTATAGTAAATCTGCAAAAGAAAATGTTGTTTTGTGTGGATAGGGGTTTTCCTCGATCAAACCCCAAGTTTGGTAATTAAACCTTGATAAAATGATGTAAATATAATAAATGACAATGTGTGAAAGCATTAACCTTAAGTGCATCTAAGGTTTTTAAGAGCTAATATGCAAAGAAACCCTACTCAAGTGCATTAGAGCATGATTCCTATATGACAATGACAAATGATAAAGATTCAATTGGGAAGAAGTCCATACACCCCAATAAAATTTGAAATATGACAATACCTTGCTTTAGGTAGCTAGTAGAATGAAGATAGAAGATGGGATCACTTAGGAAACAATTCATTAGGTTAGGGAAAATGTCCAATTACATCTCCCAAACCTAGAATCCATTATGATCCACCATAGGCATCAAACTTCAATCATAATCAATGTTTGATCAAATCTTTGACATAATGAGCTTTAAGACCCACAAATACACACAAAATGCTGCTCCAAGATTTCAACTTTGTTTGTTTGAATGTTCTCCAAAAGCTCTCCTTTTCTCCTTGATCTCTCAAACTTGATCTCCTTCTAATCTAGTTTAAAATGGTGAAAAGGCTAGGCTTTATAGGCTTCTTTTTTAATTTCTCGAATATTAGATCCTGATAGTCAACATTTAAAGCTTGAATTTGAAACTTTAAAATACTGCCAAAAACATGTTTAAATTTTTATTTCTTAAATTAATCAAATCCATTTATTCAATGCATGTTGCAATATCGGAAAACAATAAAAATAGGCCTTGGGATGCATAATGAAGGGGTTTAGGGGCCTATTTATGAAGGATAAAAATGCATAAATGTAAGGCCACTAAAATAAGTCCAAATTAAGTTAAAATTGTACTATCACCTAGAAAGGAGTACAATTTTCTACACTACAATTTAATATTAGGCTTTAGAAGTGGATTCGAATAATCGAATAAATAGTCACAATTTATTCAATTAATGTTGGAAAAATGATTGCGTGAATTGATAAAATAATTAAAATTATGTATTTAATATTAGAAGACTATTTAATTAAGTTGGGAGTGTTGATGCAAATTGGATTGATCACAATTGTCAAGATTATTTTAGGTATTTAAATTTTGCAGGTCTCTTTGAGATGGTGTTGTGATTTAATAGAAGCAATGCCATTTCAAAGAAAAAAATATATTACTTTGATTATGAAAGGGGAGTAATATGCTCTAGTTGATTGCAAAAATTATAAAAATAAGATGGAGGTACAAAAATTATGAAAATAAGATACATGTATGGTTCTCCTTTGAGAGGTTAGGTAAAAATTGCATGGGTGAGCTCTTGAAAGAAGATATGAGAAAAAAATATGATAGCGCATGAAAAATGAAACAAAAGAAAAATATGAAAAAAAGTGAAAGAAGGTGAACATTTTCATAAGGGGGTGAAAATTAGGATTCGGGGGTGAATAAATAGGAGTATGGTTATAGGTCATTAATTATCCAAAATCGAATTTCCCTAATTTTAGGATTAGTGCTAGGCTTGGATGATGAGCATAAGGTTTGGACTTCTATTTGTTTTGCTTATTTAAATTTTGAAAAAAAGGAAAGTTCTAACTTCATTTTATATACATTTAAAATTAATTGTATTTTCAATTAGTTTTATACAAATTAAGTGACACACATGCTTAGTGATGCAATTTTTAGGATGCAAATAATAAAAAAAATCAATAAAAAATATACTTGCAATACTTACTCTTGGTCATATTTATACCAAATGATTAATAAAAATATCTAATGCAAAAAATAAATATGGGCATGCACAATAGACATTGTTATATTTTAGTGATTAAAAAAGAACATTTTTATGTGAAATTCAACATTTCATCTCGTTAACCTTAAATATTTTTTAAAAGTCACATTTTATAGACTATATTTAGAGTACTACAATTTATATTCTTATTACATATTCAAATTTTGAATTACTTGTCCAACTTCAGGTTTGATCGATTTTAAGAAAAAAAATGCCACACTTTTGAACCTTTTTTTGTCCCCCACTTCCACACACTTATCCATCATTAAGAGAATCTTCAATGTTGAGTTTCATAATATTTTAGTAATATTGATAAGGTGTTGTACATTTTGCATATATAAATATTTTGTCATTTGTAATATTATGACTTATGTCTATGTGAGATGCCACACATTGGGATTGCACAATATTTTACATTTTATCATGAAAATGCCCCTTGTTGAAATTCCTCCCATTAAATGTGTTGGAATTAAATGATTAGGTATAAGTCTATAGTTTTCTATTTCAAGGAATTAAGTGTTAATATCTAGATTTTTGTTTACCTTATATAGGCATTTCAACTTGTGGTGACGTTTAGATTAAAGGGAATATAAATCCCTAAATAATTGTAGAAAGGACTTGCTATTAATTTGTGTTGGTCATATTGATCGTGATACAAAATAAAAGAGGAGTCACTTTATTTCTATTATTACTTTCATCTTTCACTCAATTATGTTGTGTCTAAATTTTTCTCACCTATTGATGTTGTGACCCATATAAATTAATCATAAATTTTAACGCCTTGATATATATTGAATTTGAGACTCTATTTGATCTATCTTGATCTTTTTATTTTAGTGTAAGTTCTAACCAATCGATACAATATTAATACAATATAGATACATTACCATTATTATTTTTAAAACATTCCAAACATTAGTTTTAGTTCCTAAATATTATCTTTTATCATCCCATATACTATCTATTCATCAAGATAGACTTAAAAAAAAATCATGTATAAAATCCCTAAATACTTTTACCATGTTTCTACTAAATGGTATTGATACATTTTTTAGGCCAAAAGGCATGAAAGTATACATGTACAATGCCCATTCTATTGCAAATATAGTTTTCTCTTGGTTTTGTTTTGAGATGTTTACTCGATGGTAATTGAAAATTCCATCTATGAAGGATTATATTTCTCTATTGGCAATGCTTTCCAATACTTCTATGAATGGGGTTGGAAAAGGATCACACATACAAATGTGTTAAGTTTTATAAAGTCTATGTATATCCTCATATCCCCTATATTCTTGTTTTGAACTACCATAAGACTTATCCATTTAAACTTTTATACCAATCTAATGATACATTTGACCAATATTCTATCTATTGTAATTTTAACTTTAACTTTTAAATTTTGATTTTTTAATGTCTATGTTTATATGGTTTAACATTATTTTTGAGTGAATCTTTAGTATTTTGGTTTCCTCTTTTATTCATTTTAATTATGTAATTTATTTTCGGAATAGATATTCATATACCTTTAATATTTCTCTAATATTTTCTTTATTCTCTCTAGTAGTCTACAATCTTGATTAGTTTTGGTTCCCCATTCTTAGCCATGTTTTCCTCTTTAATATTTATTGGATAATACAAATATTATTTATTATTTATTATTTCTCTTTCTTCCTCCCCTATTTGTATGCCAAATATTTAGGGTCTTCTCTTCTCTTTGTTGACTATCAAATTATTTGTAGTGTGGGTGCCATTTACAATATCAATCTAATATTTTTCTACCTATTATCTTTATTTTGAGGTGTCCTATATATGTTTTATTTTCTAAATTTATATTTTACTTCCTCTAGCAATGTTATCACCTCTTTAATTATTTTTAGTGTATTTTTTATTTGTGTATTTGGGCCCCAAAACTATATTTTTTATAGAATACTATCTTGATTGTATCTACATATATTGTTTATCCTCTTAATAATTGGTGGATATATTATTCTCTTACAACAAGAGTTAAAGTATAGTAAAATTGTTGGATTCTTAGCCTTCCATTGGTTTCTCTTGTCTCATTCGATAAGTATTCAACTATATTTATGTTGTCTTTAATGTTTTCTCTCCCAATATTTTCAATTATCCCTTCAATATCTCCTCCTTCTAGATACATATTCTTGATTAAAATTGTCAAAGCTTTCTAAGTAGGTGTATTTTGTTTATGGGTGTTCCACCATCATTTAATGCTTAATATTAGTGTCTCATCAAAGGTTTTAATTTTAAAAGGGGGAATAGGTGAAGAATGTGCTTCCTACACTAATCGATCTGAGAGGACACGTGTGCAAAAATTAAACTAATCATATAGTTACAAGGAAATAAACACAAAAGGAGTATATTATAACACAATGACTTATGTGGGGAACACCTTTTTAGGAGAAAAACCTCACACTCTAAAGCAACTCAATGTATTATTTAATAATCAAATATTACAACACTTACGGATTCTAAGCCTTCATATGTGAATCACCAACAAAAGGCCTTGTTGATGGTAAAAATAGCACAAAAACATAAAATAGAATATCTCTACCCTATTTCTCCTGAAAAAGAAAGACAACATATAGTAATCTAACTTCCAAGGTCCTGGTAGTTGGTTCTCAACTATGCTGATGTCACTCAATTGGCCAATGTAACTGTGATATTCAAGGGGCCTTTGCTGGTAATAAAGGATACAACTGCATCATATTGACTAACCTAAGTTGGGAGGGGGTTTAAATAAACAAAAAAAAAGATCAAAGCGTAGATCAATAAAACATGAATTATTTTTTTAAACATCCAGACATGCATTTCCATAACGAGTGTTCTTTTAATAGACCAACCACAACATGATGTAATCCATAGAATAATCTACACCATCACATACATCCATAGTGCTAAATTCAATTGTCACAATCATTCACAAAAGAATTTTAAATTTTAAAACAGATCACTCACTCATTGTTTGAAAAACACAGATCAACAAACTTATAATAATTCCATTCATAGATAATTTAATGAAGTAATCTTTAAAATTTGGTTTCCCCTATTGATTTGCATCAAATAAGAAACATTTAGGCGCAACAAACTCATTGGCATACAAATTGATTATGATTCAATAACCTTATCAAAGAAATTCACTTTCAACAATAACATGAAACAAACATGAGACTATCAACCGGGTATTCGATTTCAACTTTAAACATTAAAAGGTATCTTGCTACAATCAAAAAAAGATCTAAGACTATATTTCCTATATGCTATCATATCAGGTGGCTAATCCTTCTTCAATCAACCGACCTTTACAACATGGAGCTCAAAAGTACATATAGGTATGCTACACATAAATTTCTCTCAATCAAAAATTGAGATCCACTAATCAAGGAACCAAAACTGCATGAAGAAACTAGGCTGGCTAATCTTTAGTTCAAGGGTTGATTGCCCTGTTGTGCAAAATCTAACACCCAAGGAAGAAGATATAATTGGCTAATGGGAACCTTCAGTTCAAAATATATCAAAATCCTACCAAGTAAGAGAGAAAAGGGGAAATCATGTGCCAAGAATAGAACACCTTGCTACCAATTCACTCCTGCGTTGTTTTCTCAAGAAGACACTCATCATAACTGGAGAATACTTGTTGAAGAATATCCACATCGGGTCCATCTACCTAATCATCTTCAAACTTGATTCTCTTTAACTCTGCCAAGGCAAATTCCTGCATATCTTTCAACTTAATCAATTCTCTCCTAGTAGCTTTTATTTCTCCTTTAATATCCATGAGTCTATCTAGCAACAAATCTTCTCCATTATCTTCCATTTGCATCACTTGCTAAAATATGATGTCCCACTTCTCCTTTAATATGTCCAATGGCATGCCCTCCTTGACTGGAATATCCACATTGACTAAAATAGCCAATACTGCTTCTAATTCATCAATTTGTTCATTTAAGTCCCTGCAAGCATCTTGAACTTCATTCCTATGCTTATAGATGAAGTCAGATCTGAACCAGATTATGTTAGCAGTCTTCTCAAGGAAATCTGCATTGTCCTCTTCAAGGATTGACTGTTCTAAAAGAGTTGGTAATGGGATTTTGCTTATGTCCTTCAACTTCTTGACATATCCCCTATATTCTTCCTCCTGCTTTCCTAGGGTTTCAATATGATGACCCATTTATTCTACCGACTCAAGTGTTGATTTATGGATTTCAAAATTATCAACTAGCACCTCACCAACTTCCCGATTAAGCTTGTCAATCCATCTATCCAGCATCCCAGACTTGTTCCTCATTTGTACTAAATCATCAACCTCTCATTTTATTAGTAAAACTGGGGTTTCCAAAGCAGCAGCCTATTGGGACATAGGAGTGGAAACATCTTTAAAGAATTTATGCAATTGATCCAATTGAGCCTTAAGCTCATCCTTCCTTTGTTTATCTTTGATCATCCTGGACTTTGTGGAGGAAGCTACCATATCAATGAGATTCATTTGTTGATTCCTTGTGGGCCTCCCCAAGTTGACTGTGCCTAATTGGTAATCAGTCACTTGCATGTCTTCCTTGTCCTTATCTACCACTGGAATTGCACATTCCACAATGATTTCTCCTGCATCTGTAAGTTTGGTAGAATGTAGAACCCTGGCCTTTTTCTTAGGTCTCTCCATTTCTACCTCCTTCATCATTTCATCCCAATTTAATGGATGAGACTGAGTTATTTGTTTCTTCTCCAGATCCATCTTCAATCATGTAGGAGCATTTGGAGTAGTAACAACTTGCTCTGAGGAAGAGGTAGCAGTGGCAGCAGATATTGGTGATAATATGGTTGACTTAGGCTGAGAATTAACTTCTTGTACCTTTTGTTGTTCTTTCTGTGCTTCCTCTTGTGAAACCCTCTCGGCCTCTTCCTTATCCTTTTGCTCTTGCAACCTTTTATCTTCTTGTTCCCTCTTTAAACGTTCTTCCTCTATCTTCCTTTCTTCAAGAAATTGATCTCTCTACCTCTCTAAGTCTTTGAGCTTATCCCATGCTTATTTCTCCTTTCGTTCATGCCTAGCAAGCTCTTCAGCCTCTTTTTCTCTTTTTAAGCATTCCTATTCTTCCTTCCTCTTATAGGCCTCTTCAACAACTTTAAATTTAGCCTCAAGGGCTTCTCTTTCCCTTCTTTGTCTAGCCTTTTCCTCCTCAAGATCATGGATCTTTTGTAGCATTTCCAACTTATCATTTTATTCCTTTGTTTTAAGTTCCTGTTCCTTTTGTTGTTGCTACCTGGCCAACTCATCAACTTTATATTTGGCCTCTAATTTCTGTTGTTGGAGTAATGCATCAACTTAGGATTTTTCCTCCTTTTCCTTTTGTTGAGCCAATTCATCAACTTGTGCCTTGACTTCTAATTCCTGCTGTTTTGCCAATGCTTCACCTTGTGCCTTGGCATCCGATTCTCTTTTTGCCTCCTCAAACAACTTCCATTGGTCCTCCTTTGTCAAAATATGTTCATCTCCTACATCCCAAGTCTCATCAAGAGGTGTCTCCACATGTGTTTCTTTATCTGACAGAGTATCCTCAAAATCTGTTTCTATATCATGAATTTGAACTTTGGGCTCCTTTCCATTCAAAGTTTCAACTTCCTTATGGAGAGTTCCCCTAGGCATTTCTTCACTTGGCTGCTCTATAGGAGGGGGTTGAGTAGATGACTCACCTACAATTGATGTTGACGTGCCAGGTCCTGTTGGGATTTCCTCTTCATGTGTTTCAGGTAGATCTTGAGCAGGAACTTCAAGATCAAATTCTTCTATATCAGGAGGGAAGAACTCTAAGGGCTCCTTAGGAGGCATTCTTCTTTTTGTCCTCCTATACCCTTGAATGGTACCTGTACCTTTCCTCTTCTTAGAATTTTGAGTCTCAGGTTCCTTGGTTCTTAGTGTAGACATCTAAATTTGACCACTTCCACATGGTGAAAATCGTCTACTCTATTCATCTATTTCATTAATAATGATTAAATAATTTATTTAATCATTATTTCATTTTCTGCTTAAGGTTCCTAAAGTATGTAATGGAATAATTAAATACTTTACCGTACACCTTTTCTTCTCTAAATTAAATAAATAAGACGATTTATTTAATTTAGTCACTTAACCTTTTGATTAAAAATCAATTTTTAATTCCTCACCTTCTCTCTCCTTGTCACATCCTCCATAATCCTCATCTAATCTGGATTAAATAAATTAATCTATGATTAGGATGTGCACCACTTAATCAAGATTAGTGTCACATCCTCCATAATCTCCCACTTGCTTCTAATCTCTCATTAATTATTTTAATCAAGGGTTTGTACAACCTTAATCAAAGTCATTAGCCATATTTAGCATACCTTTTTTAGTCAACCTTTCCACTTGCCTTTCTTAGCCTTGACTCCTTTTCCCATGTGAATTTTTAATTTACATTTATTCATCCTAGGCTCCTCTCTTCCCCATGTGAATTTTTAATTCACTTTTATTTCTCCAAGGAATCTTCTCTTCCCCATGCAAGTTCTAGAACCTTTGACTTGTCACATCACATGTGCCAAAGTCTTATAGAATCTTTGACTTGTCACATCACTCACATGTGGCAAATCTCCACTTTTCTGGAAACCCTCTCTTATCCATTAGACTCTCTCAAGCATGTGAATTTTTAATTCACTTTTATTCACCCAAGATTCTCCTCTTCCCCATGTGATCATTGAGAGGTCACATCATCCTTTTTCCAAGGTACTTGTCCTTCCTCCATATCATGTACCTTTCTTCCACCTCACTTCCACATCATCTTATCCTAAGCCATCTCACATTCCACATGTCAAGATGTGAGGGCTTGTGAGTCGTCAACTCACCGTAGCCCTCCATCTTGACTTTGTTGGTTTAATCTCAATCGTTGAATTCTCTAGAGAATTCAAATCCCTCTATAAATACCCCCTCCTTTCTCTCATTTGCAAAAAAGGATATTTTTGCTACCAAACTCTTGCCAATTTTCATTTGCAGCATTTTAGCCATTTGCAAGCATTTTTCATCAATCCACCAAATCCTTTAGTCACTAACATCTTACTACATTTTGCATCTTGCATCCATTCATCTCCATACCCATCCAAGGAGCACACAAACTCTCAAAAATCAAGGGCCAACCAAGGAAATCAATAGCACAAAAGGTATAACAAATCATCTTCTTGTTTTGTTTATCTTTCTTGCATAGATATTCCTTTAGGCTAATCTTGAATAGTATTTCTTATGTTTTTCCTTTTAATGCATCATTAGTTAGTTTTGCATCTTCAAATAAGGGTAGAACATTTTAGGGATCACATTTCTTGCACGCTCGGTGGGACCCATAAACGAGTCTCTTTGTTTCACGTTTGCTATTGTTAAAGTTGTTTGCAAGTCCAGGTCATAGAGGGGCGGACTTGCCCTCCATTCTGCTAAAGAGGGGCGGATTTTCCCTCCTGTTCCAACTTTTCTGACAGTTTGTCCGCAGAGGGGCGGATTTGCCCTCCTGTTCCAACTTTTCTGACAATTTTTCTATAGAGGGGCGGATTTTCCCTCCTGTTCCAACTTTTCTAATAGTTTATCTGCAAAGGGGCGAGATTTCTCTCCTGTTCCCACTTTTCTGATAGTTTTTTTGCAGAGGGGCGGATTTTCCCTCTTGTTCCAACTTTTCTGACAATTTTTCTACAGAGGGGCGGACTCGCCCTGCTGTTCCAACATTTTTCACTGTTGAGGGGCGGACCCGCCTTGCTGTTCCAACATTTTTCACTATAGAGGTGCAGATCTGCCTTGCTGTTCCAAATTTTTCATTGCAGAGGGGCGGATTTTCCCTAAACAACACGTTTTGGAAGGTAAAACATGCATTTTAGCTTCATTTTTGGCTCAGTTTTTTGCTGTTTTGAAGTTCTAACCCCCTAACCTTATTTGTTTGAGGGTATAATTGGATTTATTGCTAATATTTTCTCTGTTCTTCACACTATTTTCTAACATTTTACTAAAAAGGGGCATATTTTCCCTAAACAACACGTTTTGAAGGTAAAAACATACATTTTAGCTTTGTTTTTTGCTGTTTTGAAGTTCTAACCCCCTAACCTTGCTTGTTTGTGGGTGTAGTTGGATTTCTTACTAATACTTTATAGAATTTTATGGTTATTCACAAAATACGAAGGATAAAACAACTAACATCTGTTTGCAGGGCCATCCATTTATTCAGATTTTAAAGCCTTTCCTTGTTTTTATCTAGGCACATAGCCTAATTAGGAGGAAGTAATACTTGCTGTGTGGTGTGTCAATTTTTTTTTTACCCAAAGGGGGCATTAATTTGTTTTCACCTTCCCCTTTCACTTTGTGTGAACCGGGGGGTAGTTGGAAACGATTAGTGCCTTCTTTTTAGAGGGACCTGCTTAGGGATTTCATCACCCTAAGGGACGATCCCAACCACGCGTACCGATGGGGTATAAAAAGGGGGGAGAGCCAAAGCTGTACCCCAATCCAGTCACATCGTGTCTGGTGGAGCGTCAAAGCTAGGGTGATACCTAGATAGATGTGAAGAGTTAGTCCGAGCCTTTTAGTATCTCGCTAGGATTCCCGACTCATGCTTGTGACGGGATGGTGTTCATGGTTGTGCCTCACGTACCGAGAATATATCGAGGACTCCTTAGAAACCTTGTGCATATTAGATTAAGACCTTTGTTGGCCATACCCCTTAACACTAATCATAGGATTGTGCTTGCTTAAAGTGTCTTTCTGTGAGAAACTAGTAAATCTTGATAAGTCAACCTCATTGAGTCATTTCAAGTCCTTGCCACAATCTTTCTCATCCAAACCAAGTTCCTATTTTTTTGCAGAGGGGCGGATTTTCCCCTCTGGTCCACTATTTTTCTACAGAGGGGTGGATTTTCCCCTTTGATTCACTGTTTTGATTGCAGAAGGGCAGATACGCCCTCCTGAATAGACAATTTCACCCTGTTTGACCATTCCAAGCCTCCGTTAACCACCTCAAGTCTCTGTTTGACCATTCGATCATCCCAAACATTCATTTAACCATTCCAAACATCTACTTGACCATTTCAAGCCTCCATTTAACCTTTCTAAACTTTCATTTCACATTCACATTATTCATTTCACAATTTGGGGAACCCGTTCTACCATCTTATCGTGTGACTTGAAGAGTTGCATTTTCCAAAAGGATCACTTCAACAACACCCCCCATCATATAAAAAACCATCAAGACATCTTTAATTTTCATTATTCATCATTTTTCATCACAAAATCCCTTAAAACTTGTTTTAGGAGTTATCTCCCGAATTGACCAAGGCGTTAAGTTTGATCATTATCCTACATATCAATCATTGTCTTCAACCTAATCAATCTGCTTCTATCCTAAGGCAGATTTGTGTTGAAAGTCAACATCATTGGCCCAAATCAATCTCCTTCTATCTCAAGGTGGATTCGGTGCCGTGATCATTGGTTTAGCTAGTTTAATCCGATCGACCAACGTATTAAGTCACCTAGGGTGATTTCTGAATTGGGTTTAGGACCCTTTCCATCAACCAATCCTAATTCATCATCCAATCCAAAATAAACTTATCCTATCATATCCTTTGATCCAATCCCAATCTAAGCTACAATCTAGTTCTAATCTAAGCATTAATCCCATCATCCTAATCTGAGCTTTTTTTCAATCCCAATCTGAGCTTTCATTCAATCCCCATATGAGCTTCCAATCCATCCTAGTTCTCTATCCATCATCTATTCTTTCCTACTAATATGTATCCATCATGAATCCTTATACCCCTCTCACACGACCAATAATAGTAGTCAAGGGGAATTCTAACTACGTTGATGATGATAACGAAAATATTGTTGATCATGAAGATTGTTATATAGATCCCCTTGACGCTATCATTGCTAGCAATCTCTCTCCAATCGCCTCCGAAAATCCCACTACTTCTTCGAACTATCCCACCATGCCTTCATCCGCATCTACTAATAGTCCTTATGCTACCCTTGACAAGGGATATCCAACATCCTCACCATCTACATATTCATCATGTCCCCCCTCTCAACCTCTATCCTACCCAACATCCATATCCTCCTCTCCTTATAATCATCAACAATCCCAATACCTCTACCTTAATCCCACATCCCAATCTTCCCATCCTAATCCAACACCCACACCTTCCTATCACAATCCCCCATCCCAATATTCCTCCTATCCTAATCCACCATCTCAATCCTCTCATCCTAATCCACCATCCATATCCTCCTATGCCAACTCACCATACGTGTCCTCCTATGGTGGTTCACCACCTCAATCTTCCTGTTCTAATCCAACATGCACACCTTCCTATCACAATCCCCCATCCCAATACCCTTACGTTAATTCCACATCTCCCCATTCTAATCCTTCATCCACATATTCCTACTATTACTCACCATCCCAATCTTCCCAATCTAATCCCACATCTTCATCTTCCTACATCACTCCCCCTTTCACCGCATTATATCTTAATCCTCCATATAAACATAGCCCACATAGTCCTCCAAGCACTCCTAGTCCTCCATCTAGTCCCATCCACTCATCTAATCATAATCCTGTATCTCCTCCTAGTTCTACATATAATCCTCATCCACCCATCCACTCATCTAATCCTCCAATCCCTAACCATAATCCTCCATCTCCTCCTAGTTCTACATATAATCCTCCAATCCCTAACCCTAATCCTCCATCTCCTCTTAGTCCTCCATCCATCCCCATCCCCCCATCTAACCCTAACCACCAATTCCTAATACTAACCCTCCATCTAGTCCTCCACCCAATCCCATCCTCAAGTATAATCCCAATCCACCAATCCATAATCCTAATCTCCATCCATCCCTGATCCTCCATCCATTCCCATCCCCCCATCTAACCCTAATCCACCAATTCCTAATCCTAATCCTCCATCTAGTCCTCCATCCAATCCCATCCCCACGTCTAATCCTAATCCACCAATCCCTAATCCTAATCCTCCATCTAACCCTGATCCTCCATCCATTCCCATCACTCTACCTAATCCTACATCCCTTCCAAATGTCGCCCAAGGACTCATGAAAAAAGATACACCATGCCCTCCCACTCTATCATGTACTGTCGCCAGTGATAAGGCCCTCCTCCATCCTACACCTATCCCTCCCATCACCATTCCTAACACCGTCCAAACGGTTGAGCCGGTGAAATCCATTAAATCCCCATCTTCTACTACTAGATCCACCCAATCCATTGAAGACATCCAATCCCCTCCTCGTAGTCCTAATCTTCACAAAATTCAATCCCATGACCTTCAGGAATCCTCCATCCCCCTATCTCCCCAATTGAGGAGTCCCTCCAACACTCTTCCATCATCATACATACCACACAAGATGAGTCATTCCAAGAGCTTGATCCAAAGCATACAAGCATATCCCCTCCTCCAAATCAAGATCCTTCCATCCCATATACTCCATCTCAAGAACATAGTCTTCCATCCATTTCATCTCATGATCCATATCCTCAACTAAGTCATGATCCTATCCTCCCATCCACCCCATCTCAAGATCACACTATCTCATCTACTCCATCCCATGATCCCCTTTGCATTCATGATCCAGTCACTCCATCTCATGGGCCCATATCATCCACTGCCATAAATCCAGATCCTATCATACTCCCTAATTCCTCTCCCGATCCCTTATCACCTCCTCCTCCCAATCAGGATGTTGCTCTCCCGTCATCTCCATCGCACGAACCTCCATTGTTGCCTGCCATCCCAACACCACTTTTTTATCACCTCGGTAACATTATATGCATCCATGGTGGTCTTCTTGTGGAAGAAAAACAAAGTATATGCACCACCCATCCTCCTTTACCTAATAACGGACTCACACCATGCTTCCAAAAGAATAAGAATCCTACCATAAATCACATGATACAAAACATGAACTATCAAGGAAAAGGTTTAGGCCTTCATGAGCAAGGTAATTTAGAGCCCATCCAAGTCAAAGAACATCCAGGCACACACGGTCTTAGATATATCTCCCAAAACTCGCCCTCCAAAGATGTTGGTACAACCTCCGTACATCCTAAACGATCCTCTTCTAAAGGCACAAGAGGTACTTTCCATCGTTCTACCAAGTCATTTGCCGCCATCCCTCCTCCATCATATTACCTCAAAACAACCATCCATCTTCCTCCCTCATCTTCTAAATCCATGTTGGGTCCTTATGTCCCTCCATCCATCATTGCTCATCCTCCATCTACTATGGGTTCTTATATCCCTCCATCAAACTCCACACATCCTCCAGATACATAGTCTATTTTGGGTCCTTATATCCCAAAATCACCCCCTCCATCTTATCCTATTCATCCTTTCATTCATCCACCCACTATCCCTCGTACACAACATAAAAATACTACCTTCATAACTCCTAATCACGATCAACAACGACACACCTCCATGCATGCTATCTCACATCCTCCATCCACACTTCCTCGTCAAATGCCTACTTCTATCACTCCATCCACGTCCTCTTCACATCATCCATCTCCCCATACCCATCCCATTGCTACTAAAAGAACTTTGAATGCCAAAGAAAAAATATATAAGTCCAAAAATCCACATGAATCTAAAGCTTCCCATGTCCCCTTCACAAGACATGTTGACAAAAAGAAAAATCGAATCCAAAATCCAAATCAATCCAAATGGCCACAAAGGCCCATCAAAGCAAAAATCAACACCATGTGGATCCCAAAGAAACAAGCGACAATGCCTTCAAATGAAAAATACATGATGACATCCAAAGTTTCTATTCCCAAAGCTCATAATTCACATCCTCCATCTCCTAAATCTGTTTTGGGTCCTTATGTCCCAAAATTCACTATCCCAACACCTCCAGTCTCGCCACATTCTCCATCCATCAACCCTCCTCTCATTTCACATCCACCACATGTGCCAATGTTGGTCCTGAACACCTTCCCCTATCACACATCCACTCCATCATTCCATCCATACACTTTCCAAAACCCCATCCACTATCCCCCCTATCTCCCCCATCCAATCCCTTTGATTCATCCTCTTGCATAATCCATTTATCCTACTAAGGTTGTACCAACATTAGATGGTCACTTTACACATGGGCTCTTATTACCTCATATGGAAATTGATGCTTGAGTCCTTCATCCATATCCTTATTAACTATCCTCTAAATCTGCATATCCATATCCCTATCCCTATCTTTATCCATCTTCATCCGCATCCTAGTCCAAAAAATACAAAAAAATCAAAAAATAAAAAAAAAAAGAGAGAAAAAATCAGAAAAATACAAAAAATAAGTAAAGAGAAAATCATTCGTCCAATGGTGAAAACTTGGCAAACAAGCACCTTGGATAAGTACCATGATGAAAATGTGGCAAACAGGCATCGTGCGTAAATTCCCCATCTAGTCTCCTTCCACGATTAGGGGCAACATCCACCTACACATTCCTTTCCTCCATCTCCTACATCTTCCTATCTTCCGCATCCTATCCATCCTATCCCATTCATCCTAATCCATCCATCTTCCTTGTGATCTTGATAAAGATAGGGGAAAATCTATATACATGCTTTGGACACCTCTTGGCATATATTCCCTTCTTCCATTGCCCATCTCACTCCCGTATCCACCCATCCCTCTTGCCTCGTCATGCATGACACATCTAGAGTGGGGGCATCTCCTTATTTGTGATTGGGTCCTTGGAGACATCATCCATCCATCCCTCCCTCCAGGTTATCTTCTCCATCTCCCCATCCTGCCCATCCTTACCTCCCCACCCATTTATCCATCCAGTAATCCCTACCATCTACCAAATCCTTATCTTCCTATACTCTCATCCACTAGTCCTTTTTCATCTTTTCACCCTTATCTATCCATCCCTCTATATAAGCATCCCGCCCATCTCCCTATCCTTATAATCCATTTCATCCTTCCAATTCCTTATCCCTCTATCCACCTATCCTCGCATCTTTCTATCTCCCCATCTTTATCCATCCATCCATTCACTTCTATTTTTCCTCCTATCTCATAATCCCTTGTCATTGGTATCTAGCTATAGGATACCCCCATGCACTCCAATGCCCTGCTACCTCCTTCTCATCATTCCTATCTATTTTCCACATCTTTCTCATATCTTCATCGCTCATCTATCCATCGTCTCACCTTTCCAATTCATATTCTAATGATCTAAATACCTATCCCATCCTTGAGCTTCACATCATACATATCTTACACATATTAACCATCCCCTCCGCATGACCTATCCTGTCTCATCATATCGGCTCCATCCTTTTATCCATTTATCATGGTCATCTCATCATCCCTTATCTGTTGTCTATCGTTGGTCTTGTTCTGAACTGTGTTGTCCCTGCGCTTTCACGTAGGCAAGGTTGATTATTTCATTCGCCCCTGGGGCTCTGTCTTTCGTCTGTCTTGTCATCCTCCATCATCTGTATTTGGCCTTGTATAGAACTACGTCACCCCTGCGCTCTCCCGTAGGCAAGGCTAAATCATTCTGTTTGCCCCTAGGGTATATTTCATGTCTTTCACCATCCATCATTGGTCACCCTTTTCCTCTTTCCACTTTTATCCATGGTATTTTATCGAACTAAGAGGGCTCTATGCTTTCACATAGGCAAGGTTGATCTTTGATCAACCCTCGAGCCCCTAGGTCTTTAGGGTTTTGTTGTCTTGTGCCTTATCGTCCTGTCTTCCTATCATCTTTTCGTGTCATCAAGTATGTCCCTATCCAAGCTGGTGCTTATAGAACAAGGTCATTTGTATCACGAGATCCAATCAGTTTCCGGTATCCTACGTCATGTTGATCAACCCATATATCCTCCATCTTTGGTCTCAACAGGATGTATCCTTCCTAACAGACCGCATCAACCCCATCCATCCTCTTGATCCTATGGCAAAGGACGTTTGAAATTGATTTTGATCTTTTGATGCTTTTGGATTTTGTTTATCATTTGAGCTCCCTATCATCACTTGTCATGGTCACCTTGATCCATCATATCATGGTGTGCTTTGACTAGTAAACATAGGGGCGTATATTGATCTTTTTTCTATTTCTGTCTTCTTGGTTGTCCCACATAATACCCACCAATACCTCTATGGTCTTGCGTTACACTGGGACATCCTTCTGTGCTTGTGGTTATCCCAATACCTGGCCCGACCAAGGTCTTCATGACTTTGGGGTGTTGGAATAGCCTTCTTATCTATTGTGTTTGTTTTATGCATTGGACACTAATCTGCCTTGGTTCTTCATACCATGGCACTTGGTGTCTTATGCTATAGAAAAAATTAGTGCTCTAAGGATGGAAAATTGCATTAGGATTGCATTTCATTTTCCATTCCATCATCTTGCATGTCTCCCCCATCCTCATCCATTCAAATAATCTAATCACACTCTTGGTCTTATTCCCAGCCTTGCTACAAGCCTTGATCCAATCATCATCATCATCATTATCATTCGTGGGATGTATCCTTCCCTATCCTTGTGTTGTTCTGGGATGTATCCTTCCCTCATCAACAACACTCTCATCGGGATGAATCCTTCCCTATCCTTCGATATTGTTTTGGGATGTATCCATCCCTCGTCAACAACACTCATCCTCATCCTCATCTAGATGTATCCTTCCCTATCCTTGTGTTGTTCTGGGATATATCATTCCCTCATCCACAACACTCCATCAACCATCCGCCCAACCTGGCTTGTAGCTTGACTAGGGAAACATCATATTTATCCTAGGAATTCATTTGTGCTCACCTTTATCTCCCATCAGTTATCATCCTTTCTTATCCATCAATTTACATCATCATCTTCTTATCCTCTTTCATCCTCTCATTTCTCATTATTTCCCTCATCCCTTCCTCCTTCATCAATCTCCCCCCCTATGCCGGGGTGGATCCGCCCTTGGCCATAGAGCTGATCCGCCCTTGGCCGTGGGGCTGATCTGCCCTCGACTGCGGGGTGGATACGCCCTTGGTCGCGGGGCAGATCCGCCCTCGGCTGTGGGGCAGATCCACCCTCAACCGCGAGGCGGACCTGCCCTGTGGTGGGGCAGATCCACCCTCAGCCGTGGGATGGATCCGCCCTTGGCTGCGTGGCGACGCCGCCTCGTGGTGGGGTGGTTCCACCCCTGACCACGCGGTGGCCCTGCCCCGTGGTGGGGCGAACCTTCCCTGCGTCGGGGCGGACCTTCCCTGCGCTGGGGCGGACCCGCCCTTGACCACGGGGCGGACCTACCCCCATCTGGGGCGGACCCGCCCGACCCTGGGGAAGATCTGCCTGGCCCCGGGGTGGATTCACCCTGTGCCGAGACAGATCCGCCCGGCTGTGGGGCAGATACGCCCTATGTCGGGGTGGATGCACCCTCCTGCAGTGGGGCAAATCCATCCCTCTGCAAGCCTCTGACACATTTTTTTCCCTTTCCTTCCTAAGGCCGCCACTTGCAAACCGTTTGTCCGTTTGACTTCGTTCAAAAGATAAACTTGCCTATTTTTTTGTGCTCTTTCCAACCATACCCTCCTTTTCTTCCTATCAAGACATCATCCGAGAGCCCTCTCTTTTCCCTCCCTTTTGAAGGGGTATTTTTTTAACCTCTTATTTACCTTTTTTTTCCTCTGACTAATCCCTTCCCTTCTCAGGGCCGCCATTTGCAAACCGTTTGTCCGATTGACTTCGTTCAAAAGGAAAACTTGCCTAATTTTTTTTGCTCTTTTCAATTATACCATCCATTTCTTCCTATTGAGAAGTCTCCTGAGACCCCTCCTTTTTCCTCGTTGCCCTCTCGAGGGGGCATATCCTTCCTATTTATCTATTTTCCCTGCCATATTCCCTTGTAGGATTGGGGCATCTTCATCCATTCCCTCGCTAATTGGGCAGTTCAGTTCCTCCTCCCCACGCTGGGGCATCATTTTTTGGGTACTTCCTCTATAGAGTCATCTGCATTTTCTTTTCTTCGAAACACTGTTATTCTAACAATACTTCGAAGAGGGGAAAAATGTAGACATCTAAATTTGAACACTTCCACATGATCAAAATCGTCTACTCTATTCATCTATTTCATTAAAAATGATTAAATAATTTATTTAATCATTATTTCATTTTCTGCTTAAGGTTCCTAAAGTATGTAATTGAATAATTAAATACTTTACCTTACACCTTTTCTTTTCTAAATTAAATAAATAAGACAATTTATTTAATTTAGTCACTTAACCTTTTGATTGAAAATCAATTTTTAATTCCTCACCTTCTCTCTCCTTGTCACATCCTCCATAATCCTCATCTAATCTGGATTAAATAAATTAATCTATGATTAGGATGTGCACCACTTAATCAAGATTAGTGTCACATCCTCCATAATCTCCCACTTGCTTCTAATCTCTCATTAATTATTCTAATCAAGGGTTTGCACAACCTTAATCAAAGTCATTAGCCACATTTAGCATACCTTTTTTGGTCAACCTTTCCACTTGCCTTTCTTAGCCTTGACTCCCTTTTCCATGTGAATTTTTAATTCACATTTATTCATCCTAAGCTCCTCTCTTCCCCATGTGAATTTTTAATTCACTTTTATTCCTCCAAGGAATCTGCTCTTTCCCATGCAAGTTCTAAAACCTTTGACTTGTCATATCACATGTGCCAAAGTCTTATAGAATCTTTGACTTGTCACATCACTCACATGTGAAAAATCCCCACCTTTTTGGAAACCCTCTCTTATCCATTAGACTCTCTCAAGCATGTGAATTTTTAATTCACTTTTATTCACCCAAGATTCTCCTCTTCCCCATGTGATCATTGAGAGGTCACATCATCCTTTTTCCAAGGTACTTGTCCTTCCTCCACATCATGTACCTTTCTTCCACACCATCTTATCCTAAGCCATCTCACATTCCACATGTCAAGATGCGAGGGCTTGTGAGTCGTCAACTCACCGTAGCCCTCCATCTTGACTTTGCTGGTTTAATCTCAACCGTTGAATTCTATAGAGAATTCAAATCCCTCTATAAATACCCCCTCCTTTCTCTCATTTGAAAAAAATGATATTTTTGCTACCAAACTCTTGCCAATTTTCATTTGCAACATTTTAGCCATTTGCAAGCATTTTTCATCAATCCACCAAATCCTTTAGTCTCTAGCATCTTATTAAATTTTGTATCTTGCATCCATTCATCTCCATAGCCATCCAAGGAGCACACAAACTCTCAAAAATCAAGGGCCAACCAAGGAAATCAATAGCACAAAAGGTATAACAATTCATCTTCTTGTTTTGTTTATCTTTCTTGCATAGATATTCCTTTAGGCTAATCTTGAATAGTATTTCTTGTGTTTTTCCTTTTAATGCATGATTAGTTAGTTTTACATCTTAGAATAAGGATAGAACATTTTAGGGATCACACTTAGCACAACCCATTGGATGCTTCTATCTAATACTGGCCTTGCTATCTGTTTGATATCTATGGACTCCTCTGCACCCCAATCTACAGGATCCAAGCTCTTGGTGCCTATTTTTTGTGTATCATATTGGTGATCCAAAACCACCCCATCATCTGATAATGTTTCGAGAATGTCCACCTTCACCCCATACTCCACCATGAGTGGGATATACAACCTTTTATAATTTATTTTCCTCAAGTCATAATAATCTTGAAGATCCCTCCAAAAGTCCTCCAATAGATTGAAGTGTTTGTCAAAACCAGAAGCAAGCAAAGCATTCATCTTGTTTTTTAGGATCATAATACTTCCTAGCAGTGTACATGCCCAACTTCAGGTGCATCAAATCATTGCAAACTATCTTGGATCCCACAAGGTGTGGACAATTATATTCACCCAACTTCATGGGGAACTTATGACAACCGAGCTTATGTTGAATACCAAATTTGTAGTTAACCCCCAAGGCCTGATAAATGAACTCCATTAAAACAATCCTATTGTTATAAAATCTAGGTAGTAGGTGAGGATGACCATCAAATCCAGCCAGTTTGAAATAAGTAAACTTGGGGTATTGGATAAAATAACATCCCCACTCTGTGATGAATTCCATGGCCTCTTGGCTCAATCTATATCCTGCATCTCCGGTGAGCTGGTTAATAATGACAGATAGAAATGCATCATTAACCCTTCTAAAATGTAGTTCAGAAGTTTGCAAGGTGAGCTGATCATAATGATTCCACACCTTATTTTGTCCATCAGCTTCTCCCAAAATCCCCACTCGGTTTAATCCAGGAAAGATGCCTCTTCTTGCTGCTGCATGAATCACATAAGAGGTCATGAAGAAAATTTTAGTTTCTCTCACTCTAATAATTTGGTTGTGTATGCATTCAGACACAATCAAGGGCCAATCAAAATTTTTTCTGCCATCTAGGATAGTTTGAATGAATGGACACATCAATTCCTTAAAGTGAAAACATCCCTTTTTCCAAATACTCTGGACAACATCATTATCATGTCCCCAAGATCCTTGTAGAATTCTGCCCTTTTAGGCTGATTTGGAAGCTTAAGCAAAGACTTTTTCTCAGCTCTCATCCATCTCTTGTTTAGATGAGTTCTGTTAGCATCCTTGTTATTACTATATATTTTCAAGGCCTCTGCCTCATTGAGTTCCCAAGGATTTTGTGGAATGGGCACATTGAACATGAACTGGATCATTTGTGGAGTTAGATCAATGATGACATTACCTTGTGAGTCTGGACACATTGTCTGGTAGCAGGATTGTAGGCTCCAACTGCTATCATTATCAATTTAGGACACTAGATTGATAGAGGAAATACAACAATATGCGCCAATCATGATTCAATAACTCTTTTAGTCCTTCCTATTACTTCCTAAACAAATACATCTAGAAACAACTCCTCATAATGGAATGGGCCTAGGTTGGTATCAGTTATATCCGCCCAATCAAAATCTACCTTACTAGTAGTGATGGCAGGACCCTGATGTTTATACTTCAAAGTATAAGGGAGTTGTTTTGGCTTGATCTTTTTAGGCTTTGCTCCTGGTTTTGAAGTCTCCACAGGTTGGCTCCTTTGAGAAGCCTCACCCGATGCTCCTGACTTTTCTTAATTTCTGCAACGAAACCCAATATTAGATCCATAAGAAGTATATAAAAACTAGGTTAGAGACTTCACCTTCCATGCACTTTCTTCATACTTAGCCAACATCACATACTCACCAGAGGTGGGACCAAGCAAAAGACACCCGTAGAAGCCTTTAAAGGACCGCTAGGGGTGGGATCATAATGGACATTGAACTCAGAACAAACCATATAACGGGATCAGAACAAAAATTAAAATGGTCATCAAAACCGGGATCAGAATGGAAATAGGAATCGATCCATGAAGAAGTTCCAAATCCCTATCCAGTTCCACTTCTGCCAGAGTAAAAGACTTTTAAAAATCCATAATTCATCAAAAGCGGGCCTGGGAATGAAACATATATGTATTGCAAATAAAGTTTTATGAACATAGCCATTTTTGGATCTGACTCCGGCCAAGATCGAAATATGACATCATTAGTGAAAGGTTCACAGTGGAGCGAATGACATCACAACCTTAAAATAAGGTCACCTGATAAGCCCAACAGACTTAAAAATAACAGTGCTAACCTACCCCCACACGACCAAAGGGGTCAATCAGCGACCGGGGCATAATTTTAAATTAACATAGATGCGCAAAACCCTAGGTTATTAAAAACCGTCAACTTAATAAATTAGGGCATCAAAACCCTACATGGAAATCATCGAGTCAACACAAAAAAAGGACAAAAAGGTTAAATAATAGATCAAAGACCATTAAAACCCATGAAATAGGAGAATGTGACACCCTAAAACCTAGGGCACAACAGTACAGACATGAGAAAATGTGAAAACGACTGTTGCAAAGAAAAAACAAACAAGAAAATGACAAATAGGAAGCGAAACAAAAACAGAGAAAAGAATCGAAGAAGAAGAAAACAAAACAAGACAATAGAAAAGAAAAAGAAAAGCAAAGAAAACAAGGATTCAAAAGAAAAAGTCACGAACCCTGCAAAGAACGAAAGTCCGAAACAAACACAATGAAAGCAACAAAGGAAAAAAAGAAAAGAAACCCTACCTCGAAATGCAATCCAACAGGCTGGCTCTTGATGCGAATCCACATGCAAATGCTTGACCTCCAACGAAATCGTGCCTCTCCTATTCTATCTCAGCTCTGGTTCGTTATTAATGCTCACAATGGTAATAATAAGCAGTAAATCAACCCTAACTAAGGTTAAAAAATGATTCCACGCATGTAAAAGGGGCCGCAATAAATTCCATAAATGCAGTAGGTGGTGTGGGTGGATTAGGTTTTTGGGGTGGTAAAGATGGATTTGGCAGAAATCTAGGTGGAGTAAGTGGTGGTGACAATGGTGGGATCAAAACTCTTCGAGCTTGGGGTCTGTATCTAACTGGGGTTTGGAGTTCTACTAATGGTTCAGGGTTTGTAGAAGATCTGAGAATCCTCCCATACTTTTCCAGTGAGAATGACCCAATCTGCGCCAACTTGTTCCTTCCGGCCCTCCTTCTAGTGCCAAATCCATTGATGGTCAAAATAGCACAACAACATAAAATAGAATATCTCTACCCTATTTCTCCTGAAAAATAAAGACAACACATAGTAATCTAATTCCAAGGTCCCAGTAGTTGGTTCTCAACTATGATGATGTCACTCAATTGGCCAATGTAGCTGTGATATTCAAGGGGAATTTGCTGGTAATAAAGGATACAACTGCATCAGTAAAACATGAATACAATTTTTAAACATCCAGACATGCATTTCCAAAATGAGTGTTCTTTTAATAGACCAACCACAACATGATGTAATCCATAGAATAATCTACACCATCACATACATCCATAGTGCTAAATTTAATTTTCACAATCATTCACAAAAGACTTTTAAATTTTAAAATAGATCACTCACTCATTGCTTGAAAAACATAGATCAACAAACTTATAATAATTCCATTCATAGATAATTTAATGAAATAATCTTTAAAATCTAGTTTCCCCTATTGATTTGCATCAAATAAGAAACATTTAGGCGCAACAAACTCACTAGCATATAGATTGATTATGATTCATTAACCTTATCAAATAAATCCACTTTCAACAATAACATGAAAACAACACGAGACTATCAACTAGGTATTTGATTTCAACTTCAAACTTTAAAAGGTATCTTGCTACAATCATAAAAATATCTAAGACTATATTTCCTATCTGCTATTGTATCAGGTGGCTAATCCTTCTTCAATCAACCGACCTTTACAACATGGAGCTCAAAAGTACATATAGGTATGCTACACATAAATTTCTCTCAATCATAAATTGAGATTCACTAATCAAGGAACCGAAACTGCATGAAGAAAGTAGGTTGGTTGATCTTCAATTCAAGGGTTGATTGCCTTGTTGTGCAAAATATGATGCCCAAGGAAGAAGATATAATTGGCTGATGGGAACCTTCAGTTCAACATATATCAAAATCCTACCAAGTATGAGAGAAAAGGGGAAATAATGTGCCAAGAATAGAACACCTTGCTGCCAACTCACTCTTGCATTGTTTGCTCAAGAAGACACTCATCATAACTATAGAATACTTGTTGAAGAATATCCAGATCGGGTCCATCTACCCAATCATCTTCAAACTTGATTCTCTTTAACTCTGCCAAGGTAAATTCGTGAATATCTTTCAACTTGATCAATTCTCTCCTAGAAAATTTTACTTCTCCTTTAATATCAATGAGTCTATCTAGCAACAAATATTCTCCATTATCTTCCATTTGCATCACTTCCTAAAATATGATGTCCCACTTCTCCTTTAATATGTCCAATGGCATGCCGTCCTTGACTGGAATATCCACATTGACTAAAATAGCCAATATTGCTTCTAATTCATCAATTTGTTCATTTAAGTCCCTGCAAGCATCTTGAACTTCATTCCTATGCTTATAGATGAAGTCAGATCTGAACCAGATTATGTTAGCAGTCTTCTCAAGGAAATCTGCATTGTCCTCTTCAAGGATTGACTGTTCTAAAAGAGTTGGTAATGGGATTTTGCTTATGTCCTTCAACTTCTTGACATATCCCCTATATTCTTCCTCCTGCTTTCCTAGGGTTTCAATATGATGACCCATTTATTCTACCGACTCAAGTGTTGATTTATGGATTTCAAAATTATCAACTAGCACCTCACCAACTTCCCGATTAAGCTTGTCAATCCATCTATCCAGCATCCCAGACTTGTTCCTCATTTGTACTAAATCATCAACCTCTCATTTTATTAGTAAAACTGGGGTTTCCAAAGCAGCAGCCTATTGGGACATAGGAGTGGAAACATCTTTTAAGAATTTATGCAATTGATCCAATTGAGCCTTAAGCTCATCCTTCCTTTGTTTATCTTTGATCATCCTGGACTTTGTGGAGGAAGCTACCATATCAATGAGATTCATTTGTTGATTCCTTGTGGGCCTCCCCAAGTTGACTGTGCCTAATTGGTAATCAGTCACTTGCATGTCTTCCTTGTCCTTATCTACCACTGGAATTGCACATTCCACAATGATTTCTCCTGCATCTGTAAGTTTGGTAGAATGTAGAACCCTGGCCTTTTTCTTAGGTCTCTCCATTTCTACCTCCTTCATCATTTCATCCCAATTTAATGGCTGAGGCTGAGTTATTTATTTTTTCTCCAAATCCAGCTTCAACTATGTAGGAGCATTTGGAGTAGTAACCACTTGTGTTGAGGAAGAGGTAGCAGTGGCAACAGATATTGGTGATAGCATGGTTGACTTAGTCTGAGAATTAACTTCATGTACCTTCTTTTGTTCTTTATGTGCTTCCTCTTGTGGAACCCTATCGGCCTCTTCCTTATCCTTTTTCTCCTGCAACCTTTTATCTTTTTGTTCCTTCTTTAAACTTTCTTCCTCTATCTTCCTATCTTCAAGCAATAGATCTCTCTACCTTTCCAAGTATTTGAGCTTATCCCATGCTTCTTTCTCCTTTTTTTCATGCCTAGCAAGCTCTTCAACCTCTTTCTCTTTTTAACCGTTCCTATTCTTCCTTTCTCTTATAGGCCTCTTCAACAACTTTAAATTTAGCCTCGAGGGCTTCTCTTTCCCTTCTTTGTCTAGCCTTTTCCTCCTCAAGATCATGTATCTTTTGCAGTATTTCCAGCTTATCATTCTCTTCCTTTGTTTTAAGTTCATGTTCCTTTTGTTGTTACTGCCTGGCCAACTCATCAACTTTCTATTTGGCCTCTAATTGCTGTTGCTGGAGTAATGCATCAGCTTGGGCTTTTGCCTCCTTTTATTGTTGTTGAGCCAATTCATCAGCTTGTGGCTTGGCTTCTAATTCCTGCTGTTTTTCCAATGCTTCAGCTTGTGGCTTGGCATCCGATTCTCTTTTTGCCTCCTCAAACAACTTCCATTGGTCCTCCTTTGTCAAAACATGTTCAACTCCTACATCCTCAGTCTCATCAAGAGGTGTCTCCACATGTGTTTCTTTATCTGATAGAATATCCTCAGAATCTATTTCTATATCATGAATTTGAACTTCGGGCTCCTTTCCCTTCAAAGTTTCAACTTCCTTATGGAGAGTTCCCCTAGGAATTTCTTTACTTGGCTGCTCTATAGGAGGGGGTTGAGTAGATGACTCACCTACAATTGATGTTGAGGTGCTAGGTCTTGTTGGGATTTCCTCTTCATGTGTTTCAGGTAGATCTTGAGCAGGAACTTCAAGATCAAATTATTCTATATCAAGAGGGAAGAACTCTAAGGGCTCCTTAGGAGGCATTATTCTTCTTTTCCTCCTGTACCCTTGAGTGGTACCTGCACCTTTCCTCTTCTTAGAAGTCTGAGTCTCAGGTTCCTTGGTTCTTGGCACAACCTATTTGATGCTTCTATCCAATACTGGCCTTGCTATCAGTTTGATATCTATGGACTCCTCTGCACCCAATCTATAGGATCCAAGCTCTTGGTGCCTATATTTTGTGCATCATATTGGGGATCCAAAACCACCCCATCATCTTAAAATGTTTCGGGAATGTCCACCTTTGACCCATACTCCACCATGAGTGGGATAGGCAACCTTTCATAATTTCTTTTCCTCAAGTCTTAATCATCTTGAAGATCCCTCCCAAAGTCCTCCAATAGATTGAAGTGTTCTTCAAAAATAGAAGCAAGCAAAATATTCATCTTGTTTTTAGGATCATAATGCTTTCTAGCAGTGTACAAGCCCAACTTCAGGTGCATCAACTCATTGCAAACTACCTTGGCTCCCACAAGGTGTGGACAACTATATTCACCCAACTTCATGGGGAACTTATGACAACCAGGCTTATGTTTTATACCAAATTTGGAGTTAACCCCCAAGGCCTGATAAATGAACTCCATTAAAACAATCCTATTGATGCAACATCTAGGGAGTAGGTGAGGATGACCATCAAATCCAACCAGTCTGAAATAAGTAAACTTGGTGTATTGGATAAACCAACATCCCCACTCTGTGATGAATGCCATGGCCTCCTGGCTCAATCTGTATCTTGCATCTCCCGTGAGATGGTTAATAACGACATATGGAAATGCATCATTAACCCTTCTATAATATAGTTTAGAAGTCTGTAAGGTGAGCTGATCATAATGATTCCACACCTTATTCTGTCCATCAACTTCTCCCAAAATCCCCACTCTGTTTAATCCAGGAAAGATGCCTCTTCTTGCTACTGCATAAATCAAATAAGAGGTCATGAAGAAAATTTTAGTTTGTCGCACTCTAATCATTTGGTTGTGTATGCATTCAGACACAATCATGGACTAATCAAATTGTTGTCTGCCATCTAGGATAGTCTGAATGAATGGAAACATCCATTCCTTAAAGTGAGAAGCATCCCTTTTTCCAAATACTCTGGACAACATCATTATCATGTCCCCAATATCCTTGTATAATTCTACCCTTTTAGGCCGATTTGGAAGCTTAAGCAAAGAATTTTTCTCAGCTCTCATCCATCTCTTGTTTAGATGAGTTATGTTAGCATCCTTGTTATTACTATATATTTTCAAGGCCTCCGCCTCATTGATTTGCTGAGGATTTTTTGGAATGGGAACATTGAACATGAACTGGATCATTTGTGGAGTTAGATCAATGATGACATTACCTTGTGAGTCCACATATTGTCTGGTAGTAGGATTGTAGGCTCTAGTTGCTGTCATTATCAATTTAGGACATTGGACTGATAGAGGAAATACAACAATATGCACCAATCCTGATTCAAAAACTCTTTTAGTCCTCCCTGTTACTTCCTCAAAAAATACTTCCAGAAACAACTCCTCACAATGGAATGGGCCTAGGTTGGTATCAGTTATATCTGCCCAATTAGAATCCACCTTACTAGTAGTGATGATAGGACCTTGATGTTTATACTTCAAAGTATAAGGGAGTTGTTCCGGCTTGATATTTTTAGGCTTTTCTCTTGGTTTTGAAGTCTCCGCAAGTTGGCTCCTTTGAGAATCCTCACCCAATGCTCCTGACATTTCTTAATTTTTGCAATGAAACCCAGTATTAGATCCATAAGAAGTATATAAAAACTAGGTTAGAGACTTCACCTTCCATGCACTTTCTTCATACTTAGCCAACATCACATACTCACCGAAGGCAGGACCAAGCAAAAGACACCCCTAGAAGGCTTTAAAGGATTGCCGGGGACAGGATCAGAATGGACATTGAAGTCAGAACAAACCATATAGCGGGATCAGAATGAAAATGAAAATGGTCATCAAAATTGGGATCATAATGGAAACAGGAATCGATCCATGAAGAAGTTCCAAATCCCTATCTAGTTGCGCTTCCACTTCCGTTTCCACCAGAGTAAAAGACTTTTGAAAATCCATAATTCATCGGAAGCGGGCCCCGGAACGAAACATATATGTATTGCAAATAAAGTTTTACGAATAGAGCCATTTCTAGATCTAACTTTGGCCAAGATCAAAATATGATGTCATTAGTGAAAGGTTCATAGTGGAGTGAATGGCATCACAACCTTAAAATAAGGTCACCTGATAAGCCCAACAAACTTAAAAATAATAGTGCTAACCTACCCCCACACGACCAAAGGGGACAATCAATGACTAGGGCATAATTTTAAATTAACATAGATGCGTAAAACCCTAGTTTATTAAAAATTGTCAACTTAAGAAATTAGGGCATTGAAACCCTACATGGCAATCATCGAGTCAACACACGAAAAGGACATAAAGGTTAAATAATAGATCAAAGACAATTAAAACCCATGAAACAGAAGAATGTGACACCCTAAAACCTAGGGCACAACGGTATAGACACAAGAAAACATGAAAACGACCGTTGCAAAGCAAAAATAAACAAGAAAATGACAAACAGGAAGCAAAACGAAAACAAAGAAAAGAACCGAAGATGAAGAAAACAAAACAAGACAAAAGAAAAGAAAAAGAAAAGCAAAGCAAACAAGGATTCGAAAGAAAAAGTCGCGAACCCTACGAAGAACGACATACCAAAACAAACACAGTGAAAGAAACAAAGGAAACAAAGAAAAGAAACCCTACCTCGAAATGCAATCCAACAGGCTGGATCTTGATGCGAATCCGCGCGCAAATGCTTGACCTGCAACGAAATCATGCCTCTCCTATTCTATCTTAGCTCTAGTTCATTATTACTACTCACAATGGTAATAATAAGTAGCAAATCAACCCTAATTAAGGTTAAAAAATGATTCCACGTGTGTAAAAGGGGCCGTAATAAATTCCATAAATGTAGTAGGTCGGGCGTGGAATCACGGCGAGAATAGGCACAAAGCCATTGTATAACCGAAGTAAAGTGCAGAAGGGAAAACAAAAGGCGGAAGCGGAATCGGAGGCAGAGTGAAAATGGGTCAACAAACTTTTACCAAGTTCTGGGCTTGGTTCTGATTCCGGTTCCGCTTCCGACGACGACGAAAAAGTAAAGAAAGAAACAAAAGAAGACACCAAGATCGAAACAAGGCAATCAACAATCAATCCCAAGCTAAAAAAAATAAACAACAAAGGTGAAGGTGGAGGCAGGATGGAAACACAGTTTGGAACTTTGTATAAGTCCCGCACTTAATATCCATTCCGGTTCCGGTACTGTGAAAAGAAAACAAGACAGACTGAAGAAACAAACAAAGAGACGAGCGAGATTAGAATCGGGAAGGAGTCAGGGAATGAAACTTAAAATGAGTTTCAAATCCATAATCAATTCCGGATCCGGTTCCAACAAAACAAAAAGAATAAAAACAAAGTGTTGGAAGAAAGAACAACTCCAAACTTTGTTGGAAAAGACCCAAGGAAAAAAGAACAAAAAGAAGGGGGACCCATTTTGACCAAGGCAAAATATGGGGTGGTTATGCAGGCATAATAGGTCTATAGTAATTCTTAGCAGCATAATAATACCTACAAAACTCATTATTAAAACCTCCATCTTAAGCACCCCATAAATAAGAGAAATAATACATGAAACCATAAAATAATAATTACAAAATCATGAGCTAAACCATCTAAAATATGGCACTCAAATCCATAGTTATAAATCCAACTCCCAAATCCCCATATGAGTCCACAAGATTAAAATAATATATTATTTCCACCTACCATAAGCTCATCGTAATCCACTTACCAATTTGAGAATTTTATTTTTTGTCAATTATCTCCATTCAAATAAACCATATGAAACATTGTAACACTTCATTATTTGGTCAACAAGTGTAGCTCCTTCTTACAACTCTTTTATTTGACACATTTTTTAAATTATAGCTATTAAAAAATATGTCAAGAATCATTGAAAGTGATGTCAAGCAACCTAAAATATTAATTTTGGTAAAAAAAACTCTATAACCCATCAATTGAGTTTTTATATTTCATAATCTAAAAAATTAAATTTTCTATATTTTTAGCATTAGGAGTAAGATTAAGGTACCTTTCCTTACACATTTTGAAAATTCCTTATTTGTAAATGTTCTTTCCATTGCTTGAAAATAGTTCAATAAATATTCTACTCCTAAATACTGTGTAACTTGGTATGTGCTATTATTTTATGAATGTGATTTAGTCTCTTATTTTGCAGTATGTTTGCTTGATTTGCAATATCCATTTGTGTAGTTTTGGAAAAAATGATTGGATAAAGACTTTTCTAAGTTTGAATTTATTATTTTCATTATTTTTAGACTCTTCACATACACATGCTTCTACTATGCCACTCATATTAGTAGAAGAACTATCATTGTTTGTGAACATCTCACCTTCAAAATTAATCTATCTATCCCATTTTTCCTAGGTATTGCACAAATCATTTATAATATTTTATTTCTTTCATTCTCAATCTTCTTCATCCTTAGAGTGAATTTATTATACATATATATCTTTCATCCATTTGTCAAATAACATTTGTATTGCTGTTCTGGCCCATTAAGGGGCCTGGTTGGGTTAAACCAATTGCTAAGGATTTAATGAAGGTGGATTGGGAAAAGCCAAAGTAAGGATGGTGGAAGGTGAATTTTGATGGAGCATCCAAAGGGAACCTTGGAAAATCAGGTATAGGGTTCATTGTTCGAAATTGGAGAGGGAATGTAATTGCTTTGGGGGCGAAGAAATTGGAGGAAGGGACTAACAACGTAGTGGAGGCTTCAACAGCTTTAGCAGCCATTAAATTTAGCAAAAAGTTAGGTGTTTCAAAAATCCACCTTGAAGGGGATTCACTCATCATTATCCAAGTAGTAATGAAGGGAAGCATTGAGGAATGACACGTTCAAAATCTAATTGTAAAAATTAGAGAGGAGTTAACTTCGTGTGAAGATTTTCTTGTGAGTCATATAAGAAGGTCAGGGAATGGAGAAGTTGAAACTCTTTCAAACTGGGCTTTAACTTTTAGTAGGATCGGTGAATTAAGAACTAAAGACTTTAGGAATATGATTTTAATGAACTGATGAAGCACAAGATGGCAAGAACACTACAATAAATGAGAACAAATGTTGACAACTCGAAGGATTTGAAATAAATGGAGAAGTGTAGTGAAGGATGGCAACGACATCCCCAAGACGAGTGACATTTATTACTTAGTGTGCAACTTTCATTTCATTTAAGCTCGTTGGCCCTCGATTCAGATGACAAACTTTATGAGTAGCATGGTGAAGAAGACTCTATAAACAAAGATTGTTGGTAGCAGACCTGTTACAAAATTGTTCTGATAGAGGCAAACTTTACACTCCTCTCCAGGAGAAAATTAAATCCTTTTTATGGGGATGCGACTAAGAAAAGGCTAATGGGTATGTTCCTGTTTAATGATGGAAGGCTGGTGCAAAGTGTGAAGATGATTTTGGTAAGAGCCTTTGGAAATTTGAAGCATAGGTACATGATGAATATGAATGTGTATTCGATGATAATGGCATGGGGATTGGACCTAGGGGAGACGATAGTCACAGTGAGAAAAGTGATGGAGAAGATAGTTCACAGAGATTTCCTAGACGAGATGGAGACAATTCTTGAATGGGAAGAGCCAGACGAAGGCATGGACATCCGAGAAGGAGTGGAGAATGCTGATGTTGAAGGGTTTCAAGGACTTATACCTTTTGTGCGAGAACCGGAGGGGGGCATTTAAAGCACGATGCAGGGAGGAAGCGTGACTCGACTGAAAGGCCCTGAAACTTTTCGTGGAGCTAATGGAAGTTGAAGACATAATTGCACATGCAAAGGCAGAAATGAAGAGGATGGAGAGTGAAGGAAGCTGCATTGAGAAGATGAAGGTGAAAGTTGCGTGCACGAACATAAAGGAAGCGGGTAGTTTGAGATAAGCCAGAAGAATTCCCTGAGCTTTTGGAAATCTTATTTTGTTAGAATTCGCATTAAGGGTAGCTGTTTTCTTGAAAAGTGGTAGGGATGAATGGTGATTTTAGTCTGTAGAGGTAAGGTAGTATTTTTTTGGAAAGGGTGTCGATTGGATGGTAAATCCAAATATTTTTGAGGTGCAGGTAGGAGCATAGGGGTTGAGGGTTATTATGTCAGCATGTTAAAATGCTTTTCTTTCATAAACTTTTGGATAGATGAAGGAGTTATGTTACTAACGATGTAATCTTAATTATTAATAATACAAAAAAGTTTATTATCGAACAAAAAAATATCATTTGTATTGTTGTCTCATTATTTAATAGAATTAATTCTTCCTTATTAGCATACGGATATTCATTTGTTATCCATGAACCATTCAATATCCAATATTATGAATAATTATTGAGACCCTTTATACATATCTATAACTTCGTAGTCAAATTTTATCTTTATGCCTACAAAATCTAATTCTACTTTTCTTTAAGTCCCTATGGGGGAGAGAGGGCTTCCATCTACTAAAGCAATATCATATGGCATCTCATAAAATCATGGTTTTCCAAATGATTCCTAAATATTTTTAGGCATAATATTGGTGTTTACTAAACATTTTTTATCAGTTCTTCATTTAATTTTACATCTAATAAAAGTGGTTACTTTTTCCACTTCTTTTAGATTTTTACCAAATATTTGATTTGAGGTCTTCTTTGATTTGTGTTATTCTAATGTTTGGAAAATTATTTAAATTTATTAAGTTTTATTTTACTATTAATTTCCCCATCACTTTCAAATTTTGCACCTCTTTTTGTGAGAAATGTCCTCTCTTATTCTCTTCTTGTTTTTGTAATTATTTGGCTAGTTTTTGAGATTCTTTGACCACTATTTCATGGTCACCTTGATTGGGGCATTCAATTTATTCCTCACTTCTATCTAGTTCTTCTAGAATCTATTCATTGCAACATGTTCTCTTTTTCTTCAAATTTTTTAATAACTTCTTTCCTTAATAGTTCCTTCCTTTTTTATACTCTTTTTCAAATAATTCCTATTTTTGTTATAGAATTTTCCCTATATTTTTTAGTATGTATCCACTTTCTTACATCTTCTAATACTTTTTTCATTCCTTTTAGGTATTTTCATTAATACTTTAGCACCACATACTATATTCAGACCCAATAGTTCTTTACTTTTTATTCCTTTTACCAATTCATTCTTGTAAAAGTATATGGCTTTGGAGCAACTAAAAGTATTATGGGTAGCACCACGACAAAATTGACAACTTGGTTCTTCTATCTTCCTATTCCTACATTCAGTTGCATAATGACTTTGCTTATGGTGGTAGTAATAGGTTAGTCTAACTTTTCCTCTTTCAGGACCACTTCTACTGTTGTTGGAAGAGCCTCTTCTACCATATCCTTAGAAATGATTATTGCTATAGCTAGTAAAAGTCTCCTCATTTTATTCTGGGGTAATGCATGGTTTATATTGTTGATTTATCTTTGGTTTCTTCTCCATTTTAGTTCTTATAACCTTTTGCGTAACCATTTAATGATCCTATAATAAATCCTTGTGACTTGGATATTCCTTTATCTATGGAGGATTTCTCTATTCATCCCTTTGACCATTGGATTATATATCTTCTTCAAGTAGTATAGGACAATCATTTGTTACATATTTATCTCATTGTTGGAATATACCACAATAGAACATCATTTTTTATTCTATGGATTTTTTTCAAACTCTACCCTTAATGTGGAAACTCTTTGTACCTTCTATTATTGAACCATTTCTTATCTTTCCTTCTCTAGTATAATAAGTACACTAGATATTGGTCCTTTTGGTTAAGGCAACCTTTTTCAAAATATCTTGTTTTAGTTTCAATTTTTATAACTCTAGTTTTAATTTCTTTATTTCCTTGCTCTTATAGGGATCATTCTTCCAAGATTGAGCTTCTATTCTACTTGCTAACTCTACTACTTCATTGTATGTCCTAAACACTCTTCCATCTACTACAACTCTAATTTATGGTTTTAACTCAGATACAAACTATTCAACCCTTTGATTTTTGATCAATTATTCCTCTAAATTTTTAACCACACTTTTAAAATCTTGGTTGTATTATTTCACTAATTCCTTCCTTCCTTCATCATTTCTCTCATTTTGTTGATTTTTTCAATTGGGGCTTCTAGAGAGAAAAAACTTATCAAGAATAATTAACATATTTCTTCATATATGTCATGTCTTAGGTGCACTTTGATACACCTTTTCAAAGATTTATATCTAAGTGTTTCTATGAATTAAAATAAACAAGTCCAATCATCATTCATGCCATCTTTTGTCTAATTATATTCTAATTTAAATAGATGTTCACTTGTACATCCTCAATATCTTTACCAAATATAGGAAGCTTAGTCTTGTTCATATCTAATTTGTAGGATTAAAATGTGTTTTTAATTTATATTTTTATGGTTTGAAGTTTTTATTCCTCTTGATTTTTCTTATGATCTAAGTTCTCTCTCTTTATTTTCTTTTATGTCTTTTCGGCCTAGTCCCACCCTCTTGTTGTTTCAATAATATTTCTCTTCTACCTTTATCTCTAGGTAATTGAATATGAAAATAGTCAGTGCCCAATATATCCTCAAAATTATTCACACAATCTCTTCTTTCCCTTTTTTCTCTAGCCTAAGAAAGGATTCAATACTAATATCTTCTTTGTATACTTTTATTGAATTATTTGTCATGGGTGCGACTCTTGGACTAGGGAGTTCACCTCTTCAAGGTGTCATCTCATTTTTGGTAATTTATTATTAGTTAGTTATATCTCACTAAGTAATGTATTAATTTTACATCCTTGTTTGAGCAATTCAATTGTATTGATGGCTAAATCATTAAACATTTCCATTGTATCATCACTTTCTTCTTTTCTCTTTCTTGAAATTCTAAAATTTTCATCATATTTTCCTTTGCAAATGAGCCCTTCTACTCACTTCATGGTCTAAATATTCCTAGCTTAAATTTAAAGGTTTTACTAAAATTAGATTTAATAGATTACTAAACCCATCATTAATGGTGACCATAATATTTAAAAATCCTATTCAAAACTCAAGTAAAAAAATTAAATGACAAAGGACCCCTACTATGCCCTAAGTGAGCACTCTTGCTTCCAATCCCTCTCATTAGTTAATCTTGATTTTATCATAATCTCTTATATAGTTAATCAATTTAGTTCAATTTCCCTCTACTCCTTTGATATGGGTAATTAGCTACTTTGATGTTTCTTTATTATTGAGTAATGCATTAACAATTTATCCCTTTGTTTTTCATCATTATTGATAGCAATCCTCTTTACATGATCTAAAGAGGATTCTCTAGCCTTCTCCATTCTCTTATGTTATCTTTCCTAAATTTATTGGATTTGGTTCAACCATCCTTCTTCCATGTGGATCTCATATGCCATCTTAATTTCTTTAAAATTTTCTCTCAACTTCTTGATATCTCCTTTTGCATTGGATGGTTTTAATTTGGAATTTCCATAATAATTTTATCCATCCATTAATGATTCATTCTAGACCATCTTTATTGGTTTCCTATTTTTGATATCCCTTTTAGGATCCTTTCATTTCATTCATAATCTCATAGGTCCCTAACCCCTTTAACATGCTACATCCTAGTGAGTGTTTCTACACATCTCATTTCTACTATAATTGTTATCAATATTCTCTTTTTTCCTAGAAATATTCTTTATTACAATTATTTTTCTTTGTTTCTATAGTTTCTCTTCTTATACAACAATATATGGGGTCCCATTAACAAAACTAAATATTCATGATAAAATATAGGCCTAAGGCCTCGACTATTTATGTTAGAGAAATTAACCCTTAGGTGACACAACAACATGAAAATTATAATAGTGTGATAGATAACATATGTATCACATAAATATTCAAGAAAATCTACACATTCATAGATACTATAAGATATATTTTCTCATATATTCATATCATTTATGCCTTATATAAAGCATATTCTTTATTGCAAGCATAGATATACATATCACACATGTTTATGTATTGCCTATTACATTATTGGTTTACTATTCTACTTTTATCCATTTCTCTCTTTTTATTCCCCTCTTTATTTCTACATCCTCTCTTTCTTTTTGATGAGGATGGATCCTCATAGTATTCTAGTAGTGTGGGAAATGTCCTTTTGCATGTCATTTTATCTTCCCATCCTTTAACGGGTACAACATAACGCTAATTTCTATCAAATGGTATCTTAGTGGCTGTTAGTCTTTTATTTTTTTGGTTTTTGATCTACCAACACTTAGCATTGACATAGTTTCCTAGGTTATTTTTGTGTAAGCTAGTATCTTGAGTTTTAGAATAAGCTAGTAGATTAATTCGATGATAGATTTTGGAGGAAATTGTTTATACAATTAAGAGAATCTTCAATTAGGGTTTCAATAAAGTGCTTATTGGTATACAAATATTTTATATTCTATAATTTTACGGTCCATATTCATGTGGGATGCCACACATTGAGATTGGAAAATATTTTTCCTATTGGACATTGTATGTTTTATTATGTTAACGTATTTAATGCAAGTGGTACATTGGAGGTCATGGTTTAATGAGCACATGGTTAATTGGGATAATTGGAGGAATACATTTAATGATTTGGGATAATTATAAAATGCATTCGATATTATAAAAATAATTTAATTCTTGGGTTCATGAGTGCAATTTAGTCCTAGGCATGATGTTATGAGAGGATCATTTTTTGGTGCCTTGGATAATGTGTTGTCACATGGTTTGGTGGAAAACTTGAGTACCCAGTTTAGGGATACTTTGAGAGTTTTTTATTTTTTTTGCATTATGTGCATTATTTATTGGTGGAAAGGTAGTTTGGGAGGATTCTAATAAATTTTCCATTCATTTTTCACTCTTTACTATAAAAAGGGGGCTTAGGATGGAGTTATTCATCATTTGATCATTGAATTGAACATCTTGTGCTTGTTCATTATGAATGGATCTTTGATCTTTGATCTTGGATTTAGTTTCTTGTTTGGAAGATCATGAAATGGGGTGGAATTTTTGGCTATTTTTTCTTAGGTCAATCTTGTGGAGATAGAAACAATGGTTTATCACTATTAAAAAGTGGTATTTTAGATAGTTTCTTTCTTGATTGAGAGTGTTGATCTCCATTTTAAGGTTTAAAGCTTGATATTGTATTGTGAGAATTTCATTGTTGGAAATAAATTGGTTTTGATGATTTGGACATGGAGTTTTTTTCTAAAAAGGGTTATCCTAGGGTATGTTTGTTCCTCTCTCTTATGTGATCATTATTTCTTTCATTCTTGTTGTGTGCGGAATATGTTGAAATGATAGTAGAATTTACATATCAAGGATACCATTGAAACTAATTGTATTATAGAATTAATAAGGGAATTATTTCATAATATGTTAATATAATAAATCATTTATATTTCCTTATGTTTTAGTTTCAAGATCTTTGTCTATGAGTTTTGTTACTAGTATTATAGATGAGTTCCCTTTCAAGTAATTATAAAAAATGTTGTTATCAATTCAAGGAAATATTTTCAAAGTATTTAAGGTAAAGGGTATGGTTCTTAGAGCCATCATAAGTGATGCTTATATTGATAAAGTTGAACAATAGTGATTTGAAAAGTTTAGAATGCTATGCCTCAATATTTTATTAATGCATAGTTATAGTTGTTATCCTCAAAACATGCATAGTATCTCCGTTATAATGAACACCATATGCACTATAAACATTAGTAACAACATGTTTAAAATATAAGAAGTAAAAAGAAGCACAAATAGAAGAAAATCCACATCATGGCAAAGAGACATATAGACCAATATGCAACTAGTGGAACCCTCAAATGGAAGTTAACTTTAATAAGAGTACAATTTACTACCTCATGTCATTATATTATAGGTATTATAAGCATTACAACACCCCCAAAAATTTCATTAGAACATACAAAAAAATCCATGTTGCTTCTTGATGCTTGCTTTGCTTCCATGTTTGAAAATAATTCCATTTCCCACACAATCTCCTTCAACAAATATTACTAGAATTTTGAGCCTAGATCCAACCCCTCAACCATTGCCAAAAAATGCATACAACATCCCTCAATTTCTCATGGTCATTAGAAAGTCGAAAGACACCAATATGTTTTTTATTTATTTAAGTAGAATTTTTACTATTTATATTGTTTCCATTATGTTTTAGATGCTTTTTATCTTGCCACATAGGATGATTATACAACCTTTCAAAGATTTTAATATGCTAATCACTAATTTAGTGGGTTATATAAAAGACCACTAGTTTCATTAAACATTATGCAACTACACCATTATGGAAGTTTGTTAGCATCTTTCCTAGAGTCATAAATTTCTCATATGGAATTGAAATGAGATACTATTTTTAAAAATTGTAAAGCCTTTTGAGAGGATTTCCACTATGAAAAATATCAATCTTTGATTCCATATATTACTAATGTTTTCCCTACAATAGAACTTCACTTATGAGGCCAACAATGACCCCCTCAATGCCCCCAATGATTAAACATGTTTGATCCACTTCATGGATCAAATAGATTAATTGAAGGGAGGTGATGCTCATTTATAAATATTTAAGCATCATGTTGTTGATAGGTGGTTGAGGAAGAGATATCAAAAAAATTATTATGGGGAAGGGGGTGAAATTTATGGGATTTCCCAAACTACATATTATGGCCTATTGGAAAGTTGGATCATTTGCTGCATTTGGAACATTTGATTATTAGTGGTAACTTGAATTTGTGTGAACCAATCTATAAATTACACAAGGTATTTATTAGTATTAGGTGGGGTTGGATTAGTGAGGAAGGGATAAGAAGTGAGTCACTAGTGTAAATTGAGCTTAATGGTGCATATGTGGTAAAGGTATCAAGAATAATATATTTGGAGGTTAAATGACTATTCATAGGTTCAATCTTTTAGATTAGTGTAATACTAGTATAAATTTAAAAGAGGTGTTGGTAAGAAGAGTTTTAAAATATATTTATCTTCAAAGGAGGATCCATTAAGGGCATACATATTGGTAATTGTAATAATCTCATTACTGCCATACATGTTGGAATATAATTTATTAGAATATATGGTATCATGTATATGTAAACTAGAAGGTGTTCTACTTCTATTCGAGTAGATAGTTTCTATGATTTTGAACTCTTGGGAGAATTCATCTTTCACATAATATAATTTACTCCATTTATTTTTGGAATTCATTGTAGATTGAATTTTATCCATTATGGGTGAGAGAACACCCTTTGGATATTTTGGAGGGAACGAGTTTAGTTAGGATGTCTAAAATAATTTTGATCTATTTAGGAAAAATCTAGCCTAAAGGGAATTCAAGATGAACCAACTAGTGAGAGGTTAATATTCATGTAGATTTGCTATTAAAATTTGGGTATATTTTATAGAAGCCTTCAAATTTTATACAGAGAATAATATTTTTCTTCTATTATTTTGTTCAATAATTAATAATACATATTTATAGGATTTACACATATATTATTGGAGAGTTCCTTAACCACTCATTTACATTAATAATCATGAGATAAAGGACTCTTAACAAATCGTAACTTATATTCACAAGAATAAACAAAACTCCTAAAAAATTGATAAATAATTATTATATATACCCTAAAGACTAATAAACCTATTTATGAGAATTTGAATGATATAATATTCCAAAAAATACCCTTATTGGATCATTCTCTAAAGTGGGATAGGTGGACTAACGCCACTTGATGAATACATTCATTAGTTCATAAAAAAATATGAGATGTGAGTAGGGACATACGCATATACCCATGATAAACAATAGTTTGACTTGCCTCACTACAATTATTTAGTAGGATTAACCTTACTAGAATTTACCCAAGCATCTAGGGAAAGACACATATATCCATGGAACCAAGGATAGGGACAAACACTTCCATCCAAGGTCATATAATAAATTTGGATAGAGACAAACACTTCTATCTATCTTCAATTATGAATAGGAACACACTTATTATGTTCACAATAATTATGATTTTGGACAAACACATCCAATTATATTACCCAACAAATTTGAATGGGTACAAACACAACCAATCACGATCAATCAGCAAATGTGATTGGGTTCAAACACATCTAATCATGAATGCAAATATAATACCATACAACATTAAAAAAATTGAGGACCAAGTCATTATATATGCAACCATCATTATAGATACTATCACTCTAATTATAAATGATATGAGGTTGTCATTTCTCCCACCTATAAATTGGTCTTTTCTTCAATCATTTTAGCACAAACAGTTTTACCACTAATACAATTTTATGGTCTCATCACTAGTGACTAATGAGAGGGTATTGGTTATCCCCCAACCTCCTATGCTTTCATCCTCCAACAGGTTTGCTACTTAGAAAATTTGGCTTTGAGGCTCAATTTTAGAATATACCCCCCTTAAGATGGATTTTGTGTACAATCAATAGTGCATCCAATTACAATTGAGGCAATTTTTATTTTTTATTATTTTTTGACTCTTTTAAATTTTGACAAACTTAGTTTCGATGACACAATAATAACTGGGTCAGCCCATAATACTATGTTTCACTTTTTGGCCAAAGTAGGACATTAATATCAACATTTTTTTTAATAAAATTTCACTTTATGAAACCTATAGTGACTAAACCATTAATAATTTGGAGATGATGTGAACTAGTGATTTGTGAGGATTTGTGTGTAGATTCTAAATATATTTTAAAAAAAGAAATAAATTGTGATTTTGTGATTTTCTTACATAACTTTTAATAACTTATTTTCTATAGTAAACAACATTTTTTAAATGGTGACGTTTATGTCATCATGCATAACTTTTTTTATTGAAATGATAAATTATAATTTTTAAAATATAGATTTTTAACATCATTATCTAGTGCATAGATTTTTTTCATAATTTTTGTTGCATATTTTTTTAATTAATTTTTGAAGTTAAATTAATTATAATATGGACATTAGGTGTATGTTCTCATTCATAACTTGTTTTGTATGTATTAAAATTATTTTTTATTTTATTTTTGTTGAAGCAAGAACATCAATACTTAGTGCACACATACTTTTAGAATTTTTGTTCTCTAATTTTCTGTGTGTGTGCAAAAAAATACCATGATGTTTAGTGAAAAACTAACATTCACAAGAAATGAAATATAAATATAGTAATAAAATTAAAAATATTTAAAATTATGTGGGAGGTAGGGTGGGAATCCCTCCATAGTGGAGGAGGGAGGTGGCACGAGTTGCCACATTGGTGGCAGGTTGGGAGGGCTTTGTTCCTAGTTGACAGCTTTGAAGGCAAGGTGACAAAGGTTTGTCTTGTTGACAAGCTGGGAGAACGGGGAGGACAACTATGGCGCTCGTTTCTATGTAAAGGTGATGATAGTTCTTCATGGGAAGTGAAAACTCTTCCTTACTAGGACAGTTCACACATAGGAGGTAGTACATTTGTGAGGTTGGCGGTGATTTCGTGGGCCAAATTCATTAATTGCTATCTGAGCCTTATTTTGGTATAAGTGATTTTCGCATATATGTGAAGCTTGTGGTTTTTTTTCTTCATTCTGTCGAGAGCTTTCTGTGTGGATTTGAATGGCGAAGTCTTCCAAGTTTGTCATTGAGGTTTCGGTGGTGGGCTTGGCATGATTTGGGGCCAACACCCTCATCTTGCTTCAGTCATCAGAGAGGCGAACTTATTTTAGGGAGGTCACAAACCAAAGGCTTAAGCGAATATTGTTGAATTATGAGCAGTTGGTGTTAGTGGCTATGAAAATGGTTTTGGGTTCAGGCCATTTGGAAAGTCATGAGTATGGAAGAGACAATTTGCAGATTTCTTCCCGGTTCTTAGCCTCTCTGTTGGATAATCTGGTGTCGAAGGTGGAAGCAAGAAGCTTAATGCTTAAAATGTTTAGACTAGACTTGGTTGAAGGGATGGATGCAATTCAACATGTGGTGGTTGAAGGTAGAGGATGTCTGAGGCCTTGCGATGTGGAGAGGGCGAGTTTGGAGGATATGGTGAAGCTATACCCGTTCCTCCTGGACCTGCATGGACTTGGTTTGATGCCACATCAGACGATTGTGGCGGTTGCTGTGGTTTTTCTTAAAAAGTTCTTTCGGCTAATGGCAGTTGACAGTGAGGATTGGAAGAAAGAATTCAAAGATTTTGCAAGGCTTAACAAATTTCTGTAAGTTGGGTGATGGTTCTTTTTTGGCTTATAGGCGCTAGTTATTGGTTCGCCTCTACTTTGACAATGAAGTCTACTTAACAATCGTCGAATCCTTTAAATGGGTTTTTTTTGGTTGAATTTCTTGGGGGTTTGTTTTGGATTCTGATGGTCGATGTAATTGAATTTTGGTGGGAAGGATAACATGCTATAAACTGGCCTTATTACCTACATAGTAGACACCTGTATCTCAACTTTGTATTAATAAAATATATTCCTTACGTATCAAACAAATATTTAAAATTATACTTTTTGGAAAGCTTATAATAAGAGCTACATACTTACAAAACATAATGTCTACATGAATTTATTTAATCCCTCAAAAGATAAAGAAAAAGAGTGTTTTTCCCCACATTTCGATAGGTGCGAAAGAGACTCCATTGTGGGTATGATTTAAGAGTAGAGGGGTTCTATCCAAGGGGGTTTTATCTAAGGGGGTATTATATAACCTTCTTCAATTAAAACCCTTTAGATGGAATACCTCAAGGCTTAAATCATTAGTTTTTCTAAAAATATGCGATTTCAAACAAAAATTAGGATGTCCCAAGTTTGGGACACATTATTGTGGGATGACCCAACTAGATGATAAATAATAACAACAACCTATCAATATGAATCTAGTAAAACTTATCTTTAATCTAAAAACTACAATTAAACACTCAATATACAAATGCAGTCTTTAAAGATATGAATTATATCATTCTAATAACAAATCACAAAATATAACATTGTGAGAAGTGATTTAAAATATTCAACTTGCTCACAACATAGCTTGACATGGAAATATTATTTTTAGAACAAAAGGTGTGTAAGATGCCTCACATTTAGCTACAAGCCATGGGGCCTTCTAAAAATCCTTTAAGATGGCTTGGGATTATTTAACAAGTTTTGAATTTGATACCTCCTTGCTAACACTAATTTTGTATGTTGATTTTCTTTTCTAGTTTCTTTAAGTTTTGTAGATGTATATTTCATCATTTGCCTAATATGTTGTCTATTTTTATGTCATTTATCCTAGAGGTCAAGAGTATCCTTTGATGTGTCAATGGTATTTACAAGATGTTTAAATTTCTATATTGATGTAAAAGAAATTGGAGATGGAATGAGATGGGTCTTGTCATCTATAACACCTTGACTTCTAAGGTGATTGTCTATTCTATGAAAGAAAATAATATGGTAAAAGAATTTTAGATTTTGGAAGAGCAAGTTTCACTGTATCAATTTACATGTGAATTAGTGCAATAATGTTGTAAAGGAGATGGTTTGGTTCAAAAATATTTTCTTGAGTTTAAAGAAATTGATATGGAGATTGTGTGTAAACATGTTGTGTAGTTCAAATAATTATAATTGTGTAGAAGAAAACATAATGAGCATAAGTTAAAATGATGTAGGATCCACAAATAGTAATGAGAAAGCTTTGTTCTATAAAAAATGGTTTTAGTGAATTGGCTATGTGGACAAATAGAATGGAATATATATGAAAGAAGAGGGAGGCTACAAAGCTTTAACCACTTGGTCTTCCAAAGAACATATCTCAAAGACTGTAGAGTTTCATTTACTAGCTCTTGAGTTTAGTGTGTAAGTGTGGAATGAGGTAAATAACATAAATACACTTCTTAATACGACATTATATCAATGATTAAACAAATTGAATCAATTCAACAAAGTAATCAATTGAAAGCGTCCTATTGCTCTCTATCTCCAAAGATTTATTAAATCTAAATTGCTCTCAGATTGTGTAAGCATATAAGACTGTTAAAATGACTACTTGAAGAACGAGATGATGATAATATAATGCTAAATGATAAATCAATTAAACTAGCATGATATTGATGTGAAATATATAAATGCAGCTCCAAGACGCAACCATTGTTGTGAAGCTTGATTGTTGATGCTTGATACTTGATGCCTGGATTCCTGCAGAGTAAGGGTGCAAAAGCTTGATTATCTGGATCCTTTTCTTGGTTGAATGAGGCTTGTATTTATAGATTTCCTGGCTGTAGAAATGCACAGGGAAAGCTTTGAAAGGCTTGGATTCAATCTGGAGAATTGAATGGTGAGAGATGGAGGAGATTGAGAAAAAGAGGGAGGTTGTCTCTACCCATGAAAACACCAGGCAAGAGAAGAGGAAAGATTGATGGAAGAGGATTGAGAGATCAAATTCCAAATTTGTCTCCAAAACTTCCCGTGAAGTTTCAATCAATTAATTTGACATATTTTTGACATAATTTAGACATGGTTTAGACATAGGAAATCTAATTCATTTTTGAGAGAACATAGATTGGAATATTCCTTGTGCAACAATTCAAATATTTTGATTTATTTGAATTAATAAAGGAAAGATAAATAATTTAATAAAGCGAACTATAGGATAGTTGTTTATTAAAATAGAAGAATAATGACAATTAATCAATAAAGTGTTTTGATCTTTACTTAATTAATTTAGAAATGATGTGATAGATTGAAATAGGGATTTGATAATTAAATCGAACAAAGTATTTATTTTTGTTTATTTAATTAAGACGAGATTTAGAAGAAATTATGAAGAATGTGAATGTGGACTATATTAAATAAATATTTAAATTTATTCAATAGTAGAGGAAATTGGGATAATTAATCAAATAATTTGTATTTAATTAATCGGATGCTCCAGACCATTTTTAGGTGTATACATTTTGCCCCTCTTCGAAGTGATGTGTTTACACGTTGATTCGAAGAAATATTTTGCTGCTATTGCCAGGATCGATGATAATCAACTAATTCCGTATGCCCCAGACATGCCCCAGACATTTGATTTTCAGATGATAATAATTCTTTCGTGTGCCCTAGACATGATTTTCAGATGATGATAATTCTTTCGTGTGCCCCTGACATGATTTTCAGATGATTTGATGATAATATGCCCCCTCGGGAGATAAATAAATGATTTGATGATTTTTAAATTTTTTTTCGAAAATTTATGATTTTCTGATGATTTGATGTGTTTTGATGATGAAATAATTTATCTCCCGAAAAAATGATGAAGAAATGAGTCCTCTGATGAATTTTAATTAATTTCATGGATAAAATTAATCAAAATGTTATAAAAATCCCCCAAAAATACCTTTCAAAAATTATAAATAGTGCTAAAAGGTCATTTTCAATTCATTATTTGCTTTTTGAGTTCAAATTTCCTAGTGATAGAGACATTTTTGCCAGCTAGAGTAAGATGCCGATTCCTTACCACACTCACCGTTTCGAGCGTGTTCGACATCACAGACGGCCGCTTGCATATGGACCTCCGGTATGTACCCCTTGACCTCCTCGTAATTAGTGAACTTTTTTTTTTTTAATGCTTTTTAGGTCTTAGGCATGTCTAGGTGTCTTTTAGCGCTTTGAAGTTGCGTTGTAGCGCTTACATTCTGATGTAGCATTTTCGGTAGGTAGTCTAGCGCTTTTGAGTTTTAGCGCTTGCATTTAAAACTCTAGCGCTTCTAGTCGATAAAGTAGCGCTTTCAGCGAATTAGCGCTTAGGAGTCAAGAAGTAGCACCCTGAAGTTAGATTCTAGCGCTTTGAGATTTTCAGCGCTTTGAGTCGACGGATTAGCGCTTTGAAGGTCTGTTCTAGCGCTTCTGGTAAAGTGGCGCTTTGACGGCCCGTTTTAGCGCTTTGATGTGGAAAAGTAGCGCTTTGGAAGCCTGTTTTAGTGCTTCAGAGTGCTGAAATAGCGCTTTCATGGTTTTAGCGCTTTGGGTTCCTGATTTAGTGCTTTCGGATGATAAAATAACACTTTTGGGATTTAGCGCTTTGGAAGCCTGTTTTAGCGCTTCCATGTCAGAATTGAAGATTTTGACTTAGTGAAATTTTATTTCGTCAATTCCGATCATGTCCATTCTTCTGATTGGTATGATTGACAATCCACATTCTTGATGTTGGATTTAGATTAAAGTAAATAAGACTAACTCTCATGATAGGCACGAAGAAATAGGGGCGGGGGTCCTAGCTCGATTGGCTAAAGCATCCTGTTGCAGGCAAGAGGTCACGAGGTCTAGTCTTCCCCCAAACCCGTGGTACCGGAGGGCGTGTCGCACCAACGCCACCGGTCACGTGAAAAAAAGTTTACCAGGCGCACTGCAGTTTATAGGGGGACGGATACCCGACCAATTCCTGCAGTCTAAAAAAAAAAAAAAAAGAAAGATAGGCGCGAAGAAATCTTATTTCTTGATGATCCTCATGATAGGCGAGGACATGATTCAATATCTGATAAATCTCATGATAGGCGAGATCTAGATAATGGTTTGATGAACCTCATGATAGGTGAGGTTTGATTCAATATCTGATAAATCTCATGATAGGCGAGATCTAGATAATGTTTTGATGAACCTCATGATAGTTGAGGTTGGATGTTCGCCTATGAATTTTGATCGAAAATTCATACCAAAGTTTTTGAAACAGACTTGATAGTAGAATGATGTTTAATTCCTGACATAGTTTACTGATTGTAGATTTTTCGTTATGATAATAGGAGGACCTGGGTACTCTCCAGATGCGAGAGAGGTTTCCGCAGACGACTGATTTGATACTACATTTGACACCGAACGAGCTCCAGGTGATAGGCCAGTGTGGCCTCACGAGTTTACTTGACATGCCCCAGATTAGGATTAATCGGGGTTTGTTGACCGCACTGGCTGAGAGGTGGCATAGCGACCACAACACCTTTCATTTACCTATCGGTGAGATGACAGTCACACCAGAGGATGTGTGGCGTATCTTACGCATTTCGTTCATGGGGGAGATAGTTACATATGACTCTCATGGGACCAGTAGCAGAGATGCTCTCCGTCGAGTATTTCAGGATCAGGATATTGAGGGTCCGAGTGTTCGATGGCGGAGGATCACAGACTCTTATGCGACACTACCAGCAGTGCTAGCTGGATTTATTGGAGGATTCCTTTGCCTTGATCGTAGGTCAAAGGGATTCCTCGTTGGTTGGGGTAGGACATTGGAGAGTATGTTGGTACCAGATATGCGTGGGGGATGTGCATGTTAGCACATCTCTATCATGATCTTCATTCCATTGTGTACCTAGGTGCACGAAGTATATCCGCAGAGGTGACATTACTACAGATTTGGGTGTGGGAGCACTTTGCTATTTGTTGACCGTTTCCCATTGCTGACAGACCAGCTGGTAGGCCATATGTTTTTAGATACAATGGTCGATTTACACAGGCCCAGATGGGAAAATTAGAGCACTGGAGGCGGGTTTTTGATGATACGGAGATAGTGATATGGTGCCCCTACCTTGATTGTGAGGAGTGGGAGGAGGATGGTGCAGTGCAGGATACAAAGGGCCAAGTCTAGATATTCACAATGCACCATCTTCCAGTAGGCCTCGTAAGAGGCAGGCAGTTATAGTGCCAGCAGTAGGGCAACAGAGACAGACAGCTGGGCTCCAGGCATAGGTCCAGACTTTGCAGGCATAGGTTCAGACACTGCAGGGGCAGTTGGTACAGGCTCGAGGCATGCTCATGCAGACCTAGACACAGATGCAGGCACAGGCACAGTCTCACGCACAGGCCTTGGCACAGGTACAGGGGCAGTTAGCCACCACGCAGACGCAAGTTGATACCCTAACAGCTGAGAGAGATAGTGCACGGCAGATTGCTGAGAGGGCACAGGAGACAACAGATACCCTCCAGAGATTGGTCGATGGCACCTCTATAGGTGATTACATGAGAGAGGTTCTGTGGGTTGGCCGAGAGGCAGAGTTTTACCGGGCCGTTATCATGATGCAGTGTCTGCCGAGCGCCGAGTCAGTTATGCCCCATCGAGATCTGGGCTGACTCACACACGGAAAGTCAGTGAGGGGGTGACTCAGCCTCCATGCAGAGATCCCAGAGATCCGGGTCCTTCAGGGGGTGGTGGTGGTAGTGGTACAGGTCCTGGTAGGCCTGCTCACTCTGGCAGTAGCAGGTCGTAAATGCCATTTTGATCCTTACTGATGTATTTTATGATGTACCTCTTTTGTATGATGATGTATTTTTATGAGTTCATTGTATACTTGACACTTGATGATATATATATATATATGAGATGCATTTGATATGATTATGATGATGGCTTCATGATTTCTATGTAATGGATATTTTTATTTATATGATTTTGTGATGATTTAAATCTAAATGTGATGATGTATATGAATGATTTATTTTAATGTAATGATGCAATGATGATGTGATGTGATAACATGTATGGATAGATAAACGTTTGCTTTTTTATGGGATGATTTTATGATAAATGATCGTTGATGGATGTAATGATGTGATTTTTTAATTTTTAAATGTATGGATAGATGATATAATAATGGTGATGTGATGCATGGATGAAATGATGTTATGGTAAGAATGACCCTGATGCAGTGATGGTAGAATTTATGATGCATGATGAAATATATGAATGATGAATTGATGATGCAATGATGATGTTATATGTTTTTGATGATTTTATGTCAAGTATACTCAGTCTCTTTTGTAGATTAGATAATCATTGATTGGAATCCTTTATGCAACAAATACTCTGCAGATAATAAATGATGATGGATGCAATCTAATTTTAAGATGCAGCTATATGCAAAACAAATGTCATTTAACAATCTTTTCTCTTTTGTGCTTGGTATCATCATAGAGCTTTATTGAATGTTGAAAGTGAATACAAGCGTCAATGGTTGTGTTAATCCAATGACGACCTAAGTACTTCTTTCATGATTTTTGATATTGCAATCGAACACAAGCATCAAGGTATAATTGAACCGAGATGACCTAAGCATTCATTGTGTAAATAGGCAAAGATTATCATTTGAGTGTGTGAATTCTGAATGTCATCGATGATACATTTGCATAGCACATCCCCCGACAATTCACACATTTATATGATTATTGCACATACAACAGACAATAAAAATATCATTCTTTTTCCTTGTTCCTCTAGTTCAATACATCATTGAGTCACTCTAAAGAAATGATAATCAAAAAGTATAATTTATCCATTGTTCACTTAGAGTGTTTCATTCATTTATCAGATTTTAGATCATCCATCCTGATTTTGACATGTTTTTGGATTTTCGAGATTTTTGACCAAAGACCTAACCTACCAACCTATCTTAGGGGTCTCGAGGGCTGATTTAAGATTAGCCTTGCCTACGTTACACACGCAGAGACCACATAGTTCGACTGACACAGACCTATGTTTTTGGATTTTTCCTTTTCAGAGTTTCCTATTTGACATGTTTTTGGATTTTCGATAAGGATGGTTGATTCTTCTGACAATGATTGAAATTGCGTTTTGATCTTTGTTTTTGATTTTCTATCACCGGATGCAATTGATACGTTTGGATTGCCCCTAGATATCCAGATGTTGCCCCCAAGCTATGGAGTTATATGTTGACCATGTGACATGACTTGATAGTGGATGTAATGATGGCCAACGAATGATATGATATGAATTGATACCGACCTTCAGATGAATGATCCTGACATATATCCAAATAGATGGGAAAGCTGATCTTAGAATCACATATGACGCCTGTTTCCAGGTTTTCACCACACGCTTTGATTACACCCTTTGTATTTTTCCTATTTTTCCCTTTTTTTTGTATTTTCTATGTTATTTTATTTTTTTTGTATTTTTGTTTGCCAAGATGCCTGTTTGCCAGGTTTTCACCAAGGAAACAATTTTCAGAATTTGCCCCGTGCACTAGGAGACTTTAAGCGTAGAATTTTCTGAGATGAATACTGTTGATAGGTTCATCAAACAGATCCCCTTCTGACGTTGATAGCTGATATGCCCCTAATCCATACACTGATATGACAACAAATGGACCAAGCCAGTTAGGCTCAAATTTTCCTTTCTTCTCCCTATCTTGTTGATTCCTAGGATTTTCCTTTAGTACCAAGTCACCAACCTGAAAGACTCTCGGTTTTACCCTGTGATTGTAACTCCTTGACATCCTCTATTGATAAGCTGTTAGATGATTAACAGCTTGTTGATGACGCTCATCCAGCAACTCCAGTTCTTGCAGCCTAGACACCCTATAGTCTTCATCTGAAATGATACCTTTGAGTGATACACGAAGGGATGGAATTTCAACTTCAATGGGTAATATGGCTTCTGATCCATATACCAAAGCAAATGGTGTAGCTCCCGTTGGTGTTCTGATGCTTGTTCTGTAGGCCCATAGTGCAGGGTTGAGTTGAACATGCCAATCACGTCCAACATCGTTAACCGTCTTTTTGAGAATTTTGAGTATGGTTTTGTTTGAGGCCTCTGCTTGGCCATTCCCTTGAGGATAGTACGGTGTTGAAAAATGATGTTGGATGTGGAACTTATCACATAGCTCTTGAACATCTTGATTCTTGAAAGGTCGTCCATTATCAGTGATAATAGATTGAGGGATACCATACCGACATATTATGTAGTTCAAGATGAATGAGGAGATCTGTTTCCCAGTGATGGTAGTAAGAGGGACTGCCTCTATCCACTTTGTGAAGTATTTATAGCTGTGATAATGAACTTGTGTCCATTAGATGAAGATGGATGTATTTTGCCTACCAGATCTAGGCCCCATTGACAGAAAGGCCATGTTGATGTAAAAGGATGCAGTTCTTGTGCCGGTGCGTGAATCAGATTGTTGTGAACCTGACATTTGTGACATTTCTTTACAAATTGATATGATTCTTTTTCCATGCTCGGCCAATAATAACCTAAACGAAGGAGTTTCTTAGCTAAAGTCATTCCACTCGAGTGAGTACCACAAATACCTTCGTGAACTTCTCGTAAGGCCGTTTCAGATTCATCGCGTTCTAGACATCGGAGTAGAGTACCATCAAGACCTCGACGATAAAGGATATCTTGTGATTAATGTATGTCGGGCTGATTGACGAATAAAGTTGCGTTTTTGATTCCTGGAAAGATAGGGAGGAAGAATATCATCTTTCAGGTAAGCATAGGTTTTTTCGTAGATAGAGGGTTCAATTGTTTCGATATGGCATATGGTAGCGGATTCGATTGATAATGGGAAGGACAGGATACTGGTTCTACCATAAACTCATAACAAACACGCTTCTCAGGTAATTGCAGTAGTGAAGCAATCGTAGCCATGGCGTCTGCAGCTTTATTCTCTGCTCTTGGAATCTGATCAAACTTGATATTTTCAAAAGATTGTTTCAGATAATCTATTTGTTGTTTGTATGGCATCAAATTTTCATCCTTGGTTTGATATTCGTCATTCACTTGATAAATGACTAGTTGAGAGTCTCCATACACCTGTAAGTCCCTGATTTTCCATTGAATAGCCGTGTTGACCCCAATAATCAATGCTTCATATTTCGCCACATTATTTGTACATTGAAACATGAGTCTATATGACTTTGGAATTGTGTGTCCGTGGGGGGAGATGAACAAGATTCTTGCTCCTGATCCTTATTGTGTACATGATCCATCAAAATAGAGAATCCATTGTTGAGGCATAACTGTCATAATGTCTGCATCTGGAAATTCCATTGTCATTGGGTGATTATCTGGTAGAGGAGCTTCAGCTAGCTGTTCAGCGATTACTTGTCCCTTGATTGCTTTTCTTTCGACATATTGAATGTCAAATTCACTTAGGAGCATAACCCATTTTTCCAGTCTACCTGTTAAGGCAGCTTTACTTAGTAGATACTTCAAAGGGTCAATCTTTGCAATTAACCTGATTGTATGAGCCATCATGTAGTGTCTCAAATTTTGAGTAGTGAACACCACTGCTAAGCAAGACTTTTCGACGAATGTATAGTTTATTTCATAGCCATTTAAAGTTCTACTGATGTAGTAGATGGCTTGCTCTTTTCCTTGATTATCCTCTTGTGCTAAGAGTGCCCCCAATGAGATATCAGTTGTAGCAATATACAATATGAGGGGTCTTCCTTCTGTTGGTGGCATGAGAACTGGTGGTGACATTAGATATTGTTTGATCTGATTGAATGTCGCTTCACACTTCTCATCCCACATGAAAATTATGTGTTTATGCAATAGATGCTTGAAGGGGTGACTTCTATCTGCCAGCTGGGAGATGAACCTTCTGATTGATTGAAGGCGTCCTTGTAGTGATCGGAGTTGGCTGATGTTTCTAGGAGGTGGCATCTCCATTATAGCTTTGACTTTTTCCGGATCCACTTCAATGCCCTTTTATGAGACAATGTATCCTAGCAACTTTGCTGATGTAACCCCGAAGACACACTTCTTAGGGTTTAACCTGACATTAAATTTTTCCATCCGCATGAAGATTTTATCTAGGATATGCAGATGTCCATCCCTAGTAGTAGATTTTGCTAAGATATCATTGACATAATCTTCCATGAAAGTGTGCATCATATCATGGAAGATCGTCGTCATGGCTCTTTGATAAGTCGCTCCTGCATTCTTTAAACTAAATGGCATGACGTTCCAGCAGAAAGTTCCCCATGGACATGTAAAAGCCATCTTTTCTTGATCTTCTGGAGCTATTCTTATTTGATTGTACCCAGAGAAACCGTCCATGATTGATAACATGGCATGCCCTGACGTCAAGTCCACAATGATGTCAATATTTGGAAGTGGAAAATCATCCTTCGAGCATGCTTTATTGAGGTCCCTGAAATTTGTGCAGATTTTGATGCTATTGTCCGGCTTGGAAACAAGCACAAGATTTGATATTCATTCAGCATTATCTATAGACCGTATGAATCCAACATCCAGTAATTTCTTTAGCTCTGTTTTGACCATTAATGCAATGTTGGGGTGCATTTTTCTTAATTTTTGCTTAACAGGCCTGATTCCTGTTGGCAAAGACAAATGATGCATAAGCAGATTGGGATCTAAACCTGGCATATCAGAATATGACCAAGAAAAATTGATGCTTCTTGCTTTGAAGAATTGGATGAATGCCGGTCTTTCTTCTTCTGTCATGGATTCTGCCAGATGTAGGATTTTTGACTTCTCTTATGTGCCAATGTCCATTGATTGTGTAGGTTCGACCAAAACTGATGATCGCTCATGATAGTGTTCTGGGAGAGTGTCAAATCTTCCATCCTTTAGTGCCTCAGAAAGGTTTTCACCATTGGATGCGTTCTTTAATTTTACTTTTTCCAGATCTAATGCTGCCATAGAATGGTTTTCACCATTAGATCTATTTTCCCTGTTGTTAATTTTGCAACTGGAAGATTTGACACCCTCCTGTTGAGTCATATTGTTATGAGTAGTATGGATAGAATTTGTATCAGGATCGGTATGACATAGGAAATGCACGATGGCATCATCATTTGCAAATTTTGGTATAGTCAAAGGTTCGATAGGTTCCCAATCAATAAGTTCTAGATGGATTAATGGCATGGTATCATCAGATTGATTTTTATCAATGGAAGTAAGGGTGAGGACAAAAATATCGTCATAATTATCATTTGGGATATCGAGATCCATGATGGTACCCTCTTCGAAATCATCTAGTTCACTCAAATTCTGTTCGTCCTTACTAGAGTCATCGATATTTAGTGATCCCTCGACAAATGGTCGAGACCCAGAGCCTTGGCCCTCCTCACGTGTAGGTGCATATTTTTGAATCACATCGATTGGAATATTAATGTCAATTAGATCACAAGGTAATGCCCACTCATATTCATTTGAGTCTATTTCAGAACCATCTCTAAAGTGAAGGATATTTTCCATAGTTGTCCTTTTTAGCTCCTGCTTCTCTTCTTTAGAGTATCCTAGTCCTGGTTTTTCTTTTGTATGTAGAGTGAGAGGTGTGATAGGTTCTGAGATTCCCTCCTTTCTTAATCCCAATGGTCCTTGTCCTTCATAACCCATCTTTTCAAGAATAGCCTTTCCTTTTCCATACTTGTCTGTGTTGATGCTAATATTTTTGGTATCAGTCTCTGATGTTGATGTTTCCTCATCCTTGTATAGCCAATCCAGGATTGCTTTGTTGTCCATTTCTTTTGCTATGGTTCCAGATTTTACAAATGTTTCGTGAAGAACTATGATAAGTACAAATGTTGGAGGTTTGATTAGTGATGGTTGACCATATTTCCTAGGAGATGGCATTAACTGTGATAAGTTAAGCGATTGCTCCATTGAGTATTGTCCCATTCCTTTATCTATCAACTGAACTTGCTTTTGAAATTTTTCTGATAGAGAAGTTTGTGTATCCAGATTGTTTGTTTCATCATGACTTGTTTCCTTTTCTTTACCTTTCTTTTGCACCCACTTGGTAGAGATGCTTGGACTTTGTTCACTCTTGGATGATGATGAACTTGAAGCTTCCCTGTTGTGAGGGACAAAAGTGTCTTGAGATATTCTTAATGTGTCAAAATGTTGTGGGTGATTATAATCAACAACTATAGTCACCTCTTGTCCGTTTATTGGAAACTTTAGGCATTGAGGGTATGTAGAAGGTATGGCCTGCATTTCATGAATCCAGGGTCATCCTATATTGTATGTCAAATCTCTTTCTAATACTTGACATGCTATATGCTTCATCACAGGTCCCACTTGAATGGGTAATACAATTTGGACGATCTTTCCTCCTCATCATAGGCTTTGATGGTCATTTTTCATCAAGCATCAATAGCGTCTTCTGAATATCCTAGTGCACAGACTAATTTGAGGGTGCAAATGTTCAAACCAACTCCCCCATCTATTAGAACTCTCTTAACATGATGATTATGGATACAGACTTCGATATGCAATGCTGTGTTATGCAGATGGTTTAATGAGACATCATCTTGTTGAGAGAATGACAGACAATAAGGGGTAGTCAGATGTCCCACCATAGCTTGGAATTGACAAACATCCAAATTATTTGGTACGGTTGTGGCAACTAATGCTTGCTCGAGAACTTCTTTATGTGATGGTGACAACTTAAGGAGTTCCAGTATTGAGATTTGGGCGGGGATGTTTTGTAATTGATCAACAATATTATAATGAGATTGAGACGTAACCGCACGTTGAGATCCCACTCCTTTTAATACAACCTTGGCTTGCCCCCTAGTCATGACGTTTGTTGATTGACGTTCTTGATTCTCTCGAGAGGTGTTTTGCATTTGATTGATAACATCATAATGTGATGGAGGTGGAATTGCATGTGTGGATCCCATTCCCCTTAACATTACTTTTGATTGCCCCCGAGTCATGACGTTTGTTGGTTGATGTTCTTGATTATCTTTGATTTTTAAAACATTGATTTGATTATTAGAGTTGTGCATGCTTGGGAATAAATCCAAAGAGGTAACGTTGTTGGTTTCATTTTTATCAATGTTATCACTAACTGTATGATCATTTTTGACTTCAAATAGACACAGGATTGTTGTGTTATAGACATGATTGGCGTTATTCCCTTTGCTATTTGATGACGATGCACCTTTGTCATAATTTGGAAAAGGATCTTTGAAAGCCAAATGATCGTTGTTATTTTGAGGTCCTTCCACATACACTTTGTTGCTGTCCACCAAATCTTGTACTGCATGTTTCAATTCCATACAGTCATTTGTTTTATGACCCTTGTTATTATGATAGTTGCAATAATCAGCATCATTCCACCATGATGGTTTGACTTTTGGATCCCAGAACCTAGCTTCCCGTGTAGTGAGAAGGCCTCTGGTAACTAGTTCCTTCATTGCTGATTCCATTGATTGACCTAAAGGTGTGAACTTTCGTCGATTTGATGGTTTTTGATATGGTAGTGTTTTTGTGCGTTCGTTATTCTGCATGGTATTTAACTGGACTTTTTGGTCACTGTTTTGATTGTTTGAAGAAGATGCAGTCAAGTTGAAAATTGGTTTGAAATTTTGTGAATCACTTGTTGTTTCATTTGTGTTGCGATTCTTTTGCCAAATTTTTGGTTTATCATTGCTTGAGTGTTGATTGGATTAGTTATTTGATTTGTCATTGTAATGTTTGATAACTCCCCGTTTCACTAATGCTTCCTCAATCTTAAGACCATTTTCTATGACTTTTTCGAAAGTGGGTGGACATTGTAATTCTAGCCTATAGCTCATTTCTTTTGTCAAGTTCTCAATGAATAATTCCATCTTTTCTTCCTCTGGAATAGATCGAGGATACCTAGCGAACAGTCGTCGCCATCTTTGGAGAAAAGACAAGAATGTTTCACCTTTGTTTTGTTTTAAGTTGTAGAGATCCTTGATAGTAACATCATTTTGGATGTTGAATGAATATTGAGAGATAAAATTGTTAACAAGTTCCTCAAATGTTTTGATGCCAGGTTGCAGTTTTGAGAACCATTCCATACATGCACCTCCCAAACTTCTTGGGAATAACCTCTTCAAATAAGTCTCTTCTTGAGAAAATTCAAGACTCATCGTTTTAAATTCTCGTACATGATCTATTGGATCTGTTCGTCCATTGTACTTATCGTACTTTGGGAATTCGTAGTGTCTCAGAAAAGGTAGCAAACCAATTGTTGCGTCAAATGGATAAGGACAAATGTCTTGTATCGCATATCTCTTGGTAGTCCCTTGTGTCATATCTTGTATTTTCTATTGTAACAGTTGCATTTGAGATGTTAAAGCGGCAACCGGATCTATTGTTGGTGTAGGTTGTGGTATCTCAATCTCATTTATTTCTGGTGTTTCTTTCAAATGGTTTACATCAAAATCTTTTGGAAGTTTTGCCCCTGATTCGGCTAACATTAAAAGATATTTTTCCATGTCTTGTTCTAGAATTTTCTCCATAAATATGTGAAACTTGGGATCTTGTTGAGCCGCTTGGATATCTTCTGGAGTTATTTCGTTCTTGTCATTGCGGTTCAGATTATTCCAAGGATTTTCCTCTGCCATTTCTTGTGATTTTAAGATTTCTTGTTCTAAGAATCTCTGTTTTTGGGATCTAGTTAAGATTGGCATACAAATTTTTGCCCTTTCTTCTGAAATTTTGATCTTATGTGCGGGATAGTGTAAATTTGAACTTTTTTTAAAATAAAGTCAAATAAGATGACTTATCTTATTGATGAGACAATATTTAAAAAAGTTAATTGCTATACTTTGTTTCGTGATGAAGGATGATAGTATCCTGATAGAGAAACTTTAGTATAGTAATTGATTGTGTATTTGATTTTGACACGTGTAATTTGCAAGATCTTGTTTCAGTTGATAAGTTTGGAAATTTGTATAAACCTTTCTGACTTTGGTTCCTAGACAGTGATTCTGATAAAAATAAAATTTGATTTTGATGAAAATGTTGATAAAATGACAGAGTGATAGACTGGTTAAAATTTTAAACTTTTTGTTTTAAAAGCGCTAAAACAGAGACCAGACGTGCTATTTCCCAGAAGCGCTGGAACAGAGTCCAGAAGCGCTGAAACAAATGACCGAAGCATTGAAACAGTGCCCGAAAGCGCTGGAGAAAATGATGAAAGCGCTACTTCCCAGAAGCACTGAAACATAACTCAGAAGCATTGGAAAAAGTGACAGAAGCACTATTTTACTAGAAGCGCTAAAATAACAACTGTAAGCGTTGAAACAGTACCCAAAAGCGCTATTTCCCAGAAGTGCTAAACAGTGACCAGAAGTGCTAAAACAGGTTTCCAGAACGTTTAAACAAAATTTTTAATTTTTTTTCTATTGTAGAATCTGGTCTGGCCTTGTAGCATACTGTATCAGAGACTGCAGAAGATATGAAGGATGAATCCATTGACTACGCTTGTGAAATTGCGTGAGAGCTCTTCTTTGAAAGAAGGCTCGTGAATAGAGCAGTTCTACCGCGTAGTCTAAAGAGTAACCCCTAGCAAAATCGTGATAATGGTGAATGAATGTTCTATGTTGTAAAAAGAGTTTCCGATTTTGATATAGAAAACGTTGTCTTCTCAATTTATTTCTATAACCGAGAGGTTGCTTGGGCTTTGTAACTTTGATTTTCCTCTTGAAAAAGGTGGTGGACTTCCACTTTCGCAACATGGATTTTTTGATTTGTTTTGACTTGACGTTTTCAGGATGATCTTTAAATCTGATTTAAATGAATTTGTGAAAACACGGCAAGCAATTTTTGAATAAGTGTTTTAAAACTGAAAAGATTGTGTATGTTCAAAAATCACGAATGATCTTTATTGATTTTGACGGGTTGTTTTAACATTTGTACACAAATCAAACAGACTCACACTTAAGGACAAGTAGGTCATCATTATACTCACAGCCCACATCTTGCAATTACGTTGAATCACACAACCGTGTCACCCCCTAGAGGGCGCCCATGTTTTTGTCGTTGCCAGGTGCGTACTCAAAGTGACGGACGTAGATACCGAATCCCTTGAGCAAACAATCCTTGGTAATTATATGGTGAGTGTCTTGGGGGCAGATTTTTCCCTCCCCTTGCATCGTGAGTATGACAATGTATGGATACTAACTCGGCGAGCAACTACTCTATGGTTTGTAGATAGGGTTCCGTTCGATGTGGCAAATAGATAAACTCCCTCAGGAGACCTCCCAATCTTTAGAACAAAGATTTTGGGGATGGTTATCTTGCCTACTACTGTCAATTTGGACTTTCATCAACAAATTGCATTTTTATTATAGTGGGTTGGATAACCTGGCTTTGGTTGTTCCCACTTAGGTCGTTCCCGTAGGGTGAGTACTTTTTCCCACTACGACAAGCTTGCTAAAGGATTTAATAAAGTGTAAATGACATAAAAGAAAAGTGAATCTGGCACTTTGGTCACCCAGTTAAGGGGAGAGCATAAGCCTAATCACTACAAGCACAACATATAGATTTGTTCTGTTTTAAGCCCAAAAAGAAAGATTCTTAATCTAAGTGAAGGTGTTGCTTCACAGAAATCATGATGTTCTTTTTAACTTCTATTGTAAAAATGCGGTGACTATCCTAGGATTGATCAATTTTATTTTTTTAAACTTTGAAGTGACTATCCTAGATTGATCAATTTTATCCCAACTGTGAAAAAAAATAAATACAATCTGGCCGCAGAAGCGTCGGATCTAGACTGTTTTTACAAAAGCGCCGGAATATGGAACTGAAGTGCTAGAAAAGTTACCTGAGGCGCTAAAACCTGAAAATGCCGAAATAGTGTACTGAAGTGTCGAAGTTTGTCTTGGAAGCGCTAAATCACCGAAGCGCCGAAGTTTGTCATAGAAGCGCTAAAACACCCGATGCGCTAGAACAGTAACAGGAAGCGTCGAAACTTCGAAAGCACTGGAACAGGGACCGGAAGCACCGAAAATTTTAACGAAAGCGCTAAAATAAATCACATTGTGTAAACCTGCGTAACACTTTCCAGAAAAAATTGAAATTTTGATAAAATTGGGGTTAATGCCCCACGGTGGGTGCCAAATTGTAAGTGTGGAATGAGGTAAATAACATAAATACACTTCTTAATATGACATTATATCAATGATTAAACAAATTGAATCAATTCAACAAAGTAATCAATTGAAAGCATCCTATTGCTCTCTATCTCCAAAGATTTATTAAATCTAAATTGCTCTCAGATTGTGTAAGCATATAAGACTGTTAAAATGACTATCTGAAGAACGAGATGATGATAATATAATGCTAAATGATAAATCAATTAAACTAGCATGATATTGATGTGAAACAGATAAATGCAGCTCCAAGAGGCAGCCATTGTTGTGAAGCTTGATTGTTGATGCTTGATACTTGATGCCTGGATTCCTGCAGAGTAAGGGTGCAAAAACTTGATTATCTGGATCCTTTTCTTGGTTGAATGAGGCTTGTATTTATAGATTTCCTGGCTGTAGAAATGCACAGGGAAAGCTTTGAAAGGCTTGGATTCAATCTGGAGAATTGAATGGTGAGAGATGGAGGAGATTGAGAGAAAGAGGGAGGTTGTCTCTACCCATGAAAACACTAGGAAAGAGAAGAGGAAAGATTGATGGAAGAGGATTGAGAGATCAAATTCCAAATTTGTCTCCAATTTGTCTCCAAAACTTCCCGTGAAGTTTCAATCAATTAATTTGACATATTTTTGACATAATTTAGACATGGTTTAGACATAGGAAATCTAATTCATTTTTGAGAGAATATAGATTGGAATATTCCTTGTGCAACAATTCAAATATTTTGATTTATTTGAATTAATAAAGGAAAGATAAATAATTTAATAAAGTGAACTATAGGATAGTTGTTTATTAAAATAGAAGAATAATGGCAATTAATCAATAAAGTGTTTTGATCTTTATTTAATTAATTTAGAAATGATGTGATAGATTGAAATAGGGATTTGATAATTAAATCGAACAAAGTATTTATTTTTGTTTATTTAATTAAGACGAGATTTAGAAGAAATTATGAAGAATGTGAATGTGGACTATATTAAATAAATATTTAAATTTATTCAATAGTAGAGGAAATTAGGATAATTAATCAAATAATTCGTATTTAATTAATCAGATGCTCCAGACCATTTTTAGGTGTATACATAGTGAATATGGAAAGAAACCTTAAATATGACTAAAACAAGAAGATGATGCTCTAAGCAATATTTTTGAGTGGGTAAAGGAACATACATGATACCATATTAAAATTTGGGTAGATTGATAGAAGCCTATAAATTTTATACATGGAATAACAATGTACTATTATTTTGTTCAATAATAAATAACATGTGTTTATAAGAATTACATATCTTATATTATGGGAGAGTTAAGGTATAACCACTCCTTTATATAGATACTCACATGATAAGTACTCTTAACAAACCATAAAAGCACTCACAATAACAAACAAAACTCCTAACAAAACAAAGATAACGTATGATCCCCTACCCTTGCCATTGTCTTCAAAGAGGATGAGTATCCCGTCAATCACCCCGTTAGTCTTATATGTTGTTTGCGGTCAGTTGTTTCCGTTTCAACCTTGTTTATGCTTAGGTGTTGATTATTGATATTTAGTTGTTAAATTAAATTGGTTAAATAATGTTGTTTGATTAGTTGTTGAATTAAATAAATTATTAAATAAACCATGTTGATAAATAGTATTTGATTTGCCTTGGTTAAATAAATTCATTAAATTAAATTATTAAGTTATAAAGTATTTTGATAATTAAATATAAATATATTATTAGTAATATTGGGATTTTAATAAATTAAAAGGTGAGAACATATTATAATATAAAATAAAATATTAAAACGAAAGGAGATAATGGATAGACAGTAAAGACAATTAAAAAGATAGAAAAAGATTGTCTCGGAGCACATGTGTGACTTCAAATTGCTTGTCGTTTAGAAACTTGTTATTTTGCGAGATTTTTATCTGATTTTTGTTTTAAAAAATTAACAGTTTTTCTTGGTTAATCATTACCAATTTCTTTATGGGAGACAAAATTATGAAAATGAGGATTGATTTTGTTTTGGGGGAATAGAAAAATTTGTCTGCAAGGAAAATCTCAATAGAATATTTGCATTTTGTTGATTGATTCAGAAAAGTTGGATTGAAGTTTCAAAGAGTTGTTTATGTTGTAGGGGATTGGTCTCAACATTGGATTTTTTTCGTTTCAGCCACCGTTGATTCCAGAGATTGGAGTTGCAAGTTGGGATTTGGGAGCTTAGCATCAAATCTTCAACCTTGTCAAGCGAGTGAAATCAGGTTCCATTGCTTTTGAATATTACCTTTGTTTAATTTCAAATTGAAATAATTAATAAATGAAAATTATGAAGAATTCTTTAGTTTTCTCAGAATACCCCCATTTCTTTTGGGTATCCTATTTAGTTCTTGCTTCCTCAATTCGATTTCATTTCAATAGGGCAATACAACTGTAACAGTTGACAAAATCTTCTATTCTTTATTTTGGCATAATTCTCTATTTCCTTTCACCATTTGCATTCAATTTTTTTCTCTCAATTTGTATCTTATCATATTGCTTACCATGTTATTGTTTTACCCCTTCCATTGCATTTTTGTGAGGTTCATAATCTTCTCATTTTGTGCTTAATCTTCTTGGGTGTTCAACCAATAAAATAGTCTTATTGAGTCATCCATAAGTATTTTTTTAAGAATTGAATTGGTGAGAAACTTAAAGGGTTTTTGCACCTCGTTGTCTTCTAATCCCTATCCAAAAATATCAAAAACCCAGATTGTGGTTTCTGAGATATGGTTGAAACATGGGGCGGCTGTCAGGTTGTTTTCCCCATGGTTGCAAACACACACACACACACATTTTGGTCTTACATGTAAGTAGGAATAGATATATTTAGTTATGAAATTGATATATGTATTATGATTGATGAAGATTTGAACCTAGGATAGTGATTTTTGTGTTAGGAATTATATCATGGGTTTCTTCTAGATAAGTTATGGGAAAACTCTTGATAAATTTCATACATGATAAGTTAGATCAACAATAGATAAATATTATATATTAAGGTTATAATATTTGGATCTTATATTTATGTTCTCTTAACTCCTAGTGGGCTATTATTAATATTATATGCCAAACTTAATGAGTTATTATTCTTTATTATCAATTATATGAGTATCCATAATGATTGATTAAGTTATCAACTCAAATTTATTTAATTTTGTATAAGTGTTATCGATATGATATTTATTTATATTGTTATTAGTTCTAGTGATTGTAAGTGAAAGGTTACATTAATATTAGTTTTACGATCTCACCCATCACTAAATTATATAGTTTCTTATTAATGGGTAATTTGTTAAATGAATATGATGTTGGAGTATTTGAATCAAATGTGTTATGTTTATGTTTTTATTACTCATTTTATTAAATTTGGAAAGTTTAGCTAATGAGTTGTGTTTTACTAGTAGACTTGGAACGACATTGCATAGTAACTAGTTGATTAGTAGATTTTCTGTGAGAACCAATTATTTAGGATCTTATTATTGTATTATTAATCAAAGTTGCAATTTAATGTTAGGGTTCCATAGTAACTAGTTTGATTGAGATGATGGTTTATATGATGATATAGTTATTCTTAAATATGATTGGTTGTTTTGCTTGAGAGATTGCTTGCTTGATTGTGTTGATTATTGGAGATTGGGATGATTGTTGTAAATGTTCAAAAGTGAGAGTCATTTGTGCAAATTGTTAAGGTTAGCTTCCAAAGGTCTAGGAGAGAGTAATTTTAAGTGTATGGTTTAATGATTGTTTCATTTGGAAGTGGTTAGTAGTGTTATTTCAGTTGTGTGCGAGAGGGTCAATGCCTTGCATTGTGTATAACATCTTATGATTGTGATAGGTGTACGAGAGGGACAATGCCTTGTACTGTGTTTGGTTTCATGTGATTTTGTTAGGTGTGCAAGATGGTAAATGTCTTGCTTGTTTGTAGGGTTTACTAGTTGTAATTAGGGGGAGTGGCTCTCAATGGGGGCCGACGTCTAGTGAGAGACTGCTAGGATAATCCATTGGAGAGTTTCTTAATCCAGTGATAACCTAAAAATGAATTAGGGGGACAGGTAGATTTCACATTAAACAAGATAATAATATGCCTCACCCATGCCTATAGTGCTCGTTTAGGATAAGGATGGGTTGAGAAGACCTAGTTGGCAAGATCAACTTTCTTGTCCTCACAAAAGGAATGTTGGTTCCACATGTGTCACCCTATGGGGCCGACGTCTAGTGAGATACTATCAGGATAACCCATGCTAGGACCATGCGATGACACTCCTCTCTATTGCAGTTTAGCATTCCCTAGTTATGTTTTCTCCTTCTATTGTGTGGATGCCTCTGGAAGAGATGTGTGCATTGTATGTGATGTTCATGTTATGGCAGTGTTGTGTTGGAGTTATGTAAATCCTTTTTTATGTCAGTCTCATGTCTTCTTGATTGTTTGTTGTAGTGGGACCTTATGTTATCTCCTAGCACGGGGGGTGGACCTTAGGGCTCCACATGGTCGGGAGGTTGGTTCTTTTTCCTCCATTGGGTTTCCCTTGCTGTTGTTCGTGTGCATGGAGATTGTTCTTGTGTAGTGGATTCCAGATCTTGTATCGGTTCAAGGAGATAGTTTCTATGTACATATGTAATGGACTTGCATATCAGTTGTACCATTTAATGTAATATTGATGCATTATTCCCATTTATGATTCGGGGAAGCATTATTGTAAACAATGTAATGATGTAACAGATTATGATATACTCTCATGTATTGGACTTTGTATATGTACTTGTTATTTATAAATGATCTTTCATGCTATTTATCTGATGTCATGTTATGGAGATTCATATTGTTTAATCATATAATGTGATGGTTTAAATGAATTTGATGGTTAGATAAATTATATAAACATATTTGTTAATGGAATAATTCTTGTTCTTGTTTATAGTTGTGTTAGTAACACAGTCATGGAACCTTAGAGGACTTAGTTTAGTTTACATATTATGTTAAGTTATGCAGTTCACTGTTATTGCTTAAGAAAAAGTCGTTATGCATTTAGTCATGTTTGTGTGTTGTCCTCTGGGGTTCCATGGTGGGGCATTACACCTCACCTTGGCTTAAGAACTTGTGAAGAGTTGGTTGTAGGAGAACTAAAGGCCTATAAAGAAACCCTAGTCCACGAAAACTAGGAATTCTAGATATTTGATATAAATCAAAGGTAAATCTTCAATCCTTAAATCTTAAAAGGCATTTGTATACAACTTGTCTTCCTTTTTATATGTGAAAATGAGTAGAGATCATAGATTTATACCTTCGGAAATGGATTTATGTGACCTATAAACATGGATCCAAACTCTAAAATTTTAATTTCTAATGCTAGTGACTTGATTAGCCCAACCAATAATGCATAATATCAATTTGTGCATCATCACATGATTTGACTATGTCAATGATGTAGGGAGGAAAAAACACATCACCACTCAATAGATGATATAATTCATATAGGGATGAATCTTAGTAGGACATATGAAGGGGAAAAGAGTACAAAAGGATATTTTGAGCATCCAAAGGGCAACACAAGGAAAACTAGGGATAAAAATTAGGAAAAAATGAGTTTATTATATGAAAGGTTATGAAGGTACTAAAAATGACCCATAACATGCCTCTTAATAAGTACTTAAGACAATTCACTTAAATCCCTATTTTAAATATTATTGTGCCCAATTTTTTTGATAAAAAATAAGTTTATATATATATATATTATTATTTTATTGATAAAAATTGATTTTATATTTTAAATTATAAATTGAAAGATAATAAACAACTAAATGCCCCAATCAAAATAATTTCAATAACTATTGTTTAACCCTTATCATACTAATGAGTGATAAAAAATATTAAATGAATGTAAGAATTACATACAAGAGATAAAACATACAAGGTTGTAGGTCCCTACAATAACTTTAATGTCAATATAAGAAATTATCAATTTCATATATTTACTATAATTTTAGTAAGTTGTCTAGATATGTAAAGATCTACCAAAGTTACAAATAATATAAGTAGATATTTAAATATTATGATTATTGGTTTAGTATTGTACTCAATTTATGTCTTAAGTTTGTTTAGGTAGTACTTTATCCTAAGTTTGATTTATTAATTGTTTTTATATTTTACATAATTAAGAAACTAGAAAAAATAAGTTTTTTTACAATCAATAAACTTTGCTCTTTAATTTTATGATTCACATTTAAAGAGATAATATATTTTTTAATTAAGGAGAAAATGTTTTTTGATTTGGAGCTATGAATCGGTGAGGTCGCAAATGGGGGACCTCATCCCCAATTTAAACATTCAACAATTACACCCCAATGGAGTTTGAACCTTGATGACAAGAACAACACCACAACAACTTAACCATCAAACCATGCCACTATTTGCTTAAAGAGATATAATATGATCATAATATTATTTTAAGATTTTATAGAAGGGTTTTTCTTTCTATAGAATTTTATAAGGTTAGGAGGAGTAATATCATGAGGGGAACTTTTATGTGATTAATTTCGACAAGAGTAGCTCATGAAAATAGAAGAGTAAATTTGTTTAATTGTTATTTGACATTATCTTTATGTCCATTTCAAGATTTTGAATTTAAATTAATAGAGTTATTTGTGCTTTGTAATGAATTCTTGTTTGCCATATAAATATGGACATTTTAAAACAAGTTATGAGTGCTTTCTTATATTTTGATATAGTATTAGAGCTAAATCCTTTCAAGAGTCTTTTTTTTTTGTTAAAAAAGTTGAAATTAGTGTTTTAGGTATGCATTTATTTCTTCACCTGTCTTTTAGTTTTCCTACAAACTCTTGTTTTTGTCTTCATCTCATATCTTCTATTTCAATTTATATTCAAATTTGTAATGATAAGTAGATTTTTTTTGATAGGTAAAAAAAATATTAGGAATATCTTAGTTTAAGGGATATTTTAAGGAAAAAAATCAAATTTCAAGATTTTTTCTCAAAAAAATTGTGTAAGGGTTTTAAGGATTTTCAAAAAACTTAAAAACTCATCAAAATCGATCATAAAAAGAAAATTTATAATTTTCCTAAGCCCCTTTTAACAAAGTTCAATACTCCTATTTGAATAAAAATGAAAAAGAAACCCAACTTGGGTTCAACAAACCCCATTTTAGCTTCAACCGAATAAGATAAGTTGCCTCAACCTTTGGTGATAGGGTACAATAGTATTTTGGCCCCCCATTGGCCTCAAATGAGGTCACGATGACTCGCCCTTTTAGGAATGATAGTTGTGTTGGTCAACCAATTTAAAATATAATGATTGAGTTAACCAAGTCGAGTAACCATTTTACGACATGTAAAACATGCCTCCCAATCACTATAGGGCATAACCCCATATTTTCTAACAACTTCATCCAAACCCTAAAGTTGTCAATGCTTCTATTTTTATAAGTTCTCCAAATTTCATACAATCCAAGACACTTTTTTTAGATAATATTTTATTGGTTTCACTAGTTAGAAATCAATAGGTGGGTGCAATGTAATAAAAAATCATGCCCCATAGAATACTACTTTTCCCAAGTTCTTTTCTAAGTGCTTCATAATGACTTCAAAATTTCAAAGGTCATGAATTGTAACTCAAGACTTTTTTTATGCTAATGTTTGAAAGTTCACATTTTATTTTTGTTATTATGTTTACTTTTTTCTATGTTAGAATTATTATTTTGCCTTTCATTTTCACCAAAACTTATAAAGAAATAAAATATGTTGAACACTACATATTTATGATTATTTTGGGGTAAAAATTCTTTCTACACACTATATTATAAAGTGTAGTATATTGGTGTAGGGATAACAAGGAGAAAGTGTTTGAAATATTTATTAAGGAAATTTGAGGGTCTTATTTTATTTTGTATTTGGAACACCAAGCATATGTGATTCTTATTTTTTTGATATAATGGTTGAATCACTACCTATTTTTTATTTTTTATAATTTCTTTATATAGAAATCTAAGAAAAGTAATTTTATGGAGTGAATGGTTTGTAGTCACTACATATGCAAAAATTGAACTCACATAAATTGTTGAAAACCTCAAATGGCACAATCAATTAAGTGTTTGATCTAACTATTCTTTCTATTTATGTAGATCTCTTGTTATCTATCAATTCTTTGTGAATACTTAAGGATGAATTTTATATGTTACAACTTGATTTTGGTACATCACATAATATGACTAGCACAAAATATTTGTTTTCTACTCTTAATCATGTTATTTTTCAACAAAATTTTATGAGCTATTCTTCTATAATCACAATGAAGGTGCAAGGTTTAGTTTCTATGAGTGATGGAACATTCAATAGTGTGTTTTCATTCCCCCACTTTTTTATATATCTTATATTTTGTTTATCAAATATCATTCATAGAATTATACACAAATTCTTGAAAAGTAGCCCAATTTGATTCATTATCATTTAGGCAAGTGGTAATACATTTAAGATGATTGCAATAGGAAAGTAAAATCATCACGCATGATTTTATACTTCCTTAACTTGTATCCAATTTTCCTACCTTTTTTTGACACACTGATAATGTGAGTAATTTATGACATGAGTGGTTTGGTCATTTGATAACCTTTATATTTGACAATTAAAAAAGTATAATATGGTAATTGTCCTTCCATATTGTTAGTATAACATTTGACTTGTCTTCAGTGGTTTGGTGATTGGTCTTAGTCAAGCATTACAATCACAACTTTGAGAAATTCAAAGGAGTCATAAATCTCAGACTGCTATAAGATGGATAACAGACTGTTGGTGCATTGGAGAGACATTTTCAACACTCCAAATGAGAGGAATTTTTTCCAAATTTTTCATATTTCTTTAGTTTTAGATGATTTTTATTCATAGACTGATCTCTGTATTTATAATTTGTTGGTAATGCATAGTTCATTGCTAGTTGATCAAGTCTTTTGTTTTTTGATTGGCAACTCTTTGTTGTTGTTGTATATAACAACCATGTTGACGTTCTTCCATTTTTTGGACTATGTTATTGTGTTGTTGTATATAACAACTCTGTTGTTCTTCTTCTTTCATTTTTAGGACTATGTTATTGATTTTTTGTAACAACCTTCTTGTTGATCTATGTAAATTTTTATTGCTTTTATCCAATAAAGAAAAATTATGTGTAAGCTATGACATGAGTGGTTTGGTCATTTGATAACCTTTATCTTTTAAAATCAAAGAAGCATAATATGTTCATTGACCTTCCATATTGTTGGTAATAATTAATATGACAATTATGTAAAAGGTCAAGCATGGAGTGCTACTAAAGTAATTCTTTTATACAATGATATTGCATATGCTTACTTTTATTGATGATTATTCTAGAAAAACTTGGGTTTATTTCTTGAAGCATATTAGTGAAACTTTCAATATATTTCTTGTTGTCAAGTGCTTGCATCAAATGTTTGACAACAAATAAAGGTGGAGAGTATGTTAACTCCCACTTTGCACACTTTTGCATTACACAAGGTATTCATCTACAAGATACAATGCTTTACTATCCAACAAAAAAAGGTTTTTGAAAGAAGGAAGAATCACACTCAAAGAAATGATTGATTGTATGGCCTATTCTATAAATATTGCACCATTTTTTTGGACTAAAGCCATTAAATGTACAAATTTAAAATCTACCTCTTACAAATCTCTCAAAGGATTAGGTCATTAAGAATCTTGGGGTGAACATGTTGGGTTTATTTTCTACAATATACCCAACTCTAAGGCACTCACCATAATATCTAAACATGGGAATCAAATTAGCCTGAAGAAAGGGAGAAAATTTATGCACAAATTAAAGTTTAGAAAGGCCAATAAATAAGAGGTGGAGAAGAATATTTTGCACTTTGATCCCTACCAAGGTTAAGAGGATGTTTATAGAGACCTTTGAAATATTATCAAAAGCTAGTAGACTACATAAAGAACTTGAATCTACACATAAAGATAACCACAAAATTGATTGTGACAATACTTCTCTATGTAGGTTTCCTATACACCTACAAGTTACATACCTTTATTTGTGGTAGTTGGATTATATTATGTATCATAATATGTAAATCTAGTTAATAATCCACAAAGAAACATTCATTTATGGTCAATTACAACATCACTAAACCCAAGAAAAGACAATATACACAAATCCTCTAATGGTTTTCATCAACTATAGGTTCACAAAGAATTTTATAAAGATACATAATATTGGATTGTGTATAATGGAATGAAATTGAATTATAAATAATTTATCAGCATAAGTTTTATGATTCTTCATTTTAAAGGTGTATAGGATTAGCTCAATTACTATATGCGCCTATTCCTATAGCAATAGAGTCATATTTGGACAAAAAACCACAATCATAAAGTAAATTTTAATATTCAACTGAGCCTAATTTGTACTTGGCCTTATCTTGTAGATATTAGACCCTCAATCGCCCTCCCATTCTTAGTAATCCAAAATAAATTTAAATTCCCTACATGTCAACCCTAAAAGAGTTCCCACTTTCGCAAATAAATACATAAGTAGAATAATTTTACTACACTCGAATGAAAACTAAGACCTCATATAAAAAAAAAACAAAAGTGAACCTATGAATTCCTTGGTTTCCTTGAAGCACTCAAACAAAAGTAGGGACAACATTTAAAATAACAAAAGTATTGTTTTATATTTATTTACCAAAAATAACCACAAATCTATCATAGAATTTTGACATAGATAAGACTATTCTACATTAATCAAGCATCAATTACAATGTAAGTCTACAACATGACCTAGATAAGCCTCAAAATTTTATATTTTTCCTTAGATCATGAATATAAACCAACCCTTGCAAATGACCAAAAAACTAGTAGATATAAAGGAAGCAAGAAAATAGTAGTTGCAAACACTTGACATCCCTTGGACGCCTAATTTGAAAGTACAAATGAAATATTCTCATGGAATCTTTGAGCTCCTCATTTTGTAATAATTGCACGATAGGAATGGAGGAAATTTCCTTTTGAGAAATCACTTAAAACTTTACATTGTTAGGTAGAAACCTCTCATAGAAGGTGGAAACTATATTTTACTTTCACATATACTTAGAGTAAAATTTACCCTTTTACCTTCATTAACATATCATTCATCAATAAAAGGACTTGAACATCATAATATTGACAAGGGAAAATGAGAATTGTAAGAATTAATGAAGACCCCTTCTTCTATTCATTATGTTGAAGTACCTCCTTATTTCCCTCTACAAGCTAGAAGCATCACGATTTGAGAATTCCATTTTGATGTAGGCTAAGTAGAAAGAAGACTACACTACTCTAATATGTGTTGCATATGTAGGAGAAATGCATCATTCAAAATTTGACATAGTTCATGTGTGCACGAGAAAGGGAATATCATCTCTCAACCATTGGATTTTTCCTTTAAAATCTCTAGGTGACATGCAACATTCATTAAAGCATATGCATTTTTTTTTGTTCATTTATGATTTTGGAAGCTAGTGAAAATTTGGCGATCACCTAAATATTTTTCAACTATTTGAAGGTTTTAGGCACCTTTTATTGGATTTTCAAAGGTTTATGGAATTTTCTAATCTTTGATTCTTTCCTTTATTCCACCTCATTGACACTTCAGAGGTTCGAGGAACTCATGAACCTCCAACATTCAACTTCATGTAGTTGTCTTCTAGGAAGTTGTTGATGTTTTGGGATTAGAAGAATCTCAGAACTTTTGATTTATCATTGCCTTCACTATACCAGAATATCAAAGGCTAGAAGAACTTGATAACCTCTTACTTTCCCTCATTGACGATTTGGATAACTCCCAAACTTGTTTGACATTTCAAAATACCATGGAACCTTGTAACTTGACAAATAATTCATTCTACTTCATTGTAAAAGAAATTTTTAGGGCTTCAATTTTTTTAAAAATCATCCAACCTTTGATATGGTCTTATTGGCCCATTAGGGAGTTAGGGAATTGAGGAACTGTTGGAAACAAGCTACACTGAGAGTTGGGGGGGGGGGCGGGGTGAATCAGTGTTGTGAAATTATTAACTTTATTAACCTTTGTCTTCAAAGCATTAACAACATTCAACCATAGTGCATAAACATGAAAATAAACAAAACACCATAACACCAAGATTTTTATGTGAAAACCCTGTTAGGGGAAAAACCACAGTGGATGGCCAATCCACAATTATGATATGAGTATACTCAAATGTAGATTACAATAAGGGGAATGCACTTGCATTCAGGCGCACTGCCTAGAGCTCACTGCTCAAAGGGAAGGCTCACTACCTTACAATGAAAATCAGATTAAAACCATCTGAGAGTTTGAACTAAGAAAAATAACATCTACATATGCTTGATTACAGTTTCGATTAAGCACAATATTTGATTTGTTGTCCCATAGATTGATTCTGCACTTCTACTCTGTTATGCTCATACACACAACACAAATCCTTTATGTGCAAGTGAAACTACGCATTATCGCTCTTCTGCTCTTCTCTTATTCACAATTCACATCACCACACACTTCATACATACTTCAAAATGATACGAACGATCTATATATATTCAAAACATAGAATTCATTTACACTTTGTCGGCTTCAATAGAACACACAAATAATTACAATTGTCCGTTCAAATCATGAGAAATATGTAATGCGTATCCTCAACATTCAGCCACAACTTGGCTAGGACCTAGACAACGATGTACGAACACAAAAATACATAACTAATTACTTCTCATACATTCGCGACATAATTCATTCATGAAGTCAGCTCCTGTATTGATAAAACAAAGAACTAGTCAACCAAATCTTCTAACTTACACAAGAATCGATACGAGCCACTGCGCTTCAATAGTAACAGAGATAATATACTAGAAAAAAATTCCTGAGATGTGCAACACAAAAAAATACCATAAAATCTTCATATAGATCGATGAATACTGAACTACTGATGCTTTGTTCCTTCCTTGTCAATCTTCAATCTATTTGACGGTATGATCGAATGATGATGTGCGTACCTATTCAATGATTAGGGTTTCCATCAATGACAACACCAAGTGATACTAGAAATGTCTCTTGCCAACTGAACATGTTGAGATAGCATTTAAAAGGACAAATGATATTCTTATCCCAAAAAACACAAGGGTACAATGTTGGGGATCAAAGATACTTCATTATTCATGCCAAAAGAAAGAAACTAAGGAGACCTCCAAATCTCTAAATTGAATAGAATATGAGGCAAAGCATTGAGAATCAAGGATCAAAGGTATTGCTTAACTCTTACCTCAAAGTATGTAGGTAAGGATATGTTTAAATCTACAAACTTAAAAAATAATACAATGCAAAATGTCAAGGTTTGAGAGTTGGGGGTACCTCATAGCCAATACCATAAAGATGTAGGTAAAGAGATGGTTGAAATGCTGACTCTAAAAGATAACAAAATGAAAAGGATCAAGGATGACACATAATTTCTACCTCAAAGGATGGTGGACAAGGAAACTCTAAAAGTTTGATTTTGAAGGATAAAGAAGGAAAATATTCAAGTTAAGGATTGAGGAGAAGTTATACCTTGTTACCCTCATTTTGACACCATAAAATTTGAACTTTTTGTGTCGAAATGATAAGCGTTGTCATGCATCAAACACATTTCTCAAGCCAATTACAGTTGCAAATTGATAGTACCACATGTATCCTATGCTAGTCATTATCCTTTTCCATCTTTAGATTATCAAATTTTATTTAATTCATGTGCAAAGGTTTAAAAATTTATAGAACCACCTTCCATTTCAGTCGAATTCCTTAGAGCAGTCACATAGTGTGACAAATCACATAAATAATTAAATTTGAAAATCTGTAAGTCTTGGTACAAAATCCTTTTATAGAGGCATCTATGACTTCATTTAACCTTATGGGGAAAGTTTTTAGATCAAAAAATCTTTTGGTCTGAGAAATTTTAAAACTTTAATTCTTCGGCAGGTTCCTTGTAGAAACAATTAAATTTGGAGTTTCATAATAGCTAGGAAAAATGGTTTTGCATGGAGGTTCTTGATATTATTATTGATAATGTGACCATTTTTCAAATCAACCCACTTTCCGATTTAGAAGAATTCAAAGTTTTGATTTTATCAGCTAAATTTGGGAAATTATTAAATTAGAAGTTCTATTTAATCAAAATGAAATTATTTTTCTAGCTTTTGGTCGTAATGATGTCTTTATGATCATGGAATTTTTTTGTAGTGAAATGTTTGACCAATCAAAATTTGCACGTGTTTCATCTTTTGTGGCATTAGGGGTTGATCAGGGAGTTTGCCAGTAAAGCATGTGAATAATTTAAACCTTTTCCAAAACATTGATTTTTTATAGAGCGAGTTTTTTGAGCATTTAAAAGGTTTATTGAATATGTCAAGATTGGATCGGTTTTTATACGCGCATTCTCTTCTTTAATGCTATCATGTTATCCCAATCACAACTTCAAAAATCCTTTAATGCTCCCTTGCTCCCAAATTCTAACTTCTTAACCTCACAAATGCTAGGATGCTCTCAATTCCTAACTTCCTAACCTCACAAATTCTAGGATGCTCTCAATTCCTAACTTCCTAACCTTGCAAATTCTAGGATGCTCTCAATTCCCAACTTCCTAACCTTCTTTAATGCTCTCTTGCTCCCAAATTCTAACTTCCTAACCTCACAAATGATAGGATGCTCTCGATTCCTAAATTCTTAACCTCACACATGCTCTCTTGCTTCCATTTTCTAAATTCCTAACCTTCTTTAATGCTTCATTGCTCTCAAATTCTAACTTTCTAACCTTTGATGTTTGAGCATTTAAAAGGAAATTAGCTCTTATAACTGTTTGTGAGAAATTAAAAAAAAATTCCATGCCAGATATGAATGAAGAAATGTTGAAGCAAGTAAATGAATTACTAAATGGTATTTTGGAGGATAAGTTGCTAGTGGTTTTAAAGGTTTTCACTTATTTGAACAACCATCTAGTTTGGATCTTCAATACGAGGGCTTGTGAGTTGACGAGGTTTTGATTGAAGAGGATTTGATTTTGAACATCTTATTCATTCCCTACTATGCAACATTTTGTATGAAAAATTGAGTAAGTTTTTGTTATTCCACAGAGAGGACAAGATGGCAATGCTAAGTGCCAAGAATATCTCCAAAAAGTATCATAGATAAAGTAGACAAAAGTGGAGAACTACATCGACAAAATCAATAACTTGGTATTTCTTCGAAGTTATGGGTTACTAGTTACCTTTTTAGAAAAGTGACTTATGTCGCTCCTTGTAACTAAAGGTCAGAAAATGGACCTTATTTATGAAAAAGTGATAGAAAATTCTAACTAAATAAGGTTTATTATTTTCAAATTCATTATATTTCAAAAAGGTAGTTGAAGTAGTAACTGGGTAGTTATAGGAAGGAAGCCAATAAATATCAAGCTATTTGCATTGTAAAATGGGGGAGGACTCTTATGAAGGGGAAACTTTTGAGAAATTTTTGGAAATTGTATAAAGAATTCTGGTTTGAATCTTTGTACTTAAGGGTTTTCATAATTGTGTAATTTCATAAAGATAATGAAGAATGCATTTTTGGTTCGTATGTCCTAAATGTTTTCCAATATTATTATTACCAATTTCTCGTATGTTAAATCACTAATCACTCTATGTGACTATGCAATTGATGTGATGAAAAACGTTCATAACTTGGTATCTTGGTTTGAATGTGTTGAAGTGGCCTAACTCTTCGTATGTTGAGATTTATCATCTTTCTTTCATCATCATTGCACATGAAAACATTTATTGTGGTAAAACCCTCTCGTAGTTTGTCATATCTTGTGAAGTCCCAGTTAGTATTCACATATCTACCATTAGGGTTTCTATTATTCAACTTTCTTTATTTTATTTTTCTATTCCTTTATGTACTTTTAGGTTTAAAGTACACAAACACCATAAAAAACCCATCATACGAGGGATTCACCCCTCTACAACACAGAGAAAGACCAAAATTCCATAATGATCTCTCCAATTGTTGGAACAATTGTCATTGCTCTTTGAGAAAACATGGTCAATTTTGGAGAAACAATCACATTGACAAATTTGTTTACTAACATACCTCATGCCATAAGGAATGCAAATAAAAAGATGATGGACACTTTGAATACCAAAGGTAACTTAGTGCAAGGTGCTAGAATTAAAGGTTTTGGGGAACAACATGTCCAAGTCTACAACTCTAAAAAAGATAGAAGAAAAAGCAAGGGTCAAAGGAAAGGCATGACCAAAAGGAAAACCTCAAACTCTTGACAAGAAAAAGGGCAAAGGTGAGGTTCAAAGGAGAGGTATGCCAAGAAGGGAAACCCCAAAACTTTGAAAACTTGCATGCTTAAGGAAATAACAAGAGGCACCCCAAACTTTATTTTTTAGACTTTTACAATTTCCAACATATGAGGGGCACATGGAGGATGAAAGAGAACAACATTTGAGCAACATATAAGAAAGGGGACCCGACTAAATATTTCTCAAATAAATTATCTATGTTGGATAAAATGAGGCCTAAATGTCCAAAGGAGTTAAGACTAGCAAAATTAGACAGTCAAATTGGGTGCCAATAGAACAAAATCCATTAGTTGAGAAGTTTTTGTATCTTTAGATGTAACACATCATAACACATTTCCTAAGATATTCTTTAGGCTATGCAACCATAAAGAAAGTGTTACATTCTTGTTGCCTATTTAGAAGATATAAAGGGTTATCAACTTCTTTAAATTGATGCCCTCAAATAAATTATAATAATGAGTGTCAAATTTGAACACCACACACAATTAGTATGTTCTCCTACTTGTATTCCCATGCTTGCTCTTTTTGATAATGTTGATGAGGATGATGGTCCTCCTCCTAAGGAACCTCCTCTACAACTTGCACCTATGTGTTCCCTACATGATGGGTTTAGAGAACAATCAAAAGACACAAGCAACCAACTTGCACCTTAGTTGCAATTTGACGAGTGTTTGGATTAATTCCCTTCAAAGATGACTACTCATGAGGCAAGCAAAATACCTAAAAGCAAGATACTCATAATCCAGATTTCAATTAATTCACTTGTTGAAGAGCACATTCTTTTTGCTCAAGAGTAGGCCTAGAAAATTTTACCTTTGAGACTTATTATAGTATAACTAGAGGATTCCTTGGGCTTGGTAGCTTCTAAGATATAAATGAGTTGGCCTCACTATGCTCAAAATACTCTCTCAAAAGTCTAGTTGTAGTTTGCATAGTAATCTTACCCAAAGACAAAAGCCTCATTTATAAGTTTTGTATTCAAAACCATGGTGCAAGGTCTTTCCTGAGGCTAATATTTCTTAAAAACAAGCAACCTTCATAAAAAGCCATCCTAGATTCAACTCTACGGAATGTAATTGAAGGTGTACTTTTGATACATATTTGATATTAGGTTCAACCCCATCCATTGTTTAATAACTTTGATTATTGGTCAAGCACCTATAAATTTACAATATAGGATTTATCACAATAAGTTTGAGTCGTCCAATTTAAGGCTTTGTTGGCATATTGACCATGAGCATTTACTTTCACAATTGAATTGCCATCTCCCAATCTTCCTATTCAAGCCCTAGGACCTTGATGGTTACCAAAATACACATTGAAACCTGTGTGAAGGCATTCATTTATCTCTTTCATTTCATGTTGTTTCTTTCCAACTTCTACACTTAACAACCACTTACAAGTCTTTTAAGAGTTTCCTCAAATAATTGATTGAGGACAAAGGTCGCATATGCACCTATTATAAATTTACATTTCCTTAAGAATCAATCGTGTTTCCTTAGTACTTTCTTAACATGTGTTTTACTAGTAGAAGCTTTATTTCTAACTTATTTTGTCATGTTAAGTGTCTAGATTGCATTTTCCCTCTATATGTGTGTACATGAAAATTGGAACATAAAAGAACAAGTTAAACAATATTACCTATCCTACCCAAAATGCATGCAACACTCAAGATAATGCATTAGAGTTAGTAAACATTGATGAATACATAATACGGTAATACCAAACCTTGTTGCACCAATTCATGGTGGTTGTGCTTAGGAATGATGGATTTGGTAGTATGTGAGTGTCTTCACCAACAACATAAGATTGCATATGTGAATGTTGAAAATGGCTTAGGTTGAGACCAATTTACAAAATTTTGGCTAGAGTATTAGATGGCTAGGATTAAAAATAAAGATAGACTGCATATTGATTGAAATCACCAGAGGGGTGAGATGAGGACAAGTGTCCTTATTTGGTTGGTGGATAGAGACATCCAAGATTGAAGGGGAATCTATGGTGGAGAATTTTCTCCAAGATTGGAGAATGTTGAAAATGGCTTAGGTTGAGACCAATTTATAAAATTTTGGCTAGAGTATTAGATGGCTAGGATTAAAAATAAAGATAGAGTGCATAATGATTGAAATCCTTAGAGGGATGAGAGGAGGACAAGTGTCCTTATTTGGTTGGTGGATAGAGAGGCATCCAAGATTGAAGGGGAATCTATGGACAGATGAGATGAAAAAGGATACTTGAAAGTACCTTAGAGGGATGGACAAGTCCTTTGACCCATGTGATATGATACCAAGGCCATGTCACATATACAAAGAGACCATGTCTTTTGTACAAAGGTTGTGCCTTTGTTCACTTTGGAGAGTGGAGAGAATTTGAGAGGTTTGACTAGGATTAAGAATGTGCGAGTGAGGGGTTGATAAGTTAATTTTAACTCACTACTGAAAAGTGAATGTAAAAGAGGATTAAATAGTTAAATGTATTTATTTAATTTTTGGAAAGGGGATGGAGAGCTTAGCTAATTAAATATTTAAATTGATTTACCTAAGGTGGACTATAAAAGAAGGATGATGAATTGATTTTAAGCTAGATATGAGATTAGGTGAATAGCGATAGATAATGACTTACATTAATTAAATAATAAAATATGATTTAATTAATAAGGAAATGAAAATCAAATAATTAAGAAGATGAAAATCGAATAATGGATTGAATAAATAGAGACTTATTCAAGCAATTATAAAGGAAATAGTCATTTTTTTAGCTAAAATGATGGCATGCCAACTTTAGATCTCTACAAGATACAATTGATGATAAGTGAAGCAAAGTGCTTGAACTTCAGACATTGAGGATCTAGATTTTCCCTCAATAGACATGTTGAAGAGCGTGTTCTTGCTCATGAGTTTTCTCTCAATTCAAATTTCCTTCCAAACGTTTGATATTATTTCAGTAATTCTTCCACAAACTCTTCCACAATTGCTCTTTGGGTTTCTTTTGACATGTAGGGATTTTCTCCTCTCCATAGACCAAGCACTTTCTTTGAGGCCTTGATCTCCTCGACTGTTTTCTTCACCGGAAGCTTAACCTTTCTTTCTAACACTTTGCTTGAACATATTACAATATAGGTTTTGTTTTTATAATTTGCCTTTCAATAGTGTTAAAATATATTATTCATTGTGTACATTTCTTATACTGCAATGTGGTATTCATAAGATATTTTGAACTCCAATATCACTCACCCTTAAAATGAATATGAATTGAGAGAGCTTGTAGAGATCTACAACTTTTTACCTTTTTTTTTTTGGGCTTCTATCTGTTATTTTTATCAGAAAAGATAAAAATAATGATATTTGTGGCAGTATTAGAAGCACATTACAATGGCCAGCATTCTTCCATTCCAAGAAAAAAATAAAATACTAAAGAGATCCAGTAATATAGGAAATTCAAAACTAAAGTTGCAATGAGGAAATTAACTAGTAAAACAACACATATTATATACTATGTATGAGCTCAAAAAAAAATCAAAGCTTTCACACAAATAAGACGGCAAACCAAACAAACTCTGCAAAACCATCTGAAGCAAAAAGGTCAAGCCCCCAATAAAGGAATTTCCATTGTCTCCCAAAAAGTTGCGCTTCATATACTGCTATTACAAACAGGTTCCAATAATTTACAAGATTAATAATGTTTTAGATTCTTCATATAATTGTATCCCTGCATTTGGATAGCAAAACGAGTATAGCCCTTCTTACAAAGATAAAGTGCCACTTTTAAGCTTACATAACGATACATTACTGAGAAAGTCTCTCCATGACTTGGCTTAGTGCCATTAAATCGCCAGCTCATTTTCCTCCAAGTAACAAAATCAGCTTAATTCAACCATAATGAACTTGGTTTACTTAAGCCTACGGAGCAGTTTTATCCAGTCCCTCCAAACAAAGTTATTTTCAGAACTTTGGGAAAAGGCTAACAAAAAAATTCCAGTTCGTATTTATCAACAATGAGGTATTTCAAGAAATAATGGAAAAAATAAAATTAACCTCCATCCTCTAATATATAGACAGAGATAAACAGATATATTGGAAACTAAATTATATTAGAGTTGTGCATAGACAAAAAAGCAACATGTAAAAGCAAGAAAGTTATGCATTTAGTAAAAGCAAGAAAGTTATGCATTTAGTTCCTAAAGGCTTCCAGTCAATTACATCATTGAAATCTAATATTCCTCATATTTACATGAAAATTGTTTATTTTAAAGGATCTGTCAATTTATAACTGGTTGTTCTGCACTGAAATAATTAGAGTACTGTCCAAATTCTGCTTCCTTAGAAGAACCCCTTTGTCCAATAACGGTACACCTTACAAATAATCTAGAAATTTTAAAGCATGAGCATTCCCCATCTAAAGACTATACCATTAAGCTCTCTTTCCCCCCTCACCCGCTGTGCACAGATTATGTTAGGACCTAGCAGCAATGTCATTTACAAAGGCTCAAAATTTTAATATATGCTTGATTTAGATTTTCACAGATGAAATTGTAGGAAAATATAAATTTGATGAAAAGCAATGCCATCAAAGATTCAAACAAGATCTATAAACTAGCCATGACTGAGAATAAGGTTTAGAGATGTCTAATATGCAAACCTTTGACTCAACAATATATGCAACCATAAGGATATTTGAGTATTTTGTAAGATAAACTTTCTAGTGTTTTGCAGATATGTCACTTGCATAATTTTTAAGGCTGTCAGTTGACAATGACTCAAATTCAAGCGCATGTTCCAGAGTTGAGATCTGCTGACATTGTCTTAACTATTCACTATGATGTGTGAACAGATGAAAGACAATCCAAAACTGTATCAAAAAGCTGAAGATACAAATAAAGAATTGACCAGAAAAATACATGAGTCTAATATTACAAATCCAAGACGAACCCAAATGGGACATCTTGAGGAGATATGCAAATGATTGGCCTCCAAGAAAAGCCGTTCCGCATTTGCAGCCATTACAATGTTTAATATTTTGATGTAGTTAAAGAATAATTTGGATCATAGATTAACTCCATAGCTTTTAGATGTGTACAATAATTGAGCCTATATCTTTAGCAGCAACGCATGTCTGATTTACTCAAACTTAGGTATTTTCAGGTATCCCAGAATCAACTGATTGGAACAAACAAAAAACATGACAATCTTGAAAGTCATAACATGCAATCATTCATTAAATCTGATCCAAAGTGCATGATTCCAACCATAAAGGTATACTGCACCCCAAACCAGGCTAGGTAAACTTGTGTACACTGCATTTGAATGTGCTTGAAGCCTTGAACTGTAACAAGCATCACACGCCAAGTATCCAGGTTGAGACAAGCTTCAATCCCGCTCCTTTGATAGCACCTGCATGCTACAATTCTTAAAATGAGGAGACATCCAGGATACTTGCAGCTTCCGCAAAATATCCTCCTCCTTTATATGAAAATTCTTCATCATTACTGAGAACCTTGGACTGTAACCAGAATAGATTGTGTGCTTCCAGAGTGAAGGTTCTCTCCTTTAGAGACCACCTGCAAAGGCGAGTCTTAGCTCAGACCTGCCCCAAGTGAAGGCAGTTTTCGAGCTATAGGCTTCACAATCATTACCCACAATATCCCCTATTAACATAATCTATGCAAATCAGCAGTTGAAGGGACACTGACCTCTGTTGGATTGCTGTCAGAAGGGAACCAATTTGCGAGGACACCCAAGTGCATGATTCCTGGAATCATTCTAAACAGCAAAGGTGTGGTAACCTGCATTGAATGCTCATCTTTTAATAAGTCATAAAAGTAATTCACCTGTACCTACCAGAAATATAATTCTAAACCATCCTTCTATTACCAGGCTAAAAGCTGTTGTTCCCAGCAGCAAGAGATACAATTTTCCCTGTTCAAAACAAACAACAGGGTACCATAAATACTTACATATCTATTAGAAGACCAAGGAGTTTATAAAAGAACGTAAATGTGCTCTGCCTAATGCATTTAACATGAAACAAACGAGAAATGAGGGTATTATAAATACTTAACTATTAGAAGACTGAATAATATATACGAGAATGTAACCATGTACTGTCCTATGCATTTAGCATAGAAGGAAATAATCAATGCATCAATAAAACAAACTCACAAGCCATGAAGGAGGAAAAGAATCCCCATCTTTCTTAGATACGTGGGAAAAAATGTCCATTATTTCTAAAACAATAAGAATAACAGAATTCAAAACACTTCCAAGAGAATCGAAGTGTAGCAAGAACAAGGAATGTTGAAGCAAGTGCATATATGGCATCTTTCCTAGATGAACGCAGAGTAGATCCATGAACCCCTACTACATATCTGAACCCAATCTGGTTTCTTCAGGGGTTAGGTAGAGACATTCATTACATTTTAAGAGAGCCTATATGCTTAGTCACTAATTGCAAAATTTAAAAGGAGACCTGGTTGATGAGAGAATAGGAAACACTATAACTCAGCATTTCTTCAAGTTTCTGGGATGAGGGGATGGGTTTTTGGCAATGACAGAAAAGTCCAAATTTTTGGGGTGGTGGGTGGATTGCTATATATATAAATTTTAAATTATTAAATGTAATATTTTATATTACAATTTACACAAAATGTGTTATAAAATTTAAAATTTGCACAAACAAATTTTGCAGGGCATATGCCATCAAAATTAAATTATGTAATACAAAATTAAATGTGTTTTAATCAAATGTTTTGTAGGGGAGATTAATTAGAAATCACAGCTTCGATTTATTAGAGTATATCAAGTGAAATGCAAAGAGTAGGGCAAAGAACAAGCAGTTTATCAATTCCACAGGCAAGAGCGGTGATAGTGCCGCCAAGAAATATGAGTGCAGCCATTCGGAAAACATGATGCTGCAAGTGTGAAGAAATTTAGATGCTCAGATTCAGCCACTACCTCAAAACCAATTTAATTCTCTTTCAACTGAGATTGTGTCTGATGAAGAAGCGAACTTTCCTTTGATTACGAAAGTCTGTTTTGCTGTGGGGAACATTCCCCTTGCAAAGAGGGTGTCCCTAGGATGTTCCCATTTTTTTTAATTCTAGAATGGCAAGAGAGTGTTCTATCCCAATCCCCACTGCCCCAAGGTGTCTCCATTTGGAGAATCATCTGAAAAACAGAGAGTCACATCCCTGGGGTACACTACTAAACTTCTTTTGATTTTTAAAAATCAGTATTCCACAAGGATGCATCCCCAAGATGCCCCTAAATTCCCAGATGTTCCATGGACTAGGGGGCTCGAAGGGGATGTCTCTCTTTTCTAGAACTGGATAGCCTATGCCATTTGATGCATAAGGACATATAAGGCAACTTCTTCAGGAAAAAAAAATGCTAAAACCCCTAAAAATCATGAAGGAGAAGGATTGTTGTTTCCAATTCAACAAATTATATTTATTTTTTAAAACTATAGCTCCTTTTATTGTGTTTAGGCTATTTAAATAGCCATCCCCAAACCTTCCCCGACTTTCAGGAAAAAAATTGCCATTCCCAATGTGTCCCTCCAACTCAGAAAATTGGGAAAATGCTGTTTAAAATATGGAATATCTAATCAAGTTATAATTTCTACCCACAAGAAAAAAATTGTTGTATAGCAAAGATTAAAGATTTGCAAAATTGCAAAAAATATTCATCACATCCAAGTGCATCTATCAACATTATTCATTTTTGTCTTTTGAGGCTTGTGCTATTAGTCAAAAGTTAAAACAATAGTATACTGGTCCTATTCAAAGCAAATTTGGTCAAATAGTTGTACTAAGAAACGGGAACTCTGGCTTGTTTCTTAAGTGCTTATACATAAAGGCCATGCTAACAGGAAAGCTAACGAAGACAGACAGCAAAAGACTGCAAACAGTGATAACTAATGCAAATACCAGAAAATTTCAGGGTGCCAATCCTTTAATAAAAAGGAATTTCACTGCACAAAGAACACTACCCAAAGGCAAGCTGGTAACTAAAAATGAAATCTTGAGGCAACTTGGTTGTCTATTTAAACAAAAGAAAATAAAAATGGCCAATCAAGTTAATGTTAGTGAAACATGGAAGCCACTAAAGATGGTTTTCCTTGCTACGCATGTATGTGCCAGGAAAAAATGATGCCAAAATGATTAAAAACTGGCAAGTGATGCAGTAGTTTACAGGTATAAATAGTACATAACCTAAAGCAAATATGACAGTAAGATAAAAGGCCTAATGTTAGGAAGCATATAGATAGTAGAAAGCTATGCCACAAACTTTCTGTGACATACTGATCTCAAAATTTCTCTACTGCAAAGAATGGGTTATACATTCAGTTTTGCAATAGGTCATGAGATGGCAATTTTGCTAATGTACAAATTATTTTTCAAGTTTCAAACATTTTAATGCAGAAGGAACAACGCAATCTCAAATCTATTGCAAATCAAAGAAAGCAAAACTTCAGGTTCAAATATTCCATCAAAATCCTATTTTTGGTGATGTTTAATTTGTGTTGTCCCTTCACTTTACCTCTAAGCTTTAACTTAGGTTCAAAATTGCCATTACAGTAAAAACAGCAAAGCCAAAAGGAACATTAAATTTGTACACTCAGCTTATTGTGACAATCCACACATTAAATTTGTACCCTCGGCTTATTGTGGGGACCCACATGGAGGTGACAATCCACACCTCAAATTTGAATCCTAAGCTTATTGTAGACCTAATTGTCAGAATAGCATTCTTAGATTCTCCTTTTGCTAAATCACCATATTTTATAATATTCCACAAGAACTTTCTCCTGTTCAAGGGGCAAAAGAGAAACAATTAGCAAGAAAAAATGTCATTTGGAGGAGACCCATCCTTAGTGGATTTTTTTTCAGTTTAACTTTGATGGTGCTTTTAAGGGTAACCTTGTGCTCATTGGTTCTGGTCTAAATTACCAGTTCGGGTTCGGGGACGGGTGCAGGTACAAGAACCTGGTACGTGGGTACTTGAATTTTTTTTTAAGAGGTTTGGGTACGTATGGGTACGTGGGTGTATATATATATATGTAATATATATACAAAAAAATAACAGAAACTAAATCATTTCATAGTATGATACTTGATCATTGATCAATGCCAAATGCCAAAGATAAATATTAAATGCCAATTGATGTTGAAAAATATTCAAATAAGCCATATCAAGTACCCACAAGTACCCGTAGACGAACCCGAACCGGGTTCGGGGCTTGCGGGTACGAACCCTGCAACTTGGTGTGATCGTTAGGAATGATAATGGAGGCTTTGTTCATAGTAGTTCTCTTTTTCTTGGATGCCAGACTAATGTTGAGGCTGAATGGGAAGCAGTTGTTTTTGGGTTGGCTTTAGCCTCTTCACTAGGTTGTTGATGATTGGTGGCCTAATTGAATTTTTTAATTGTGATCAATGGCCTTCCAAAGGTCTTTTACAAAATTGGGAAAACCAGATTGATGTAGGAGATCCTGGGTTTTGGGAGTTGCGAGAACCAGAGGCTTGAGACCTGTCATTTTGGTGAGTTTTCCACTTCCAGCAACAGGAAATTTCCAATTGTAGCCATTGCAGAGAGTCATCATAGTGCAAAATGCACTTGCAACAACTGGTTTGAATACTTGCAGGTTGCAACAAAGGAAAGAGGTGAGTTTTGACTCACTTGCAGCAACTGGGGAAGTCGCAATAGTTACTTGCAACTGGAGTTTGCTTATGGTGAGAGGTCGGGCACTTGCAGCCATCTATGAGAGGTCATCGAGTGCACCTATAACAACTTTCACGCTGCTTGGAAGCTGAAATAGCAAGGTTACCCCAAGTTTCCGGGACGGGGACGGCGGGACGAGTCCCCAAGTTTCCGATTTTTGAGGCCAAAATTAGGGATGGCAGGGGACGGTTATATAAAATATAGGGAAAATTTAAATATATAGGGAAAATTTAAAATATTCATATGAAAACATGGATAAAGCATACATAATATACTAAGTTACCGGTTTGGTTCAGGGACGGGTGCGGGTACGAGAACCCGGTACGTGGGTATGTGAAAAATTTTTTTAGGGGTTTGGGTACGTATGGGTACGTGTGTGTATATATATATATATATATACAAAAAAATAAGAGAAATACGTAGAATTGTAAAACTAAATCATTTCATAGTATGATACTTGATCATTGATCAATGCCAAATGCCAAAGATAAGTATTAAATGCCAATTGATAGTTGTATTTGATTGATTTGAAAGCAAATTGGGTACAAAATGGCATCCTCATGTGGAATGCGTTGATGTTGATATATATTAAACAAAATATATTTTACAAATTTACATCTTCCTCTTTCCCATGAAAATGAGGTGCACCATGGAGTTTTGTATGGTTTCAGAAGCCTTAAATGCGATATTATAGATGAAGACTTGTAGGAAAACTATGGAAACTTGGACTTGGAGAGTACCTAGAAAATCAATTAAATTCAATGGGAGTTTGAGGGCAATGTCTCCAATGGGGTCGAGGGGCAGCACCCCTTGTGGGGGTCTAGGGGCAATGCTCCAAGCGGGGTCGAGGGGCAACGCCCCTTGTGGGGGTAATGCCCCCAGTGGGGTCGAGGGGTAGCACCCCTCATGGGGGTCTGGGGGCAACGCCCCCAGTGGGATCGAGGGGTAGCGCCCCTCACGGGGGTCTGGGGGCAACGTCCCCAGCGGGGTTGAGGGGCAGCTCATTTTCATGACTTTTTGAGTGGCAAAAAAAATGCTAACAAAGCCCAATTTAAGACCTTCAAAACCACACAAACCGCAAAAAAATGAGAGCTAAAAATGAAATGTATGTGTTTGAAGGCCTCATATTGGGCTGTTTTAGGGTTAGGAGACAAAATAATAATAAAAAAATTGTATTTTATTTAAGTTTGGGCCCACTTTTTAAGTGTTGGTCGTGGGTTCTTCCAGGTACGCCCGGGTACATGGCTGGTACTCCTAGGTCCACGAACCATTTGGCTGGGTTCGCCTTGGGTACACACAAGGTGCGCACCTAGCCCTGTGGGTTCTCTCGGGTGCGCGAGCGCACACCTGGGAGAACCCACAGGGCTGGGCGCGCACCCTGTGCGTACCCAAGGCGTACCCACAGGCGAACCCGTACCGGGTTCGAGGCCTCTGGGTGCAAACCCGGTAACTTAGATAATATACGTTATAGAACCTTAGCATATAGCATTTCTGTTCAATATTCTTTGTCAATACTCAATACACATTGAAAATTCAGAATTAACATACATGAATCATAATACAACCTCCAAGTTATACTTTATAAACGTATATCAAATTACATAAGGTTATTTCCAGCTCACAAATTGTTGCACTCAAGGAGTTTCGGGCATCAAATTGCCTTAATATTCAGCCTATTTCCAATTGTGAAGAACTGTTTTAAAAGGTCAAAATCCTAAGTCTTTGTCTCTAAAACCTGTTAGTGAACAGCAAGCAAATAAATTCAAGTTTACACACTTTTGGAATAACTTTTTGTTATTTTTATATATCTCTAATAGAGCATCAAATATTTATCTTGTGAGTGTTCCAAATATTGTGAAAGATATATGAAAATAATTTAAACGAACAACTCAAAAACCAAAAAACTGAAAACTATTATATATATATTATTTTTAAAACATGCTTTGACGTGGGGGATTGCTGGGGGACGGTTGGGGGACGGCTTAGGCGTCCCCTGGCCGTCCCCGAGATTGGTCAGCCGTCCCTCTCTTGGTCAACCCCGTCCCCGGGACGTTTCCTAGGATTTCTTCAAAAAGAGGGATGGTCCCCTGCCATCCCCCTACCGTCCCCCAATACCTAGGACGTCTCGGGAACGGGTACGGGGCATTTTGGGGGGGGCGGGGGGGGGGGACGCGTCCCCAGGTTTCCCTATGAAATAGTGATTTATGAGGGCTACATTTTTGACAAGGAAATAGGTGAGGAGAATCTCCTACTTGAAGTGGATATGAAGAAGATTGAGGAGATGTTTAATGCTGCAAGAAAGGTGAATGGAGCAGTTGCAACGTTATTTTGTCCTAATAAGGACAAGAAATTGTTGGTGTGAGGTGCGGCTGAGTACGGAAAAGGACAATGAGGGGTGGCAAATGTGATACAACAAGCTTACAGAAGGAGATGGCAACATTGGAGGGAGTGCCTATGGAATTTGGAGATTTCCATCACAAAAACTTTGTTGATTTGTATTTAGGTTACATCTTGTCCTTTGGTGGGCAAGCATTAAAGGAGGAGGTGCAAACTATGGCACAAAAGAAGGAAAAGGAGGAGTTGATGGATAGGCTATTTGAATCCATCATGCAAATGGAGTTAAGCCTAGAGGAAAAGTTCACATTTGAAGAAAAGGAGCTGCTGGGCAGGATATTGAGTGGAGATATAGAAGGGAAGACCCATTATTGGAGAGATGATCAGTGATGAAGAAAGAAAAGGCCATAAGTGGATTGGCCAACCAAAGGTGGGTCAAAGCCAAGAGGAAAGACAAAAAGGAAGAGCACTGGGAGGAGATTGGGCTGTGGTAGGTAAAAGCCCATGGGAGTGTAGTAGGTGGCTCGCCATGTATGGTAGCAGAGGATGATGATGGTTCCGGCTAAGTGCTGGAAGAGACAAAGGAAAAATAAACCTTCGGATAGTTTCACCTTGTGAGCAGGAGCTCACAATTCTTCTAACGCAACAAGTTTAATGCAGGAACATCTCGGGTTTTAGTAGTTGTGACAACTGGAGGTTTGAGACTGGTCATTTTGATGAGTTTTCCACTTGCACCCATTGCAGAAGGCATCATCAGAATGCACTTGCAGCAATTGGTCAGAGGACATACATTAAAGGAAATAGGTGAGTCTTGACTCTCTTGCAGCAATTGTGGTGGCTGCAATAGTTGATAAGTTAATCAGTGCAACTGGAGTTTACTTATGGTGAGAGGTTGGGTGCTTGTAGCAACTCAAGAGGGGCCATTGAGTGCACTTGCAACAACTGTGGTAGTGCTTATGGTGAGAGGTTGGGTGTTGTGGGCTGAAAGTTTACTTGCAGCACTTGCAGCTCAAGGATGCTCATGGAGAGTGTTTGTATGGGAGGCTGAGAGTTTAAGAGGTCAATAATAGAGGTTATTGCAATTTACAACACAAATGAAGTGTGTGGAGACTGCTGACAGTTGGATAATGGTGACAGAAATGAGTTGACGCTGCATAAGTGTGAAGGATGCTATAGAAGTCTGATGGTGCAACCGAAGTGGTTATTGCCTACAAGTGTGCATGATTGTTGTGGGAGATTGACAAGGTTGGTTGCTAGAGGTGACAAGGTGTGGGATGGGGTTATAGAAGAACCTAGGGTGTCACAATAATATAAGAGATGTTGTGAAAGAGCAAATGAAACAACAAAAGGAGGCTGAATTGGACGCAAAGAAGAAAAATAAGAGAGATATGGAAGGCAGTGAAGGTGTTTGAAAAGCCAATTTTGGCAGTTGTATTTGTTTGGAAACAATATGTGCTTGCCTATGGTGGTAAAGGTCAGAATTCCCAAAACGATGTTTAGATGGCATGGTTAGAGATGGATTTTAGAAAGGAACTGCATTTATGGCTGCAAGGGTGATTTGAATCTCTATAAGTTGGCATCAGAAATTGGATGAGGAATCACTTAAGGGATCATTTCACCAGCCCCAAGCCACATTAATGGATGCCCAGTATGGGAAGGTAAACCTGAGTGAGATCCGAAGGGGGCTTTGGTTTTAAGTATGATGCCTCTAGCATAAGTCCATTTTTTTGCCACTTTAGGAGGGTAGGTGGATTTGAATGTCCAGAAGTCTAGAAAAGGTTCAAGGAGAGACAACTGCAAAGGAAAAGTAAGATCAAATCAATCAGGAGAGAAGGAAGGGCAAAGAGGAGAATGCCCATGAGCTTGTAGAGGCTGAGAAGGAAGCTGCTAGTAAAAAGAGAGAAGAGAGGTTATATGGATAGAGAAGCCATGAGCAAACCAAGTTAGATGCACAACAAAGTGCATGAGGGTTGTAGAAGCCATGATAGAGAAGAGGGAAAGGTTGTGTGTGAAAGGGCATGAGCTGGCCAAGAGGAGACACAAGTCGGTAAGGGAGAATAGAGAAATGTGCAGACTATGTGTAGAAGAGGACAAGCAAAGAAGTGTGTGGAGGCTATCAAAGCCCAATTCGGATGTGGCAAGTTTGAGTGGGTTGCACAAGCAAGGTGAAGAGGCCATGTGTGAGGCCAAGGGTGATGACAGAGAACTAGACTGCATGGAGAAACAGGGAAAGGCAAGAGGGTGAGTAGGGGTAAAGTCAATGAGAAGGAAAGGTTGAAAATAGTGGAAGGTCTAACCTTGTCAATATATTTGTAAATGATTGTAAAAATTGTAAATCCAAATTTATATAATAAGGAAAGTGTTATTGTATTCATCATTCTTATGTTGTGGGATGTGTCTATGTGTATGAGATTTAGGTCAATCCCTTTTGTGTTTACCTACTTGTGAGAAGTTGAGTGTAGCTAGCTATGAGAGGGTAGTAGTCCTAAGGGGCTAGGCTGTGAGATATTACAAGTTGTGCCTGCAGCAAAGGGAAACCCTTGCTTCTGCATTGCTGTGTAGGGTTCTTGAGTGGCTACAGGGTGGGAAGAGGGCCTCCCATCGGCCCGTTGCCATCGCAGGCTATTTTATAGGAAGCATTGGCTATGAGAAAATCTTTTGATGAGATTATGAGTTCTCATCGTTATAGGGACACCAAATTAGTGGCAGACTTATTGGCAAATGGAGGGATAGATCAAGAAACTATCACGACTCTCTTTATAGTAAGTAGGTTATGGGATTAGATTAGTTAGCTCTTAAGCCACCTTAATTTTATATATAGTCTTCACCTAGATTCATGTGGCAGAATTGTTTATTGCATTCATTGGTTATGATATGATGATTCTAGCTTTTATTGGCATATAGGGGTGGTGGCTTGGCTCATATTGAAGGCTTGTCCAATTAATGATTGTGGATTGTGCTTGCTTTGGCATGTATTAATTGCTTAAGTGTGAGTGAGGTGTTTTTTAAGCTGGAAAGCTCATTGTCTTGCCTATTGTTTATGTTTGGGCCATAGTTGGAAAAATAGAAAAAACTCACTAAACTTATGAGTCATTTAGGTTTGTGAGTTAATCACCATATAAGTTAAAAACTCATGAAATCATGACAATAACTCAACCATGGTTGCATAAGTTGATTCTGCGCCCCCTTCCCCGCGCCCCCCTCGTTTTTTCCAGCATTTGAGTATGTGCCATGAAGGTTCATGTGGGTCTCAAAGGCCTTAATTTGGGCTTGGCGACGAGGTCTAGTTTAGTACTTTTAAGTTTTGCACAATTATTTATTTGTTTCTTCACTGAAGTTGTGTGATTTTAAAATACAACTTTTTTAGAACTCTTCATAGAAAATAACTTAGTGCATTTTAAAATCTTGAAGATATTCTCTTAATTTTAACAACTTTAAGTTGTCATTTCTTTCAGCACAAAAGCATTTTGTGACCCACAAGAAGAAAGAACCACAGCCATCAAGGAAATCTGTCTTATAGTTGTTGGAAATATTGTCATTGATGTCAAGATAAAATTCATTATCTAAGATTGTTGAATATTGTGTCATTAATAGGATGATAAAGGAGAAAGTGATTACTATATATCATAAGGCAGAATTAAAGTTGAATAAAGAAGACTTAAATAATTTATTATTTATGTAATCATCACCTCATTTGATGAAGTCGATTCTCCTAATGTTGTGGACATTTTTGAGAGAGTTTAAAATAAATTAATTTTATCAAATACTGGCAGACCAAGTATTGCATGGTGTGTGTTCAGATTTAAAAGTACTAAACTAGACCATGTATATAAGCAATAATGTGCCATGGTTTTCTCCTGAAAGGGTTTTCTCCTGAAAGGGTTTCCACGTAAATCGTGTGTTCTCATTGTGTACTTAACTGCTAGATCTTGCATATGTGTAGTTGATGCAATTAATTGAATTTGAAAAGTAAAAGATTACTAGATACTGATTCACCGCCGCCCCTGCCCCCGTCCCTGCCCCCGCCCCCCCAATATCACTGTGTGCTCATCAATTGTCTCAAGCCATATCATTTGGGGCATTCAGATGGCACATAAAAAAAGGGTTTTTGAATATATAAGCAAAAGTAAGGAGCGACTGACGAGTTATAGCAGCCAACATTCATAGCACAAATATCATACACACACAAAAAGGTGACAAATTCAACTCATTAAATATGATAGATTCTTGGATCTCAATGAGATGAAATCTTTCTTTCATGTTCAGAATCATTTTGTTCTCAACTGACCAATGAATCATTGGATAAACCTTTTTGTGAGCCCCTGTCCCCCTAAACAGCCACAACATGCCAAATGTTTAAGTTCTTCCCCATAAAATCTAACACAAATTAAATTTTGATGAAGCCTCAAAGTCAAATCCCAGAGACATCTTGAAGAAGTGAAATAGGGAGCTCATTTAACCTGTCAGCAATTGATCAGGAAATAAACCAAGAATATAGCAAAGCTGCTGACCTAAATGGTGGTGGCATATTAGCAAAGGAGAATAGCTTAACCAAGCTAATAGTTTAAGGTGATTCTGTGTTAATCATCCGGAACCTATACAATGAATTAGAAATGAGAAAATTTAACATCTCATCTTAGAACAACTCAATTTGTTCTAAGAAATCCAACTGCAAAACAGTAGCATTTGACAATCTCATTTGAGAAAATCTAGTACCAGATAAACAAAATTCTATAAATCTAGGAGCATTAGAAATTCACAAACCCATCAATGAAAATTTTAAATTTGATTTTTTCATAAATATAAACAATCTTATTTTAAATAATCTCATATTAAAAGTCAGTTTTTGTTTTATCCCTTGGTTCATTACCTAAGTTGATTGCTTCACGTCCCCCCCTAGCCCCTAACTCCCTCACTTTTTTGCAACCAAATGGATATCTCCCTTCGAGTGATTGCTTTTACATCCCCTAATGCTCACTTACTTGTGGCCCATAGACCCTACTAGGAGCTGCCACCCCAAACCCTTGCTTTGGTGTTAAAAAGCAAAAGATAAAAATTGTTTTAAGCCCATGTTTTCCATAAATAAAATTTGTAAAATATTAATATGAATATATTATTTATAATCATGACACTGTGATGTGAATTGAACTTGTTTTCTGATCTATAAATGAAAGAAAAACTACTTGAAACCTTTGTAAAATTCAGTTTTATGCATGTTTTTAAAGATTATTTTACAAATTTATGTGTTATTAATGTTCAAAAATTTATGCAGTCATTCGACTTCAAGTTTTTAAATTATTTGGATCATCTGAGTTTTTGTCAAGTTTCAAATATGGTTTAGACTTCTATGGCTTTGTGATTGGTTGTAGGTGTTGAAGGTGGGCATGGAGTTTGGCAAAGGAGGCAGCTTGCTATTGTGGTTGCCCATTTTGCAGTGGCTTGGAGGTGTTCTACAAAATCCAAGGACCCCTTTATTAGGGGGAGGGTTTCTAAGAAGCATTTGAGTTCCATCATTTAGTGCTTTGATTGGGCAGCTCTTGGCTTCATAAAAAGGGTGTTTTGGGTGAGTCAAGCATTGGAGTTAATCATAATCCTTGGTTGAAAGCTAACATTAGGGAATACTTTATGTAGAAGTTAGATTCAGTTTTACTAGTGGTAAGGTATAGAATTGGTTGCTTCATCTACTTTTTCCCTCTCAATTTGGAGAAATGGATTTTTCCATTGAGGAGTTGGACGAACCAAAGGTTAGGAATGAAGGGCCAAAAACACTAGAAGCCTCTTAAGAGATATAAGCCTAGCTCAGAAGGAAGTTTTAACATTATACAAAGAGCATAAAGTGCTTAAGGCCAATCGTCTACATATAGGCTAGGTGGTTGATAATCTAATGGTAATCCACAATTTTGGGTGTTTAAGTTTCAAGTGTGTGCATGATGCCTTCCATGAATGAGGGAAAGTTAGTGTGGGTGGAGAATAGGGCCAAAGTTTTCCATGGCATTGAGTTCCTTGCTTTGGACTTCTATGTGTGTGAGCTTTGCTACAAGTGGCACTTCAAGTAGGAAGAAGGAAGTTGTTGTGATGGATATGGTTGGTTGGGGAGTAGATTCTGTTGGCATGATAGGTGGTTGGGATGCTTGTGTCTAATTCTCTAGAGTACTTTAAGTTTTTGTTGGTAGTTTTTTTGTTTTTTTGTTTTGACCAAAATGGCATTTTTTCTCTAACTGCTTCCTTTTCTCAAGGGTGGGAGCCCCTCTAGATCTCCCACTAATTTATTACAAAAAATATTCCACGTGAACTTTTCCTTTGTATGCCAAATTCAAGTTTATATAGGAACATGAATTACATGGTGAATAATGTAAAAAATCTTATTTTTGAGTTTATTTTTTTGCAATGTGCTAGTAAACTTCAATACAATGCAAATGATTCCATACAACAATGTGAAATATCACAAATCCTTCTTAAATCTCATGAAATGCCTCTTGTTTGATTAAGTTTGATTGTAGGACCAATATTTTCCTATGTTCTACAACAATGCGTCCCCGGCCCTAAAACCAATGTCATTGTCCTCCATTGTGTTCTTGAGATGACAAGAGGATAGGAAATGTCCCCTGGCCACCCCTATTGTTTCCCAAAAATCCCAAACATCTCTAAAATGGCTCAAAGTAAGAAGAAACCCCTAGACGTCCCTCAACCATCCCAAGGACATCTAGGCATCCCTAATGGAAAATAAGATATTTACACATTAAAAAAAAACATTTGTATTCTTTTCATTTTGTCTTTGCTACCAGTGAGGTTTCAATTCACTCTCAAATATTTGACCTTGAAGACATTCACACTTTCAGGTCGAATTTCCAACCATGGAACAATTAGTGTTTTAGAAGAGGAATGAACATGGTCTACAATTTGTATTTCGAACCATTCAAGTAGGCCTTATATTGCTACAATCAGTTTTTTTAATTTTTCATATAACTTAGGGAGTTTGTTCATTTTTTTTATTTGCTCACACAAAACCACAATTTACATCACTAGCAGCCTATGAAAGTGGAACATTTCTTTGATTTTTCATCTTTGATAGTAAAAATGAGCAATATTAATGACAATGGGATGCTTAGTGAAGAAGTAAACCAAGGGACATGGAAGGGAGTGTTGGGGGTTCTCATTCTTCTGAAAATCCAAACACAAGTGTTGATGCAACACAAAAAACCCGTTTTAAACGCCCTTCACCCTATCTTCATAATTTTACAAGGGAAGACAAATTCACTTCTAGTAGGTGGGAAAAATATAGCGACATGGTTGTTAAATTTGTAAAAACATAAGCAAGCAAATGATTCGGTGGCCAAATATTTCAAATAGATGTTGAGCTATACAATGGTAGTTGAACCTTCTTATGCATCCCTTGGAGAACATATATTGCGTACATCACTCCTCGACAAACAATATTCAAAGGTGAACATATTGGAGGATTTGATACAAACATGGATGAAGAGTGATTGTTCCATTGTCCTAGATGGGTGGACTAATATTTGACTTTGGTTAAAAATTAATATTGTCATTACATGTCTTGTTGATTCATATTTTCTTAGAGCTATTGATTGCTCTTGGAAACTTAAGGATGTTGATTACCAATTTGTCCTTTTGAAGGAGGCCAACGAGGAGGTTGGGCCTTACTAAGGGTGTACAAGTTGTGACAAATTCAGCCCATGTTTGTAAGTTAGTTGGTTTGAGGGTTGAGAGCACTTACACATTTTTTTGACTCCATGCTATGTACATGCTTTGAAAGACATAAAAGATATAGATTGGATGAATAATGCTTACACTTCATTTGCATTATTCTAATCTTTTTCAAAGAAAAAATTTCTCAAACCAATTGAAACTAGATATGCTGGCTGTTTTATTTTGTTGGAAAGTATGTTGGAGATGCAAGATGCTGTACAATCCACGGTGATTTGTGGAGAGTGGTAAAAGTGTAATACCCCTCCGTTTTGCCTTCTGGTTGGACAGTGTGTCCTTGTGTGGGTATGTTGCTTTGATGTGTTCTAGTTATTCAAATGCCTTGTTCGTGTACTTTCTGTTAGTACCTTGTCTATGGTACTCGGCTGCTTTTGATCGCTATCTTTAAAACAACGTTAATGTTATATTTTGATGTGATGGTATTTTGTTATGATGTTATCATTATGGCATGTTCTGGATTAGCATAAATGGATATTTGAATTAATGATGTTATGCCTTGGATTATAATAATATGTTAGAATTGTCAGTTAGTTGCATTGTATTGGTGAATGGGGCAATATCGCATCACTTGCTTGCGAGCGCCCTGCGATCCCGTGATTTCCTCTTCAAGGTGTGTATTTTATGCTGTTTATATTACATGTTGTTTACTTGACTTTCAGGTTGACAGGAACAGGACATCGACTCCACCTGGTTTCACAAGTGTGAGCGTGTCCAATAACCAACGATATTCGATTGGGAGATAGTAGCTAGGTTTTCCGTGCCAAGTCGTCACCCTAATCCTAGTGTGTCGTCTGGTGTTTGTCGGGTTATGTTGCTTTGATTTTGGTTCCCTCTCTTCGTTATTTAATTGCAAGTTAAAAACGGGAATTAAATGGCTTTATATATATTTAAGTTGTTGATTAAATTAATCTAGTTATAATGAGGAAAATATTATTTAAGGTTATTAATTAATTTAATTTAATTAATAAAATAATTTGATCTTGGATTAGATTTATTATTGAATTAATTAAATTAATTAATTTTGATTAAGCAATTCATTTTGGAAATTATTGGATATTTGTTGAAATTGAAAAAAATAAGAAAAATGATTTAAAAGTCAAATTAGAAAGTTTGAATTCAAAAATTGAAGAAATTGAGATATTTTCTATTTCTGTTTTCTGAAATTTATGAGGGTGGTTGCACTGATATTTTGGAGATATTTTTGGAATTGCATTATTATTGAATTTCTTTTCTCAATTTTGGATTATGAAGTTTTGGAGAAATTGAAAATGGAGGAGAAGAAGAACTGTTGCATTTTTGTGGGTTTTGGGATTTAAGCTGTGGAAATCTGTGGAACTGGATTGGGAAGCAAGGTTGGAAGCTAAGCATCGTCTAGACCTCCTCAAATTCAAATTATCAGGTTCTTTGTTTGTTAGATTTAGTTGTTCTATTATATGCAGTGTTCCACAGGGATGCGTCCCCCCCAAAAAACCCCGCGTTTCCTAGAGGGGGACGTCTTGGAGACTTGGGGACTTGGGGGAGGCATCCCCCCACCAGGCCACCACCAGCACCACCATCCCACCACCAGTATCGTTGTCTCCAAGATGCTGCCAGGACTTTGCACACGTTGGGGTGTCCTCAAGACATCCAGGGGACTCTTAGTTGTCTCCAAGATGTATAATTCTTATACTAATACATCTTTTTATAACTTTTTTTTCAAGTACTATATGTATTTCAGCACCCTATCGTCCCCCCGCCGTCCCCCTGCCATCCCCAAACTTAGGCCCTCTGTCCCCACATCTCGGAAACGCGTCCCCTGTCGTCCCCCCGTCCCCGTCCCCAAAACCCTGTGGAACATTGATTATATGTTTTGTTGTTGGAAATATTCAAACCTAGGCTTGGTTTACAAATGGAACCCATCTTGTTCTTGCTTCAAAATTTGAAAGGGAAGAAAAACCTCTGTTTGAAAAATATTGTTCTTCAAAGAACAATTTCAATATGGTTGTAGATGTACATTTCTGGAAATTATTTGCTCTCCTAAGGTTAAAATTGAATATATATATATATATATATATATATATATTTCATTGTTGTGCCCTATTAATTTTATATTTAAATCCCTGTTCAAAAAAAAAAAAAAGAAAAGAAAAGAAAAGATGATTTTCGGATATTTTTTGAAATCCGCAGTTGGGGTTTCGGATTTTTTTTTGAAATAAATAAAAAATTATTAAAGGAGGGATTGTGGGGGTTGTGGGCTCGACCCACAATCGCCCATGGGAGGCACGCCCAGCGCGCCCCACGCGACCCCCATCTCCTCCGCCCGCTCCCCACTCTCCGCTCATAGTCGTCGCCACCGCTGGGGACGGTTGTGTATAGACACAGTCACCGCCCCATTGGGGAAGCCGACTGTGTTTATACACAGTCGCCCCCAGCAATGGGGGTCGACTGTGTTTATACACAGTCGCCACCAGCAATGGGGGTCGGCTGTGTATAAACCAGTCGGCCGCCCCACCCTAAGACGCCGCCTCTCAACAAAACGCGGCTCAGGAAAGCGCGTGGCCGCCCAACCCTTAGGTTGGCACGCGGCCCGAGGCACGACTTCGGTAGATTGTTTTTAAATTATAAATAAAAATAAAATGCTTTCTTTTATTAATATTTAATATTATTTATATATAATATTAAAATATTATTATATATATATATATATATATATTAATCATTAATATATATATTTATTTTAAATATATATATATATATATATATATATATATATATTAAAATGATTGTGTAACAATAATAGCATATTTTAAATGGAAAGATTTTAAAGTATTATGTGATAGATGAGATTATAAATTTTAAAAAATTGAATTGATTAATGTCATGTTTTAAATGGAATTGAGAAAAATTTAGATCAATATGCAATAGCCAAAATAAAAGGATTTATTTTAAGATGTCATATTTTGATTGAACAAATATTGGAATTATAAGTAAGGTATTTAATGGCGAAAATAATTGATTCTTTTAAAACAATATGTTTTGTATTATAGAAGTAAATATTTATTTAACATTATTTCAAATGCAATTAGAAAAGAGAATGTTGGTTTAAGTTTCATACCTTGTCTGAAAGAGACGTTGAATCAATTTGTTGTGCAATAAATTATTGAATGAAATGGATCTAAAATATCCAAATTTAGTTTATTTCCAAGCGCAATTGCTTTATGTATTATTCCTCAGTGTGCATGTTTGGGGAAGTGGCTTAAGTGGCTTTATTATGTAAGTCTTCCAGATGGTGTTTTCAGTGGGTTGTCGTATTGTGTTTGTCAACCTATCATGAATTCCTTGGGTAGTGCATGGTGTCTCGTCAGTATTTTTCTCGGTTTCCACGAACGGGGATGTTTTGTGCCTCCTGTTAGTGTTTCTTAGATCAAATTAGACAATAAAGAACTCAATAGAATTGCAACATACAAGACAATGAACACAACAAGATACCCTGGGAAAACCCTCCTCTTGAGGGAGAAAAACCCAGCAAATGATCTCTTCTATAATGTAGAACAACTAGCAGAAATCTGCTTACAACTCAGGCCCAGCAATGGCCAATGAAGAATGTAATGAGGTCGCACCTCTCCTAGATACACAAGATACAAATGAATATCTTCTTCCTTGAAATCGGACTGCTGCTGCAAATGCGAATTCTACTCTTAATGATAAATGCGAACTTGCTTGAGATGGAATGATTACAATGACAAAGTGACCTTGCCTTTATACAAGTGAGGCGCCTCTTCACTTAGGTCGGCTCACATAAAGGAGTCACAATAAAATAATAAACATAATAAAGTCGACCCTTTGCATTTATATTATTTGTTTGATATAAATTAAATAGCCTAGAGGCTATACATTTAATTTATTCTTTTCTTCTTGGGAAGTGCAGACCAAAGCTACTCAATAACATCAACACTCCCTCTCAGCTAGGGATGAACTTCCATCTGCACAAGACACATCATATTAGAATGAAAACAAAATAGAATATCACCTCCACGTGATATTAACCATTATGGCTACTTCCATAGATGGTATAAAGTCATCACGGATTCCCTCACGTGATGTTGTCATGGAGTCACACACATGACATCCACCATAGCTTCTCCCAGAGGGTGGAAACAAGGGCTTACACCTCAACTCTCTCTCATCAGAGAATTGCATTATCAAGGGCTTACACCTCAACTCTCTCTCAACAGAGAATTGCATTATCAAGGGATTTCACCTCGAACTTCTCTCAAAGAAGAACTCATTAAACAAAGGAACACTGATACTGAGAAGGGATTTCACCTCGAACTTCTCTCAAAGAAGAACTCATTAAACAAAGGAACACTGATACTAAGACTCCCTCTCGATCCTGGCTTCAGAGATTGCAAAGGAGACTTCTGGAGATGCACTCCCTCTAGCCATCAACTCAGTCCCTCTAGTGTTTACTCCCTCTTGATCATTTCTTTGGTTGACATGACTTCTTCACAAGATGCCTCAAGCTTTTCATCACTTAAGTAATCTCTTATCATCTTCTTCCCCCTAAACCTGTCCAGGAAGCATTTTAGATAGAGATTACTAACAGTCCATAATTATCCAAAGAAATATCAAGATTAGAATTGTACAAGTTATATCATGAATGAAATTTTTCCAAAGATCTTATGCTAGTGAACACAACACAATTCAAGAGAATCTACTATCTCTCTTAATTACAAGATCCAAAGAAAATGATATAACTCAGCAACTAAAGAATACTTATCTTTTTAACTGTTCCGATAGGTCTAGATGCTGGACATAGTGTGATACATTGTACTTGAGCTCGGATCAGTCTGTACCCTTCACAGTTTGAACACAATGACGACCTGGAAGGTACACTAACTTCAAGAGATATCTCCAACCATTAATGTAGTTCAATGATTGCAAGCTATGACCCCAAGCTTGATCATCATTTCTTCATTCGGTAAGACTTTGATATCCAACCTTTCCAGATGCAGAATGCTAGATTCTCAGGATATCTCAATGTAAGAGCCTCTTAATAATTACAAAAAAAACAATTCATGAACATTATTCAACCATGCAATACTTATCTCATGGATTTCAAAAAAATCTCCTGAGTAATAGATAATTAATTTATTAATCATGACATGTCTTTCTTTCAATTTCTCAGAAGAGCTAATCTCAGCAAAACCAAAAGACAATTAACATGATCCTACTTACAATGATCACTATTTACTGGTCACACATAATCCTAAGTAAATAATGTCAGAAATGCATAACTCAACAAATTTGAATTTTAGCCTAGAATAGTAAATACAATAAAAAAACAAAGAGTACTTATCTCTTAATTGATTTTGATAAAAGCTAGTCACTGCACTCAATATAATTCGTTGCTCTTGCGCTCAGATCAGTCCACAACCTTCCTACTACAGGTTCACGGCTTGATCATAGGCCCATGACCCAATATTAACAGTAACCCAATGATACATCAACACTGGGATTTGTAGTGGTGGTTGGGTAAATTTGAATATGGTCTTTGACCATTCAAATTTATCGATGCACTCCTTTTCCAGCTGCATCCCACCTAGAATGCCCAATTTTGTTCGCTGGCTTCCTTTTATTATTTTATTCTAATAGTCTCCTGAAGACACGAACAGACCTGAAGCATATCTGACAGGATAGGAAAATCTCTTGGCATGCAATGTCCCCTGACATTTTATATTCAAGAAATCAGCTCCCGTCAATAACTCCTTCTAATCGAGATTACCACGCTCAAGCCTTCCTCCAATAGCTTGTAACATGGCAGATCCTTGGCTTCCAGTTTCCACGTCACATCTTATATTTGGACGGCACTAAAGGAACTTAGTTTTTTTTCTTATTACACTGCTCCCTCATGAATTCAAAACTCCTGACAAATGTATTTTGAAACAGCTTGAATATGTTTAAGATAGATAAGCCCCGACTCTTCTTGTCTCGCGCGGTGGTTACCCAACAAGATTAAAAAACATCACCGGCATTAATTCTCACAAGTTGGCATCAGTTATAGTAAGCTGCTCCCGATTATTACACACAACCGACGCATGTAGAAACCTCCAATGGAGTCAATAATTCCCACGATTTTCTATTCTTAGTATTAGGCGGCTTTCAATGATATGCTCACAATTTTCTTGATTTTTTTTTTTCTTTCAGCATCAGAACTTCTTCATAACCACAAGTAAAGAACCGATGGTTACATCAAATGGTATCGACAAGTCACTTGATAGATTTTACTTCATTCATTTACAGCTGAAGCTTCCCTTATTACCAATACCAATCTTATATATCAGAATACTGCTTAAATCTGATCGGATCTTGCTTAAACCCGCTCTGATACCATGTTAGTGTTTCTTAGATCAGATTAGACAATAAAGAACTCAATAGAATTGCAACATACAAGACAATGAACACAACAAGATACCCTGGGAAAACCCTCCTCTTGAGGGAGAAAAACCCAACAAATGATCTCTTCTATAATGTAGAACAACTAGCAGAAATCTGCTTACAACTCAGGCCCAACAATGGCCAATGAAGAATGTAATGAGGTCGCACCTCTCCTAGATACACAAGATACAAATGAATATCTTCTTCCTTGAAATCAGACTACTGCTGCAAATGCGAATTCTGCTCTTAATGATAAATGCGAACTTGCTTGAGATGGAATGATTACAATGACAAAGTGACCTTGCCTTTATACAAGTGAGGCGCCTCTTCACTTAGGTCGGCTCACATAAAGGAGCCACAATAAAATAATAAACATAATAAAGTCGGCCCTTTGCATTTATATTATTTGTTTGATATAAATTAAATAGCCTAGAGGCTATACATTTAATTTATTCTTTTCTTCTTGGGAAGTGCAGACCGAAGCTGCTCAATAACATCAACACTCCCTCTTAGCTAGGGATGAACTTCCATCTGCACAAGACACATCATATTAGAATGAAAACAAAATAGAATATCACCTCAACGTGATATTAACCATTATGGCTACTTCCATAGATGGTATAAAGTCATTACGGATTCCCTCACGTGATGTTGTCATGGATTCACACACATGACATCCACCATAGCTTCTCCCAGAGGGTGGAAACAAGGGCTTTCACCTCAAATCTCTCTCAATAGAGAATTGCATTATCAAGGGCTTACACCTCAACTCTCTCTCAGCAGAGAATTGCATTATCAAGGGCTTGCACCTCAACTCTCTCTCAACAGAGAATTGCATTATCAAGGGATTTCACCTCGAACTTCTCTCAAAGAAGAACTCATTAAACAAAGGAACACTGATACTGAGACTCCCTCTCGATCTTGGCTTCAGAGATTGCAAAGGTGACTTCTGGAGATTCACTCCCTCTAGTGTTTACTCCCTCTTGATCATTTCTTTGGTTGACATGACTTCTTCACAAGATGCCTCAAGCTTTTCATCACTTAAGTAATCTCTTATCATCTTCTTCCCCCTAAACCTGTCCAGAAAGCATTTTAGATAGAGATTACTAACCGTCCATAATTATCCAAAGAAATATCAAGATTAGAATTGTACAAGTTATATCATGAATGAAATTTTTCCAAAGATCTTATGCTAGTGAACACAACACAATTCAAGAGAATCTACTATCTCTCTTAATTACAAGATCCAAAGAATAAATAAATGGTAGTGCATGGTGTCTCGTCAGTATTTTTCCCGGTTTCCACGAACGGGGATGTTTTGTGCCTCCTTGGTTTAGGAGTGGACTATGTGAGTTATGTCTCCTTGTAAGGAGTGAGTTTGATATTTTGTTACCTCCAATGTTGGAGAGGGTTTGAATTTATGTCGCCTCCTAAGAAAGGCATGGTCGTGATATCTTGTTTGTTGCACCTTGGTACCCTTGATGTTTGGTTGGTATGTGTGTGTTGTCAAGTAGAAGAGTGGCTTCCATAGGGGCCAAAGCCCGGAAGAGGTAAGATTGGGTAACCTTCGGAAGTGGTTTAATCAAGTGATAACTAAAACAATACTTAGAAGATTAAAACTAACTTCTCACTAATCAAGATAATTATGCCTCACTCATGGACCCAAGTGCTAGGTTAGGCTTGGGATGGGTGGGAAGGCCGGGAACGGCAAGGTCATCTATCTTGTCTGTACGAAAGGTATTTGATTCCGCATTAGTAAGTATGAGGGTCGGGGATCGGTTTGAGGCCACCATCTTGACGATCTGCAGTGGGTAACTCATGACGAGCTGTGTGATGACACTCTGTCTAGGACAACAGTTGGTTTTTTGATTTTGCATTAGTTAAGTATGAGGGTCGAGGATCAGTTAAGGCCACCATCTTGACGATCCGCAGTGGGTAACACATGATGTGTTGTGTGATGATACTTTGTGTGACCATAGTTGGTACTTGTTTATTGTGGGTATGGTTTCCGTAACATACCTGATGTGACCATGGTTGGTGTTTGATTCTGTGTGTAAGGTTCTCGTAACATACTTGATCTGCTTTATTTCTGGAAGCAATGTGACTATGTAGTGTTGTACTTGCATGGTATTTGAGTTGTACTTGAGTTGTACCTTGGGATGTACTTGTGTGGCATGTAGTTGGGCATGTCAGTTTGGTTCAGTTTTGTTTTAGCCTGTGTCTAGAGGTGTTGGTCTTGGTTAGGATTCCTTGTTACTATCTCCTAGCACGGGGGGTGGGCCTTTGGGTTCCACTTGGTTGGGTGGCGTGCACCTAAATCTGTTGGGCTTTCTTCTTGTTCTTGTGGACGAGACTTCCAATTAGAGAGCTCGTTGGATTCAGTATCAGTTCTTGCTTTATTTCTTTTCAGTTGTTCTTGTATTATTTTACCCCTCAGTTGTAATTGTAATTATGTTTATTGGACTTGCCTCATTCGGGGAATGAGTGTTGTAATCTTATTATTTAATTTGGATAAATTGAATTGAAAGTTATCTCTTATGCTTGATGTAATTCATCTTATTGGAATGTATGTGTTTAATTTATTTAGTAATTAAATGACATGGTTTAATTCATGTTTTTTGTTGAGGTTCTATATAACCTTTGTCTCGTAACCTTAGAGGTTGTTGGCAGTGGGTAGTGAACTTGCTTATTAATTGTACTTAAAAAAATAAAAATAGCCTGTTTAAGTAGTTGTTTGCAACTTCCTCTAGGGTTGCGTGGCGGGGCGTTACAAAAAGTTTGTTGGATCAAAGATAGAATAAAAGAAGAAAGTGAGACAAGGTTGCTTGATGACACTCGATGGTCCACTATCAAATAAGAAATTTTTACTTAATATGTTTATACTTTGGTTTTAATTTTTTTTTTCACTTTGTTAAGACTTTTTTTTTTTAATTTTAATTTTTTAAGTTTGCTTGTAGATATGTTTTCTCAATCATATCACTTATTGTGGTGTAATCAATATGTGGATATAGACTTTCTTAGCCTTGGAGAGATTAATGAGACTTTTGGTAGCATGCTTGATCAAATGAGGCAAGCAATTTGAGTCAAGGATCCTGGATTACAATTCTATGAGGAGCATATCAAGCGGAACACAATAAACACCCCACTTCATATGGCTGCCTAAGCTATTAATCCCAAGTGGTATGCAACTAGACCTAGTCAAGTTCTTCGTTCTAAGGATGATGAAATAATGAAGGGGTTTATAAAGGCCCTTCATAAGATGTATAGCATTGAGGATTCATGCTTACTTCAAGAGCAATGGCTTTAGTTTTCTGATCTTTAAGCTTCTACATTCAAAAAACCAATAGCTAGGATGGTTAGGGTTCCTATTGCACAAAAAACCCTATTGGATGGTGGAAATTTCATGGGAAAGACACCGGAGTGAAGCAACTCGTCATTTGTCTATTCGCACATATTGCTAGTTCTTCTATTGCAAAGAGGAATTGGTCCACCTATGACTTCATCCACTCAATAGAGAGGAACAGGGTTACCTCTAGACAATTAGAGAAGCAAGTTATAGTTTATAGTGCTTTGAGACTTCAAGATCAATAAACTACTAAGTATTGACAAACTTTGGCAACACGTTGGGATGTTGATCATGAAGATCTTAGGAAGAATGAAGAAGAGAAGGTGCAATTAAACCCATTGGATGGGACACAACTTCAGCAACAAAGTGACATAGATAGCTCTTTTGATATTGATAGCTCAAATGAGGCATAGTTGTACTTGTAGTAGTACTATACTTTTTCAAGCTGCTGTTTATAAAAAACTTCTAAGTTTGAACAATGAAATCGGAAATTATTGTTGTTAGTGTTATATCATTAGCTATGAATCTGAATCATGACATTTTAATTGCTATTATACTACTGTCGCTACTGTCAGGATATATTTATTGCTAGTGCTACTATACTGCTGTCTCTGTCTTAATTTTGATGTCATGTTACTCAATATTAAACTTGTAGAAACTTGAGTATTCCTATGCGTGTGTGAATATATATACTGCCGTTCCCCAACTGTGCCCTAGAAAATGGCCACCAGACTTCCATCCCACAATCCCCGTCTCTGGAATACCATGTGACAGAGATATTTCCTAAGCCTTTGAGCCGAGTAAAGTTAACTAGGTTAAAAAAAACAGAGTATATAAAATACATCTTTACAATAGATTGATTTAAAAGAATTCCCTTTAATAAAATTACTAATTTTTGAGGAATATTAATGGAGTAAGAATACATGTTCCACCTCCTCACTTCACTAATGGCCTGGAAATCCTCTTATAAATAAAATGATTCTATAGTACCTTTTTCTTAAAACATTCCACGAATCCATTAGAACATAAATTACCAGATAATCTAGTACAGATACATCCATGCCATATCATTTCTGGAAGGTCCCTGGAATGTGCCGTCTCACACCCATATTCTAGTAACTGAGATTAAAATCTTGTAAAATATTACATAGAAAATCTTAGAACTTATCTAGAAAATGACAAAAAACTTGTAAAATATTGAAGAACATGTTATCTTCAGTTAAGACGATTTTAGTCAAAACAATATTATATAGGTTCTAGAACAATTTTAATAATTTTTTAAAAAGAAAAAAAAATACCAAGCATGCCAAAATTGGCGGGAACCACGAAAAAATCCCTGTATTTTAGCAATAAAATATTGTATTCGAAAGCAGTACCAAAATTCCTGCCTTAAGTTGGATAGTGGAGTTGGCTTGGGCCATGGGTTTGCTTCCCACTGGTTCCAGGTTCGACTCCAAGGCTCGGGCTTACCAAATGCATGCAGTTTGCGGGCTGTTGCATGCATCCCTAGGGGACTAGTCTCACCTCAGCTCACCCCGTAAAGGGAACGCGTTGGGCTAAGTCGCGGGGACACCCTTGGGTTACCCAAATAATTAAATAAAAATAAATAGAAAATTCCTGCCTTACGCAATAAAATAAAATTCAAACTGGTCATGTTCTAGCACATCTGTTCACTACGCTCACATATTGCCACAACTTTGCACTTATCACAAAATAACTTCATGCATAAATGTTGCACAATTTGTGACACCTTGCAAAAAGTTGCACTGCAAAAACCTGTATTATACTATGACTAACATCTATGCAATTGTAACCTAACAAATGCTTTATATATCCCCTTAGTTAAAGCATTTAGCAACCTTAGCCCTCTAAGTTGCTTGCATTCTGCATACAAACAAGAGGCCCCAGCTCTGCATTTCCTTTGGCTTAACGTCTAATCTTACCACTCAAGAAGCACACCGCAGCAATTTTTTCTAGTCTTAATCCAAAAAAAAAAAACATTAAGTGCTACAAGTCTATCATGACAAGCATAATGATAGCCGTGCTCAAAAAAAAAAAGCTCAAACAAACTTAAAATATAGTTGCACATAAATAGTTGGAGAGGATGATAGGTTCTTTTTTCAAACAAATATGTCATTGATAGAAAACTTTATATATAAACTATGACTCAGGGCAATAAAAATCAAGAAGTGAAGTTGTAAGGTTTGAGAGAGAGATCAGCATTTACTCTCTCCAAAAGAGAAAACCATTTTATATACACAGCACAAACAAAACAAAACAAAAATCCCTCAATCTGGAGGCCTTCTTTTATGCTAAACAACACTCAACATACACAAGAAGGAACAACATGCACAATAGCAATTTTACCACAACAAGAACAAAATACGGTAGGTAGAAAATAATGATCATTTTGGATTGGAGGATCACTCGCTCTTTTTATTTACATTCTCATGCTTTTCATTTTTTATTTCTATTGTTTAATTTTAATTTTCATCTCATTTTAGTATATATATATTAGTTTAAAATTTTTAGCTTTTGCACAGTTTTTTTTTTGTTTCTTCTTTTAAGTTGTGTGACTTTAAAATACAGAATTCTTTGTAACTCTTCATGGAAAATGATTTAGCACATTTTAAAATCTTAATAGATATTCTCTTCATTTTAGCCTCTTTACGTTGCCATTTCTTTCAGCACAAAAGCATTTAGTGACCCACAAAGAAGAAAGAACCACATAGCCATCAAGGAAATCAATCTTATAGCCTCAGGCCATATCATTTGGAGCATTTCGATGGAATACAATAAAAAGATTTTGAAAGTACAATCAAAAAGAAGGAGAAAATGATGAGTAATAGCAGCTAACATCAAGAGCACAACCATTATATACATCCAAAAAGGAAGTAACAAATTTGACTCGTTAAAGAAGATTGATTCTTGCATCTCAATGAGATGAAATCTTCCTTTCATGTTCAGAATCATTTTGTTCTCAATTGGCCCAATATGTTGTTGAATAAACCTTTGAAGTTTGAAAGTCTGAAAAATTGAAAATGAATATAAGACACATTATTTGTTTTGTAGGGCCCTATCCCCCTAAACAGCAACAACATGACAGCTGTTTAAGCTCTTTGCTTTCAAGGTTAAACACAAATTATATTTTGATGGAGCCTCAAAGTCAAATCCCAAAAAAGTTAGCATAGGAGATATCTTGATGAAGTGAAATGGGAAGCTCATTCAACCTGTTAGCAATTAGTTGGGAAATAAACCAACAATATGTTGCCTGATATAAATGAAGGTTGTGTATTAGCAAGGGAGAATAACTTAACCAAGCTAATAGTTTAAGGCAACACAATGGTAATCATCCAGCACCTCATAAATACAAGAAAAGGGATTTGTACAATGAGTTGGATACGAGAAATTTTAATATCCCATCTCAGAACAACTCAAGATTTGTTCTAAGAAATCCAACTGCAACACAGTAGCACCTGGGCAATCTCTTTCGAGAAAAATACAGTACCAGATAAAAAAGGGATTCCAAAAATCTTGGGGCATTAAAAACTCACAAACAGATTAACAGATTTCTTTTATAAATATTAAATACCTTATTTTGAATAATAACATCTTAAAAGAAAGTCATTGTTTTATCCCTTGGTTTATTACCTAAGTCAGTTACTTTGCATCCCCCCTAATCTCACTCCCTCCCATATTTGCACCCCCACGCATATATCCCTTAGAATAATAATTGCTTTTGAATTCTCTAATGACCACTTACTTGCAGCTACCTTATCACCACCGATCGGCAAAATTAAATTAAATTTTCCATCCTTTGCCAAACCACCTACACATGTTTCGACACCCCTATCCTTAAAAACACTTGCACAATCCCTGTGGGACTTCCCGTTCTTTTGCATTTTACTTTGAAGTAATACTTCAAATACCCTAATCACAAATCCAAGACACTTGGCTTAAAATACCAAACATCACATACTGACAATTTAGCAACTCTTCATACCAATGCAGGTGACAAAAGGGGGTGATTTCCAACCAAAAGTGTATGGCCTATGTTAGAGGATATGACCAATGAAAATTAGGGGCTCGTCATATGCTCAGCATATCATTCATATCTCCACCTTCACAAAATCAGTATGATGTCCCCATTACCAGTTACCAGATCTAGGTCAAATCCAGCCGAATCCCAAATTTTTGGGCAGGCTGGATTTCTGATACAGTTTGGATTCATCAATTCCTATAGAAATTTGACGGAATATTTCTGAAAATTCAGGATTTCCAATTTTATTTGGCCTCCTGAATGCATCAAAGTTTCTGAACCTGGTAACTATGCCATTTACACAGGTCTGCTGTTTTTGTTTAAATGAATTTTCAAGAAAGAATAGAGCAGCTCTTCATGAGTAAATAGGAACTGATAGGTGGAAATGAGCATTCTTTATATAAATTATATTTGACTTCCCACCTGGCAGCACACATATGCATGAAGGATCAATGATATCCCAGCTAATTCAGCTCCTCCAAAAAAATTCCCACCTGAATACACTATTCCAGAAAAGAATGACCCTACTATGGCAGATTTCATCCCAACTCATCAAAACATCCCATCGCAATTATTGCAAATTGGGATACAATTTTCCATAAAATGCGGTCCCCAAAGAGCCTATGTTTACTTTCTTAATCTATAAAAGGTGAAGAGGACTATTGCATATATAAATGTCTTCACACAGGTCATAAGCCACTCCATATCCACATGAGAGTGCAAAAGGGCACCAACAAACAGAGCATCAGCTGGACACAGAGAAACAAATAGGAGGCATGTGTTATGGGAGAGGAGATCACAGCCCATGTATAACACTCAAGGAAAGGAGCCTATAAATTCTGAGTTACCCACTGACTCCCAATCTGCTGTTCTGTCAAAAAGATATAGGCTTCTAACTCTTTCCTCAAATTCAGCTTTCAGGAATGTCACAAACTCAAATATGGGAAGAGTTCTAAACCCTTTTGATTTGTTTAACAAGCGCTGCAGTTTCAATTTAGTCTTTTCAATCTCTCCTGGTTTTGTTTGTGGTATATGATCCCTTTTGAACCCACCCTTTCTGCTATTCTCGCTGCTGGCCCTACTAGCACTTTTCCTAGGACAGAAAACTCCTAAAGAAATCCCTTCCAATTGCTAGTTGATAATCTCTTTGGCCAATATCTATGGCAGTCTCTGTCAACTGGCCCAAAATATACAAGAAAAAGGTGTAGACATTGCCCTCCTCCGGCAGTGTATCTCTTCTGCTTAACCATATTCAGTGGCAAAAGGAAAATCAGGCTTTATTATAGAACTGCATGAGAACCCAAATGGAGAGTCATAATTGGCTAAGGATCAGCCACCAATGCTTGCTAAACAAACAAGTGGCAAGTAGAGAAATCTTAATAGAGGAAAAGACAAAAGGCACCTTGCTGAAACCCTACAGAAAAAGGCTCAGCAAAATCCCATAAAAATTGACCAAATGGCCTACTCCAAACCTTTTCATCATGGTAATCTGCACTTCAACAGGGATAACATCCCTGACAGTATTCCTCTTGCCAACCCAACTCAAGGAAAATAGTTGCACCAGAATACTGAAAGATGACAGCCTTTCTTCCACGTAAAAAATTTCAACACCCATAAAGTGAAGAAAAAATGCATCCTGACAGCCCTCTAAATAGAACTGTATAATACATATCTTAAAATTATAAGGCTTAGTTCCTTGCATTTGGCACTTTATACTTTTATACGCTTCACTTTTAAGGTCTACTATGTAATGCTGCTCTTCAAAAGCATTTTTCATAGCTAAATGCTTTTGTCCCATGGCCTCTTTTTTCTGTTATTTTTTGTAATGTTTCTCTGTCATTAATATATTGTTATCTTTAATCAAAAGAAAAACAACTTAGTAATGGTTAAATTTATTCTTCAACATAAATCCATTTGCTTGAATTAGGTATGGAAATGATTTTAGAAGGCTTACTGCAATGATTGATTTTGTATGGAAATAAAGTTAATAAAAACGTATCATTGCTGAGGCTATTTACTTAAAATACAGTTTCAGTTTTACAGGTTATAAAAGGAAAAATATGGTTGCAGAAATTGCACATAATTAGAAACTCAAACCCACTAATCTGCCGGAAAGTACTGTCTTTAGCACTAGTTTCTTAAATGTGGAGATGTTAATCGTAATTATGCACAGGACTCACCTCAACTAGATGGAGATTTGAAGCACGACTCAAGAGAACAAAAGCAAACTCCCCAATCTGAGCCAGGGAAATGCCAACCTGAAAAATGATTGAATTAAAAGAACATCAAATGGCTAAAAGATTAAATTTTGTAATAATTTTACACCAGATATAGTTAGTTAATATGCAGAGATCAAAGCGAGGTATGTTTCTTACAAGGAAGGAAGTCCTGATGCTGTATTGAAAACCCTTCACAACAACAGTAACTACAACTGTCTTTGCAATGATTACCAAAATCACAGATGCTAACAGTACATCTATATGATTCCACAGAAACTGTACATGAATAAGCATGCCAATACTGGATAAAAAGAGAGCAGCAAACAAATTACGTATGGGCTCAACCTGTCAATAAATGAAGACTTGCAATTAGAAAAGTTTTGATAAGTATGTCGGCAGCAATATTTAATATGTTCAAAATTATAGCCTCAAAAGCTTTATAAAAATAAAGAAATAAGAGACTGATAAATCGATATCTCAATTTTTCTTGTTAAGATGGTTGTAAACTTATCACTGACCACCAACTGTATATTACTTCACAACATGCAGAATAAAATGCATCCACACAATCTACCAAATTATTATTTGCATGATTTATTTACAGTAAACAGAAATAAAGAAATGCTTAGTTACACATAAGTTAAAACAAGTGAAGCATTCCCAATAGTTTCATTGATTCAAAAGGAAGCTATTAAGAAAGAGAATCAAAACAGATAAAGAAAACTTTAGTTCATAAGCCTGTCTGTCACCATTAGGACTGAGCATCGAGTAGTATCCTCACAATAGGAGAAATAACAGACACAATGTCATCTATATCTAATAGATGCAGACTCGAAAATTGCATGCACCTCAGATGTGATAATTGTAGTTTACCTAAACTAAAAGTACAGTAAAACCAGCAACATAGTTGTAGTACAGAAAGAAATATGAACAACAATGCAAATAGACAATAAACAGTATTACTGATTGTGTTAACAGTAACAGAAAAGTACACCACCATAAAAACTGAGGGGAATGGGCATGTGAGAGCTCATATTTGAAATCTAGGCCATGGCAGAATCCTATTGAGCCTTCTAACTATAGTTTTGGACAAAATTCAGTACAACATATTAGTTATTACACAAAACTATCGGGCGAAACTGACCCATGCTGTTTTCCTCTTGTGGAATCTAGATCAGCGCTAGTAGAATGGTATTGAATTGTTTAAAAAAAAATTATTTCTTCTCACTTCTTCCACCAGCTCTAGAAAATCAGCTTTGATGAAGACCCAAAATGATTGATAGAGCAAGGCCAAGAAAGCATCTGAACCTGGCACAATGTCTTTGTTAGATGAGAAGACAACTTCTCTCAGGGTTTGTTCCTTTCTTTTTGCAAAAAACTGTGCATTAGGGAGGATCTGCAAATTTAGATTATCTCCTCTTGATTCTTACACTACTCCTATAAATCAGTTTTGATGAAGTCCCAAAATGAGTGTGAGAACAAGACCAAGACGCCAACTGGACCTGGCGTTTTGTCCTTGTTGAATAAGAACACAATTTCTCTTAGCTCTTGTTCCATAATTTTTTGAGGAGGTTGTTGTAATATCTACCCCTAATTTGGAGCGATATTTTTTTTTCGATAACTCAGTTTGACACATGAAGCATTTTGTCAAACAGTTTGCAACTCACATCCATTGAACTCAGCAACATATATTGAATGATTTCAATTTGTAAACTCATACATTGCAGCAACAGAAATATAGACTCTTTTCAGATAAATAACAATTGCAACTGTAGACCAGTTCTAACTCTTTCAAGGTATCATTTCAATTGCTAAGTTCACACAATACAAATGAATTTAATACTGAACCATATATCTGTATTTCTGAGCATTAAAATTACCAGGACTAACAGGTTCAGATCTTTAAGTAGATTCTGTAGTAACAAATTCCAATTTGCAAAGCCTAATACACTAGGCAACCTTCCTGAGATGTCACAAATGGTAGAACAGCAACATACAAGAATATTTCAGTCTGAAATACAAAGGGTTTGCATCACTACTCAAACCTGGAAGTTATCATGCCCAGATGACCTAATCTTGCATTGAGGCGGCCCTTAATGAGACCCCACGATTTGCTGATTGCTTCCCCAGACCAATATACAGTCAGGTACTGAGAACAGGTCGCTGGTTTGCTACAGAAATCACACCCAGCATGTAATAAAGTCTGAAACAGCAATGGTGGCGACTGTATGAGCAGGTCTGCACTTAATAAACCCTCAGGGCTCACTGCTGAGTTCCCACGACCTCCAATAATCTGTATCTGCAGCTTCAGGTATGATGGTGCTAGGGTTTGGGTGTTACACTCTCTCCATTGATAGCCCACGACCCTTTGAAATGCATCCATTGTCAAGGGCAACTGAGGTAATGGATTAAATATGCACCATACACAAACTCACGCCTTCAGGTGTTTGTCACGCCTCATGAACAACTCCACACCCATGCTGGAATATGAATAACACGCCCAAACTGGAGTATGAATCACAACATTCACTTGGCAATATGGAAAAGCAAGACCAGCACCTAACTGAGTTTGGCGCCTAGAGCAGATTTGCAGATACCCTCAAAACTGAATAATAAACTCCACCTTAAATACACTTGGAATGTTAAATCGATTATCTCCAAAAATATGCTAATGAAGCACAAGCATAGACTCAGAATGAATCTATCAGCTATCACCCAGAGAGGATTTTTCACCACCATGGATGATATTCTCCAAGAGGAGTTTCGTCCTCCAAAAGTTTGAGATGAACCAAGGTTCAATCTCTAGAACCAAAAGGGTTTCCATTAGAGAAATAGAATAAACTCAACATGCCCAAATGAGCTCTCATAACCTCCTTTTATTTCCTGCTAAACACTCCAGAAGCTTCTATTTAAAAATTCACTTTTTAATTTAAACTCCCTTTTAGCACCGAAAATGACCTTTTAATTAAAATAATGGTAATTTGACATGCAAGGTCCCTGTTTAATACAACCATGATTTAAAATATTTCATCCCGGTTCTAACAAGCTATAACACTCAGGTGCTTTTTAAATATTTTAAATAATATTTAACAACCTTAGTAAAATAATTAAAATAAAGCCATTAATATACTCATTTTGCAGAAACTATCGGAATGCAACAGAATCGAAAACTAATTGCACTAGAGTGATCCTAATGAAGAATAATGATGAATGGAGCTAGTCAAGTGACCTCTCTCGAAGAATCTTGGAGCCCAAACAAGAAGCTGGAAATAACATCTAAAAGCATCGTAGAACTCCTCTACACCATCTGAGCTCACTGGCAACCTCAAATTACCACTCTGATCAGGCAGACACAAACCCAAAAAGAGATCTCCAACTATATATCAAGAAAACCCTAAAATGGGGACATTACAATTGTGCACTTCTAGTAATTGTGTCCATCTTAGCGAGATTCTTAAGCATGGCTATTTGGGGCTGATGTGCTTGTTCAGTAGGAGACTCATCTTTGAGGAGATTCTCAAAGTATTGAATGGTGCAATCACCAATTTCAAGAATTGTGGCTATAGCCTAATCATTCCTAATCCTAATGGAAGGCTAAGCGATCATGTGTTGATTGTTGACAAATGATTTGTGCAAGAATGCAGTATCTGCATCTCCTTGCAATTTCTCCAACAATCTCTAATGCCAACAGTGTTCTTCCCACTATTAAAGAATGCTATACCATTGATGATTTCTTCCTCCACGGTCATTGCATCTGTGAACTTTAGATCTCTTGCTCATTTTTTCTGTTTTACATGGGTTCTTACATCTTCAACCATATTTGTGAAAATTTGTATATTGTATTTCCTCAGATTTATTGTCTTTCAGACCACAATTGAGCTACTTTGAATGAAATCAAATATTTGAGCTAATGTATGTTGTCCCCAACTCCAAATCCAATCATTGAGAATAAAATCTCTATCCTTAGAGGATTCAAATGCTGCGATGAAGAAAAACCTAAGTTGTGCTGGTTCTAGTACGGGATCGGGTATGGGTACAAAATACGGCTACGCTGGTATGGCAATTTTTTTTTTCCTTGTGTACAGTTTGTTTGGGTACGGCTGTATAATATATGCAAAAAAAATAAAAATATACGAAATTGTAAATACATTTGATAGTATGATACAGTATACTTCATCAATCATCAATCATCAATTCATCATTGAATCATTGATCAATGGTAGTGATGAAAATAAATGCCAATTGATAGTTCAAACTTTCAATATTATGTAATATCATATATGTCTAGAGTCATGATTCAATGAAGATCATTACAATTATAAAATTGAAATAAATACAATCAAAAATTTGTATAATTGTCTAAGACTATAAGTCTTCAATCTTCATCAATCATCAAAAGGATGTAGATCAAGTTCATCGCTTGGTTCAACATCATTTGAACCACAAGTAAATGCATTGCCACTCGTACTAGGTGAATCATGTGTAAAAAGTCTCATCATCATCATAATATGGATTAACCAACCAAGATCTTACAATGATAATAGGGATCCAACAGTAAACCATCTAGTTATTACAATATTGGATTAATGTCAATGTTTATACTGAAATGAATATTTTATAAACCCACTAAATTGACCAGGAACACTTAGGAAGCTGGTAATGAAATAGAATTTAATTTGAGACCCAAGCTAAAACAGATCACAAACTGCTGCAACAAAAAGGATGATCCTGATTGATATATGGCTCAAACTTAGTATAGGTATGACCTGAACAAACTGACAAATAAGTTGTACAGAGGTGTTTAAATGCATCAAATCAGTCAAAAATAGGTTGCTACCCTCCTAGAAACTCGGATGCTTCTTCTAGAAATTGTTACAGACTATTGCACATACGAGATTAACAATTTTTGCACAAGCATATTAATTTCAGTGATTCAAATTAACAATCTTTGCCGGGGAGCGCCCAGGCAGCCACGGGTTCCCTGTGGGTCTGCTCCCAATGGACCCACAGGGGACCCAGGGCTGCCTGGGTGCTCCTGGGCGCTCCCCAAGCTGCTCCCCTAGAGATGGCAAACAAGGACCAAGATGGAAATGCCATTATATTAAAAACATGGTCATGAATACTCAAACATAACCATATTTTCAATCAATCAATAAAATTTCAGTGCATGAAGACGTCTTGAGCCTTTTTATTGTTTCCCTCATACTAGTATCTATTTGGGCTTTCATAAGAAAATTTCTACTTCTTAAAAACTTTTAAAATTTCATGCACAAAATAGAAAATTACAAGTCTATTAATGCACTTTTTAAATTCTTTTAGTGCCCAGAGAGTGCCCCAGATGCCTCAGGTTCTCTGTGGGTACCTGGATAGAACCCGGGGCATTTGGGGCACTTCCAAGCTGCTCCCAGGCACTCCTGAACTGAGACACTCCCAAAGCGGGCAAGGTTGCCCAAATAGGAGAACCTAGTAACAAAGGGCTAATTCTTATTGTTACCACCATTTTTTAAGAAGGTTGTGAAACCCAGTCATAGAGACATCAAACAAATTCTGCAAGGCTAAGCCACAGTCATTGAAAGGTCGTGTGGGTCTTTGAGTCCAAGTTTTAAATTCAAGAGATAATCGCCACTAAATTGCAGATACCACATTGTAAGCTGGGCAGACTGGGAGTATCACAAGAGGTAATTGGTTATAGAAGTGATATAATAATGAACACCATCCCTCAAACCTCTGCTGTGTGAACTACAATAACACACAAATTATAAGTCACATGAAAATTATTAGGGCAAGTTTCGATAAGTTTTGGCATCCAGTTTGGTCAAGACATCATCTGTTATTTATTTGGATCGGATTTTATGTCAAGAATCTCTCTCGCAGCCCTAAACCAAGAAGATTTGAATACTGCCCAGGCACGACCAACAGCAACTGGTGGAACAATAAGGAACGATTTTTGGAGGTCGCCATTTCATGTGAATGCCTGTAGTGTATGTTCAAGGGGGTCATGGAAATAAACTGAGGTATTTCAAGACCACTGCATACCTTAAATAAAGTGCAAACATCTCCATAAGATAGTGCTACCAATCAATTATGTAGTTGTGCTTGTTAGGTTTTCATGATCGGATATCTTAAAACAGAAAGTACTTAGAAAATGCAGCACATAAGACAAATAACACAGCAAGGTACCCTGGGAAAACCCTCCAGCCCGAGGGAGAAAAACCCAGCCAATATATCTCTTATATATTGATTGAATAAGAGCAGAAATCTGCTTACGACTCAGACCTAATACAAGGCCAAACTTGATACAATGAATAAGAGCAGCTCTCTTAGATGCAGATATACAAATGAATATGATTTTCCTTGTAATCAATCTGCTGCTACAGAAGATGATCTGCTGCTGCAGGATGAAGATCTACTGCTACAGAATGAAGGCCTGCTGCTACATAATGAACTTTTTCTCCAAGTGTGAATGTGAGAAAATGAACTTGATGAACAAATGAACGCTCTCCACCTTGTACTTATACATGTATCAATAAGGGGGTGCGTCTCGTACACCAAGAGGTCGGCCCAAGACAATAATATTTTCTCAAAAGAAAAAAAAACACGACTTTTCACAAAGTCGGCCTCATAATAATAATAATTATTTCTCATAAATAAAAGACGTGTCTCTTTGTTATTCGAGCCTCTTCACTAATTGATGTCTCAATAAATTAAATAGCCCTAGGCTATGATTTAATTTATCAGCATGAAGCAAGGGAGATCGCTGGAAGAATATGACTGACGCTGCCATTAACATCAACAGTGCTCAGTTTGGGGAAGTCACTGAAATCAAATAAGGCAATAAGAGGGACAACAGTGTCTATTAAAGGCATCAAACCAACTTTAGTATGTATTGCCGCTCCTTCCATGGGTGTTGAAAGCTTTAAAAATGTTCACTAAAAGCATCTAGCTGCTTGCTCAATATTCAGTTGGTTAGAAGACATGTATAGCAGCTGAGGGTTTAGTTGGTCCATTGTTTTTCCAGCTGGGTGGTATCTCATTCATTCCGAGTACTGTTCTATTTTTACTCAGTCCAAGCTTTCAAGACCAATCAAGTGATATAAGGACTTAGGAAGTATTAGCTGATATAACTCTAAAATTTATATAAGAATCAGTTGCTCATTGATGATCCTTGTAGCAGAATTTTATAACAGTAGTTCCTATGACAGTGATTGTTATATTCCATGCTTGAAACAGTATAGTGTAGTTATCACTGTGATGTCAAACTTTGCATTATAAATTTGTCAAACATTTATACTTTATCTTTGAGATACATATCAAAACAACTCCTGAGCAAGCAAAACAGCAAAGGTCATTACATCTGCTCCCAACCCCCCAGTAGCTACCATCCCCAAATCTAGGCCCTTGGTCTCCTCATCCTTGAGACCTACCCCCTCGTTCCCTCATCTTGAGAAGGACCCACAAGGAACTCAAGGTGCCTGGGGCAAACCCATGGGCTGCCCCTCAATCCCACTAGGGACTTCACCCTTAGTTCCCAATGAAGGATGCTTCCCCTCAACCCCACTGGAGGTTTTGCTCCCAAACCCTCATTCACTACCATCCCTAAATCTAGGCCCTTGGTCCCTGTAGTGTCCCTTACCTAGTTTGACCTAGAATTCGCTTGTTGATTAGGTTTAGGGTTTCATCTTTTCAAATATATGTTTCCTTTAACGAAGTTATCTTGGATTGAAACCTGCATTCACCATATGAACCACATTTCCACATATACATATGTTTGTTAGCATTAATATCTAGATATCCAAATATAAACATAGTCATAAATCAAGTTATGAAGACATGAGGAGTGCCCTGGGTGGATCTGCCCTGAAGCCTTCTTGTTAGGCACGGGAGGTTGTTCACCACAATCCTCCTTTCCCAACGGCTTAGTACCTGCATTCTCCACACATGGCAGTACCTCAAAAAACATTGACCCTATTAGGAGAGAAGGGAAACCTTAAGGGAACAAGGGCCTAAGGCCTACCACCTCCTATTGTAAATCCCATATCTTGGACCTATGCGGGGCAAAACCCTAGGTGGGACCCCCATCCTTCATGACCAAACCCATGCCTTAGGCCTACGGGCTTGAAGGTGGAGCTTTTAGGCAAACCACTTGGCAAATGCTTCCCCCATCCTAATAGGGTACAAACACGGAGCAGACAATCTTTGGACAGTCACTTGTGCATTTACTATTGAATTATCTATATGCATGTATCATGTTTGAGAGTATTATATGGATGCATGAAAATGTAACATAATGCAAAAAATTACATGGATCTATATTACTACAACAATGCCAATTCTCATCATATTTAGTTTGTCTATGATCAATGATACTATCCAATGTAATATTAACAATGATGGAAACTAAATGCAGCTATACCATACCCTTTAGTTTCATTCATGATCATGAATCTCATGATAATGCTAAAGGAACCATCATCAATTCATAAAACTATTATAATATTGATAACATCAAAGGAAAACATTGCACCAATAATCAAATGAGCAATATTAGTTACTTATATTCAAAATATGCTAAATATTATTGCTAAGTGAGTACATCACCTGAGTTGCTATATCTCTCCATGTTTCCTTACTCGCCTACTTCAACCTTATACTGAATTGATCATAGGATGAGGACAGCTCATAAATATACATAATCTACTTATGTTTATATTAAAGAGTCATCATTACTTATAAGTATCATTATTGCATAATCGTGTGTGTATATATATATATATTCTTTTACTTATATCCATTAGTATTCATATATATATGTTCATATAATCATTCTTTCCTTATTCATTATAAAATTTATCTATATCTATGCATATATACTTGTATGCCTATTAAATTATATATATCCAATGCATAACAATCATTGTTGCTGCTGTTCTGAATTGCAGATCGTATTTCTCAATGTTTTTTTCCCTCTTCCTTATTTTCCTTCCTTCTATTTATACCATTCAAGGTAGGTGACTTGTGGGGGGAATGTATCGTTTGGTGAAAGAGTTTATATTTGTTGTTCAAAACTGCAATCTTCACTAGCTGGGTTGTACCATGTCTTTTTGTGCCAGGAGCTAGGCGTGTGGATTCCTTTTCCCAAGCGCTGCCTTTTTGGAGATCCATTGTTGCTGATTGGGGGCGCTATGATCATAAAAGCGTCCTAGAACCAGTTTGGGGTTGTATTTTGGTGATCTAAGTACCTTCAAGGGGGCCGTACAGTCCTATGTCCTTGCTCATTTACTGATTTTCTGAGTATGACAGACCTGTAGCTGCTTGATGATCATTATCAGACCATAGCAATTCATTCCTGGGAGGAGATAAGTTGAGTAGAGTGAGCTGGGAACATTGTTCTAAACTTACCATGACCATTGGGCGTGTTGGCGGACGAATTGGTGAAGATTTCTGAGTTATTACTTTGCTATCCAGACTGCTGTAGCAAAGTTGCAGCCCTGTACCAGTCACCTAATAGCCATTTCCTTGAGGTATAATTGTTATTACATTGCTGGGTGTTGGTTTTCCTATTTTGGAAATTCATTTGGGGTGCTTGATCATCTACATATCATTTTATAAGTTGTAACAGTGTGTATGTAGATAATTTGTAATGATTTATAAGAGCTCAAAATGTAACACTAGGTAGTAGTACCACCAGTGATCTCGCTCTAATTATTTGATGATACTTACCTCACTGCATAAGTGGTTCTTGTTCTACCCACTGCATAAGTGGCTTTGTACTCACCCCACTAAATAAGTGGCTTCGGCATTTCACTCACCACTGAAAAGTGGAAGAGCTTGTTTTACACTCCATTATTGTAATAGCTTTTCCAGTGCAACGTGGATATGCTTAGCTTACCCCACTGAATAAGTGGTTGTTACTTCCAGCAGCTTGTTTCCAAGCATAATTTGTAATCCTTACACCGTATGCTCTCACCTCGCCCATACTAGGAACTTGGTGATCAGAAAGTGGAAGGAAGTTGCTAGCATCACATTCTGTTGAAGCGAACAATTTTTTTTCAAAAAAAATAAGGGTGGTTATTACTGCGTGTGCTCATCGAAACCCTCAATCTTCCTGCTCTAATACCATATCAGAGTATGCAACACAATATTTAATTTGTATTGGAATGAAGATATTTATGCATGTAAAATTATCACAAACCTAGAACTCGCAGGTTCCACAAAAACACAAACAAATAGCAAACATTACCTAAATATACTATCAAATAATAACAAAGCTATGGGAAACAAATAATGAATAATTCAACACTCCCAAGTTCTTGGTGATTTTTGTTGAGTTAATGAATTTAAGTATTTCTTTTAATTTTCTGAGTTTTTTCTGACACACCAAATTTGAGTCAACATTGGGTCTGCTGAGGTTTTGCTGACTTGCTGAATCTGAGTCAAAATTAGGTCTGCCAAGTTTTTGCTGAGTCTGAATTTTCAAACTATGGTCTAAATGCAGGGGCACAAAATTAGAACAATATACAAGGTAAAAAAATCCCTTGTGGGCTTCCACTAAGTGGGTCTCCAAAGACAAGAAAAGGGGGATTCTCATATGCGAAACTGGCATCTAGTTTGGTCATGGCCTATAATACAGTCTTTGCCTTTCTAGTTCAGCCACGTCTGTAGTAATTCTATGTAACAACTATGCTTATCTTATCATGGCTTAGGTGCAACATGTAATACCCAAATTATTCTCAACACCAAAACTAAAAGCATATTTGCTAGAACAGCAATCTTTTACAAATTAGCTCAAAGAATGAAGGATGTGCAAATCATTTATTCAACATTAAAAACCATTTTTTATTTAGATGATATTTAATCAACAAAAGTAAAACAAAATTGTAACATGTATCTGCTAAGGTGAGAAGTGGAACAATTTCTCTTCAAATACTTTCTACACGCATTTAATAGATTTCCTGATATGAGAAGCCCAAAACAAGAGCTTACAGAAAACACTTCTATAAGAAATTAAGAATGCTACATGCTAATCTAAAGCACAGAATAATTGTTCAATGGCTTCCATCTTGATTGCTCACATCTGGTTGAAAAGTATAACATATAATCAAGGAAAATAAAGCAAGAATTCAAAAAGAACAAATTGATGAAAACTCCGTCTCCTATAATACAACCCTAATAACAAGCAAATAAAGTCCACCAAATTAACATAAATTGCTAACGGTTAATCTAATTTTTGCATTTCTTACTTGCTCGAGAGTATGTTGTGCAAAATCCGTGGTTGATATCATTACTCCTGCAGCAAACGACCCTAGTTCAAGGCTCAGACCTAGTTTATCACTGCACTGCAAATCATAGTAAAAAATCATGCATCAGAATAAAATACTGTCCAAATTTCCATGCCCTTTCTTGCTTTGTTACTGATATATCAACAAGTAATGAAAATTAAGCAGAAGATATAAGAACGATATGCTTGTGTGTTTGCCTCTTTAATTTGTTCACCCATTCCATGTGAAATAATTGATGCAAAGACATGTTTGTAAGGATCCCCAAATTCAAGATGTACATACAGAATTGTAAGGACCACTACAGCAACACTGTACACAGTAACTCAAGAGGTCATAGAATATATATTAAGAGAACCAAAATTGCAAAGTTAACATTGATCATATCAAAACTATTTCACTACATACACAATAGGTCAAAAACGAATGAAGGTGGGAATTCTTAGATGTATATTGTTGTAAGGCATCACTAATCTGGGAGTCCAAACAATTATATTGTCTCAGTCTAGCCCATAACAAAATATAATAATAAAATCTCAAAAAATCCAATAATTCACTAGAGCGCAGTCTATCTTAAACAAGGAATACTAATTTTACCTCGTCCACCCTATCTTATAGGTTTTAATCAAGGTTACCCCAAGTTTCCAGGACGGGGACGGTAGGGGATGGCGGGACGAGTCCCCGAGTTTCCGATTTTTGAGGCCAAATTTAGGGACGACGGGGGATGGCTTTATAAAATATAGGGAAAATTTAAAATATATAGGGAAATTTTAAATATTCATATGAAAACATGGATAAAGCATACATAATATACATTATAGAACCTTAACATATAACATTTGTGTTCAACATTCTTTGTCAATACTCAATACACATTGAAAATTCAGAATTAACATACATGAATCGTAATACAACCTCCAAGTTAAAAATTATAAACTTATATCATATTACATAAGGTTATTTCCAGCTCACAAATTGGGAGAACATTTGTGATTACAATGAAGATTGTTTCACCTAGGTTATTGATTACTTGGCACAGAACAATAATGAATAGCTGAGGCGTCTGAAGGCAGAATTATTGTAGTTTGTTGGGAGTGTTGACTACTGGAAGCAAATTCAATGCTGGTGTATTGTCTGATATGGATTTGAGCAGTTAAATGTGGGGACAATTGCTGCACTCAAGGAGTTTTGGGCATCAAATTGCCCTAATATTCAGCCTATTTCCAATTGTGAAGAAGTAAGAACTGTTTAAAAATGTCAAAATCCTAAGTCTTTGTCTCTAAAACCTGTTAGTGAACATGCTTTGACGTGGGGGACTCCTGGGAGACGGCTCAAGCGTCTCCTGGCCGTCCCCGGGACCAGTCAGCTGTCCCTATTTGGTCAACGGCGTCCCCCCGTCCCAGGGACGTTTCCTGTGTTTTTTTGAAAAAAGAGGGACGGTCCCCTGCCGTCCCCCCGTACCCGGGACAGGGCAATTTAGGGGTGGGGGGAGGGAATGCGTCCCCGGGTTTCCCTGGTTTTAAAGGAAAAAATTAAGTCACTGAGTTTAGAGAAATCTGTTAGGCAAATTCAAATTTTGTCAAAATTTAATAGTGGAAGAAAAAAATCATTGAAAATCATTGATCATTCTTTGTCATTGGAGTTGGGATTATGTCAACATTTTAAATCGCATTTTTCAGTGAACACATAACAAAACAATGTGAAAGGTAAAAATGTTCTTCGAATTAGAAGGAGAAGCTCCCTGTAACCAAAAACCAACCTAAACTGAAAAAAAAGTGCTCACTATTTACAATTTGTAAACTGTTTTCTAGGTGGTTCACATGATGCTGAATAAAACTAAAGGTGTCTTTTTGGATTAGCCTAGGGCAAAAGGTTGATACATAGTTCTACTTAAGGCAGAAGGTTTATATGTTTTCTAATTAAATAAAAACACTACATCAACCACCATCCTTACGCTATTTAGCTAAATGCAGAAACTAACCAGTGCAAGTACACATAAGAATTGAATAGGCTCAAACACAAGGACAAATCATTGATCATTCTTTGTCATTGGAGTTTGGATTATGTCAACATTTTAAATTGCATTTTTCAGTGCAACACATAACAAAACAATATGAAAGGTAAATATGTTATTCGAATTAGAAGGGGAAGCTCCCTGTAACCAAAAACCAACCTAAACTGAAAACAATGTGCCCGCTATTTACAGTTTGTAAACTGTTTTCTAGGTGGTTCACATGCATGCTGAATAAAACTAAAGGTGTGTCTTTTTGGATTTGCCTAGGGCAAAAGGTCGATACATAGCTCCACTTAAGGCAGAAGGTTTTTATGTTTTCTAATTAAATAAAAACACTACAGGATTGGATTGAATTAAAGAATCAACACAATGCCACAATCTCCAACTTTGAGTAAACCTGCAATACAAAGCTTTCAGACACACTAAAATTAATTTAATCTACCTCAACACACATACACCAAGATGATATAAGCTAAAAACAACTACATTCAAAGCTACAACAACTAACTTAACAACTATTGTAATGCAAAGCTTTCAATAATTGTTAAGCAATATTTAGCTCATAAAAGCACAATAACACCACACAAAACACTTCAAAAATGATTTAATTAACAAAAATAGGTATATTAAATTCTATTGAACCTATGTTACCAAGTTCTGCATATTTGACCCAGGTACGCATGTGGGTCCGGTATTGGTCCTAGTACGCTGCGGATTCATCCCCGGATATGCACAAGGAACTCAGGCTCCTGGGCAATACCCTAAGCATACCCAGTAGGAGCCCTGCAGTCTAAGAATATATAAATGACTTCCCTAAGCTGTTTAAGACATGTTTTGTTCCGCAAGACGTTTTACAGAAATAATATATATAAAAATAATACATATTCAAATCATAAATCATATAAATAACTTTCTTGAGCTGTAAAGACATGTTTTTGTCTAGTATTACTTTGTGATAGTTTAATGCTTGTCTCATTCACAGTCTTTAATGATTCTTTTGTCCTTTGATGCTTCTTGTCCATATTGTTGTTCTACTTCCTTCTTGTCTGTAACTGTGCTAAATATGAATCCTCCCTCTTTTAAGAAATGGAGCAAATCTACAATGAGAATTCCTAGCAAGATGCTTACCTCAGAATTAGATTTTGGCATCTTGGACCTGTTTAGCTGCTGCCCAAGGAGGCTACCTTGAGACATGTTTTTTCTTGACATTTTAAACAATCTGTCAAAAGACGCTTGCCCTTCTCAAGCATGGTAAATAGAATATGAAAACGATAAAGTAGAACATATATATAATAATTAGTTAGTATTATTTAAATGGTTTTTATATATTATTTAAATGATTTTTTATAGAAACATGTCTTTACAACTCAGGAAAGTCATTTATATGTTATTAGGTTACATGAGTATCACTGTCACTCACACACACACACACCAAATGATGTTTTTATAGAAACATGTCTTTAAAACTCAGGAAAGTCATTTATATGTTATTAGGTCACGCACACATGCACATATTTTCTCGTACATGCACCCAAGGAAAAAAAATATTTCTATCCACCATACTGGGTTCTGGTTCTCGTACCTGTACCCAAACCGGTAACTTAGTATTGAACAATACTAAATTCCAATTCTTAAACTACATGCCAAAGGCACTTATTTATAAGTTTTTACAATGTGTTACATGAAAACTAATAAGAAAGCTAACAATACATTGCTTGCGTGCAATGCAAGCTTTATCACAAAACTCTATCTAGTAACACTAAATTTGAACTCAAGCAATCTCAATTAGACATTTGGTAAAGATTGCTACAAACTAAGGATATACCTTCTAGAAAATCATCTAAAAATAGCATTACCAAAATTTGCAATCTCCTCCAAAATGGAGATGACTAAAAATAGCGTGAACCATTTTTAGCAGACTTAAAATGGTGAATTCTAACAGGTGTTTCAGATGACAATCATAATGAAGCTCATCCACTCTATTTATGGCAAATCTTCTGAAGTTCTGAAACTTTGGCATTCCTCTATTGATGCAACAAATCTGAAAAGCTTTATTTAGTTCATTTTGCATCAAACCCTAGTCACAACTTGCAATCTTACGTAATCTGATAACTCCCTAGGTTTTGATAATTGTGCTCAAAATGATGATGTTATATATGCCGATATGTTGTTTTAGAATTGCTGGAACCATGACAAAACCCTAACCAGCTTTGAAAACAATTGCCAAAATGATGGATTTGTCATCTTCAAAACCCCAACAGTCTGGAAATCAACACCTTAAATCTGAAAATCCGCTCACCATTACTATTCTATTTCTGACCTAACTGATATATATTTGAAAACATGGGTTATCATAAATAGCAGTCATATATTTTTGAAAGTCCGCCATTATATGTCTGGAAACACTGTTCTTAATTCACTACAATCTTCGCTAATATGGCGACCAAACCCTCGGCAACATTGAATAGTATAATTGATTATGATGACTGAAAATATTTTAGAAAACCTTCTGTGCTATAGCACAAAATCAGAGCATAAGTTTGAAGATTGAAAACCATTGCTGAAGGAAGAGGTAGATGCCCTCCCAAGGAAAACATTTTGAAATTCGATGAAAATTACTCTTGTTATGCGCTGTCCCACAGGAATCAATGCTTGTTGATCAATGTTAAATGCTTCTGCTGTAGATGACTATAAGCTCACTGAAAATCGAGAAAACTATTGAACCCAGACAGTGGAAAAAATTGATCACTGCCATCTTCAAACCTAATATAGATCCCTGCTGCTGCTCTTCTTTAACTGTTTCTGACACGACAGAAAATTCACCCCCTGCTCTGCTACTGAAATCAAAGCTCTGCTGATCTGCTGCTCGGACTGATGCACCTCTATTAATATCAAATATAGTTTTGGGTTTTGGAAGGTGGCTGCTCCCAAATTAACTCACTGCTCTATAAATAGTTTGCAGTCATTTACCCAAACTCAATCGGCCACACTAATATTGGTGCACTTTTATTCATAGTTTTAACAAAGTCTACATGAATACTAGTCAGACATTTTATATGGTACACCTCTATGGGTGAATTCAAACCCCTTTTTGATGAAAATACAATTTCCCTTTATAGGCATGTGCCTATAATAAATTGCATCCTTTTTAAAATTATACTTTGCATTAACATTTATAGGCACCTGCAGTCATTTATCCAAACTCAATCGGCCACACTAATATTGGTACACTTTTATTCATAGTTTTAACAAAGTCTACACGAATACCAGTCAGACTTCTTTATATGGTACACCTCTATGAGTGAATTCAAACCCCTTTTTGATGAAAATACAATTTCACTTTATAGGCGCATGCCTATAATAAATTGCATCTTTTTGAAAATTAGACTTTGCATTTACATTTATAGGCACCCTCCTAACAGTGTCTTTGAAGAGTTTAATTCTGAAAGGTATGTTTTTCCTTATACATGTACATGCCTGCTAAGGTGTTTGTATGGACTATCAAATTTGCACCCTTTTCTTTGTTAGGCACATGCCAAACAATGTGATTAAGAGTTTTGTTTTCAAAACACAACCATTTGTAAACATAGGCATGTCCCTCTGTCTGTATTTGCAGATTAATTTCTCATCCTTTGTGATTTCCATTCACAAGTGTGTATTGGTGTGTATATTCACAACTTTTATCTTTGAAAGTTCGCATCTCCATTATAGGGTGTGTGAATGTGTATTATGCTAGCAAATTTCGAAGATCAAACTCCATTTACACCCACGAGGCTGTGCACCAACAAGTGCAATTACAAACCTTGACTTTGAATGCTTGTTTTATCCATACATGACATGCACCTATAGAGATGTTAGCAAATTTTGACTTCAAACTTTATCCTCCTAGTTTCCAAGCAAACACCTGTATATGTATTCACCTGCAAGTTTCAAATTAATAACAAAAATTGATCTCTTCAATGTGTAGCACACACCTATATATGTGATGACAAACTTTAGACACAAACTTCCCCTTCCTGCTTTATTGTATGCGCCACTTAACAGACCAACAACTTTGACTTGACAAAATGTATGATCTTTCAATGGTTAAACCTGCAAAATGTCCCTTTTAATCCTTTGCCACAACTGAGCCTTCATACAGGAGTGATGGCACAATGGACATTTGAAAGCTTATTCATTGATCCTGCAAAAATCTGAACATAAGGCAAGAAAAACAACACAAATGACCATGACAAATGCTCTGTATTATAACTCATGATTATAGAAAAGACAGGGTTTAGCTTAAAGCTGAATACATAACGAAAATTTTCATATGGTTACAAACAGATAAGAGCATAGATTTGAGATTAGAGCATGTTTCCAATTTTGCATCAAATAAAATAAATAAAAATGTGGCAGGTGGTGTAACTAGCATTGGGGATTACAACATTGAAGTTGCAAGAAATATTTGAGTGTGTGATCATTGAGGCTATGAATAAATCTTAGGATTGCATTAAGAAAGACCAAGATGTGGGTAAGAGATGTAAGTATAATTAAACATATAATATAGGAATCGAAAGCAAGGGCGATGGCGATATCAGATAAGTGTTGGGGTTTAGCTGCAAGAAATGATTAAAAAGGGTGTGGATGGATAAGAGATGAATAGAGTAATACTAGCAAACTGCAAGGGATATGTGTGGACGTAGGAGTGGATTGTTTAATGTGGGTTGATGGAAAGGAAATAGGGTGACCAAAGAGAAGGGTTAGCTGATTACTGTAGAGAGTTGTTTGGATGAGAAACATGGAGATGCTTGTGAAATGGAAGCATATACTAAGGCTAATTGTTGCAATATTGACATAGTTGATTATTGCATCCATAAGGTGCACATCACATCTAGTTTTAAAGGGTCTAATCTGTAATGTTCAGAAGGGTACAATTATTGGAATCTAGCTGCTACAAGGGCTCTCCGTCTGTGCTTATAGGTCATGGCACAGCTTCAAGAAGTCAACTCTCATTTGCAACATTTATCTTGTCATCTTGGGATTCATTTTCATACATGGTACAGTTGTGAATCTCCTCCCAACATTGCTATGTCAACAGCATGAATTGTTATTAGGATGCAATACTCTTCATCCATGGCCTTATAAGCCATTAGAGCCACTTATTTACTATATGTGTACACGTTCAAAGGAGATACTATCAAAAAGTAACCAACAATGGAGGCAAGAATTGCCTATCCCTGTTGTTGTATAAAATTCTAAGAAGATCAACAAGTGATGTTGAATCTGATTCAACAATGAAAGATTGGTGTCACAATATGCTGCTCTTGAGAACTTGAAGAATCAAAAGATCCTCCACTAATTATTTGATTGTCTTGCCTACTTATTCACATGGATCTATATTTGTCTGTTATGATTCCGCTGTTGGCCACTGATGCTTGTGAGCCCTAAATCCCCCATGGAAGCTCCATCCCTATTACCTTGAAAATATGGCTTGAGGGAACTTCCTAGAAATCTAGCCTGGATAGGTTGCCCAGCCTCACATAAATAATAAATCATGAAATGAAACCAATAGTCAAAGAGGTTGTTTTCTTAAGCTCTTCTACCAATTTCTCGATAATGTGAAGCCTACTACAAAAAGTGTTGTGAATTTCTCACAAAAATTAAAGTCATAATATACTTTATTGCCTAAGCTGCCGGTTCTGGTACGGGATCAGGTGCAGGTACGGAATACGAGTACGCCGGTATGGAAAACAAAATTCCTTGGGTATGGTATGCTTGGGTATGGCTGTATTCTATATATATATATGCAAAAAAAATAAAAATATACAAAATTGTAAATACATTTGATAGTATGATACTTCATCAGTCACCAATCATCATTGAGTCATTGATTAGTTGTCATTAAGATCAGACTGAGAGTGACAATAAGAATGACTATGACACATGGAGAAGAAGGAATATATCAAGAAACCATGATAAAGATGCTATGGGTGGGTTTTTATTGAATGAGCATTGGGATTCAAAATGAAATGAGGCGAGGAATGGTTGGTAAGGGAGAGATAACTCTTAGACTGCATCCGGTGCTAGGCCTGTAACTATGCAGGAGGTTGGAGAATTGAAATGAGAAACAAAGGCCTCACGAGGCTAGAAAGGAAACCAAAGTAAAAAACACTCATAGGAAGCAACTAGAAACAAAAATGAGTGAGACTTTGATGGGCCTGCTAATTCAACGAGATACCATTCAGGGACTGCATCCACCACTCAAATATATTTGTCATGTCCCCACATACATATTCATTCCAGTATGATCGACATCTAAGGAAGATTACCCAGCAATAGAAGGAAATCGAATGCTTGATGATTATTAAAGGATTGAACTCATAAAAGACAATGTTAATTTGCATTAATTGTCTTTTGAAAGCTAAGTGCGATTAGTTAAGAAAATAGCAAAGGTCGTGTCTCAAACCGAAGGGACATATCAGCAGAAGAGACACGTTTAATAGAAGAAGCTTGACCACCCGCCGATGTATAAAGGAGCAAATCCATTTATGGCACAGGAATCATCAATCGATAAGGAGAAGAAAGATAGACATTAGCAAGGGCGACACAGGAAATAATAACATCATTCAGCATCAATCAATGGCAAAAGAAAATAACAGCAAATATCGAAAGAAAGTAATATCTTCTGAATATAAACCCATCCTTCATCGGTCAAGCAAGAAGAAGAAACATATCGGCGTCAGTGCTTGTATTAGCAGGTCATCTTACACAACAGGTGTATTTATGTCATATCTATCAACTCGGTATGCTCTGTGGATTGCTGCTTACTTATATATCGGACTAATTATATATGCTCCTTTTATTGATTAGGATACTACCCTACTATTTGCTATTTTGTATATACATAGGACTGATTCTGTAAATCTGCTATTCATTAACTTACATATATGTAGAAGCTTGGATCCTACACAATAAGGAAATGTTGGATGTCTAAAATTCTGCAAGTAGTCGGTAAGCTATAAATGCATATTGCTTATAATTCTTAAGATGGATTTATTAGTAGAGCTAAGTTAGAATTGCCTGTGACTATCTGAAACCCATCCTGTGGAAGGGCCTGAGGTGCCAATGGTAGAGGCCAGGAGCCCATCTACGACCTCCGTCCAATTCTTGGAGAAGGTAGGGCCTGAGGTGTAGTGGTAAGAGCCATGAGAGCCCACTTGTGATCTCCACCTGATCCCACAAGTTAGCAAGTGTCTTTCGGGAGTCGTGGCCTTGATGGGGAAAGCAGGTACAAGTCGTCAAGGGGGAGAGTTGTGGTATACAACCTCTTAGGCTTGGCATATGGCTTCGGGCAGACCCATCATGTCCCTTCTCTCAAACTTGTTTGTATAGATTGATAATTTATGGATGCATATATTGTTCATATGGTGTGTGCAGGGTTCATTCTAAGGTTACATTACTAAAGAGTTATTCTTGATAAGGTGGAAGACCTAACCCTAGGCTTAATAGGCGAATTCTCTAGGGCACCTTAGGACAGGGGACATTGCAATATCAAACATTTTTAGCGACCGATACATTTTTAGGTCGAATGCACTTTTTAGGGTGTTTTTTTAATGTTTTTATGTTCACTTTTGGCACCCAGCACCCGCGAGAGCATTTGGGAGCACCCAGGCAGCCCCGGGTTCCCTGTGGGTCCCACTCCCAGCAAACCCACAAGGAACCTGAGACTGCCTGGGTGCTCCCAAGCACTCCCCAGGCCGCTCCCAGACCCAAACGCTCGCAGAGCAGGCACTGGAGCCTAAACCAAAGAACCCAATAACATAGTTTATTGCTAGAAGATTCAATTACTGTGTTTGAGGCACAAATCTCATAAAATGATGTGCTCAATCTGAAACTGAATAGATTGGTTAACATACACACTGTATGTTTGATTTGGAGTCATTTATATGCAGCCCTCAAGCATGTTGAATAGGTGTAACGAGAGTTTCAAGAATTCTGCCTCCTTTAACAAAGGTGAAATTAATAAGAGAAAATCTTCCACAAGCAGTAAATTGGTCATAGCTGTTATATTCCAAGTGACCCAAATATTACTTAGATTATTTTATGCATTTCCTTTCTAAAATGTAGAGAAACTTAGAGAGAGGTTCATCCTGGAGTGGTTTCCAACAGATGAAGCGAAGTGTGCCAGCTAAACAATTGATTATCAAATAAAACTTGGCCTGCTTCTATACAGCCATAAATCCATCTGATTCAATAACTGTTGAAACCTAAGTTTGAGCATCACTTATTCAATCTTGATTAACTAAACATTTAAATTACCGTGCCTCTCCTATTGGTTTGCATGGTATATCTTGCCAAGGCATCATGCAGAATGTCCACCAGCATGGAGAGAAGTGGGCAATATGGATCAATTAAACCATCACCAAGTGATCACTCAGCTCATCTAGCGATTTGTTCCAAAACATAATCCAATATGTTCTTATTCCTCTCTGATTTCTTAAAAATAGTAGCGCCTTCAATTCGCATTTAACTTCCAAATTCAGATGTGATTGTGTGGCACTTTGATGGTGACTAATACAGACTAATCCAGCATAAGTATTATTTACTTCCAATAAGAAATGTAGTTTCCAAGATACCTAGAAACCAAGTCAGCTACTAGCATTCAAGAAGTATTTCAGTACTGATGCAATCAATAGTTCTTAATTTAAACTAGATTTTAAAACAATAATTAGTCTGGATTAGTATGCTAACAACAGTGCAAGTTTGTTCAAAAACTTTAGTGAAACCCCAATGACAAAAAAGTAATACTCAAATGTATAGGATTAGAAGCAAAATTGATAGAGATGCACTAACCCAAGCTACCAGCAAGCAGAATGCAACTGAAGCCAACTGGTAAAGTTCATTCGTCTGCAAATATTCCAACATTAAGAAAACATCAGCACTATGGGAATGCTTTCTCAATTTCCTTCTTACTATAATTAAGAAGAAATTGTATCACAGCTACACTTTTTCTGATATAGTAATGCATTAAAACTGGAGGAAGAACATCTCTACTGGAAAAAGAATTTCTTAGCACTTCATGGCACATGAACTTCAAAAATATGAATACACAGAAATAAAGAAATGTTGGGTTTACTTATTTGCCACCATATATTAGAGTACTCCATATGGACATGCTTAGTATAAAATACATTAGACATGGGTGACACAAAAAGCCAAACATAGAAGTACATCTATAAAAAGAAGCCAGTAATTTAGAGTGCCATATTTTCTCAAATGCTTGAATTTTTCATAATCATTAAATTACCTGAGAAGACAGGCGTACCATCAGCTTCAAAAAGCCAGGAACAAAAGACCAAGATAATAAAGATGCTACTACCAAGAAGATGGACAAGACAACTAACCTGCACAGTATTATACCACATCAATCAAGATTGGATTTATCAACTCAAAACACAGACACATGCTTCCTTGTATTGATTCAAATATCAGATGCCATATCCCTACAGTCTATAAAAAGATAACATCCAAAAACCCTGCAAAACAAAGTCAGGAGAATAGTGTATCCTATAAAATTGAAATTTCAATGACCACCATCCTCTTAGAATTATTAATATTTATAATCTCAAACAAAAAATTGTTTTCCAATTCAAGTTACCAAGAGAAGATCTCCAACAATAAAGAATGCTCTATTCATATTATATATTGAATCTTTTCATCATTAACTACATTCATTTTCCAAGAAAAAAGAAAAATATTGATTTCTTCATTGCCTCCATACCCATGTGTCACCCCATGATATGTTCAGTTCTCTAAACAAACGTTAATGCAATATCTAATTACCTTTAGATCTCCATTTGATTTGATCCAGAGATGAAATTTCCTATTCCCTTGCAAGAAATTCATAACTACTAGAAAGCTATAGTACTTTATATTCCAAAATAACTACATGAGAATGAAGAAAAACTAATTATTAATTTATTAGGAACAATGCAACATCATACTGAGTAGCAATATTTATGTCATGCTATGAAGTTTGTAAGTACCAAAAATATAAACGCATACATATTAGAAGCTTGGAGATTGCCACTCTCATTTCTATCCTGCAGCGTCTCAACAGATTCAATAGATTTTGACTCATCAACAATAAAACTACACAAATCATCATGATGCACATCATACACCTCAGACTTTTCAAATTGGTGATAAAGTCTATTTGCATCTTCAAAGAGAGCGTTTACTAAGGTCCTCTTCGAAAGATCAAGACATACACTCCATATAACATATTAAGAATAACAGGTCACAACACATTCATCCTAAACCGTACTCCATACATGGAAATGTACCCAGTATTTACTGTTGAGTTATAGAAGCTTTATAAGCCATCTCTGCTCAATCCATCCACGGTCCAACATCCAACAAGTTTGGACCCAGCACACCAGGATCCATAAAAGACAAATCAGATCATTGGCACAAGTATTACTCACACTCATCAAGGCACTCATATACTACTCTTATTTGTCAAGGTTGGGCAGTATGTCTAAAAGGTTAAATGATATGCTCTCTAGCAGTTGTGGACTCTGTTTTTGAAACTGCAAAAAAACGTAATGGGAACCACTACTCTTCAAGAAAGGGCAAATGATCTAAGCATATCCAAGATGGATTTGCAATCTATCTTTATCTCCATTGTGATTTTTCAATTCATCATTGATTCTTCAGAATCAAAATCAAGCATTCTTACTTCACAATCCATAATGAACATGATTGCAAGTACACATTGGCACCATAAGTTGCACATGGACTACAATACAAAGCAAACATCTTGAATAGATAAGCACCATGAGCAACCACCCAAGAATCAATTTTTGCAGGTTAACTGAAGGAACATGAAACATTTTAGGAAACTGAACTATCCAGTAACTGAGATAGGAATCTATAACCAAAATACAATTTGATTCTCATCCATACATCATCGTTGGAACTATGTTCACTCACTGTTAAATGCTCCTAATCCTGTATTCAAGTCCACACAAAACACACTTTGCCTTTGAACTGGACCGAAGGAGATAAACAACATTGCCCACCATTTTCAACATAGTAATAATGTGTCATACCATATTCAAAGAGAAGAGTTGTCATTATCTCATGTTTCGATAGAATGTATAATGGTGCTTCCAATTCTATTTGTTTTCCATTGAATTTTCAACTAAAACTTGTAGGTTAGATAGATAGATCCATCTACTAATTGATCTACAAATTATCTTCTATGATGCATTTTAGCCTGGCACATATAACTTACATTCAGAAGCCTGGATTGTATCAACCATTACCTCAAGACCTTTGGAATTGATTTCAATTTTTCCATAGGTTGAACCACTAGTCTGCCCAGAATTCAGAGCCAACATGACTGATCTTTGTTGTTGTGAATCAGTTCTCAAAAATGAAAATTTGTATTTCATGCTAAAAGATGGTTGATGCTCAACAAGGTGTCAGATTGCTTTTCGAGCATGTTCAGAACAATTGCAGACTGTGATCTACTATCACTTTTTATATCAACTTATGATTCCAAAGTCAGTTTTGGCATTCATTGTGGAATCTTTTTTGTTGATAGTTGTGCTTCTCCACTCCATTTTATTGGCAAATCAATGACCAAACTGAGGCGGTTGAACCACTTCATTTATGCTCTCACAATCTATCATTAATAGAATAAGCAGTAGGAAAACTACCTACAATTCATTTAGCACAACTACAACTAGGATACCCATTTCTCATCAACCAATCCTCCTTTCAAAGATTGTTATGGCTTCAAAAATTTTGCACCTCAGGAGATTTTAGAGACAAATCCAGCTTAATATGTGTACCAACAAAACAAGGAGCATCATCTTGCAACATTTAGCCAAGCTACATGCCAAAATGTGGATATTCTTCACCAGGCTCATGCCAAATTCAACATACCCCATGACAGCTATTGACTACCACAATCTTGCTTGGCTTTTCTTGAAAAAGCATATGTTTGATATGAACATCAAAAATTGAAATCTATACGATATGTGTTCCACTATTGTCCCATGCATGGTTTCAAAACATTGAGTTACCCATGAGCTGGGCAGGGCTGGCAAGTTACTCACCCAAAAACACACCATCAAGTTTTGCATGAGCACTCATGAGTTAACTTACAGTTACTCATGACTCTCGACATAAAATTCCCCTAGTGATGCAAAAAACAGGCCAAGACCTGAAAACAACAAAGACCCTACTTTTTCATAGTTATGATTTATGCTCTCGTGCTCTTGATTTATGTATCGTGAGCCTCTTCAAGTCACAATACATCCAAGAACACGAGGGATAGGATATATACCATGGGATGAGCAACTTGTCAATCCTAATGATCCCTCTAAGACCATTGGGGGTGTCCTCTTTGGTGCACAGAACATTAAAACAAATACCATTTGTGACCCCTACAAGGATCTAGCCACTATTAACCTCGTCTATGATACTACCATCCTCACCATTGACACCAGCCTTTACTATCTAGAACTCATCGATTAGGATCAACAAGATAGCATACCTTTGGACATTTTTTGAAACAAAGAAGCACTGTCTAAAATTCTAGGGCTTCAAGATAATGTCCCACAAGGAAGCCACAAGAAAGGATTTGAAATAAATCTTAATACGTTGGCATACTTTGGAGACAAGGAAGAATTATCTCAATCAAAAGCATCCAAACATTCCAAAAAATTCAAGTAGACTACTAAGAAGAATTCCTTCTCTCCCTTGGGAAAGCACAAGAAAAGATCTCTATGGATGAAGAATTCCACCTCCCTCTAGCACCCACACTATTACAAGATGGGTCAGCATTGCTAGTAGAAGATGCTATTCACATCAACTTGGGAACAATTGATGATCCAAAGATCACTCAAATCACAAGTACCATGGATCCTAAGGAGAAGGAAATTTATATCACCATGCTCAAAGAATTTTTTGATGAATTTGCTTGGTCCTACACAAACATGCTAGGGCTAGATCCTTCACTCATCATGCATCACATCAGTATGCAACAGGTTGCCAAAACTATGAAACAAAATCTACACAAGATGCACCCCAACATAGCTTTTCTTGTCAAGGAAGAATTGTAGAAAATTCCTGGAGGTAGGCATCATTTGACCTATTGACTACTTTGGGTACATCTCTAATATTGTCCCTATCACCAACAAGACCAAAATGATCCAAATTTTCACAGACTTTTGTGACATCAATAAAGCATGCCGCAAAGATGACTTTGCTTTGCCCAATAACAACCTCATCGTTGACTTCACAACAAGACATGAGATGCTCTCCCTCATGGACAGATTTTATGGCTACAATCAAATTCAAGTAGCACCTAAGAATCACCACAAAACAACTTTCATAACACCATAGGAAACATTTTGCTACCAAGTCATGCCCTTTGGGTTGAAAAACACAAGAGCTATCTATCAAAGAGCCAAGACTATCCTCTTCCATGACATGCTCCACCATGATATTGAGGACTACATAGAAGAGATATTGGGCAAAGCCAAAGCTAGAGTTGACCATCCTACAATTTTACAATGGATTCTACGAAGACTCAAGGGAATAAAGTTTGCTTCAATCAAGAGAAATGACTATTTGGGGTAACTATGTGTAAACTACTTGGTTACATTGTTTCTAAATGACGCATAGAAGTGGATCCCACAAAGGTTAAATCCATCACAAAAATGCCTCCACCTTGCAATCTTTGGCAACTTTGTAGCCTAGAGAGAAAATTACAAGCCATCAGAAGATTCATTGCTCAACTTGTGGAAAATGTCAGCCATATGCTCATCTCTTAAGGAATAATACAACTTTTCACTAATATCAAACATGTCCCTAAATGAATTTGATATTGAACATGCTAATGCAAAAGCAATTAAGGGACAAAGGATTACAAGCTAGTTGGAAAAAGCACCATTAGGAGATACTCACCCTCTTATCATGGACTTTCCCTACGAATCTATCCTCACTCTTGTAGAATCACAAGAATGGAAGCTTTACTTCGGTGGTTCCTTAACCAATCATGGCTCAATGGTAGGTATCTTGTTCTGCACACTACAAGGGGACCTCATCCCTAGAGCCTTCAAAATCAATTTCCCATGTACCAATAATATCATAGAGTATGAGGCATTCATTTCAAGGCTTAAGCTCGTGATACTATGGAACATCCAACATCTATAAGTCTTTGATGACTCTCAACTAGTTATCAAACAAGTCAATGATGAATACCACACTAAGGTTGACAAGCTCATTCCATAGTGGATGGTTGAAAACTTCAAATAGTATTTCAATAAAATATCTTTTGAGCAAATACCAACAAGTAAATAACAAGGCCGCAAATGCTATGGCTATGATAGGATCTCTTCTTGACATGTCAAAAGGATACACAAAAATATAATTTTTTGGTGGAACGATTGTTTATCTTAGCATATGATGTCCTTGAGTCAGAAATGGTATAAAACATTGTTGGTCCTAATAATCTTTGGTACCATGACATTCATACCTACCTCATCCACCAAACCCTTCAACCTATCTCACATCTAACCAATGAAGATCATTCATCCAACGTGCATCCAGTTTCACCATCTTGGCAACACCCTTGATCGTTAAGGCTATGATGTACCTTGTTGTGATGTTGTGACAAAAATTAGGCATACCTAGCAATTAAGGAGGTTCATGGCAACATCTACAAAGCCCATACAAACAATCTTGTCTTAGCCAAGATGCTCCTTCGCATAGGATATTATTGGCCCACAGTGAAACAAGATGCTTGTTGATACGTGAAGAAATATTTAGCTTGTCACAAGCACGAAGATCTAATTCACACCCCATCTTATTGCTAACACTCCTCATTGGTCCTTCTCCATTTGGAGTTTTTAGCTTGTCAATAAATCAACCCTACTTCCTCTGACAGCCATAACCATATTATCACCTCCACTGAATACTTCACAAAGTGGGTCGAACCAATTCTACTCACTTATGTGATTAACAAGAAAATATCCAAATTTATCCTTAACCACATCATTTGCCAATATCGTATTTCCACCTCCATCATCACCAATGATGGAAAATATTTTTAGAATTTTGAATTCCATACCCTCTACGAAAAATTCCACATCAAACACAAATGGTCCACTCCATACTACCCACAAGGTAACAACCAAGATGAGGCATATAAAAAAACCCTTATCAAAATCCTTAAAAATATTGTCAATGACATTGGTTGTGCCTAGCACCTCCAAATACATCCCGCCCTATGGGCCTATCGTCCTAGCATCTGCACTCCCACCAGAGCCACACCATATTCCTTACTGTTCAAATCTGAAGTGGTTTGCCAATTAAGGTCGAAACACCATCATTGTACATATCTTTGCATAATCTAATTAATGAGGAGGAATACTCAGTTGCACGACTACATGAGTTAGAACTCTTAGAGGAACATAGGATCAATGCACTAGCCATCCAATGGTCTATCAAAATTGCCTTCGTCATAGCTACAATCAACATATCAAAGATAAAGAATTCCAAATTGGTGATCTTGTCCTTAAAGAAAAACAGAAAAATATAACTTGGGAAAGGGACAAGAAAGGCAAGTTCAAACCTAATCGGTTGGATCCCTCTATGATTGTGGCAAAATACGGATTGAGAGCATACAAGTTGGCTACACCGAAAGGTCAAGAACTAGACGAACTTCTTGACATTGTGCATCTCAAGCGCTTCTATGCTTGACCAAAAATCAAAAAATTAAAAAAAAACAACAATAATTATAATAAATAAAAAAGTAAAGAGAAAAATTGCTCTAGTGAAAACCATTTCAATGACACCTTAAGCAAGCACCACAATAAAAACCTACTTGCAGGCCTTATGTCCCAATACCTAGTTACCTATTATCTATAAGCACTCTTTACAACTAGGCACACCATTTATCCTATTTCCATTCATTCTATCCACCCATCCATCTCATTTCCCGACCCTCCCTTTCGGCTACAACTATGGACTCGGGACAGCATATCAATCTATGCTTTGGGAAGAACTCTTGGAACACTCCCTTTGGCACCCTTGGCATTATGACCAGACACTCTTCTACAACATGACTCATTAGACAAACAACTCAATCTCTGTTGCATGCAAACACATTGCAGCCTAAACCAACACTCCTAATGCAACCCCCTTCCTCATCCTTTGAAACTTGGCTCAAACTAATTGGTTCTCATCATTCTCATCATCACTAGGGGCAAACCATACTTGACACATGCTTCTCGGGTGTCCTTTTTATTTTGTGCCTTTTGGGTACATTTGTCTTCATGTTTGCATGTCCTTGTGTCTTGGTGTCTTGGAGTCTTTGTATATTTATGTCTTTATGCATGTTGTCCCATCTACATTAACTACCAACTCCACCATGGTCCATTGTACCATGTTGTGTCTTAAGTACATGTTATTGGGATATCTCTTTTTCATGTTTCTTTTGCTTTTTCTTGGCATGTGTGCATCATGATTTGTTCTTTATCTTTTGTTTGCTTTTGTTATTTTTCATTTAGTCCTTTCATACTTAAAACACCACGTCACCTCAATCTTTATATCCTAGTGGATCTTGTTTTATGCTATAGCAAAGAAGTTGCTCAACAAATCTAGAATCTCCTCAATGATTCCCCATTAATACCTACAATCACCAACATTCATCATACCACATCAAAATCCCTCCAAGCATTCATCATACCACATCAAAATCCCTCCAAGCATTGAGACATCCAAACCAACAATCAATCAATCAAATCCAAACCAAACACCAATCCATCAAATACAAAACCAATTGTTAATTAATCAAATCCAAAAATTGTCCTACAATCCATATCCCAACGCTTGGGGCATCGTTCATCCTTCTTCCATCCCTTCCATCATTCTCCACCAAATTTCCCTCCTTTTCTCTTCTTTTTATCCTCTCTTTTCAAGAGCCCACCAAGCTATTTCCACCCACCTACCCTCTCAAGGGAGCATCTTTCATACTACATTTTTCTTCAACTAACTGGGGCATCTCTCTCATACTAACTCCATTTTTTTGTAGTTGATTGGGGCATCTTGCCTCCTCCATATGCATGTACCAGTTCCATTTTCTTTCAGCCAGCTAGGGCATCTTGTCCCCCCCACCTTCACCTCACCAAGCACCTATATTTTATCTTTCTTTGAAATTTCATTGCTTCTTCTACTTGCAATGCCATTTCAAAGAGGGGCAAATGTAGACACCTGAAATTCACCTTTACATATTAACTAATTTCAATCCCTCCAATTCTAATTAGCATTAGTTAATAAAAAACATAGTTGCACAGAGACGCGTCTCTGACCCCCTAGGTCATGTCCTGGGTACCAGGACGCGTTTTCCCTGTACCGGAAACTCATCAAAGATATCTCCTTATTTTTTCATTTAAAAAATAAAAAACCTACATTTCAGCAAGTTTCCATATGAAAAGAAAAAAACGAATCGACATTTCTAAATTTCAATATGTGATATCAAATATGTAGTATGAACTCTTTGATTCCTTGACATTTGTGTGTTTAAACTTTAAATTTAATGTTAAACTTTACGAATGCTTTTGTTTTGAAAGTTTAACATTCAGTTTTATTGTAGCAAATTTATAAATTATTAAATCATATTAAAAAACTGGTGTCTCCAAGTACCATTGTCTCCTATTTTTCAAAATTAGACATACTTGTACTAGTACCAATCTCTTGTACCAGTACCAGTACCAATCTCCTGGTAACTATGATGAAAAATCATTTTATTTAAAATCCACATCACCCTTTCTTGAAATTAAATATTCATTTTCTACCACTTATTTCGCTAACAATTTTTAATCCATTTCATTTCAAACCAATTTCAAATCCTAGCCATTAATTTACTTAACCTAATCTTAGCCATCCAAAATAAAATCAAGTTTGAATCTTCACCATCAATCACTCCAAGAAGATCTACACCCTCCATTTCACACGTGTTTCTCAAGCAATGTGTGAAAGCTCTTAATTAACAAATTGTGCATCCACATGTGACTCTCACACGTGTGAGATCAATCACTTGTCACAATCACATATGCCCATGATTCTTCTCACACATGTATGAGAGCTTTCAATCTCCACCCTCTGTTTAAATTAAGATAAACTCAAACCTCCATTTCTCTCAATCCATATCTTATCCACTTGCACCTCTCCCAAATTGTTACTTGTAAGCTTCTCATTCCCCCATGAAAGTTAGTCAATCTCCATTGTCCAATCCAAGATCAAATCCTAGCCCTCCATCTCACTCATCTAAAACCTATAAATCCAATCCATCCTCTAGCATTTCCATCATGAAAGCTTTTGCAGCTATACGCTATTGCATTGAGGAGTCTCCAAGAGCAACCCAACACATCATTACAACACCAACACACATCATTTTGAAGCAATCAAAAGAAATCATGAAAGGTATAATGTCATTTTAAGTTTGCATTATTTTATTTACCTTTCATTTATGCTCTAACCCAAGGTAGGAGTAGACTATGAACTTTGCACTTCGTCATTTTTACACTCCACTAACTACTCATATTCTCAGATTCTAAAATCGGTTAATGAATTCGTTCTTCCTTATGGAAATGAAACTATGATTATGATATTTGAGTTACCTAACAAGTTTTGTTATAAGAGTTTAGCCCTATTTCCAAGTCCCCAAAGCCAAAGGGAAGATTGGGAGCTATATCTATACATGCAGTTGATTCCAGTGATTGCATAAGTGAGGAACTTCTGATTAATAAATGGATGACATCTAGAGTTAATGTTATCATACTTTTGTAAGCTTCTTTGATACCCTCTCTCATGATAGTTGTTCCTGAATAAGATGGTCTTGTTAGATGAATTCACTAACTCTATATGTTATGTTCAAATAATAATTGGAATGATTCAATCAATGTTAGTCTATATTCTTTAATTGCTGTTATACAAAATTATAGACATTGGTATCAGCTGGATATGGAGCCCTTGCTCAGAGTTTCTTAATCTGTAATGACGTATCTATGAACCATTTATAAAGTTATTGGTTTAAACTTTAAATTTGAATGATGTATTTTTATCTTAATGATGTTATTTATGAGGATTGGGATGACTTGAACATGGTCTATTAAGGATTGTACTAAAGCAGTTTTCCTCAAGTATAACCCCATCTTCCTGGGGAATGAGTCGGCATAAGAGTATATTCTAAATAGGATCCTACTTGATAGGGTCATTCATGTATGGACCTTTAATCTTTTACTTTAAGGTGCACCAGGAATGGGTGTGTAAATTGACTAGTAAAGAGAATCAATTTCTTTTGGCATATTAACAGAGGGACAGATTCTCTTATGAGAGCCCATTAGCATTTAAAGAGGATTTTAAAAAATCCTAAATGTTGAGTAATAATCATTAAGCAAATTACTTGGTGAAGGTATTGATAAACCAAGTAAACCTATCATGATAAAATAAGGATCCTCTCTCTTTCTAAAAGGAAACTCTTATATGTGAAATAAGGAGTCAATTGGGTGTTTCAGTAAAGGGTTAGTTTCAAACTAAACCAACTAAAGCAAGAGAGTACCTTGACAGGTTTTGCTCAAATATAGGTTCATTCCTCTTTACACGAGTGGAACACTGAAATTCATCACATACCTTTACAGCAATGGCATAAGGGTAGCATGAAGTCTTATTTCCATTTAAGACAATTGATAATCATAAACGACAGTGGAGATGTACGAGTCTTAAGGACAAGGACTAAGAATTTTAACAAGAGTGAGCCTCTAGGGAATGCAACCTACATAAAGTATTTTCCTACCTTAGCACATACATGCTAATCTATTGAACACTAGTTTTGGGGCAAATGATAGAGGGAAAGTAAACTCACCATGCAATTGACTTTGATGACATCAACTCATATTTGGATCACTGATTTTGAGAGGGAAACAATAGAATGGGCAATGCAAGTAGAAGTATGGGTGCAAGTGTCATAAGGAGCTTCATTGGATGATGATCATGATATTCTTGGGAATGATATTGTTACTAAGATAGAATTTTTACCATCTCATTCAAGGGTAGTGATAAGAACACGCTTATACTGAGAGGGGGAGTTAGGGGTTAGGGGGGTGGTCAATCAATATAAGACTATCAGATGGAATTTTTACCATCTCATTCAAGGGCACTGATGAGCACATGCATATACTAAGAGGGGGAGTTGGGGGTCGGGTGGTGTGGTCAATTAGTATAAGACTATTAGATGGAATTTTTACCATCTCATTCAAGGGCACTGATGAGCACACGCATATACTGAGAGGGGGAGTTGGGGGTCGAGGGGTATGGTCAATCAGTATAAGACTATCAGATGGAATTTTTACCATCTCATTCAAGGGAGCTGATGAGCACACGCATATACTGAGAGGGGGAGTTGGGGGTCGAAGGGTGTGGTCAATCAATATAAGACTATCAGATGGAATTTTTACCATCTCATTCAAGGGCACTGATGAGCACACGCATATACTGAGAGGGGGAGTTGGGGGTCGGGGGGTGTGGTCAATCGGTATAAGACTATCAAATGGAATATTTACCATCTCATTCAAGGGCACTAATGAGCACACGCACATACTGAGAGGGGGTGTTGGGGGTCGGGGGGTGTGGTCAATCAGTATAAGAAGACTATCTTTTACTATTTCAAATTAACAACCACAATTACTTCAAATACACAACATCAACAAATAAGAGCACAAGAGGAACACAAGATTTATGTGGAAACCCTTTTAGAAGAAAACAACATCAAAATATTGCTTATATAAAATTCTCTTACAAACTTTGTAGGCACCAACCTCTTGATGGACAAAGTATTTTTCTTCTTGATAATTTTCCTTCAAAAATCTGTCTTTGAATAGTCTTCAATTATTTTCTCTTCACACAAATCTTCTGGTGTATATATGATTTATCAATTTATCTTCTACACACACTCTTCTCCGCATTCCACAAACTCCTCTTATATTTTCACCAAGATAGGCAACCTTTTGGAGAGATACAATGCTTGACAAAGGAGGCAACACTTCATAGCTTTAAACCTTTTCAAAACACCTTTTAATGCCAAACTTGGGCACTCCATAAGGAGTCGGCCCCTTTAGAAAAAATGGATTTATTTAATTTTAAATTCACCAAAGTGGTCACCACTCTAAGGGGGTCGGCTCCATGAATAAAAAATCGTTTGACTTAATTTTTGACTTATGAGGAGGGCACTAAAACTGGAGGATGTCGGTCAGCATAAGGATGTATTTAATTTTTATTTTATTGCTGCCTTGTGAGGATACAAACTGCCCTTGGAATGATGCGATTTAGTGGCCTTTGGCCAATGCAATTTCTTCTTCTTGGATCAGCGAATTTCATCGTGATATTTCTGGACATCAATGATAATAAACTTGCCATCAATCTCCCATACTCCTTTGACATCAATGACAATAATTCTATCAAGCACTCCATTAAGGAGATTTAATTTAATGAGAAATTTGTAAAATGTTTATATGGATTTGTAATTTTCTATGATGATGACAGCTGATCGATCATTATTTCATATATGACACTATGGTGTGCATTGTATTCCTTTTTTGGTCTAAAACTAATAGAAATACTACATATGAGTTCTCTAAATTCAAAATATTGCATGTCATTTATTTTATAAATTTGTGCATTTTTTTTATATGTCAAGTTTTTGCCGAGTTCAAGTCAAAATTTTGTCCTGTCAAGTTTTTGCTGAGTCCAACTGTTTGAGTTGTGGACACATGTAGTTGCGCCTAATGCTTTTCATTTAACCTCCACATGGCATCCATTGGAGGAGGTAACCATTCCATATTTTCAGCAACCATTGGACAAGGATATATTGCACAATGTTTAGACTTGCACAAACTGTAAGAAGAAAACAAGTACATGAATAGTTGGTCACAAAGTTTTTCTACCAACAAAAGCAGGTGGATGTCTAAGACCACTTTTGCAGATAAGTTCCCACACCTAAGTTGGAGTTATCTACAACTCTCTCAACAGGGGAAAACAATGAGAATCACTTGTATAAATTTCTAATTTTGTAGTTGTCTTCTCCTTTTATATGTACCAGTTCACTTTACACTTTTATGACTGCATGGAAGATAAAGTAAGGTGTTTTTCACTTTTACCACATGTCAGTCTTATCTAGAGGGGCATTTTATAGTGGGCACTCACACTCTTCCTTGTAAATCTATTATGAATTTCACCCACACCAATGAAGATTGTAAATAATCAGTTTTGGCAACTATCTCCTTTGTTTCTCTCTGCAGCTCATGTGTTTTCTTCTAAGTTTCTAGTGTGCATTCTGAGAAGGATGATTCATTATAGTTTCATAATAAATTTATATACAAAAACGAACGTTGAATAAATTGGCATTTGTTCCTGATTCTTACCAACTCTACCATTGTTTAATTCATTTGCATCTATGTATCTAGGAAAGAATTTCAGATTCTTCAAGTCTGTAAATGACAATAAGGTGACATATTTGACCAGATTTTTACATGATATACAGAAATTACACTAAATAGAGAATTAAACCCTGTCTATAATAAAGAAAGCATTACTAATATAAAGCATGGTACATACGATTTCATCATTGACATGATTCCTTGCAGAAGTCCGCCTGTTCCAACCAGGACAGGAAGTAGGGCAAACAACAATCCAACCGCACAATCCTAGGAAAATAATAAAAGCAATGTAACTCAAGCTCCATTTGATACAAGTAACTAACTATGCACTAAAGTGAAAACTCTGAGCATTTAAGTTTCAATACCAAAATGAAAAATAATGACTCTTTCATTCTAAAAGCACATGGGTTAAATAGGAAACTGTCAAATTTGAATATTAGATTTGTAACACAAGCTCCACAAGCAAAAAGTAATTGACAATACATTAAATGTAAAACTCTGAACAGATAGTTTTGAATCCCAAAATGCAAAGACCTTAAAAATTAAGTCTTTTGTACTAAATGCATAAGCACTAGAATGGAAAATGTTGAATTCAGATATTGCATAAGCACTACATTGATACAATACCTGCAGAATAAGTGTTCCAACAGTGACTTGGCCATGAAGAGTATTGACACTATTCCGTTCCATCAAAAATTTCAAAACCTGAACAACAAGAGAGTAACCATTGGTAACATTTTATGGTGCAAGTCATGCTCGATAGTATATTTAATCACTGACAAATACTTGATTACCCACAAGTGCCTAAAAAGATGCATCTGGAAACTTTTATAACTAAAGGTATAACACGCAATTACATCACACCTTTAAATCCCTCACGCTTCTATATGTATAAATTCAAATACCAGGGAGAACTTGAAGATCGAAGAACTCCAAGGATTCATACAATTGTTACTCCAAGGATTTAATAAACTAAGAGTTGAAGAAGAGTAAAATTCAGTGCTCCCTGGGCACACATCCCCATTGCCTAGACAGTCATTCCAGACATTCTGGTGATGGGCAAAATAGGGGCAACCGTGCATTCTAGGGACCTCAAAGCATTCAAGCCTTTTCAAGCAAAAAAGAGAGCAGAGGAGGAACCTAAGTGGCCTTCCAGATTTAGCTCACCTACTGGAATTTGTCACATGTGATTCCAATCCATTCACACGGGAAAGATGAAGCCTCATTCCTCAGACAAATTCTAGTTGAGCCAAAATTTATTCACAAACAAAACAAAAAACATCAACTCCTTGGCATCCATTTTGACATACAAAAGTAAGAATGTACAAATGAGCATCATTGGTTAAAATCAAGGAATAAAACACACAGCTATAATGGAAGTTATGGACCTGTTTAATGGAAAGCAGACTCGTGAATTTATCTTATTATTAGTGCTCAAATGTTTATTTTAATGCCAGCTTAGAGCCTTGTTGCTTTGTATCTTATTGGTGGTGAACCAGTGGTCAAAGCTTCTAAGAGTTATATGCTTTGTAGGGGCTCATGTTAATATTTTTAGAAGATGTATTTCAATGTTTGTGTTTCTAAATCTTCAGTTTTTTAGTTTGTTTTTGTATATTATTTTACTAGCTGTCTCCAAAATCTAGAAAAAAAATATCCCATTCCCAAAACAGTGTTTCCCCTGCCATCCACGATATCTGAAAAATATTCATCATCCCTAAAACTCAAAGCAACACTGGTAAAGTTATAATAAACACTAGAAAAAAGAAAGAAAATATCAAAATATGAATTTAAAAAGCAACCTAGGTGCAACTGACTCCTTACAAAGAATTTTCCACTTAATTATTATTAGGTTTATCCATCTTAGCAGATCATCTTATAAGATTAACTGATTGGCTCGCATATAAGTCATTGATCTCACTGATGGATTCAACTAGAAAAGTAAAAGAGATGGCATACCTGTAGAATCCAAAATTGCAGTCCAATGCTCCAAAGTTTAGAGAGGTGTATAAGATGATCAATAGCATGCTTGGTCAAATGAAAGCCACTAAAGAAAAGAAAAAACCCACTTTGAAATTATATAATGAACATGTTCATTCTATAATTCAACAAAGGTGGGCAAGTCTAACACTTCCTTGCACGTGGTCCCTGTGCATTGAACCCTAAGTGGTACATGCAAAGCATAATGGATTCATATCATGGCAGATGTCGAGGTTAAGAGAGACTTTAGGAAGGCAATTACATGGTATATTAACTAACTAGTTTCCTATTAAGTCCTCTTCATACTTAAGCTTACTTGGGTCATTTACTTTTTGTGTATGACATCGTAGGATTAAGACACTTTTCATGATCATAGTCATCCTTGTCTTTATAACAAGGGTTTTATTATTGTATATGTTACCAATTTCAATTTTGCATCTAATAACTACTTTGGCTTCATAGCATTTCCATTGCTTCTCGCTTGTGTGGAAGGTTATTTTGGTTACAGTTGATCCTTGGCTCCTCTGGAGTTGATCAACAACTCTTACATGGTATCAAAGCCTCTAAATTTGTGATTCCCTTCCGTCTTTTAGAAGATCTTTGGCCAAAAGCTTTCAAACATTGCATCCTAATGGAAAGTGGACCTCATGGTTGAGCTCAGATGAACCAAAAACCTATATATCGAGTTTTTTGGGGGGTTTATTGAATCTTGCAAGTGAAAATATGTACAACTATACCAATTTGTACAATTTTGTACGATTGTACAATAGATCGCCATTGCAACACAAATTGACATATTCCTACCTACGTCAACTCAACATCAATAGTACAAATTTCAAAAATTTTAATTACAAGTACACGTCTACATAGATGGTGACGTCAACAAACATCATCAGGTTGGTGCATTATTTTAGGGTTTTTAGACCCTCAGTCGTATCAATAGCCAAGGGCTAGACAAATGTTCTATGTGTTGCACAAGGTGTTAAAGCCCCTAGTCCCATAGGTAGGGGAGCAGACGGTCACCCCCAACCTAGGGGGCTATAAACCTTGCAAGCAACATAGCCAGGGCTCCATCACCAATTCCACAGCACTCAAGCTACCTATTGTTGCTCAGCCAAGCTGGCAATGCCACTCTATTGCTGCCTACACAATGCCCACTACCTTGTTTTTTATCCCATAAAAGAGCAATTTTACGAAAATGGTTCGTAAGAAAATTGGTGGTGGAAAGCTGGTTTTGGATACTTTGCGGCTATATATTTGATTTTTTTTATTTAAACCTTAACCTCATGTACATGTTATTTTAGCTTGAAGTCACCTTTTCTATTTTGACTTATACTTCAGATATTTTGCAAAATATGGAGCCATTTTTAATGTTGTAAGGGTTCTAATTTCACATGTTTTGATCTCTAATCTGTATATGAGGAGTATATCATGATAAAATCATGGGTTTCCGTTTTTCAATTCATCCTTCTGTAATCACCCTAGATAAATCTTGGCAAGGCGAATTCCTAAAACATCTCAAATGGCTTTAAGCCTTTAACTATTGTCCCATCTCTGTAGACTTGTCCACCAATTACACCTAATCATAAAAGAGCATGGGGAAACAAAAATAATGATGTCCTTGGATTGATTGGTAGCAATGTTGATTTTGACACTATTTGTTCTATCTCACATGCTAAGTGCCCAAGCACTCTTTAGCCCAAGATTTAGAGATCTTTGGAGACTTGCATCACTCTCCATTCCCAAATGATCCTATTATGGACAATCTTATGCCTCTTGATGATTGTGATAACCTTCATATGATGATGATACAAAAGAGCAACTTCATTATTTGGTAAGTCTTGATAGTTATGATGACATTTTGGCTTCTCCTAATGCTCCTTCTCCTCCTAGATTAAGCATCCATTGGTTCTTTGGCTTTTATGACTCCTAATCTACATTCAAAAGCTTTATCTTCTTTATCTATGAGTCACTATCTTGAGGCTAAGGATTCTTGCTTTTCAACATTGGCAAATTCATCTCCAAATGTTCATATTTAGACATTTGTGTGGACATCATCATGAGATGGCCAATATAATTGGATATCATTCATTGAAATCACATCATCTCCATCATGTGTTGTTTTGAGTCATTCTTTGCAATAAGTACATCATAGTTCTAGATTAGATACATTGAGATGAGCATTTGACATATATTGTGCTTTTGTTTTGTGAGTCCCATCTTGCAGATTTGACAAACACACTTGAGGACATCCATCTTCTCTTTGATGACAATCCCATCATAGTTGTTGTTCACACTATCTTCATCTTTGGATCTCGTTCTTCATTCATTCACATATGGTCCTCGTTTGGCACCTTCTTTATTTATTGGGTTTGTACCTAATCTAATTGTGGCAACACTTGAGTAGAGTTAAGAGGCATAAACAACATCATCACAGATCATTATCTTTCATCTTTCATGGAAAGAGACCTTACATCCCTACTTGATTTTGGTTTTTCCCAAAGGGTTCCATCATCACAAGAGATTGTACATTATTGGGAGCTACATGCTCTCTCTCTCTCTCTCTTGTGCATTGGTGACAAAAGTAGTCTTTGGGGGGTCATATTGAGTCCTTTCACTTGCACATGTTTGCATCTTTTTTTTTAGAGAAATAAGAATATGCAAGAAAATGATGTAAGAATAAACGTGTGTTAGTTTTTACACAAGATAATTACATTATTTTGTAGATTGTTACTTCTTATCTTTTGTCCTTTTATAGTAAGTAATATTAATATGATTTATAATGTTGTATTCATATAAATAATATGTTATGTGTTTAAGCTATTAGTACTATATTACTAATATATACATGAGTAACATAGTGATATATATATTATATATGCTATATTAGTAGTATTCAGTAATATATACCATAAGAATAACATATTATATTTTGCATTGTTTCTATCCTTTTCCCTATCTACTATCATTCTCTCAAATGTTTTTACTATCAATTAGATATTATGATAATTGTAATATTAGATACAACTATATATATGGTAGCAATTACATTATAAAAATTACAACTATATATATAATAACAATTACAACTATTTATGGTTACTCTTCTTGTGAGAGATTTATTTGTACATGTTTATTTGTACATGGGTACCTCGCATGGCCTTGTAGTTGGGACCATCCTTGCATCTTTGCATGCTTTCCCATACTTATTGAGTTGCACTTAAAGGGGGCTGTTGGTGTGAACATGGTATATTACCTAACTAGCTTCCCATTAGGTCCTATTCACACTTACATACTTAAGTTTACTTTAGTAATTTACTTTTTGTGTCTCATATCATAGGATTAAGACACTTGTCATTATCTCAATTTGTCCTAAGGTTTCATCACTATATATTGTACCAATTTCATTTTTGTATCTAAAGAATTATTTAACTTCATATCCTTTATATTGCTTCTCTTATGTGGAAGGTTGTTTTGGTTGCATGTGATCCTTGACTCATGTGGGGTTGATCAACAAATCTTGCATTCAAATAATCCTTGGCTTGTGTGGGGTTGACTATAAGATTTGTTGATCAACCCCATAGGAGCCAAGGATCACCTGCAAGCAAAAGAACCTTGCACACAAGAGAGAATGCAATGGAAATGTTATAAAGACAAAAAATGAAAAAAATCATTAGATGTAAAAAACTAGTACAATATACAATGATAAAACACTTGTTATAAAGACAAAGATGAAACACTAGGAAAAACTAAGATCATGACAAGTGTCTTAATCCTATGATATGAGACAAAAAATAAATGAAATATACTCTCTCAAATTTTTTTGATTTTCAATAACAAATACAATGTAACCAAGCACCCGTTAAGGTTAGCTTAACCCAAAACGTTGCATGAAAGAACTCTAACCAAGAATGCGCCCTAAAACCACTTAAGGAGGAGGGGCGGGCATATGGTCAAAGGATCCCTAGGATCTACTGAATCAGAGTTACAAAAATTACAGCTAAAAGAGAGAGTCTAAACTCAACACCAAGAATGTGCACTCAAGATCCTTTAACAGGCGAGGTGCTAGCATATGGTGGAGTGTTAATTGATGAATTGAAAGAACATAGGCGGATAACCAGCCATGAAAGAATTTCCACACTACCACCAAACACTGGGGGGAAAATATTACAATTAAAACACTTTGTCTGCTGCGGCAGGCATCCACTCATGAGTGGGAATTCACCACTTTTCCAGTGGGTACTGTTGTGACCTTTTTCACACATCACCCCATTCAAATGGGGACCCCCTAAATTTTACTCCATTCTGGTCTTTTGGCTCTCTCTCTCTCTCTCTCTCTCTAGTCTTTCCGTCCTTTCGGGGATGTCCCGTTGTTTGACCCAGGTTGAAATATTGATTAAGTCTGTGAAATTAGGGTTTTTTATCCTTCAGGCTTTTAAGGTCAAACCAGGTTATCAAATTGGAATCTGAGCTTAGTACTGCAGTTACAAGGCATCCAGCAAAGTCCCATTGAATTAGTAAGTACTCAATCGGGGACTGTTTCAGCAGGATTTTGGAATTCTGCCTATTCCACCACATCCAGGTAACTATCAGCTGCTTGCACGTAAATTTTGAGCAAGATCAGACAACCTGCTATTTTTGGCAGTTTAGGCTTCAAGAGCCATTTTCAGAGTTTGCACATGTGATTTTTCAATGCATGTCTGGAGATTACTTCTGGGTTTCTCGAAACCTTCGCAACGATATAACATGCAAACCGAGACGATCACTTTCAGAGTTCAGCCTTCGGAGGCTATTTTTAAGGTTTGCATGCAGAGTTCTCTAACGCATGTCCGGATATTCCTTCTGGGTTTTTCGAGAGCTTCGCAACAGTGTGACATGCAAGCGGAGATGATCAAGTTTCGAGGACTTACTATTTCTAGCCAGTGCCCGCATGCAGACTAGTTTTTTGGGTTTTTTTGGGTTTCTTGAGACCCCACGGGCAATGTGACATGCAAAATCATCTGACAATGGATGGGTCAATTTTCAGGAAGTTTCTATAAATAGCAATTTCACCCCAGCGACCCAACACTTCAGTTCAGCATAGAGAGCGACCTGCAAAAGAAACAAAGTCAAACGGAGACCGTTCGGGATACATGCAAGTCAAATTAGGGTTTCCATTTTTATAGGGGATAAAATCCAGAAATTGTCAAAATGAAGTACCCCACCAATATCAGCATACTTCAAGGTACCTGCTGGCAAAATTTGAGCGGAATTGGAGAACTTACTATTTTTAGTAAGTCAGGGCACGGCTATAAATAGCAAGTCTGCGCCCGAGGTTGGCATGAGCACGACACTCAAGTTATCAGGATCAGGCATAGCAAGTTTCAAGTCAAATGGAGTTACTGAAGTCAGAAAGTCAAGAACTTACTATAAATAGCAGGTGGCTATAAATAGCAGGTCAGGGCAAAGAACTAGCAAAACAGGTTCACAAGGCAAAGAAGATCAGATGGTGTAATGTCCCCTTCTCAAACCTGATATTTCCAGTGACCGTTGGCCTTTTTCTGGAAACCCGAAGGCTAGTCGGAAGGTAAAATTAGGGTTTCCTATTTTTGGGGATGTCTTTGCTCGGAGTTGGTGGATCTGATGGCGGATTCTTTCTGGGTTTTCAGAGAGCTTCGCAGTGGTATGATCATTTCGGCATTCAGAGCATTTTCTGGAATTTACTATTTTTAGTAAATTCTATTTTTGGCAGTATACAGGTTGGTCTCAGGTAGTTGACTTTCCCCTTCAGTTGTCTCAAGTGGCGTATTCAGTTTCGGGCTTCAGAATGCAGTTTTGGAGAGTTGAGCTCATTTCACTTAAAAATAACATTATAATTTAAATGTTATTTTATCACCTTGGCCTAGTCAAATAACTTAATGTTATTTTAAAAGGTGGACTTGAAGGGTGGCGCCATCATTGAGGTTATATTAAAATTATATTGAATTTATCAAGTCAAAACTAAGCCTTAAGGAGGACGCATTTATTTAAGTGAGAAATTTAATGAAGTCAAAATTAAAGATGCTTGGAAAAGGACGCCATTTCTTGGGATTAGGGTTTTGACTTTGGAAAAGAAGTTAGGGTTTCAAGGAAGGTCAACAAAAGCTTATAAAAGACAGCCTTGGGTTCTCATTTGATCATCTTTTGTCTATGCTATTGTTATGCTGCCAAAATGGTTGCTGGATTGCTTCGAGGAATGAATGCCTCCTAGCCTTGGCTCGACTTCGTGCTTGAGAGATAGCACCTAGTGGAGAGGATTGCTTATTTTGAGTGAGTTGTAGTGAGGTTTGCATTGTAGTGTTGTTTTGCCATTAGAAGTTCAGTTTATTGCATTTTATGTCATTTTCTGGAGTTGCTGATAACAAGGCTGAATCTGTAGTTTCACTCGTAAATCAGAAAACAAAAATAATCTCATTCTGGGTATTGTGTCATTGCATCTTATTGGTAAAGGCACCCTTTCATGAATATTTGCAGATTTTAATACGAAGCTTATGATTTTATAATGCAAATCCGTCATTCCTTGAAAGCCGTACTTTCTAGAGTGCATTAGGATTCGTGTCAGTAATTAATAACCATTTTTAGATGCCATTTCTTATTACTAAGTTAGGCACCATCATTTTGAGGGTCTATTGCATCAGATTTGAGATCATTTGGTTGAGAAATGAGAGAGTTATGAGCATATGAGTAAATTCATAGGTTGCTGGTTTTTCAATTTAAAGCGCAGATTTGTGATAAACCAGAATTAGAATCTTGATCATTGAAGAGTTGTATTGTTTTGGCACTCTATCCAAGCTAAGGAGAGTTCTTTATGATGTATTGTTAATCTTTCGAATTCCTAAGCTATTGGCAGGCGAATGATCCTCATTTTGTAAACTGACAGTAGTACTGGTAGTCATTTTCAAATCTGATTTGTAATGCTCTCTTTCATTATGAAGTTGTTTTGTAATAGATACATCTCCGCCCTATGGTAGCTACTTTGCCACTCTGGGTTAGCAAGCACATTCTGGGTGTTGAGTACTTTCAGCTTTTCAGTATTTCTTTCAAGCATTGTACTTTGTAACACTCCGCCATATGGTCGCCCCTCACTCTATACTGGATTGGGTAGCACATACTTGGTGTCGAGTTCCCTTTCAGCACTTAGTGTAGAAGATCCTCTGACCATATGCTCACCATCATCGGCGCCATTCTTGGTTAGAGTTCCTGCATAAGCAATTTGATTTAGATCCTCTGACCAATGCTCACACCTTGCCCACATCGGGATCCTGGTGTACATTCTGGTTAGAGTTGCTTCCGCACGTTTTGGGTTTAGCTGCTAACCTTAACGAGTGCATTTGTTTCTAATTTGTAATTTGAAAAACGAAAAAATTGGCTTGGAATATTTCAGTGGTATCAGAGCCAAGATCTTGCCACCCTGTGAACAATCCGTCTATGAGTGACAGAGAAAAAAGGTACTTTGCAAGAGAAGACAAGAAGGTTGGAAAACAGTTCCAGCTTTATCAGCCTCCAGAAGGTCAGACAGCTTCAGGAATCTTGAGGGCTCATTGGGAGTCTTCTCAGGAAACAGACATGGCAGAAGGTGAGAGGTCAGTTGGGGGTAACGAGAGGATTACCAACAACAAAGATGACAGTGGGAAAGGGAGAGATGGGAGAGAAAGATCCATGAGTCCAGGAAAGAGATTTGAAAGAAAGATGGATGCCTTGATGGACATGGTATCTCTCATGATGGGGAAAGTGGGCCAGAACACCACTCCACAGAACAGCTCAGGGCATAGAGGGGAGCATAGTGCTTCCAACCAGCATGATGAGCATGCAGCTCGGACGGTGTCAAACAACACTTACATTTCCTCCAGGCCGTTCAAACCCACCTTTTTGGCACCTGTAAACAATCAGCCAGATCCTGAAGAGAATGCTTCATTCGTGGAGCAGTTGAGACTGGGTCGTGCAGAGTATGATTCTCTATTTGCGGACATCAGGATGGATATGTCCTATAATGATTTCATGGATCATAAAAGGAAAAACAAAGGACAAGGGAGACACTATGATCAAAGAAGACCATCAAATCAAGGAGACTTGTACCAAGCTATCAACAAGGTGACACTTCCACACTTTGACGGGAGTGATTCCAGTTCAGCCCGAGCTTGGATTCAGAAGCTGGATAACTATCTAGCTCTCAGACCTATGGCAGAAGAAGAAGCGATCAAGTTCGCTACGCTACACCTTGATGGGGTGGCGCACAAGTGGTGGTACCATGGCTTAATTACTCTGGGTCATCGGTCTATCACAACTTATGAGGAGTTCACTACCAGGCTCATCGAGAGATTTGAAAAGAAGGATCCTGAAATTCATTTCAGAGAGCTTGCACAATTGAGACAGTATGGCACAGTTGATGCCTACATTGCTGAGTTTCAGAGACTCTCAGTCATGGTGACTGGAATCACGGAGAGAAGACTGGTGATCCTCTTCAGTGAAGGTTTGACAGAACCACTCAAGGGTTGGATTAAAACCTTTGATCCACCAACCCTACAGGAGGCCATGAAGAAGGCAAGAAACATGGAGTGGGTTGCTCCTAAGGCGAAGTTTCAATCTAACTCCCCTTTTCAGAAAAGGGATAAAGGGAAAAGACCTCAGCATAGACCTCCTTTGCGACCTCAGCATAAGGAGTTCAAACATCATAATCCTCATGTCACCAGATTGGATCCTGAAACCCTGAATGAACTCAGAAGAAAAGGGTTGTGTTTCCGGTGCAGGGAAAAATGGTCTCAGGATCATGTTTGCCCTAAGGGGGTTAAATTCAATCAGATTGAGTACTATTCTGCTGGTGAAAGTAGTTCTGATTTTTCCGACCAGCAATCTGATTTTGAGGAGAGTGAAGTAGAAAGAGCTCCAAAAGAGTCCAGAGATGAGAAGGAAAGTGGAGGAGTCTTGGCTCAGCTTTCGAGTTTCCAAATAAACGAATCATTCAAGGTTCGGGGGATGGTCAAAGGGCAGCGAATCGTTGCCTTGATTGACACTGGAGCAACACATAACTTCATTGATGAAGTTGTGGTAGCAAAGAAGGGGCTGCAAACTGAGGAGTTTGAAGGGTTTAAGGTCATGGTTGCCGATGGTTTCCATATTACATGCACAAAGAAAATCTCGAACATGACCATGCAGTTGGGAAATTACGAAGTCCAGGATGACTTCTATGTAGTCCACATTGGAGATACTGATGCCGTCCTAGGCATTCAATGGCTGCGTTCTCTTGGGGAGATCTCCTTGAACCTGCAGACCATGGAGCTCAAGTTCCAAGCGGATGGGAAGAAGATAGTTCTGAGAGGAATGTCCAATGGGGGTCCTCGAGTAGTGTCATTCAAAAGAATGGCAAGGCTGATCCGTCACGATCAAGCTGAGTGGGTTGCTGAATGCATGATCCTTCCTGATAGTCCTGTAGAGACTAAACGTGACCTTCCTCCTGATATTCAGTCTCTACTCACGAAGAAGAGCAAAGTCTTTGCAGATTTGCCTCCTGGACCACCACCTGAACGGGGTTCAGAACACATCATAGAGCTCAAGGAAGGGGCTAAACCGGTGATCACAACTCCGTATCGGTATCCGAAGAGGCAAAAGGATGAGATCGAGAAGAATATTCAAGAACTCTTGGAGATGGGTTTCATATGCCCAAGCAAGAGCCCCTTTGCATCTGCAGTGGTTCTTGTGAAGAAGAAGGATGGTACCATGCGCATGTGCGTGGACTATCGTGCTTTGAATCAAAGCACCATCAAAAACAGATACCCCATTCCCAGAATAGATGAGCTCATTGATGAGCTACATGGGGCCAAGTTCTTCTCGAAGATCGATTTGAGATCGGGTTACCATCAGATTCGGATGAGGGGATCTGATGTGGAGAAGACAGCTTTCAGATGTCACTATGGCCATTTCGAATTCTTAGTCATGCCATTTGGGTTGACTAATGCTCCGGCTACCTTTCAGTCTTGCATGAACCGTGTTTTTCAGAATCAGTTAAGAAGGTTTGTGTTGATATTTTTTGATGATATTCTGATCTACAGCAAGACTTGGGAAGATCATCTCAAGCACTTGGAGGAAGTGCTTAGTATCCTGGAATCTAAGAGTTTGTTCGCAAAAGCTTCCAAATGTGAATTTGGAATGGAGGAGTTACTGTACCTTGGTCACATAATCAGTGCTGTGGGAGTGAAAGTGGATCCGGAAAATATCAAAGCAGTAGTTGATTGGCCACCTCCCGAGAACTTGACTCAGTTGAAAGGTTTTCTGGGTCTTTGTGGTTTTTATCGGAGATTCGTAAAGGGGTATTCCCAGAATGCTGCTCCCCTTACTGATCTCACCAAAAAGGGAGCCTTTTGTTGGTTAGAAAAGGCTCAAATTGTTTTTGACAAGTTCAAGAAGATCATGAGCTCGTGTCCGCTTCTGGCTATTCCGGATTTCTCCAAGCCTTTCGAGTTGCAGTGTGATGCATCAGGGGAGGGAGTTGGGGCTGTCCTGATGCAAGACAAACACCCTATCGTGTTTGAGAGCCGAAAATTGAGGGGTGTGGAAAGAACATACTCAATTTATGACAAGGAAATGCTTGCCATCATGCATGCATTAGCCAAGTTCAGACAGTACTTGGTGGGGAACAAGTTTGTGGTTAAGACTGACCACAATAGCCTCAAGCATTTCATGCACCAGAAGGACCTAAATGAGAGGCAACAGAAATGGGTGAGAAAGCTTCAAGCTTACGACTTTGACATTGAATATGTCAGAGGGAAAAATAATATCATGGCCGATGCTTTATCCAGGAGACCTCATCTTAGCTCATTATGTGAGCTTACTGCAGATTGGAGAGACATGTTGCTTGCTGATTATGCCAAAAATCAGTTTGCAACCAGCATTTTTGAGGGTACTTTTCATGATGAAAGGTACAAGGTGATTAAGGGATTGATCCACTATAAGGGAAGAATCTTTCTGGTGGCTGATTCTAAGTTGAAGAAGCAGATTCTTTTGACTTTTCATGATATTCCAGTTGCTGGTCACCAAGGTTTTTTCAAGACATATAGGCAGATCCGAGAAAGGTTTTCTTGGAAGGGATTGAAAGGAGAGGTACAACGCTACATTCAGGAGTGTCCTGTTTGTCAAATGAATAAAAATGAGCATACATTACCAGCCGGTTTGCTGCAACCGCTTCCTATCCCCAATCAAAAATGGGAAAGCATCTCGATGGATTTCATCACAGGGTTGCCCAAGGCCCAAGGGAAGGATTGTATTTATGTAGTGGTGGATAGGCTAACCAAATTTGCTCATTTCTTCGCCATTACTAGCACTTTCTTTGCAGCACAAGTGGCAGATCTGTTTTTTCGAGAAGTGTTTAAGCTGCATGGGTTGCCAAAGAACATTGTAAGTGATAGGGACAGCAAGTTCCTAAGTACCTTTTGGCAAGAAATCTTCAGAATGAGTGGTACTGTGCTCACTCCAAGCACTAGTTACCATCCCCAAACAGATGGCCAAACTGAAATAGTGAACAAGTGGTTGGAAGGCTACTTGAGAAACTATGTGTCAGAACAACAAAGAGCTTGGGTCAAGTGGCTGCATATAGGCGAGTATTGCTACAATTCGTCCTTCCATATGTCGATTAAGATGTCTCCTTTCTTGGCACTTTATGGGTATGAAGCACCTAGTTTTGCAGATTTGGTGTTTGGTGACAGCAAAGCACCCCTAGCCAAAGATTTGTTGCAGCATAGTCAAGACATAATGAAATCCTTGAAGGATAATTTGCAGATTGCACAAAATCAGCAGAAGTTGTATGCTGATCAGAAGCGTGTTGAGCGTTCTTTCGAGGTTGAGGATATGGTCTATCTTCGCTTACAACCTTATAGACAGTCTACTCTCAAGAAGACTGGAGCCGAGAAGCTCAAATCTCGCTTTTATGGGCCATTCAGGGTCATCAGAAAAGTTGGGGCAGTAGCTTATGAATTAGAGCTACCTTCTGATAGCAGAGTGCATAACGTCTTCCACGTGTCTCGCCTCAAGAAGGCACTTGGACATAATGTGGTTGCTTCATCACAGTTGCCACCTTTGGATGAAGAGGGACAGTTGGTTCTAATTCCAGAGGAGATACTTGACTTCAGAGAACGTTCTTTGAGGAAAAGAACCATCAGAGAATACCTGGTGAAGTGGAAGAACCTGCCTATGGAGGATGCGACTTGGGAAAGTGATGAGATTTTGCAGCATCCTGGCTTGCGATTGCTTGAGGACAAGCAATCTTGGGGAGGGCGGACTGTAATGTCCCCTTCTCAAACCTGATATTTCCAGTGACCGTTGGCCTTTTTCTGGAAACCCGAAGGCTAGTTGGAAGGTAAAATTAGGGTTTCCTATTTTTGGGGATGTCTTTGCTCGGAGTTGGTGGATCTGATGGCGGATTCTTTCTGGGTTTTCAGAGAGCTTCGCAGTGGTATGATCATTTCGGCATTCAGAGCATTTTCTGGAATTTACTATTTTTAGTAAATTCTATTTTTGGCAGTATACAGGTTGGTCTCAGGTAGTTGACTTTCCCCTTCAGTTGTCTCAAGTGGCGTATTCAGTTTCGGGCTTCAGAATGCAGTTTTGGAGAGTTGAGCTCATTTCACTTAAAAATAACATTATAATTTAAATGTTATTTTATCACCTTGGCCTAGTCAAATAACTTAATGTTATTTTAAAAGGTGGACTTGAAGGGTGGCGCCATCATTGAGGTTATATTAAAATTATATTGAATTTATCAAATCAAAACTAAGCCTTAAGGAGGACGCATTTATTTAAGTGAGAAATTTAATGAAGTCAAAATTAAAGATGCTTGGAAAAGGACACCATTTCTTTGGATTAGGGTTTTGACTTTGGAAAAGAAGTTAGGGTTTCAAGGAAGGTCAACAAAAGCTTATAAAAGACAGCTTTGGGTTCTCATTTGATCATCTTTTGTCTATGCTATTGTTATGCTGCCAAAATGGTTGCTGGATTGCTTCGAGGAATGAATGCCTCCTAGCCTTGGCTCGACTTCGTGCTTGAGAGATAGCACCTAGTGGAGAGGATTGCTTATTTTGAGTGAGTTGTAGTGAGGTTTGCATTGTAGTGTTGTTTTGCCATTAGAAGTTCAGTTTATTGCATTTTATGTCATTTTCTGGAGTTGCTGATAACAAGGCTGAATCTGTAGTTTCACTCGTAAATCAGAAAACAAAAATAATCTCATTCTGGGTATTGTGTCATTGCATCTTATTGGTAAAGGCACCCTTTCATGAATATTTGCAGATTTTAATACGAAGCTTATGATTTTATAATGCAAATCCGTCATTCCTTGAAAGCCGTACTTTCTGGAGTGCATTAGGATTCGTGTCAGTAATTAATAACCATTTTTAGATGCCATTTCTTATTACTAAGTTAGGCGCCATCATTTTGAGGGTCTATTGCATCAGATTTGAGATCATTTGGGTGAGAAATGAGAGAGTTATGAGCATATGAGTAAATTCATAGGTTGCTGGTTTTTCAATTTAAAGTGCAGATTTGTGATAAACCAGAATTAGAATCTTGATCATTGAAGAGTTGTATTGTTTTGGCACTCTATCCAAGCTAAGGAGAGTTCTTTATGATGTATTGTTAATCTTTCGAATTCCTAAGCTATTGGCAGGCGAATGATCCTCATTTTGTAAACTGACAGTAGTACTGGCAGTCATTTTCAAATCTGATTTGTAATGCTCTCTTTCATTATGAAGTTGTTTTGTAATAGATACATCTCCGCCCTATGGTAGCTACTTTCCCACTCTGGGTTAGCAAGCACATTCTGGGTGTTGAGTACTTTCAGCTTTTCAGTATTTCTTTCAAGCATTGTACTTTGTAACACTCCGCCATATGGTCGCCCCTCACTCCATACTGGATTGGGTAGCACATACTTGGTGTCGAGTTCCCTTTCAGCACTTAGTGTAGAAGATCCTCTGACCATATGCTCGCCATCATCGGCGCCATTCTTGGTTAGAGTTCCTGCATAAGCAATTTGATTTAGATCCTCTGACCAATGCTCACACCTTGCCCACATCGGGATCCTGGTGTACATTCTGGTTAGAGTTGCTTCCGCACGTTTTGGGTTTAGCTGCTAACCTTAACGGGTGCATTTGTTTCTAATTTGTAATTTGAAAAACGAAAAAATTGGCTTGGAATATTTCAGATGGTGAAATTTTCAGGCAAAACGGAGCTGTAGAAGTTGAAAATTAAGGGACCTGCTAAAAATAGCACAACTTGCTAAAAATAGAATGCAAAAGAAAGGGTCGGTAGAGGCGTGGAAAATTTCCTAAGTATGGGAAAATAAAAGCAAGAGGCTCCAAAATGCGCTCTCAAGGAATGGTGGATGAAAAATATTTTCTAGGCAAAATTAAAAGCTCACCCTAGCAAATGCGCCCACCAAGGTAGAGCCTTGAAGAAAGTTTCTAAGTCATAAAATCAAAGTAGCCCCTTCCAAATGCGCCCATGGTGAAAATGAAAGCTCACATGTGTAAATGCGCCCACCTTGATGAAGTGCCTCAAAATTATCCTAAGACATTTAAAATAAAAGCATGGCACATGAAATGCGCCTTCACATGAAACCTCCAGTGCTGAAATGCGCCCACCTCAAGTGAAAAGGGTGAAACGACTAAGGCATGAAAGCAAAAGTTGCCTACCTCATTTGCACCAAAGGTAAAAGTTGGGTACTTAGAAATTTTCTAAGTCGTAAAAATGAAAGCATCAAAGGTGAAATGCGCCCATGAAATGAAAATAGACATGGCAAAATGCGCCCAAGGATATTAGAGGCCTAAAAACACCTAAGTTCAAAATGAAAGTACCACCTCTAATTTGCGCCCATCTCCAACTAGTCAAAAGGCGCCCAAGTCAAGGAGGATTGAAGACTAAAAAAGTTTCTAAGGCAAAAACAAAAGCTGAAGGTATCAAATGCGCCCAAGGTTGCTGGAGACTTAAAACGTCTAAGGCACGAAATGTGAGTAGCATATGCCATTTGCGCCCAAGGAGGAATGAGAAACTTGGAAATTTCTAAGGCACAAAATCAAAAGTGGACATGCCTAAATGCGCCCAAGTTGAAACAAGGAGATGAAAAATATACCAAGGCATGGCAAAATGAAAGTTCACCCTCCAAAATGCGCCCAAGTTGAAGTGGAAATTAAAAAATTTGCCTAAGGCGTGGGAATTTAATTTTGAGTGAGACCAAGTGTGCCAAGGAAGAAAATGTTAGAAATATTTTCTAAGTGAAATAAATATTTCACTAGAGGAAAACATGCCTTGGATATAGATGAACATTTAAGCGAAGTTGGAAACAATTGATGAAATATTTCCCAAGTAAAAAAATTAAATGAACCCGTTTAAAAGGCACCCATGGGTTGACAGAGTTAAAAAATTAATTTCCTAAGGGAAATTTTAATATTTTCAAACGAAATTCGTTTTGCCTAGATTATTTTCCCAACGGAAATTAAATCTCAAAGGATGAATTATTTCGAGCAAGCAAGTGATTTTAAATCGCCCGGAGTTGAATATTTTAAAAAGAGAAAATTTAAAATCTCTAAAGCAAATTTCATGAAATTGAAGATTTAAATGGCAGACATTTTAACAGATTGGAAATAAGTTTACAACTCCCACGAATTTTTCGAGTTGAATCTAATTAAACACTGCGAGAATTTTAAAATGGAATTTTCAATCAAGTCAAGTGATTCTCTTGCGAGTTGTTTAAATCACCAAGAGTTAACTGGCTGACTAAAGGGAAAAATTCGAATTTTTGCAAGGAAAGAATCTTCATTAATGGCAACTACCATAATGACTGACTGACGACTAGCCCACTACTACGCCTGAATTAGAAGATTCCGAGAGAAGAGAGTGGCGAATTAATGAAGGTGTTAAAAATAGCTCCAGCAAAACTTAGCAAGATTCTTCACGAAGAGTTATTTAAACAACTTCATTTCTTTCATTTCTTCACACGTTTCGAAAAGCTTGGAATTGCTGAAGTGAGGAATTTTGTGAGAGATTGAAATATTTTTGAGGTTGCTGAAAGTGAGTTTGAGTTTTACTTTCTAAGTCGAAGTTGCTGAGCGTTTTCTTTCCGAAAGGCTGAAGGTGTGTTGCTGCAATTTTCGAAATTGTATGCTGGAGAGCTGAAACTTTATTTCCAAGTTGTTGGAGTTGCTGCAGATTTTTTTTTCTCTGGAGATCTTTATTTTCAAAACTGCTGAAAGTCGAAGTGCTAAGGAAGTTGATTGCTGTTAGAGTTGAGAAGAAATTCGAAATTTCATATTGCAGCAATCTCTTTGTTTCTTCTAAAATTGCCGAAGTCAACGAAGTGTGGTCAAGAGAATTCGAATTATTTTGTGCTGAGGAAATTGTTCACATTGCTGAAAGTTATTGGATTGCTGTGATTTTCTTCGCCAGTCGGAAGTGAAGTTGCTAAAAGCTTCTTTCTAAGCTCAGAGTTTTTATACAGTTTGAGGTTTGGAGTTAGAAATTTATGCTAAAGATTTTCATTTTCAAAGCTAACTCCATGTCCGCAGCCGTCTCGAAATTGTTTTATTTTATTAAAAATCTGCAATCTAACTTATTGTTATTTTATTCTATTTCGCAGATGGCCGAAGCAAAGGATGTTGCAGGAACAAGCAGAGCCGCAGGCAGAGCTGCAAACACTGAAGCGAGCAAGGCTAGCTCATCCCGGCAGACAATGATCAAAAGGCTCGCCAAGTCATTTCTTCCAAAGTCGGCAATTACTTCGAAGTTGGCAGGATTAAGTGACACCAACCTCGGGTCATTTAATCTGAATGCACTCAAGTCAAGGATGTACGGACTGGGAGGCCATCAACCGTCAGTCACGGCACATAACATCATGAAAAGTGGTATCTATGCAGCCGCCGGTTTTCCACCAGCAATTCAATGCCTGGAGCTAATCATGGAGTGTGCGAATTACTACAAGCCGGAGCGTAGAACCATTGTCTCTCCGGATGGCAAATTGCTTGCCAACTTCACGCCAAATGCTATCGGAGAGGCATTTGGGATTCCTACTTCCGAGAGAATGCTACATAGATCAAAAGAAAGGGCAGATAAAATGTACTCCTCCTCGTTCGAAAGGGTTGCTGCAGTCATCAACAGAGTCTGGATGCAGAAGCCGAAGCCACCCCGCACTAAACTCTCGAAACAGATAATTGTCGAGGACGTGAAACAAGAGTACTGCGACTTGATCATGATGCTTAGTTGAATAAATGGGAGTGCGCAGGCCTACTTCTTCGAGCCTTGGATGTTCTATTTCATCGAGATCATCTTGGAGGGAAAGGAGTGTGTTCACTGGGCAAGAATGATTAGTGATAACATAGATGAACAGTTCAGGAGCCTGAGGATGACAAAAACCTTTTACATGAGCTCGTATGTGATATATATGCTGGCAAGAATGACCAAGTACCGAGGGATTACATACAAGGAGGCAATAGGCAGTGCACCTAATCAGTTCAAGATCCATGAGGCATGCACGCAATTACATTTGACCAACCCTGCCAGCTACAAGCGGGCTAATGATGCATTCACAATGCATATCACGAGGACCCTTCAACAGAGAATGCAGCAGAGAATATCAAAAGAGGCACAGGCATTGATAAAGGAATACGGATATTGGCTCATCCAATTTCCAAAATTCACTTACATTAGGCTGCAGGGGTTCACTTCGTATCCATACAGGCTACCGAGGTACCCCACCGATCACATTGTAATGCTGGAAGTATCTAGGCAGTTGATCGCCTATGATAGGATTCAGAAAAAGAAGAAGAAGGGTGGACTTGACTTTCCTATTGCCATGGGAAATTCCATCGAGGTGTGTCCCTCCTTGCAGGCAGCTCGAGAAGCGGAGGATGAGTTGCAGTTCTTTCATCTCTCGTATCACACGGGCAGGCAGGATTTCGATCCTTACAGAAACATCCGAATGATACAGAACGTTGAGTACCGGCACAAGGCCCACATTGAGGACTTTTGGTCAAATGCTGTTGATGAGGTTGAAATAAGGAAGAGGATGTTTACTAGGCTTCCCCTCAAGTTGATTAGGGAGTGTGAGCTCATCCCGGTTCCTGACCAAGTGGAGGAAGATGTCAATGTTATACAGCCTGATTATGGGTCAGTGAGAGATACTTCGGTCCCGCCACCTGATTGGTCTGAGCCCGAGATCATGGACTTGGACACGCTCTCTATACCAGTGATGACTTTCACGAGGGCTTGGGTCGATAGACACGTATGCAGACTCAAGAGCAGGTCAATGGCTCTTACTTATGACTTGATGGGCGATCGAAGGCCCCTAACAGTGAGAAAAGGAAAACAGATTGCCCAAGCTGCAGAGGCACGAGAGGAAACGCCGACCCAGCCGATACCGTTGAGGATGGAACAAGCATCACCTGCACACTCGCAAACTCAATCTTCGAGTTTGAGGGAAATCTCACTATTTGTTGATCAAAGGGCAAGGTCGGATGAGGAGCGAGAACTGGAGGAGGTTGACCAACCCAACATCCGAGAATCAGATAGTATAAGTGTCAGTGCATCCAAGGGTGGCCGACAAGAAGAGGAAGAGGAAACAGTGGCCGACACTCATTTCTAGCAGATGCTGGATACTGCGTTGGAGGAGGAAGGAAACACAGAACAAGGGACCCAAGGGTCTGGAGATACTCAGCTCGTGGAGATAGATGAGCCCGAGCAGAACAGTGTAAGAAGGGAAGAAGTATACGAGGTGGAAGCAACGGAGGAACAGCCCCTCGTCACTTGCAACCCACAGCAAACAGTGTCGGATTGGCTGACGGATAGAATGAGAAGAGAGCCTGAGGATGATACAAATCTAGCCATTGAGATGGAAGAATTCCTCAAAAGGATTAGTGCACCTCCAGAAAAGAAGAGAGCCAGGAAATTCTCGAAGATTTCGATTGACGAGTCAAGCTCCCACACACTCCAAGTTGTTGTCCCAAGGGAGGAGTATGATCGGGCCGAGGAGAGGCCTGAAAACTATGTGATCACCACCGTAGAGTTGGGTCGTCCTACGAGAGCCCAAATTGTCGAGGAGTTTGATAACTCCTATCAAGCGCTGAAAGACCAGTTGCTCAGAACAGAAGGGAAGTATAAGAAGTTAAAGAAGGAGCACAAAACCTTGATTAGATATGTGCAAAGTCTAGCGCGTCCAGGTGAACAGGCAGACCCAGCAGTAGAACTCCCACCTGAGCTTCTGAGGGAGTCAGTTATTGGCTTGGAGGACTTAAAGAAGATGGAGACGGAGGCAGACAAATGGGTCAGCCATGTTCGGGCTGATACAGGGAAATTCATGGAGGACCTCGCCGATGCTTATCAGCAGGCCTCGAATATCTTGGCACACAGATGTGGTGGATCAAGCCTGGGGCGATACCCACATCTATCAGACAAAGACTGTTCTTCGTCTAGGGGCTTTGATGCATATACCTCTACAGACCTTGGTAGATGGAGGTGTGATTCAAGATGGTGACAGGTATGATTTCACCAGTTGGTACTCCTCAGTGGTCACAAGCCGTGGGTTTCATGATGTGGCAAAGGCAGATTCGACCAGAATCAGGAAGGCAATGGGCAACATCTTGGAGGGAGTTCTTAATACACTAGAGGCCATATTTGCTAGAAGGTTAGCTCCAGAGGAAATAACTGCTAATGGCTTGAGGGACAAATTGGCTCCATTCTTCTCAGCTGCAAGGTCACTGGTCCAGGATGATTTTGAGAATGTCTCCACTTTCTCTAGTATAATTCAGAATACCCAGGACGCCTTGGCGGCATGGAGAAAGTCTTACACTCGGCATGGGCAGACGATAGCGGTCTTGGAATTTCAGCTCAACCATATTCCACCAATTTCGGTTCAGGAGGTTGAGGCAATGTTGGCCCATCTGATCGAGTTTGTTGTTCAGGAGAAGGATAGTGGGAACGCTCTGCTGGACGAGAATCTTCTAGAAGATGATGATGGGCATTAATTGCTCATTATGATCCCTGTAGGGGAGTGGAGAATATTCTGTGCATTTATTGCCCCACTCCTCTCTATGGCGGTTTTTAGGGCAGAAACCCTAATCAGAGCATAGGTGGCTCAATCTAAGCCCTTTATTGTAATTGAATCTGAGTCGTCCACTGAAATGGGCTAACTATAAAAGGGGCATCCCCCCTCATTTGTAATCTATTAGAATTAGAATTGAATCAGAGATAGAGTTGAGCTAGAGAGTAGAAGGCATATAGCATTTAGCTTAGAAGTTAGCTTAGATTGAGGAGGGAAGAAAACTTTCCTTTGAAAGTTTTGTAAACGGTTGTTGTGAACACTTTTCATAATACAGAGAGTTTCATTGCTTGGTGATTCCTTCTTTTGTTATGAGTAGCTAGCAAGGCCATTTCATCTTTCCAATTCAAGATAGATAGAGTAAAATAGACTTTTAATTCATGCAAGTAGTCGTTAATTGTGGAATGTGGTGTTGAGTCTGGACAAGTCTTCCTTTATCATACCACTAGCGGACTTGCTAACGGTAAGTCCGCCCTGCGTGGTCAACTGGAATTTCGGAACCTAACTTCGATTGTGATTTGTATGTGTTTATTTGCATCGTTGTGATGGGGTGCACATGTTGAATCATAATTTGAATAACTTATTTATCCTTTGAAGATTGCACTGACTTTGTGGAAGTTGTCCGAAGGGAGGCAAAGCAAAGCCTGGTTTGAAGATTGTTTAGGTTGATCCCCACAATCCACCCTTTAGAAGTAGATTATAGAGTCTCTCCCCTTCATCTCTTTTAAATTCAGTATTTTCCCGGTTAACTTAGGAATCAAAGCAATATTGTCAAATCATTCATGTCCTAACTGTTTCACAAAATCGAACAACTACGTAAGTCCCCTTGAATACCCAGCATATTCACATTAGCCAACTAAGTCTATTCGCGATAAAAGGAACCTTGGAGTTGAACGCATGAACTTTCATGCAATCTTAGCATGCGGGATACTTTGATCAAGAGAGAATAGAGTGACCGTTGGACATTTTATTCTGTGTTGATGTCGTCATAAAAAGCACGTCAACAAGTACAATGAGAGAATTAGCAAGTTCTTTTTTCCACACTGGCGGTAAACCATTCAGGGGTTACAATGTGATAATTAAACACAAATAAGCAGCAATTAAATAGACTGAAACAGTACTACTGTTATCAGCTTTACAAAATGAGGAAGAGCTGCAAATTACATGAGAATTACAATAGCTTTGAAGCACCAAGAAATAGAAGTTCTCCCACTCTAGATTTCTCTCAATTGTTGAAGGAATAAATTGAAATCAAAGACTGAAATACTTCTGATATGAAATCAGCAAACTGAAAGTTTAAATCAGCAAACATCAACTCACCAAAATTGTCAAATCTCTTACCACACTCCACGAAATTGAACCAAACTGAAAGTGTCTCTCTTCTATAGCTAGGCGACCAAGAAACCACCACTTTCCAACCTTCAAACTCAGCAAAGACAACCAACACACATTCCAAAGTAATAAATGAATGGCATGGCCCTGGGAGAGGGTCGACCTCACTTATAAAATCAGCCATTTCATATCGAATTCTGTCCTTGCACCAAACGAGGCGCCTCTAGCATATAGATGGATAGAAACAGCAAACAAAAATCATACCAAAAGCTATATATGAAAATCTCCTTCAGCCAAACAATAACCAGCAACATGAAAACTGGAAATATCTCACCAAAACTCCACAATAATGCTCAATATGTACTTCTGGATGAAGTACACTCTTAGACCACCATCTAGGGAACCATAGTTTCAGGCCCGAAAAATGGAGTAAACTTGCTAAGCTTTCCCTTAGCCGGATTCTGGATTTCAAACCAACAACATAACTTTACAATATTTTCCAAAGATCACATATGAAAAAGCAAAGGCTTTCTTTTATAGAATTGAAGGTGACTGTTGGCTCTTCAACTTCCATTTCTTTTTCCCTCCAAAAGAGATGTCCATTTCACTTTTGAAATATTTTAATTTTTAAAACATTATATTCACTTTTCTAGGCATCCAAAACTTGAGGAGAAATATTTACTTTAGAAATATTTAAATAATCTCCCAATGAAGCGTCCACCCTCAAGGCCACCTTTTAAAACAACTTTAAGTCATTAATACTAGGCCAAGAGGGTCAATAAGAAATTATAACATTAATGACTTAGAATAAATCATTTTACCCAAAATGAGCCTCAAAGTGTTGAAGGCCAAATATGCTCCAAACTGATTTGCCCGAAATAGAAACTGAGCTGACTACTGATGCTACTGCCCAAGATGGCATTGCCAAAAATAGAATTTACTAAAAATAGTAAATTTAGAAAAATTGTCTGATGATTTTATAAGTCATATCACTGTGAAGCTCTCTGAAAACCCAGAAAGAATCCACAATCCTTATTCATGCAAACCTTCTTTAGAACCCCTATAAAATAGGAAACCCTAATTTGCACATCTGAGTAGCCTACGGATTTTCGGAAATAGGCTAAATCCAAATGAAGAGAGTAGGGCGAAATTGGGGACATTACAATAAATAACCTAAGTAAGCATAAATATACAAGTGTGAATAGGACCTAATAGTAATTAGGTAATATACCATGTTTACACCAACAACTCTCCTTAAGTGCAACTTAGAGAGTATGAAAAAGTATGCAAAGATGCAAGGATGGATCCCAACTACGAGGCCATCTAGGTACCCATGTACAATCTCTCACAAACGGAGTAAAGAAAAAATAATTGTAGGGAAAAAAACCTTTCCAAAAGAAAAAAGATGCAAACAAACATGTACATATGAAAGAAAGGAGGACTCAACACAACCCCACAAAGACTACTTATGTCACCAATGTACAATAGATGTTCCCCATATAGGTGAAAAAGAGAGACTATGTAGCACCCCCACATTATAGAATATCTTGCAATGATGGTGGATGCTCAACAAAGGATAATGATGAAGATCCAAGAACATCGAACAATATTCCTCCCCTTGGGAAGAAACAAAACCAAGTAGAGATGCAAGAGTCTTTCAATGAAAAAAGAGTATGATGGATGCTCATGTTGTTGTTGTTGTCTCTAAACTTTGCTCAAGTGTTGTCATGTTGGTATGCAAGTATGCCACAATCAAATCAAGTAAAAGCCCAATCATTAAAGAAGGTGACAAGCCAACACCATGTGGAGACATATGAAGAACATGATCCTAAGACAAAGAGAAGATGGATGTTTCTTAAATGTGTTTGTCAAATCTATGAAAATGGGACTCACAAAACAAACTTGTAATATCTATCAGGTACTCATCCCGATATACCAAATCAAATAGATTACGATGTGCCTACAACAAAGAATCACTTGAAGCAACAAGAGATGGAGATGACATGATCTAAATGTATGTCATCCAACTATACTGGCCATCCCATGATGATGTGTCCAACGAAATGTCTAAATATGAACACCTGGAGATGAATCTACTAATGGCGAAAATAGTGACTCAAATAAAGAAGATGAAGCCTTTGAATCTAGATTAGGAAACATAGAAGCCAAAGAAACAATGGATATATTTGTAGGAGGAGCATCAATTAAAGCCTCAATGTCATCACAACTATCAAAATCTATCAAATAATCAAGTTGCTCTTCTATATCATCATTATTATAGTAGCTTATCATAATCATCAAGGGGCACAAGAATGTCCATAACAGGATCATCTAGGAATGGAGAGTGATGTGGGTCTCCAAATATCTCCCAAATTTTGGTCCAAAGAGTGCATGGGCACTCGATATGTGAGATGGAACATAGTGTCAAAAATCAACAATGCTACCAATTAATCTATGGACATGATCATTCATGTTCCCTCATGCTATCTTTTGATTAGGTGTACCTAGTTTATAGACAAATTCCATAGCAATGGGACAAGAGATGAAGCCACTTGAGATGTTTCAACATACCATCTTGCCAAGAATTATAGTTCCCTTTATTTAGGGTGAATACAAAAGGATGAATTTAAAAACCCATGATTTTACAATGATAGACTCCTCATATACAGATTAAAGATCAAAACACGTGACCCTTACAACATTAAAAATGGCCCAATATTTTGCAAAACATCCAAAGTAAAACTCAAAATAGAAAAAGTGATTTCAAGTTGAAATAACAAGTAGCTAGGCAAAATTAAGAAAAACTATGGCTGCAAACTACATGGAACTAGCTTTCACATGCCTATTTGTTTATGAAATCTGATACCGAATGGCCAAATTATGGTCCGCGCAAAAAAGAAACTGCTTTAAATCTTTTAAAAAAAGGCCTAGCACTATTTGGCCAACTAGAAGGTTGTGCCATTAAGATAGGTTGAGTGCAGTGGTGGGCAGGTGACACAAAGCAAAACTCCTAAGGCAGCAACATTGAGCAAAGATTGAACAACAATGGTGCTATGCCCTGGTGGAGGCAACAAAGATCGAGCAGACATTGCATGCAGTCTAGCACCCCAACTTAGGGAGAACTTGGGGCAGGAACCACAAGCTTTGGCCCGCCCCTGCTGCACTCAAAACCTAGCCTGGCCCTCAATCACTGACATGACCAAAGGTCTTAAAACCTGAAAAAAATGCCCACTGACCTAACAATGCTAATGATGTCAACATGTGAAAATAATACTTGCACAGGGAATATTCCCTACAAGATTTTATCTTCTCACAACTAGCAATAGCAAATGACAACATACAATGAAATACAGTCATATGAAAATGTATAGATTTCTGATTGTGATCTTTTGCAAACCTTGGAAAAATTCAATTGTTTCTACACCAATCCCTATTGATTTTTATATAAATTTATAAGTATTGGGGCCTTCTAAGCTCAACAGTGAGGTCTATTTGGCACCAAGATGTACCATTCAAAAGTTCTTGGCCAAAACTCTCCAAAAAGATGGAAAGGAATTACAGATCCAATGCTCTGATACCATATAAGAGTTGTTGATCAACACCACTAAAATCAAGCATTACCACAACTGAAACAACCTTGCACACAAGAAAGAAGCGATGGAAATTATATGAAACATAAGAATTCTTTAGATGCAAACATGAAACTAGTACAATATACAATGAGGAAACCCTTGTTACAAGGACAAGGATGAAACCCTAGGACAAACTGAAATCATGAAAAGTGTCTTAGTCCTCAATATGACACATAAAAAGTAAATGACCTAAGTAAGCTTAAGTATGCAAGTGTGAATAAGACCTACCATCAAACTAATTAGGTAATATACCATGTTCACACCAACAAGCAGCCTATGCGTTGAACTGTAAGTGGTATATGCAAAGCTTGAGAGAGTCATACTTACAACAGATGTTGAGGTGAGGAGAGGCTTTATGAAAGCAATTACAAAGAAATACAGTGTTGAGGATGCCACTACCATTTGTTATGAGTGATCTAGATTTTTCGTACTAAAGGGATATCCAAAAGAGGCAAGGTGGGTTTTGTATGCTATGGTGCATGATGACCCAAGACTATGGTGGAATATGCACAAGCCCAATACACTAACAACCACACTAGCCATTTGCCTCTTGTCCCAAATTTCTAGTTTATTTGCTGCTAAGAGGAACTAATCTACATACAACTTCATCCACTCTATTAAGAGGAGCAAACTTATCTCTTGAAGAGGAGAGAGACTTGTAGCTGTACAAAATGCATTGCATCTAATGGAACAAAACACACTCATGTACAAGGATAGTCCAGCAACATAGTGGTATGTAAACCCAAAAGAGCTAGCAAAGAGTGATGAGGATCAGGCACAAGTAGGGCTGGTTGGTGTTTATTTGGAGGAGTTTCAGCTAGATGGTGCAAGTGCAGTGCAGGAATGACCTCTCCAGCAGTTGGATTTGTCAATTGCAAGTAAGGAAATACTAACACAAGGAAAAAAGTCCAAAGCTTTGAAAAATACATCAAAAAATTGCAAAATTGAGAATCTCGCAATCTAGTGGATGAACGCACTAAGAATGAAAAGATCTCAGTTGTTCAGACCTTACATTCAATTTTATAATCTCCCATTGCTATTCAAAGGATTGTTGATTTACCTAATAGACTAATACGACCATGGGATGGTTACTGGGTGCATGTTGCAAAAATTTAATAAACCTGCTAACTTTGATATTGATAGAATCAATCTTTCATCAAAGCAAGAGTGAATTCTATTATTAACATGAAGATCCTCTTCATCAGGAGACATCCCTCATATTACAATGGTCCATCTTCTCATATGAGCATTCCTCATAATATGACAAGTATCACCTCTAGGCAGAAGAAGAAAAAGGGATAAACTAGGGCTTAAAGCCTGAGTCAAACAGCATGAAACTACTCTGGCAATGAATTGAGACATTATAAAGATTATTTATCAAATTGTGTAATAAATTTTAAATTATCTTGTATGACTGGACCTCTATTATATGCTTCTGAACCTTGTATATTCAAGTTCAGATAAGAAGTAACCATATATATTGAAAACCACAAACTTGTTGGAAAACTGTACAAAAACATCATCAGACCAAGTGAAGCATTTCTTTCTTTTGTTAGATCTTGCATACATTTGCAAAACTAAGCAACCATGTATTTACAAAGACAAAAACATAACCAAGATTATCACATTGCATCTCCTGACATTACCACAGCAGTTGAAGACATAGATAAGAAAGCACCAACAAACACTCCTTCCGAAGGTTTTGCTCCGCATATCTACATTCAACAAACATTTGTCAAAATGCCTTCAATTGTCAATTGGTTGATAATGCAGACACAAAAGCATGACTAGAATAAAAATGGGTACCAAAGCAGTAATGCCACACAAGCACATGAAAAGGAAGATTTGGAGCAAGCCTCCCAAGACGGCAACAGATCCAACAACTCGAATCTGCACTTAGATTTAACAAGAAAACTTCAATATGTTTATTAAGGCCAAATGTTGTATTTCTAAATAATCCCAAGTCAAGCCTACGGTAAGGAATAAACACCAAGCCTTATTCACACAGAAGATGGTTAAACTCTTTCATATTTGTAGTGCAAGATAAATGATCATTACAGAATAACATACTTAGCAGTTGTATATAACAATATACCTTTGTTGCAGAAAATTCTAGGCCCAAAGCAAAAAGCAGGAAGACAACACCAAACTGAGCAACAGTTTCCACCTATAAAATTTAAAAGAAAGAGAAAATCAGTTCATTAAGAGAACAATATCCTAACAAATAAGATAACAAAAACTACACTAAATAACAGAACCATCCTGATCTTGTAGGTAGCTACAGCTATGGATTTTTTCAAACAATAAGTAGATAAAAATCATTGTATTGCTGTGTCATTGTTCAAAGAGATCTAGGTGCGAATATATGGCATCCTAAGAACAGTGTTATAATCAAGAAACTCTGCAATGAAATCCAATTCGCACATCAGAATCCATCCTTAATTTAAAATTTGTTTACACACAATCACACATGTGCACGGCCACACCCCCAAAATTAGTCCAAAATTTTTCTATTTGTCCATCAAAACACAGGAAACAATTAATTTCTCTTAGGATCTAGTAGTGAAACAACAGTCATGAATACTATCAGTATTTTCCAGGATGAAAACATCAAAGAATGCAGAATTTGTTAAAAGGTTTATATAGGACATCTAAAGCATTACGAACTTCAACCCTCAAGGTCATAAAGGTTAATGTGAGGGGAAAGATTTAGTCTTCATTTATAGCAAATGTCAAGAGTTGGTTCAATTAAATCACAAGAATCTGGTGAAAGTGATGGAGTGGTGCCCATCAAAAGAATTAATTTGTCTGTTGTCATAGAATTCAAGCACAACAAATGGAATAGCAATGTTTGGACATTAACGAGGAAGAGCTTAATTACGGCCAGGTGTGCTATGAAAAAAGGGGCTTGTGTGGTTTCTAACAAGTTGTACAAATTGTTACACTCTATAAATGTTTCTGATAACAGAAAAAAGACCAATGTATGAATGATAAGCAGTTATTCCCTTCAGTTTAATACATGAATGATGGGCATATATCCCCTTTAGTAGAGACCTTGAAATGGCAATTACAGTTGCTGCTATAATAGTGGGTGTTGGCAATGCCAAAACTAGTTGTTATCAAATTCCAGCTATAATTGTGAGAAGAAGGGAATACACCTTCCTTCCAACTTCCAACCACACGTAGTAGTAATTGTTATCAAATATCCGCAAAAATAAATGATAGGGTAAAGTAGAGAGATGGCAAGTATTCTATTATAATAGCCGGAGGTAGGGGAAAGGAGTTTGAGATAGGACCATTGTTCCATCCTTCCTTCGATCTTATCTAGTGACCCAACAACAACAAGTATACCCAGTAGGCCGGAAGGGGGCCTACTTTCTATTACCAATAGGGAATAACTATAGCTGGTAGGTCCCCAACTTTGAGCCACATAGACACTATACTTATATCCAATAGGGGCCCCCCAACTCCCACCCACTTATTATTCTATCACTATTACTATTGCTGAGGAAATGGGGCACATAGCTATATATAAACATGGCTATTGTTGTTGTCATTCCTAGGAGCTAGGGGCAGCCCCTTGCTATTACTATTGCCAATGATGCCAAGGGGATAGGCCCCACAACTAGATAGTTGTATTGCTATTGCCCATATAGTTCCAACTAATTTTATTGCACCTATATAACTTTAACTATGGATAGAAGTGCACCCAACTTACTACCATAGATCTCCCATGACCAACTAATCAAGGCATATTTATCTCAAAATATTTGTTCACCCACTATCGATTAGACTATAATTATCTTCATTTCAGCCAAGCCATCGGGGCTCTTAACCCCCCTACAAGTTCAATTTGCTCTTTGTTGCCTTCAACCATGTAGGTTTCAATTCTTCATTCTATAGGGGGTCCCCAATCATATAGATAAGAGGATAAGGGAGAACTCTTGTTGAATTACCAAAATTGCCATTCCTCTCTCACAACAATTAACCATTAAGTAATATGTTGGTATCACACACATGTACATATGTGTGTGTGTGTGTGTGTGTGAGTGTGTCTATGTGAAGTCGAGTGCTCACAAAATGAGAAATGAAGTGCAATAAATACTATAAGAATCCAAAGAAAAAGATTCATCAAAGAGAGATAACAAGAACAATTTCAATATTAAATTGGTTGTGTACTAGACACACAATGGTCTTAGAAAATTTTTAGAAGCCTCTGTATGGGAAAGAAATATTTTTCTTTTATTATCTAGAATTTTTTTAAAGGTAGAAATATTATTTTATATCAAAATGAAATAATTTATATAATATAAATAATGTTCTTTAGAACTCTCATTTTGTATTTACAAGTATCCTAAAGATTATTGTGACAAGGACCACTATTATTATACACCCCAATTAATAAATGATGATATTTTACATATCCCATCCCAACAACTTGTAGAAACTACCGCATCACTCAACATTTCTTTCAACAATTAATAACCATGACAAAAAAAAACATATGTATATATATATGAACTCCAAGTTCTTAAGAACTCAAACTTTTGACAATAATTCCACATGAATACTAAAGACTTTTGTGACAAGGATTGCTATTATTATACTTCCACATATGCCAACCCACCAACTTGTAAGAACCATCACATTATATTGACATATCTTTTAATAATTAGCTATGAATTTGCCATTCCACCCACTTGTAAGAACCATCACATTATATTGACATATCTTTCACTAATTAGCTATGAATTTGCCATCCCACCCACTTGTAAGAACCATCACATTATATTGATATTTCTTTCAACAATTAGCTATGATAATATATATGTATGAAGCTCACCCTCTTCTTATGTTTTCACTTACCCCTAATAGACTTACTTTGGATATTGACACTTATGGACTCACACATTTAGGTTTTAGATTTTGATCATAACGATGGATTAGTATAGTATGGATACTATGTTTACAATAGTTAATTTTATAAGCTTATTGTGATGCTCTAGTTATTTTTTTATTAAAAAGGTGATGATCTAGTTAGTTTATGACAATGGGTTATTCTTATTATTCTTGTGAAGGATTTTGGGTTGCATATTGCCTCTTGATTATCATGATTTGATTATGAGTATGGATTTTAATTGTGTTTTGGTGAATACCAATTTAATCTAAACTCAATTTGAAATTTGAATAAGAATATGTATGCATAATGAAATTAGAAAAGACAATAATGAACTAACGTTTTGGGATATATGTGAATTATATGTGTAATTGTGGTGGCTAGATTTAATTATTATAATTGTTTGAATTGAGATTATTAGGCAGATTATCATTTCACTATAATATATGATGCATTTTGAAATGTTGTAATTGGTGCTTCAATTATTTTTGTAGGATATATTGACATTTGTTTCAAGTGTGCAAGTGACTTCCATGGCCAATGGAAAAACATTTGGAGGTCCTCTAAAAACACTTTTGTATTTTCTTAGTGACACCTTGACTTTAGTCCATGAGGGGTAAGGTTTTCTTTTATGTGGATATATGTTGTAATGTGGAATTTGTGATGTCTTTTATTATTTTTGGCTTTTTGTAAGGTTGTATGTGCTAGGGTCATGAGGTCAGAATCATCCTACATGACAAATTCTGAATTTGAGCTTAGAGGGATTTTTAAAAGGTCTTGTAAAGTCATTCCCTTCATTAATTAGGTAAAACCAAGTCCCTAGGATGAATACCTATAGCTGGAGACTTGTTGGGATATAAACTTTGTGGTTTGAACAAGATTTGACTCTTCGTGAGTGTGACAAAATTTGGCTTTGGGTTGAAGGGAGGTGGTTTTAAATATCATACAATCATCCCTTACTATGTTTTCCATGGGAAATTGTATTACTATGTTTTCCATTAGGCAAATTATAGGCCCCAATTCACAAATGATGAAATTTTACATATCCCATCCCAACAACTTGTAGAAACCATCGCATCACTCAACATTTCTTTCAACAATTAATAACCATGACGAAAAAAACATATGTATATATATGAACTCCAAGTTCTTATAAACCCAGACTTTGGACAATAATTCCACATGAATCCTGAAGACTTTTGTGACAAAGATTGCTATTATTATACTTCCACATATGCCAACCCACCAGCTTGTAAGAACCATCACATTATATCGACATATCTTTCAATAATTAGCTATGAATTTGCCATCCCACCCACTTGTAAGAACCATCACATTATATTGACATTTCTTTCAACAATTAGCTATGATAATATATATATGTGAAGCCCACCCTTTTCTTATGTTTTCACTTGAGTTGCCCCCAATAGACTTGCTTTGGATATTGACACTTACTTATGGACTCACACATTTAGGTTTTAGATTTTGATCATAACGATGGATTAGTATAGATATGGATACTATGTCTAGAATAGTTAATTTTGTAAGCTTATTGTGATTATCTAGTTATTTCTTTATTAAAGAGGTGATGATCTAGTTAGTTTATGACTATGGATTATTCTTATTATTCTTGTGAAGGATTTTGGGTTGCATATTGCCTCTTGATTATCATGATTTGATTATGAGTATGGATTTTAATTGTGTTTTGGTGAATATCAATTTAATCTAAACTCGATTTGAAAGATAATTTGAATAGGAATATGTATGCATAGTGAAATTAGAAAAGACAATAATGAACTAACATTTTCAGATAAATGTGAATTATATGTGTAATTGTGGTCGCTAGATTTAAATATTATAATTGTTTGAATTGAGATTATTAGGCATATTAACATTTCACTATAATATATGATGCATCTTGAAATGTTGTAATTGGTGCTTCAATTATTTTTGTAGGATATATTGACATTTGTTTCAAGTGTGCAAGTGACTTCCATGACCAATGGAAAAACATTTGGAGGTCCTCTAAAAACACTTATTGTCTTTTCTTAGTGACACCTTGACTTTAGTCCATGAGGGGACTAAGGTCTTCTTTTATGTGAGTATATGTTGTAATGTGGAATTTGTGATGTCTTTTATTATTTTTGGCTTTTTATAAGGTTGTATCATGTATGTGCTAGGGTAATGGGATGAGAATCATCCTATGTGACAAATTCTGAATTTGAGCCTAGAGGGATTTTTAAAAGGTCTTGTAAAGTCATTTCCTACATTAATTAGGTAAAATCAAGTCCCTAGGATGAATGCCTATAGGTGGAGACTTGTTGGGATATAAGCTTTGTGGTTTGGACAAGATTTGACTCTTTGGAAGTCCATTTTGGCTTTGGGTTGAAGGAAGGTGATTTTAGATATCATACGCCCATCCCTTACTATGTTTCCCATGGGAAATTGTATTATGGCACTATCCCATCCCAAGGTCTCACACACGTGTGAGCACATAGGAGTCATGACTCTTTGAGAATTGTGTGAAGAGATAAGGAGAGGTGGGAGGTCATGTGTCACCTCCAAGATGAGTAGCATGGCATCATCCATGATTTATATCCCTTTTGAAGAGGTTGGACATGCTTTTTTATTTATTTTTTTCAATCTTGTGAGAGAGAGAGTGGAGTTTTGAGTGTCTCGAGAGCTTAGAGGTTGGAGCTTGGAATTTGGGAAGGCTTGGAGAGGATCTTCAACAAGAAATTTTTCATCCATTTGTTGTATGCATTCAAATGTTGATAACTTAGTTGTGATCCCCATTGTTGAGTTTTATTTGTTGTATTGTGCATTGTTTGGAAAAAAAGTGTTGTATTGAGGTTAGACTCTCTCAAATAGATTAAAACAACCCATGTGTGGGGTTGAGAGAGGTGTGGATCACCCTAGGGGAAATTTTAGGTTTTTGGTCAAAAGATTTTAACTTGAGATCCTTTTCAGTTTTCATGAGAGTATTTGTTGGAGATGTTGTGTTGGATTTGTTTATGTGTTGACTATGGGAGGAGTTTGGACATTATTTGTGGAGTGGGTTTCATGCAAATACTTGGTTGAATTGTGATGTTTCTATTCTTGTTTCTCCATTTCAAGAAAGTCCCCTCATCTCCCCCTATTTTTATGAATCATGTCAAGATACATATGTGTTGTTTCAAGTCATGGGTGTTGTTGAGTTATGGTTGTATCTCCCTGTTTATGTGTTGTGAAACTTGGTTTTCTAGAGGACCTCCTAGATCGAGGGTAAGTTCTATGGTTGAGCTATGGTTGTAAATGGTTTACTTGCAGATTTGTTGAAGACTAAAAATAAGGCATCTTTGTGTTGAAGAAAGCCATTGAGATCTTGAAAACCACATCTTGAAGCCAAAAGAGCTATTGTAAAACCTCTATTGTGAGAATACAAATATCTTTTTTTATTTCTGTATTTTGTACCCAAGATCTTATTTAAAAAAAGGATTTGTTCAACGTAAAGGACAAAAAGGTTTATTTGTTATATATGCATTCATGTCATAGAAAAAAGGAAAGACATGTATTACTATATAACAATTGCAATATTTTGGTTAGTAAAAGATCTTTTGTTTATTTTCTTCAATGCACTGTGTTAGAGTAAAATAGATTGTGGAGAAATATTATTTCTAAAAGTTCTTTTCAAAAAAATAGCTCTCATACAATTGTTGTTTTATATTTATTTAATATCTTTTTTATACAATAATTATGTTTGAAAATTCTACTAATTATTGGCTTATTAAAAAAGATAAATAAACAAACTTCCTCCTTTTAATATGTATCTTTTTTATCATTGATTTATTTTTATTAAAAAGAAGTTTATTTTTATATTTCTTTTCTTTTCTTTTTTCTAAATAATACTCAGATAAGAAAAAGTATATATATTTAAACTGATATATGTATGTACACACATATATTTGTATAAATGTAATTTTCTTTTAAAAGTAAGCGCTATTTTTTTGTTTTCTGGCCAAGAGGCCTATTTGGTGTGGAGGGGTTGGGAGATCCCATCCCCCACAGCTGCAGCCTGTTGAGGTGGGGACCTCTGCCCCTATGAGGACCATCGCACCACAGTGGGCCAGCTCATGGGTGGTGCTGCCCCCATAACATTCCTTAAAAATATAAAAAATGAAAAGATAACAAAAGGCATGGCAGAAAATCAGAAGCAGAAAAGCTTAGAATGGAAGCTGTTGATGTGAAATGATTAAATTCTTCTTTCTGTAACTGTCGTTCCTCACATGTAAATAACATCTATTGATTTCATTACCGTTTAAGTGAGGAAGGAGTAGTTATTTATATCAAAGTGGGAGACACGTCCCATGAGCGGATTTGTCTCTTCAAAGTGGAGACATGTCGACTCAAGGGGCATGTCTCTCTATTTAATTAATACTTGTTTCAAATGCAAGATCAAAGTCTTTTATCTGACCGATGCTATTTATTATCAACACTCCCTCTTAGCGAGGAGGATAAACTTCAAACAAGTATAAAGTGATGTCACCTAACTCGTGATATCAGAAGATATGGTATGCTTCTCAAGGTGTCAAGTCACATGACATTCTTCATAACACATCTTTATTATGCAATACTCCCTCTTAGCTAGGGAAGATAACTTCCATCAAGTAAACGTGATATCACCTAACTCGTGATATCAGAAGATATGGTATGCTTCTGAAAGTGTCAAGTCACATGACATTCTCCATAACACATCTTCATTATGGTATGTGCACTGACATCAGTCACATGATGTCTACCATAATTCATGGCATATCCATGGATATAATTATCCACCATGATTATTCTTAAGGATCACAATGATCTTCAGATGACATCAAGTCCCATGATATCCATCAAAGTGTCCAAGAGATACTATCATGACATGTCCACAGATATCAAGTCACATGATATCTATCATGATAGTTCAACATTGTAGAGTCGTCACTTTACAATGTTACATGCATATGTTCATTATTAGAAAGATCGTCAACTTTCAATAATGTACACAGGGGGAGTAGGCCCATAAGGTCATGGAGTCACACACATGACAAAAGAGTTTACACATTAAACATCTTTATATATTAGTACAACTTATAAACAATTTTGAATTTCAAACATAATATCAAATTACATACCAAGTTTTCTTCCCGAAGAGTTCAACCTTAACTCTGGAGAGAAGTTGTTGAGTATGTCCGTTGTTTAAACATTTGAACTAATATACTCCAACTGGATCACTTTCCTTTCCACCATATCTCTTACATAATGATAGGGGATCTCAATGTGCTTAGATCAAGGAGTCCCACAAGCAATTTACGAAGCCAAACTGCTTCTCTTGCCCCCATACAGGCCGCATTGTAATCAGCTTCTATCGAGCTTTGTGCTACAAAAGACCGTTTTTTGCAGATCCAAGAGATCATAGCCCAATCTGAATCAAAGTATCCAGGTTGATCTAGTTGGTCATTTCTGTAAAGAAGATTGTATCCAATAGTGCCTTTGAAGATATCTCAATATATGTTTTACAACCATAAGGTGAATTTCCTTTGGCTCACACCCGAACTGGCTTAGAGCATTTACTAGGAGCTTCCATTTGCAGCAGGAGTGCTCTATCAACTTAGCTACTGGCCCCTTGTGGCCAGCCCATCGTCAGTCCGAGTGTAGCTTATTTCCAACACCCCCCTTTAAGCCACACTGCGGGTGCTAGGGGCTCTTCTGAAGTTAGATCTTGGGACCTGTCGTCATGGAGTCTCTCAACATGACGTCTCATCTCAGTCTCAAAGATGAACAAGGGCTTTCACCTCATATCTCTCTATCTCAGAGAATCATGCATTACAACAAGTGAAGATGTGACTCCCTCTGAAGCTCTAATTACTTGCATCAGCCTCCTGACCTCCTCGTCCAAAAACGTCTGTAATACTTGCTTTAGAGAAATGGTTTCCAATGCACACCTCTGTAGAGATTTAGGGCTGTCCTCTTCGACCTCATCCTAGAACACTCTATACGAAACAGGTTTGTGGAGCTACCAATGTTGAATCCAGGTTGGTTGACTTGAGCAATTCTTATCTCAACTGCTGAAGAGGATCTTAGCATCAGGCCTTGCATCTTCTTCTCCATGAGTCACATAATTCCCTCTTGATCCCTGCCTTAGGGATTGCAAAGAAGACTTCTGGAAGTGAACTCCCTCTAGCCACCAACTCAGTCCCATGGCTGCAAGTTGTGACTTCATGTTTGATCATTTCTTTGGTCGGCATGACTTCCTTACAAGATGCCTCAAGCTTTTCATCACTAAGCAATCTCTCATCAGCTTCTTGTTCCTAGATCTGTCTTGGAAGCATTTTAGAGAGAGATTACTAACAGTTTATAACTATCCAAAGAAATATCAAGGCTAGAATCATACAAGGTTTACTATCTCAGGTTATAGCATGAACGCATAAGAATTTATGAACAATATTAGAACATGAATAAATAAATCAATTTATAAGAGAAATATATCAGAAGATCAGAATGAAGGGATAAGGAAGCTTATCTTTATTAAATTTTGATATAACTCTTTCTTCCATCTTTTACTCCTCTCGAGAGTGCTAAACTTAGCACAACAAAAGGCAATCTAAACAACTACAGATTTCTTGAATGCATTATGCAGTTTAGCATGAAAAATTACCCTCTCCAAGAGTCAAGGCTCTATCACAGTTCATGCATTAGAGAATGATATCGATGTGACCAACTTATCACCATCGAAATTGCAGTTCTCCTTTTATTTCAGAGTCCCACTCATAAATCTTCACAACTAGCATGAAAAAATGACTTGCAAATAATAATTTGAATTTTCAAGGGATCTTATGTCAGTGAACACATTTCAAGAGAAAACACGATCTCTCTTTACTAATAATCACACATGATCCAAATAAATGATATAACAAAAAATTCAGCCTAGAAAGGTGATTTCAAACAAAACAAAGAATACTTATCCTTTTAAATATTCTGATGGATGCAAGTACTGGACACAGTATTATACGTTGCTCTTGCGCTCAGATCAGTCCACAACCTTCATGACTTGAACACAGGCCCCTGGCAAGGTTAAATTTGAACATGGTCTTTGACCGTTCAAATTTACAATGCACTCCATTTTCAGCTACAATCCACCAGATTATGAAACAGATGCAGCACGCTTACTAGCAACACCCAGAGATTTAGAGATGGATAAGATTATCACTCATAAACTTTATCAGATCTGCACAACTCAGCAGACTGAGATTCATAGAAGGAATATAAACAATAACAAAAAACAAATACTTATCTCGAAATTCGTCCAACAGTGACGAACTGTACTTTTGTTTGAGAGCCCATTCAAGATTCACAAAATGCCTGATGTCGACAAATTGTAATGCACGCCTTCAATCTTTTTGGGACTCAGTCCAGTCATTACCATGACTTAGCAACAATTGCTTCCACACGACCACCTTAGGAATTCTTGTTAGTGTACAACGACTCTCAAACTAGTATGCAGATCCCGAGGATGTTGCTCCATTGCAGCTTGGCACCCAATCAAGCTCACATGGCTCCACCAGATCTGGATGTTCTGTTCACACCCCCACCAATGCCAGTGTTGGATAGAGATCACTAGGATGGCTTGTAGTGAATGTCTAGGTGAGTAATCGTGAATGACATAGTTCACCTTAGTCTTCCCATGATGTAATTGTGACTCTTGACTGGTGCACAAGTTTAGATAATGGTCTCCGATGCAACCTAGCACCTAGTTGACACACGATCTCGCCAGCAACGATAGTTGAGTGGTCTCAAGCACCAAAGGAGTTCAACGATGATAGTTGCGCTTTTACAGTGGTGAAGTGAATATCGCTCAGGTAGACTTGAAGCCTTGGCAGTCAGATGAAATGTATTTGCTGGTCTCACGAAATCTGAATTGGGTGCGATGTTTGAATAGGTGTGGCCAGAGCCTATGGGCTCGGCCACAGCAATGAAGCACTTTTGCGCCCAACCACTGATTTTTATCCATAGAACTTTGAACAATGGCTTTAGAAGGACGCTAGCCAAAGCCCCTAGACGACAAATCTAGTCTCCATCTTAGGTCCCGATTCCCAATCGGGCCCTTATTCTAGAGTGGCGGAAATATTCCAGGACCGATTTCACCAACAGATGTATCGATCTTCCATTATATCTTCAACCGTGCAATATGAATCTATGTGCTCGACATCCTGTAGTTGTTGCTATTGGCAGATAGTTTCGTCACTTAAATGTCTCCTGAGATAACCCGTGATTTATGAAGACAAATGGCAATGGTTGTGTTGAGAAGTATTCGTCCAGTGTAAAATCGCATTGGCCATAGCAACCGTTTAGGATTTATTGAATGCTCGATATGATATTTGGTTGTCTCCTACAAAAGTGTCGGCACTTGTTGCGAGTGTACCCGATAGCAATAGATATCGTCTCAAGGCTTTCCAAATACACACGGCAGATTCCTCATAAACAATCCACAATATTGTGATATGAGGTAAAAGACATAAACAGTTGGTGCAATTCTTCAGTTACCTGTCTATTCGTTCCTACGGGCCATATGAGTCATAGGAAAAGACGGAATAATAGTGACTCTTCGACTCCAGTCTCTACCTTTAAAAGACACGTAGAGAGAAATATTAAACCGTATGCCCAATAATACTATTTACAGACCCACGATGAAGGAAAAAATCCCACGCTGGTACTGGGTGATAATATTTGGTTACAAAGACTCCCATGAATGGTATCCCACCATCCCTGTCTTCGAATATCTTCTCATATTCGCCAATGATATGGTTATCCTGTAGTGGTTGATTAAGCCCGATTGACTTGCAAGATGTATTTGAAACATTCTTCGATGTTGCTCGCCTTCTGTTCTTGGTTCAACATGTGCCAACAACAGGACACCGATACCTTCATTATATTTCGATCAGCCATTTAGATCAAACAGAGATCAAGAATTTAATCGAATCTTTCCAAACATGGCTCTGATACCATGTTGATGTGAAATGATTATATTCTTCTTTCTGTAACTGTCGTTCCTCACATGTAAATAACATCTATTGATTTCCTTACCGTTTAAGTGAGGAAGGAGTAGTTATTTATATCAAAGTGGGAGACACAACCCATGAGCGGATGTGTCTCTTCAAAGTGGAGACATGTCGGCTCAAGGGGCATGTCTCTCTATTTAATTAATACTTGTTTCAAATGCAAGATCAAAGTCCTTTATCTGACCGATGCTATTTATTATCAACAGAAGCCTTATAGTCAGTTGAAGAGGGCACTCAGTGGACAATGAATGCTTACTTACAAGGAGCAAAAGGAAAGAAAACAAGAAAGGGCACTAGCCTTGGGGCGTGATCCCTTGTTTTCTTTCTAGGTTTGTGTGGGGATGTCCCTTTGAGGTTTGTTCTCTATCTTATGTAATCTTTATGTCCTATCTTTGTTATGTGCTCCCCGTTTTCATGGGTTTGAAGATTCTTCTTTTTGGCACTTATACTTTATCAGGAGCTACCCTCATGGTAGCAACTTGCTGATCAAATATATATATATATGTATGTATTAAATATACACTTGTAATTTAAATCTAATCTATATATCTAATATTCTACTTTTTAAATACTTTTTGAGTTTATAATTATTAACTTAAGCAAGAGTTTGATTTGCATTTTGAAATTTCTTTTCAATTTAGCTAGATTAAATTTGCATTTTATTGATAAATTTTAAGTTCAAAATCGAGTGTGTACTTTACATTCAAATTTAATTTGGCAAAATTGAAATCAAATGCGTATTTGCTTAAATCAATTAATTGCATGTAAACATATGATAGCATTAGCATGATTAGTTATTTAATGAACGGTTAAAAATCAATTCAATTCATGGAGGCACGAACAATCCATCTTCATATAGGAAACAAAAAATGGCACTATCATAAGGATTTTTCCTTGAGGTGTCACAAGAAGCAATACCACACCCTAACTAGGTTTTCTTTATCTTTGTAGGGTGAACAGTAATGAGTTTTGTGTCACCTACTCACTTGAATCTTTTCCCTTACACAAAGTGGTGTGCTCTTCAATACATTATACATGCAACAATGTTGAGTGCACACAATGTACTACCATGTGTAGCAGATGAGTGTATTTAGAGTTGATCATTTTGAAAAGAAAAAAAAATCGTGTTAGCCTTTGTGTCCATCTGTAAATGTGGGCATGACAATGTGGACCACCATTATTATACACCCCTAACCATGAATGATGATATTTTGCATATTCCATCCCACCAAGTTGTATGAACCATCACACTATCTAAAGATCTTTGTGACAAGAAACACTGTTAGTATACTTCCCTATTCACAAATGATGGTATTTTGCATATGCCATCCCACAACTTGTAAGAACCGTCACACTATATTGACATTTGTTTCAACAATTAACTATGATGATATATATGGACCACCATTATTATACACCCCTAATCACAAATGATGATATTTTGCATATTTCATCCCACCAAGTTGTACTAGCCATCACATTGTGTAAACAATTCCTTCAATAATTAAAAAGCTATGATGTGTGTGTGTGCGAATGCATACCTGTGTGCCCACAAGTGTGCATGTCTATGTATTGCATGCATATGTGGCCATGCATGCACAGATGTTTGTGTGTGCTCATGTGCAAGTGCACTCATGTGTGTGCATGTGTGTGCACAAGTATGTGTGCTCATGTGCAAGTGCACTCATGTGTGTGCACAAGTATGTGTAAGTGTGTAAGTGTGTGTGTGAGTGTGTGCATGCGCAAGTATGCATGTGGGGTGGAGAGTTCACAATATCAGAAATGCAGCTTAGAAACTCTATAATTGGTTCGAGGATGAACTTCATTAAAGAGAAACATCATTTCAATATTAAAATGGATATATATTGGACATGATCCATAAAGAGATCTATTTTTTGTACTTCTTGGCATGTTTTTTAATAGGAGGCAGTCTCTTGAATGCGATAGTACAGGACATTAAAATACAGGCTCTGGCAGGAGAGAGAATATCAGAAACTAAGTGCTTTGCTCACCATAGCAAAATCATCGATTGCAACTGGCAGAAAAAATGAAATCACCAGTCTTTCCAAAGTGGTGAGTCCATCGCATTAATCTGTAGGACTGCCATTACCTGGCTTCTCCTGGAGGAAAAAAAAGAGTCATCCCATGAACATTTCCTGGATTTTTTGTAGATCAGGATGGCTGGGGGACACTTCCGACTCATCCCCGCATCCCTGAAATGTTTAATGTTTACTGTAGGGGGCAGGTCCAAAAATGCAAGGGATGCATCCCCAGGGTACATAGGATAGAACTTTTCCAAGGAAACGGAAACTATTTAATATTGAAGTGAAAATTAATAATCTATATAGTATGATTGGAGAAACTCCAAACATAAGGGAATTCCAAGTTCTTAAGAATGTGGCTCTGATTGAAACTTGAAACAAGAAACACATATAGGAGCTCAGAAGACTTCTTAATATTTTATTGCAAGGACCACTATTATTATACACAACTAATCAAATATGATGCTAGTTTGCATATGCCAGTCTAGAGACTAAACATTTCATCTGAGAAGGGTAGATGTAGTCTAAAACAGGAATAGTTAATAACCATATATTACTAATTTATGTAAACAGTTCTGTGCAATTATCATAACCATTCAGTTCACAACCCCTGTTACTTTCAAAAAGACATCAACATGAAATTTGATGCATGATTGGAACTTAATAGTCAATTTCACCAGTAATGAAACATTCACTATTTTATTGTTCACATTCTATCAATGTATATGATCTACTCTCTTTTTGTTTGTGTTCTTACACTAAGAACACACATGCGCTTCTAAAGACAGCAACACTACTATTATTTTACTTCTACCATACATTTTAAAAAACAAAGACAATTACTGTAAACATCTTATAATTATTGGAACATCAACAAAAGGTAAACTAATTAAAAGAGGTCTTTGAACATAACAACATCCTACATATTTACCCATCTGCAGCATAGCCTCTAAAATGAACAATTCTCTGGACAAACTATAATCTACGAATACATTACAGAAGAAAACGCTTAAATTTCTTTTCAACCTTCCCACATACACTCATCTAATAAAGATGAAAGGCAGCAGATATTGAAAATCTTGGAAGCAAAACTAAGCTATTAGACAAACACAAAATTACTTGCCTGTACCATCTCACTGACAAAACTCAAACCACCTGGTCCAATAATAGACCCTGCAAGTAAGTATCCAGTGATAACCTGCCCAGTTTTATAATTTAAAAACAATCAGAAACTTTTCACCTCTTGATAGCAAGCCAATAACAGGTAAGATTTTCTACTACTACATGACATTCAAAATGCCTCAACTTTATTTTGATATATAACTCTTAAAAATTACTGGTACAGTTAGAAATGGACCGGTTGCCCAAGACAAGCAAATACAATGCCCCCAATTGCAGCTGAAACAATCACCACCACTAAATCTGAAATAAACCTGCACAGATAGAAAGACTTATCACACATAAACCAATATAGAAGGAAGAGTGTAAATTCCCAGAAGCTTTAAATGATCGCATATAAAGATTACTTAAAGCTTAAATGAAAAAAAGATTTAATGAAACATTTATACCTCACATCCAACTGGAGCACAGGATATTTTGATTTTGGATTAGACATTACAAATACATTATCCTGAAAATGTTCCCAAACAAAATCACATTAGCATAAACTTTATAGCATTACAAGATTCCAAAAAAGATGCATAAAGGGATAACTATAATATCAGAGAAGTTCACCTTTCGATCAATTAAAGTCGGCATATCATCTGCACCATTCTCATTGTCCAAGTTAAAGACATCCTGGAACTGGAATGATCTTGTCCCACTGAGAAGGGAATTTAGCAAAATATGCATGGAGTGAGAATTCTGGTAAAAAGTATAAAATCATCCCATTCATCAACATAAGCAGATACATTGTCAACAAAAGATGTATGCCTAGCTTATTGAATATTCCAACCATGCACAATGTTCAAGAAAATCATCTTTATCATCAAATAAAGCTGACATCATTATGATATCTAACATTACTGAATTGAGCATCTATAAAGGGATAGAAACATGGCTCTTACTTTTCTTCTTGAGTGTCATTTTTCTTCGGCTTGTCATGAGTGACCCTGGCCACAGTCTCTAATACTGCCTGAATAATATAGCCATCCAAAATCAATAAATGTCATACATTATCTAGAAAACTACCAAAATAGACAACTTGATTCATGTCATGAAGATGGGTGCAAGGTTACTAGTCAACACAACAATAGAATCAAAAATAGGTGTACAACTTTGTTGGATTTGTTTTCTTACATACATCCAGAAATAATGTATATAAAGCGTCTCCCATTAATGAAATTGTATCTATCTACTCATTTATTACAAATTGATATTGTGCCAATCTGCATATCTACATATACAGAAAATCATCTGCACTATTAGGTGCAAAGATACACCAATAAGTAATGTTATAGATAATTGTTATAGAAAGTAAATCATATCCAATACTTATTTCTCCTAATCATTGCAAATATAGAAGTAGTGAGTTTGAGAGGATTTTCAAAGATTGGAAGTGATTTGACAAAAGGATCTCCAAAAAGATTAAAGGAGAGATTTAAGATGCTAAGAGGCAGGGGGGCATCATGACCCCCAGGGCCTTCTTATAGTCAAAACCTCACAAGAAGGAAGTCAAATATAACAAGGTTTTAAAGCAATTTATTGGAGAGGCCAAGAAACAAAAGCAGCAAAGCTACAAAATTAGTAGACAATATAGAGCACATACATGGAAGCAATGGAGGTAAGCCCTATTCTTCAATTGCATGATGCAAAATTACTAGGCAATACTATGATGCTCACAAATAGGGGATTTATTTGTAGATTTTTAGGGGTGCATATATCCCTTAAAGATCTTTTTGAGTGAGCACTAGTAATCTGGAAAACACAAGGTGACTGAGATTAGCTCACGTTCTTTAAGGTCTTTCATCATTGTTTTTACTAATGAAGAAATGATCTTCCAAGGAGATTTGTGATTCTTTCAAAATGCAGTTTTATTCATGAAATAGTGTACTAGCACTTAGGCTTTAAAGTTTAACCAATGGAGAAGATTACATCCAAAGACTCTGTTTGGATCCAATTATATGTATTAGTGCATGAATTCTCGGCAGACTATGGTTTTGAAAGTACTCAAAACAAATCTTTTACTATAGCATCAAAAGCCACATACAAGAGGTGTTGCCAATTATGCAAGGATATGTGTAGATATGGATCTAGAGCATTCTCTTCCAAAGATTATTACACTGATCAAAACAAATCAAGCGAGTGCCACCAATAGACTATGAATGCAATCCTTTCAGTTATACAGCTTGCCACAATTAAGGCCATTTGTTTCATGACTGCCCATCTATCACCAAGATGCTCCTACAAGAACAAGAAAACAGGACTTACAAAAGCAAAAGGCAAGTAAATAAGGAAGGCTTCCAAAAACATAACTTAATAAAAAATCTAGTAACAAGAAAAGAAAAAGAAATGGAAAGAAGGGAAATGACAAGGAAAAGGAAGCATTCAAAGAATATGAAGCAATCAAGAAAAGGAAACTGAAAAATTCTTTGATAAGAGAGTAGAAACTATTATAGGAAAAATTTCTATAAAGTGTTAGATTTAGGATCAGAAATGAAAGCAATCAGAAATGAAAGCAATCAGAAAATGCAACACATAAGACAATGAACACAACAAGATACCTTGGGAAAACCCTCCTACTCGAGGGAGAAAAACCCAGCAAATATATCTCTTATATACATTGAAGGAATAAGAGCAGAAATCTGCTTACAACTCAGGCCCAACACAATGCCGAATTTGATACAATGAATAATAGCACCTCTCCTAGATGCAAAGATACAAATGAATATGTTTCTCCTCGAAATAGGTCTGCTGCTCAAGTATGAACTTCTAGGAATGTGAATCATGATGAATGAACTTGATAATCAAATAAATGATCATCACCTTGTATTTATACAAAACTAGGTGACTCTTCATTTGGGTTGGCCTCTTTTAAGAAACAAGGTGACTCTTCATAAAATTATTATATATAGCAAGTCCGACTTGCCTTGGTATTATTTATCCATCATTTTTAAATTTGAGAGAAAGATATCTCCCACTACTATAACATCAACACTCCCTCTTAGCTAGGGAGGTATCTTTCCAAATATCCACGTCATGGAGTCTCTCAACATGACGCCCACAATGGCTACACCCATTTGTGGAAAACTCAAAGGTTCATCACGGAGTCTCTCAACGTGATGTCGTCATGGAGTCTTTCAACATGACGTCCACCATGGCTACTCCCATGTGTGGAAAGAAACACAAGTACAAGGGTTCATCACAGAGTCTCTCAACGTGATGTCGTCATGGAGTCTCTCAACATGATGTCTCATCTCAGTCACAGAGATGAACAAGGGCTCGCACCTCATATTTCTCTGTCTCAAAGAAATATACACTACAAGGGCTTTCACCTCATATTTCTCCGTCTCAGAGAAATATACACTACAAGGGCTTTCGCCTCATATTTCTCCATCTCAGAGAAATATACATTACAACAAATCTTCATGATGATGTGACTCCCTTTGGAGCTCCAAGTACATGCATCAACCTCTTGACCTCCTCGTCCAAGATTGTCTACAATGCTTGCCTTAGAGGAGCAGTTTCCAATGCACACTTTTGGCACTATTGACTTGCTCGAGTCCAGGACTGTCCTCCTCGACCTCATCCCAGATCACCCTATTCTAAATAGGTTTGTGGAGCTACCAATGTCAAATCCAGATTAACTGTCTTGTGCAATTTTGTTCTCAGCTACTAAAGAGGTCTTCCAAGGATTTTGCACTTGGCTTTGCAACACTGCAAATTTCACTTCTTCTTAGTGAGTCACAGAACTCCGTCTTGATGCCTACCTCAAAGATTTCAAAGAAATCCTCTGGAAGTGAACTCCTCTCCATTGACCTATCTCAGAACCTTAATCCTTTTCCTGGACAAGCTCTCAACTCGTGCCTTGAATTCTTTGAATTTGACTCCTTATGAATGTCAATTCCTCCTCTTCGAATAAATTGATCGACTTTAGAATAAGAAATCTTTTGAATCAACTTTAGAGCTAGGCTCCTTCTGAGATGTCCCTATGTCAATTTCCGCAGTAGAAACATGTTGTGTAGACCTTAATTTGCAATCTCGAGCAAAGAGATTGTACTTGTCACACCTGAAACATTGAATGTGAGAGAGATCCTTCTTCTTCTTCGGTTCTGGGGCAAAATCTGATTCTCTCTCTATTCCTCTTTCTTCCTTTGCCTCTTTCTCTAGAAGTATGTGTAGCAAGAACTTGATTTTCCACATCATGATAGTTTCGCCCAATTCCTCTTGCTGCCAACCTGGACTCTTCTTGAATACAATCAGCTTGAAGACGATCAAATTTGGGCAACTTGGATCTCCCACTGATGCTCTGAATAAAGGGTTCACAAGACTGAGGAAGACCATTTAGTGTCAACATAACAAAATCTTTGTCTGCAATTATATCCCCAATAGCGCTCACATGATCTCTCAAATCAGCAATCTTCATAAAGAATGAGATGACTGAATCATCTTTAGCCATTTTTACATGGTGAAGTTGTTGTCTCAAAGCAAGGGCTCTATTGGTGTTGTTGATCTCATACAATCCTTTTAGAGTATCAAACATTTTTTTAGCTGTCTTCAACTTGGAGATGATCGGTACTAGGTGATTCATCACAGAGTCTATCATGATTTTTCTAGCCTTCGTGCCATTTTTCTTCCACTAGATTTTCTCAGTATCATCGGAAGGCTCGGGCATATCACTTTCCACGAAATCAAGAAGATCATTCTCCTCTAATGCAATGAGTACCCTGGGTTTCCAAGAGTTGAAGTTTGAAGTTCCATCAAGCCTATCTTCTACCTTGACGCCGCTCACCATCTTTTTTTTCCACACAAATTCACCTTCAAAGATCTGCCCTTAGGTCAGAAATAATTTGAACCTTAGATCTGCAATACTTCAAGATCTGCCCTAGATGAAAAGTTGACTTGACTGCTTAAACAAATCTGATCAGATCTTTTCTTAGACCCGCTCTGATACCATGTTAGATTTAGGATCAGAAATGAAAGCAATCAGAAAATGCAACACATAAGACAATGAACACAACAAGATACCCTAGGAAAACCCTCCTACTCGAGGGAGGAAAACCCAACAAATATATCTCTTATATATTGAAGGAATAAGAGCAGAAATCTGCTTACAACTCAGGCCCAACACAATGCTGAATTTGATACAATGAATAATAGCACCTCTCCTAAATGCAAAGATACAAATGAATATGTTTCTCCTTGAAATCAGTTTGCTGCTACAAAATGATGATCTGCTGCTCAAGTATGAACTTCTTCTAGGAATGCGAATTATGATGAATGAACTTGATGATCAAATGAATGATCATCACCTTGTATTCATACAAAACTAGGTGACTCTTCATTTGGGTTGGCCTCTTTTAAGAAACAAGGTGACTCTTCATAAAATTATTATATATTGCAAGTCCGACTTGCCTTGGTATTATTTATCCATCATTTTTAAATTTGAGAGAAAGATATCTCCTATTGCTATAACATCAACACAGAGCAAGATCACCAAAGAGGTAATCCCTTTGCAATTCCAGACGAAGAGTTAAGCACAAAAATTTAAGCAGAATCAAATAAGAAGGAAACTTCTAAGGATAGCAAGATGGAAAGGCACACAGAAGTTCTAGAGAAACACATGGAGGACAATAAGATCCAAGGTAAGGAAGAAAAAGAGTTGAACCATAGTAGCAAAAAGAATTAATGAATCACTGCTCATCCTAGTCGGCAATCTGATTAAAATCAAGTCGCCAATTATTTCCTCCAACCACTATCACAATTCTTAAAGCTCACAATTTTTCTCTATTACTACTAGCACAATTCCCAAGGCCAATCTAATCACAAATAAACTACAATTTTTTCATCCAATTTTTAAATTTTCCTATGAAAATACTTATTTTTTGAATTTTCCAACAAAACCTCATTTTTACATTACAGATTTGGATTTGGTTGGAGTAACCAAATGTTGGATCAGTTAGGGCGCACACAAGGACACTCATCCTTCTACAAATATCCATTCCATTCTCATTTAATTAAGTCCGATTATAGCTTTCGTTGATGTAAACAAAGGTTTTACCTATCCGGTTTCCCTCTTGTAGTGTGAAGTTGAACAAGGCACATTATCTAACTAGTCATTAGTCAGGTCCTATTCACAAATGTTCACATATTAAGTTTACTTAGGAAGTTGAAATTTTTCTAGAAGTCTCTAGTACACATGTGATCTTATCTCTAGTTGTCACATGACATAGGATTAAGACACTTGTCATCATCCTACTTAGTCCTATCTCTCAACCTTGACTATATAAACAAGGCATTATATGTACATTTACATCCATGTAAAAAAGGGTTTTAATCAAAATCCATTTTGCACCATAATAAAGCAATATTTCGCTCTTGTTGCTCTCTTGTAGGAAATAATCAAATATGAGCTTTTGTTGAGTATACTTTGGGGCAAAAGAAAACTCACCATTGAATCCATAAGGCTCAAAAGCCCCTATTTTGATATAAAACACTTTGTATTTTGGGGACAACAAAATTTTGGGCATTTTTGGAGGTTTTGGCAAGGCTACAAAAATCTAGTCTATACAATCATAGAAAATCCATATGGTCATGCACCGTACGATGCTGGTCTACACACATCAAATCACTACTACACAGTCGGCAGAATATTCTTCCAAGGAAAACATTCCCTAGCGTAAAGTTTGTGCACCCTCCAACATCAAATTGTGCTACTCTGATTTCTCAAAAAATTTATTGAAAAAAGTCATTTGAATTTTTGCACTGGTTTATTTGAGGGGCTATAGCCCCTGGTCCATGGCAAAGCACCGCCCTTGATTCTATCTAGCCCAAGGGGCTTAATTCAGCCCCACTCAACAAAGCAGCACAGCCAAACAACAACCCATTGGGCCACCTCCACCACAGGTGTCGCTTATAGCACTCCAAGCACCCTAAAATCCTAGCCGTCAATCTTGCAGGTGACCAATGCCCTAGTCAGAGAAACTAAAAATATATATTTTTTATGCCTAAAGTACGAATTTTGAGAAAATGGCCATAAATTTTCACCAACATATCAAATTTTTGCAAACAAGATATAGTCAAAATGTTGGTTTTGAGCACTTCACAATGGTGTGGGCCATTATGCCAAATTTTGTTGCACGTGCATTTAATTGCTATTTGAAGTCAAATCTACATTTTTGGCTTCTAAGCTCATAACTTTTTGTCTAGATCTCTAATTTTCTTAAATCTTGTGGCGTTGGAAAATTATTGTGGAGCTCTATTACACCATCCATGCACTTTTTCCAAATTCAACCTTAGGTTCATTTTATTTATTTTGTTGCATATTTGCATTTTGGATGATTACTAGGACATCGTAGCCCTTGGAAAAGTTTTGTTTTGATCAAATCACTTCATTTTTGCTACTTAGTATATATTAAATCTTTGATTTTATCATTTGAGTGTATCATTATAATATCATGGGTTATGCAACACATCCTTTAATAATCATTTTGATTAAGGACACTTATGAGTCTTGGCAAAAACGCACCTTGACACATCTTAGGTGGCTCAATCTTTTGCCTCATCTTTATGGACTCATCCATAAGCCAAATACACCTTCGAAGAAATCAATTTGGGGTAATAAAAATTATCATATCATAGGATTGATTGGTACAACCATTGGTGCTAACACTTTTTGGGGTATCATTGGAGATCCATATTCCTCTCCACTCCCATGCACACTTTGGACCAGAAAATTGAGAGATTTATGGAAACCCTCATATCTCTCCATTTCCTAGGTGATCTTACGTCAAATTGCCTTATTCCACTTGATGATGTAGACAACATACCCTTTGATGATGATACATTAGAGGAGCTTGAATATGATGCAATGCTTGAGTGTCTTGATGATCAAGAGACTTCTCTTATTGCTCATACTCCTCCTATTGAGATTACAAATCAATTTTTTGATGCTACATAAGGGTTCAAAGTTGTTTCTTCAATAGCTTCTAGTGATTTTTTGCAACAAGTAAATCATAGTCTTTCATATTCGTCTTTGTGGGTGATCAATTGATAGGTATTTCAAACTTATTTGTAGAGTCTCACATTTTAGATTTGGAGGACAAATTCGAAGGGTTATCTCTCCTCTTTGATGATAACCCCATCATAGTTGTTATCCCAACATCTTCGTCTTTGGATCTTGTTCATCATCAGTAACCACTTGATCTTGGTTTTTCACCTTTATTGATTGGGCATGTACCTGATTTGATTGTGGCATCATCATCTTCCATGGACATGGCGACACATGAGTAGATTTTAGAGACATCATCATCATACCTTAATTCTTCTTCCTACTACTTCTTATCCAAAATGAGAGTCTTTCTTGCATCTATAATATATATACTTGGTTTTGTTTCTTCCCAAGGGGAGGAATGTTGTTTGCAGGCATTGGATTATATTTTGTCTTCAAGAATTCACCATTACTATAGGACATTACACATTGTGGGGGACTACATAGTCTCTCTTTTTCCTCTTATGGGATCATTGATTGTATATGGTAACAAAAGTAGTCCTTGGGGGGTCACAATGAGTCCTCCTTTCACATTTTTTATTTTCTCTCTTTTGGAGAGAATTTTTGTCCCATTGGGTTTTCTCCTTTCTCTATTTATAAGAGATTGCATTTGTACATGGGTACCAACATGGCCTAGTAGCCGAGACTCATCATCATCATCATGTTTGCATCATTTGCAATTGTTTACATTCTCGCTAAGTTACACTGAAGGGGTGGGGGGGGTGTTCGTGTGAACAAAGGTTTTATCTATCTAGTTTCCCTCTTGTAGTGTGAACAAGGCACATTATCTAACTAGTCATTAGTTAGGTCCTATTCACACATGTTCACATGTTAAGTTTACTTAGGGAGTTGGAATCTTTCTAGAAGTCTGTAGTACACATGTGATCTTATCTCTAGTTGTCACATCACATAGGATTAAAACACTTGTTATCATCCTACTTAGTCCTATCTCTCAAACTTGCCTATATAAGCAAGGCAACATATGTACATTTACATTCATGTAAAAAGGGTTTTAATCACAATCCATTTTGCATCATAATCAAACAATATTTTGCTCTTGCTGCTCTCTTGTAAGACAAGAAATCTTTGGTGTGATCTCAGGAGCTTGAGTCCATTGTTAACAAGGGTTTTTCCTATCTAGTTGCCCTCTTGTAGTGTGAGCAAGTCACAATATCTAACTAGTCATTAGTTAGGTCCTATTCACACATGTTCATATGTTAAGTTTACTTAGGGAGTTAGGAATTTTCTAAAAGTCTCTAGTACACATGTGATCTTATCTCTAGTTGTCACATGATACAAGATTAAGACACTTGTCATCATCCTACTTAATCCTATCTCTCAACCTTGCCTATGTAAGCAAGGCATCATACGTGCATTTACATTCATGTAAAAGAGGTTTTAATCATAATCCATTTTGCACCATGATCAAGCAATACTTTGCTCTTGTTGCTCTATTGTAGGAGGTAATCTTTGGTGTATTCTTGGGTGCTTGAGTCAATTGTTAACAAGGGTTTTTCCTATCCGCTTGCCCTCTTGTAGTGTGAACAAGGCACATTATCTAACTGGTCATTAGTTAGGTCCTATACACACATGTCCATATGTTAAGTTTGCCTAGGAGTTAGGAATCTTTCTAGAAGTCTCTAGTACACATGTCATCTTATCTCTAGTTGTCACATGACATAGGATTAAGACATTTGCCATCATCCTACTTAGTTCTATCTCTCAACCTTCCCTATATAAGAAAGGCATCATATGTACATTTACATCCATGTAAGAAGGGTTTTAATCCTAATCCATTTTGCACTATAATCAAGCAATGTTTTGCTCTTAATGCTCACTTGTAGGAGGTAATCTTTTGGTGTTGCAGGTGATCTTGGGAGCTTGAGTCCGTTGGCATGGCCTGGACACCCACATTTCTTGAAGGATTTGGGGCTTGGTTAAAAGCGATAAAATAAGGGGAAATTGCATATGTCATGAAAGTCCATATGGCCTTGAAAGCCTTAAATTTGGCTTGGAGCTAGGGCCTTTCCTTCTCGACCCCACCTTATATTGGAACAAGGAACACACCAGCAACATTGGCCTCGTGCCCCAATAGGGACAGCCACCGATAGAACCCTATGGTAGTTTTAAAAAGCAAAAAGAAATGTTTTGGGTTGTGTCATGTGGAAAAGCAGCATTATTTTTTCTTTATTTGGACTGAAATAAGACAAGCAATGTTTTTCCCCTTACTTTTATGAAACCTTCCAATGCTACACGAGGATGCATCCCCGCTAAAAAACCCCATGTTTTTGGGACGGGGACGTATTCGAAACATGAGAACCTGGGGGAAACATCCCCCCGCCATCCCAAGATGTTTCTAGGATGCCACTTGGTTTGGGGGCTTTAAGATGTCCCTAAGACATTCAGGAGACTTCGAGGAGCCTCCCAACCATCCCAGGGACTTCCAAGTGTTTCAAAGAATAAGTGATAAACTTGTGAAAATGACATTCACCATGAAGGTTTGTGAGGTTTTAAAGGTCTTAATTTGCACTGCCCCTTAGCCCTACTAGTGGCTTTGCCCCCAAAACCCCACAAGAGGCACTACCCTTGACCCTGGTGGGGGCTTTGTCCCCAAACCCCACAAGGGGCATTGCCCATTGACCCTGTTGGGGGCTCTATCCGCAAACCCCATAAGGGGCATTGCCCCTTGACCCCAAACCTCCACCTACCATTGTTAATGTTCAATGCAATCATTGTTATTAGTTTAAACTTTAATTAGTATACCAAAGTTTCATTTGCAATTCTTATACTTATTTTTAATTTTCCCCCAAACCTCTACCCACGATTGTTAATGTTCAGGATGCAATCATTGCCATGTTTTTAATGTTTATTAGTTTAAACTTTACTTAGTATGTCAAAGTTTCATTTGCAATTCTTACTTATTCCTTACACATCTTTTCATAACTAATTTTTCAAGTACTATATGTATTTGGCATTTGAAACACCATGCCACTGCCTCACTACCCATGCACCGTCGTCCCCCCCTATCCCCAAACTTAAGCCCTTGGTCTCCCCGTCCCCTTGCTTCCCCGTTAGGAAACTCCATGGAACTATGAAATCTTCAAAAAAATTCCCAATGAATTAAAATAAAATTAATATTTTGGTTTTCCAAGTCAACAATCATCATCAATAGGATCATAATCAAGGTGTCTCAAGGGTCCCAATAAGCATTAAAATTACCCTTAAGATATTTCCAGCAAAGATATATAATGAGAAGTTCTCAAATATAAGAATAATGAAAACCTCCAAATAGTAGAAAAACATGCATCATTATGAAGGAAAAGTGATACCAAGTCACAATTAGTCATCACATGTCGATGATGTTACGATGAATGTGTAGGGATATAACTTGATTGATTCACATTGCATACCCTTATTTTAAATCATTGTATATGTGCTAGTTAATTGTATTACCATTGTGTGTCAACATTTGTATTTCAGATAAAGCCAATAAACAGTTATAGTGCCCTCAACACTAGGTTCTAATGCCCATTCAACACTCCCTTTCCTCACAATAGCACTATGGAACATAATAAGGATAATACACAAGCAATTTCCAAGCTATATATAAAGGATATCTTGAAGAAAAGTTTAAGTTCGTTCGACGAGGAAATTAAAATATTATGGAAACGACAACTTTTACTATTGCAGCAGTTGAGGATGCAAAGCAAAATGCATGAGAAAAATATTGATTGATACTGGATTGACACAAAGATCTATAACAAATTTGATGGAAAGAAAGTATAACCTTGGGTTGTATTAAAATATTAAATGTAATATTAATGGTCATCTTAGCTTTAATTAGCTGTTAGTTGTCATCAGTTAACCTAGTAAGTTTTTAGTAACTTATGTTTTGGCTTTTGTTCTTTTTAGCATCTTTCTATTAAGTGCTTCAGTTTGATTCAGCTAACGATAGTTTCTTTTTAGAAACATCATCTTGTAATTTTCTATATAAAGAGCTTTCATCTCCTTTTGTAAACAAGCAATTATGGAAATCAATTATCTTTTCATGGTATCAGAGCTCAAGCTCGAACTTGATTAGGAAGAAATTTTAAAAAATAAAAATAAAAATTTGAGAAGCTGATTTTTTGAAAATAGAGGGTTTTTCTAGAGGCATTTTTTGATAAGTTTTTTTTTTTTTTTCTGAAGATTTTCATATTTTTCAGAAGCAAAATTGCGGATATTTTGAAGCTGTTTTTTAGGGTTTCCTGAAGGAGAAATAGCAGCTGTAGTGCAAAAAAAATTCAGGACGTGGATTTTTGGAGGTTTTTTTGCTGCAAATCGTGTATTGTCTATGGAGCTTTCGTGAGTTTTTTTCGTGAGGGTTCCTAGACCTGTTTTTCAGTTTTTTTTGGCAGCCTGAAGGTTTGATTTTTTTGAGCCAATTTTGACAGAATTTTTCTGGGAAAAATAAAAATTCTGCAAAGAGTTTTTCGAAAGTGTTGTTTTTTGACGATTTTTTCCTATCTAAAAAAATCGTGGGTCTTTTCAGGTTGAATATCAGCAAAGAAAATATAAGGAAACTCAAGATGGAGAACCATCAACACAAAAAAGGCAGGTACATTAAAAAGATAATTCTCTAGAATATAACAGAAAAAAAGCACAGGACACTTATGCATACTAGATGCAAGCAATAAAGGCTTTCTTAATGCTTGCCATTTTGATGGAAATGGAAGAATTCCTAAAAGTATAGCTAAAAAATGATGGGGTGACATGCAAAAACATATTAACTTACAAACTCATAACAGCCTCCCCAAAAATAACCTGACCTCGCATTCCAATCACCTTTGGGAACATGATATCTCTATATTTGTTGCTTGAAAGGAGGAGCAAAGCTACAAATGGTTAAAATACAAGCAATTTCCAAGCTATATGGATATACCAAAGAAAAGTCAGAGGAAGTTCAACAAGAAAATCAAGTTAATATTGAAAAAACAGCTTTTACTACTGTAGCACTTGAGTGTGCAAAGGGATTAGCATGAGATGAATAATGATAGACACAGATTTGGGAAAGACATCTATATGGAACTTAATGGAAAGAGAGTAGAACCTCAGCTGGTGTATCAGCAAGGGAAATAGAAGGGATCTTAAATGGAGGAACATTGAGTAATAAAGGCAAGTATGTTAAAAAGATAAATTATCCACAATATGACAGAAAAGAGACAAGGGACACTTTCCCATCCTAGATGCATGCAAGAGACTTATCTTGATGCTTGGCATTATAATGAAAGAAGAAGAACTTGTAGAACTATAGCCAAAAAATGACAAGATGATGTACAAAAAATTGTGGAGGCAAAAACTACTTCCAGCCTCCAAGAAAATAATCTGACCTCACATTCCAATCCCCAGATTTGCTGCTCAAAAGTAGAGCCAAGATATAAATGGTTAACAACTTCAAAATATTTTGCATATGTTCTAAATAGATAACCAAGATATAAACGCTTATCAAATGGTTTACAATTCTATATGCTGTGTCACAAAATTATACCATTCAAATGCAAGATTATATCTTTCATATTAAAAAAAAAGTGTACCCATAACATGCCTCTGACAAAATTAGAGCTTTCAAGTCCATTTTTCATTCACAAGAAATCATTCTGAACATGGCTGATACATAATCAGCCTTAAAACTGGCCCTCATCATTGGCACTTGCAAAAATATTGCAAATCAATACCTATGCACGGTGATAATAGGCATTCATTTCTAACATTGCTCCCTATGCATACAAATAACCATATCCAGAGATACGGTATACATACATAGAAAGCATGGTATAAGTGATCAGATTAACAACCTGCCAAACACCTTGAGGTTATATGCTCGATAGGCCTATCTTGCGAAAATAAAAAGGCAATATAAATTATCCATCGAACTGTGTAGTGTTGAAGCTAAGAATAACACTGACTTATGAATCTCCATAGTGGAACACAAAATTTAAGAGTTAAGATTGTGAAGACTGTAGGAGAGAGAAAACCTGTTGATCAGCCACAGTGCTATTAAAGCTGCTTACATCAGAACCTGCAATGCACCAACCACAACAGAAATTCCTTTTAAAAAATCCAACAACATAGGATGGAAAAAGCACTAGAAGTTGCAATTCATAAAACCGAAATTTATACCAGATATGTAACTTAGTCCTATGAACAAGCCTTCAATGCTAATCTCAAAGAATATGAATTTCAAATTTTCAATAACAAACAATAGCCATCTTTTTCTCCAAGTGGATCAAAGATACACTTAAAAAGGAATCTTAAAGCTGTTGAAATATCTTGTCATTGATGTCAAAGGTCAAGCTACTTGCTTGCTTATTTGAGCTGGTTGATTGATTACTTGAGGTGCTTGCTTGCTTACTTGAGGTGTTTGCTTGTCTAATTCAGCTGCTTGCTTGCTTACTCTGTCAGCAAGTCTTTTGCCATATCAGATTTGTTTGTCAGCATATGTGCCACATCAAATTTGCATTATCAAAGGGGTTCGGGTCTTCCTTATTCTTAGTCGATGTTTTGTAACACCTTGTTTTGAATATTTTTTACTCCACTTCTTTTGGGCCAACGGCTTCAGTTTATGAGGCAGCTATTAACTGCATCATACCTAATGAAGATTGGTTGAGGGCGGCTTATGCATTTCTGAGGTCACTCTATTTTTAGCGGCTGCTTGTTTATTCGAAATGGCTTGTATTTTTGGCGTAGTTCTTTGCAGGAGGCGGCTTATGTTAATATTGTGTATTCTCAGCTCTTTATTATGAAGTTATTGCTACAGGAATTCGAACATAGGCAGATACGAATTTGTGACGACTCCTTAATTTTTGTATACCGCATTCATTTTGGTATGGTAATATTAAAAATCTATTGCATCATTTTTATTCTTGGGGTGGGCCTCGTCGTGAGCTGTGTGAGTCTATGGTGAAATGGTTAAAGGAAGACGTCTTCATGATATGTCATGGGTGTTTTATGTTTTGAGTTTGGTCTCAAAAAAAATGTCTTTTTTCTCAAAAATGGTGAATTCTGTGTAAGCTGAGGACGTTTCCCTTTCTCCAACGCCTTCATTTTATTGGTTGATACGGGCAGCATGTGTATCATGCGGTAGAGATATGGCTGTGTTAGTAGACGGAAGGAGATCATAGTCATGATAAGCGTATGTGCCTTTTAGAAGATCCGCCACCATTACTTCTGTTATTCTGAGCGCAGGCAGTGTGATGTATATCTTCAAAATGTCGTTTTGTGTAAATACCTTGCTTTAGGTGAAGTCGTGTTCATCCAGATATGAATTGCTTCATTCTGTTGATGAATCGTGGGTCTTATAAATGGCACTCAGTCTTGTAGCAGTTCTTTTGTGTGAGTTTGAACACAAGTATGGAGCAAAAAGAAGTTTTACAGAAGTATGCTGATTTGAGTCGTTTGTGAGGTCTCAGAATTTGGTAAATCAATATTAAGGCATTTCTGAGAAGTTTGCTTCTATTCAGTTTTTAGTGATAGCCATTCAAGCTATTCTTGTGACATCAAAAGCACAGTAAGCTGATTATATTCAAGTGTGAACTTTCGTGCAATGGCAGTGATGGAGTTTTAGAAAGGTGTTTCAGTCTGAGATGAAAAAGTCTGATTCTGTTTTACTTTTGAGCATTAGCACGTTATAAAGAATGTTAAATGACAGTGAAAGGATCAAGTTGATGAGCAGATTGCACCTGAAGTTTGTGTTTGCAGTGTCTGAAAATTTTCGATGAGTTGGTGCTTCAGCTGATCGAAGTTGGTGCTCACTTGTGTAATCTGGGTTGGTGTCCTTTGAAGATAATAAAAGCAATATTTTGCCGTGGTTTTTTACCCGAAAGGGTTTTCCACGTAATATCGATGTTCATGGTGTCTAATGTTTGCTCTTACTGTTTTGATTTCTGATTTATATGGTTTCAAGTTTTAAAATACTGATTCACACCCCCCCCCACACCACTCTCAGTATTTTTTGTGTGCTCTTCAAAAGCCAATGGGAGCTTGGTTCACTGGTGACGCTGAAAAGAGTTTCAAAAATGATGTCACTAGATGTCCTCCCTGGTTTATGGCCAGGCCTATGGCATATTACCAAGCAAGTCTGAAGCTCAAATGCTTCTTTGAGGTCAGGGAGAACACTCAGGAGCAATATGAACAGCCTTTCAAACAGCTAAATGCTCAAACAACTTGTGGGTTCCAGTAAAGAGTATTCTAGGAAGTGAGCTTATGATGAGGGTGAGAAACAACAGTGACTAGTCATGAATGAAATTTCTCTATCTCCCAAAAACTCTTTAAATTTAAAATATTGGTTGGAATGTGCCCCTCCCAAGGAACTTGACCTTGTCTCATCTAGGTGTGCACCATGCTCATCAACGAGGAAGTCCAAGTACTTGTTTAAAGTGTGCCAAAAGTGTAATGTCCCCATTTTCTGAGTGATCACCTCATGGAGTTGGTTAGCCCATCCTATTCCTATAGGTTAAGACGGAGGGCTAAGGGAATGACCTAATTGATTAAATATTATATTTAATCAATTTATTAGGGCAAATTGATGATGAGAGTTGACTTTGTATATTTTTGAGAGCTTATTGGTGAATTCAAAATAAATAAAATAATTTGCCCTAGAGATGAGCGTCCAAGGAGAGAAAAAGGAAATAAAGAAAGGAAAATAAATGGAAGAAATATCAAGGATGGTCGGCCAAATTGAAGGAGAAAAATAAGAGAAATCCAAATAAAATTCCCTTGAGGTGGATGACCTAGTGAGAGGTCAAGAAATGAAATATTTAATGCCACAAGTGGTTCACCCTTCTTGGAGAAAGGAATGAAAAATAAAATAAAATATTTTAGTTGTATTTTTTGGGCGCCTAGCATGCCTTGCATGAGGTCAGCCCTAAGGAGGAGGGAAAAAAGCAAATAAAATAAGAACGTATTGCTTAAGGAGGTCGGCCTTAATAAGGTTGTGTTGAGATAGAGTGAATAGTGAAGCAATTGTTAAAAGAAGGAAAGATACAACCATACACTTCCCCTTGTGGGTCTCCTGCTCTTTTATGCCAAAGAAATAGCATAAAAAGTGGTCATTAATCATAAATTATTGAGAACTTAACAAATAACTGGGTAAAATTGCTTCCCACTTCCCATGATCAAAGATCTTTTAGAGCAGGTTTAGGGAGCTAAGAACTTCACTAAGCTTGAATTGATTTCTGGATATCACAAAGTTTGCATGGAGCCTTGCGATGCTTGGAAAATGATGTTTGACAATGTCCAGGTTCTACGACTGGTAGAACCTCCAACATTTTTATAAAACATTTTAGTTTTACTTCTCCACATTTTCCTTGATTGAATAGATTCCATAACGTTAATATTTTGACTTCTGTGCTGTTATAGCATAGTGCAATAGCATTGGACTGGTGCTGTTACAGCAGCCACCCAAGTTCAAGCCCTCACTGAGACAGCATGCTCACAGACTTCATCCTCCTGCTGGGACGCTGCACCCATGGGTTTGAACACCATATCTGTTGGGGATTGTAGCCCCCATTGTGCTCCAACGAGGCCAAGGGACTGTTAACTTGCCTAAATTAACCAGTCAAAAAAATATATATTTTGAATTCTCTAAATTTTCCTTTGTATAGATTCCATCACATTAACATCTAAACTGATGGGTCGATGATCTAATTCTCGTATCAACAGTAACTACGTTATGTTTGGAAGAATTGTAAAGTAGGCCAACACATTGTTTTACTTTTTATGCTTTGAATGCATTTCAGTGCTACATATCTACATCTCCTTTTCATTACAGATGGTTAACTCACTCAACAACTTAATTTTTTTAATATTTCTTCCCCACATAGATTTTTCGTAGTATCCTCATGGATTGTATTTAATTAAGGGGACTTTCTGGGAATTCCCTATGGATAGAGAATCAATACTTGCTGAGATTTAGCTTCTTTGTTGTTCTAGCACTTATAAGTTTGCGAAGAGAATTTCTCCCTTTCAATTGTAGATTGAAAAATGCATCTGTATCCTTGTTTTCTTAAGTTCGTGACTCATGTCTCAATTCTTTAGAGAAGATGATTTCTCCCTTTCATATTTTTGATTGATAAAAATATATATTCTGTCCCCTTGTTGTCTTAAGGTCATGACTCGTGTCTCAATTCTTTTGGGAGGATGATTTCTCCCTTTCACATTCTTGATTGAAAATTTTAAAATATTCTTTCCTTTTGTTGTCGGAAGGTCAGGCTCCATATCTCAATTTTTTTGTAGTGTTGTTCAATGCTCATTGAAGCAACGTAGCAAATAGGCATATTCAAATGTAATGGTGAATGTGCAAAATGATTGTTGATCATGATATGATATCTGCAGTGAAGCAACATAACAAATAGGCATATTCAAATGTACTGGTGAATGTGCAAAATGCTTGTTGATCATGAGTAACATGTGATCCCTCCACACCCTCTTCTGCCAATTTTATTCTTCTATATTAAGAATTTATTGTATCTTTGCTCGGTAAGAAGAAACTAGTCAACTGAAATTTTTGAAAGGACTGTGTTCTGCTGTGCCATACAGAATACATCCACTTCCAAATTTCCAATATTTGATATCTAAATCCTAATAGCCTTACTGTTTTATTCATACATCATGAGCCATTGCCATTTAAAAAATTCACCTATTTGTAATCCTTGTTGTCCTAGATACATATTTTCTGAAAAATTGAAATTCTAATTTGATTACTTACGAGAAACTGGCTCAAATGAATCTTGTAAAATCTTCTACCATTTCACATTATGTAAATTTAACATTTTATATGTGGTACACTCTTAACATAATTCAAACCCATCCTTTCTTACCTCTAATTCCCTTGCCAAGACAGAAGTCCTACACCTATAATTCCGAACATCAGAGATAACATGTTCCTTTTTGGATCTTTTGGTTGTCCCAAAAACTAGTTGAATTGCAACCATAGACATACAATCTCCTTTCAATTTAAAACACTTCTGAAATTCCTTTTCAACGAATGTCATTTATAAGTATGTGCCAAATAAGCTTAACCAAAGGATTTCTACAACTCTAGTCACTATTCACTCTTCTACTCAAACCTATGTTACACCAAGTATCCAGGACGGGGACAGAACAAAACTGGGAAATGTGTTTCCACAATGGCATGGGACAGGAGGCTTTTTTAAAGGGACAGCAAGGGATGACCATTGACAAAATAGAGGATGTTTAAAAATATAGAAAATTTTGCATATTGATATGATAAGCTATTCACCTTATTCATTATATAGCCATATTATGAAAAATTAGAGTTGAATTCAGAATTCACATGAGTTATCATATAATTAACAAATTGAAACATTATACATTTTAAGTCTGAGGTTGTTGGAAAGAGAACTTTACATTCAAGCCTTTTGAATAATGTAGCTTACTCAGTTCAAATAATATTTCTTTTGATTTTTTAGTTAGCTCTAGATGGCACAACACAAACTCTGCTATCCCAAGCCCTATAATAGATTCAAACTAATTATCTATGCCATTCTATTTATTTATCTTACTCTGTATGGTTCAACTCAGTCCACCAGTTATACCCCATACTTTCTTATGCATTAAAGTAATTGGATTTTCAATACATCAAAAATGCAATTGGATTTCCTTTTTAACAAAATTTAACTCAAAAACGGGAAAGATAAAAAATGTCCCCATGGATAGTTTGACAGTTTAATTGTGATGAATCTGATGCTGGCTGTTGCAATTGGAGGCTGAAGCTTAACATGCATTTTATGGGTACCAAATAATAGTTCTAATGACTGAAAACAATATGAAAAGCAGATCCTTCATTTTTTAAAGCTGGAGTAAAATATCCGAATCAGTTTCTTCACATTGATTATTCTTCCAATAATGAAGGTTGGATTATCTATGACTTTTAAATCGCCTTCTCAGTCCTTTCCTTACACACCAATTGATAGGGCAATAACTTTAAAAATTAAAATCTTCAGCAACTAAGGCACAAATCATAAAATTTGCAGCGGTTAGGGCTTAGGGCATCTCTGTTTCTAGAGGTGGTTTTATCTTTACACATGACCAACTTTGGCTTAGCTACAAAACAGTGCTCTTTCGGATTCATCTTTGTCTGCTGTACGCATATGTCCAGTCATATGATTCCAGTATATGCTATAACGAATTTTCTGCCTCAATTGTCAAAGCTGTGGCATCTCTGTTAATTTGTTAAATAAGAATTCAGGACTTCACTGTCTTGATGTATTTTCCATCTGTTGTGAGTAAGAATTGGCGGGTGGTGTATGCCTGATTGAACAGAAAATCATGAAGTTTGGGGCATCACCAACAATTGCATCTGTGTTGCCTATTATAGGGCAATTTTTTTATGGTTTTCTCTACTTTACCAGAAGGGGACAGCCCCGACATTTCCTGTAAATTTCCTATGTGTTTCCAGGATGTTTCCTAGCAGAGGTGAAGGTTAGGAAACAGTGGGGGGCCGTTTCTGAGGCGTCCCCAGTACAGTGACACCGGCAAAAGGGCAGTGAATGTGTCTCTGTGTACCCTTGACACAAACCCTATCAATGATATCATTCACAATAAATCATGAGTGTGAAACAACTGCTACCAACCATTGTATCTAGAAAAGAGCATCAGTGTCTTGTAGAAATTTGCCTCGCCGTAGAGTAAGGAGAAAGTGTTTGCCCATTAAATGTCTTCTTAAGGATATTTACGTTAATCAGGTAGGGCAAACCTTCTTGTTTGGTATACACGGACAAGATTAATGGGTTTTTACCAATTGCCTTGTGTCATGGGGATTGCCTTCTCAGGCCTCCTGCACCGGTAAGTACTAGCTACTACAGAATTCCTCTGCGGCAGTGTATTAGAGACATCCCACCATCTAAATTTCAGAAATCAAATCAATATAGCGGTCTACGGAAGCACGCGACTGCATTCGACTTTTCACCACGTGTATGGTAACATAAGAATAATGTAGCCGAAGCATGACCTCGGAAACTACAAAAGCGAAAGTTGGAGTGAAGCGGGTTGGTGATGAGAGCATTGGTTGTCTTTACAAACAATTATCAAGATTTAGCTCAGCCGATCTGAAATTCCTAATACTGCATTTTCAGAAAACGGCCCTAATTCACAGAAGTATGCTACTACGTACAATAAGAGAGATGGAAATCTCGTTATGAAAAACGGGCATACCTTGAGACTGCTCCTTCTCTGAGAATTCCTTCTCAAGAACGCGATCGAACATGTCTGCAATGCTCCCTTCTTTGCCGCCGGGGGGAATTGCCGATGCATTGATCCCCTTTGCAAACGACTCCCTTATTTCCTCGTCCAAATTCTCCGACGCTTCTCCCTTCACAGTCATGCTCGCCATCGCCACCAACACCAACCACAAAATCCTCCTCATTTTCATTTTCTGCAATCATGTCAAAAAGAGTAGGCGATCGAGATTCAGCTTCAACACCATGCCCATATGTCTTTTAGTTATAACCAATAACTATGTCTGCAAACCCAAACCCCCGCGCTATACTTGGTGTGGAAGCCAAATAAACAGAGGTTTGTGCTGCTGCTACTACGCCTTTACCTACTAGCCTCGCAAAAATTACATCACTCCAAATCGTGGGTCCCTCTACAAGCCAATTCCGATCTTCTGCATGTTCCCTTTTCCAACTATTTTGCAGCTTCACCTAAATAGATCAACTAATCACGTAGCCAATAAATCAACGGTTGCCTTGCATGTTGACAGCAAAATAAAATGGAAATGAAAATAGTGATAGTTCATTAAAGGATTAAGGGAGATGATCTATGGCGGTGCATTCTAATTTTAGGAGTGTCGGTAGAGAAATAGGTGGTATATTAATACTCAAAAAGTGATACGGTGGTTAGTTTAACTTGTCATAAAAACAAATATTTTAGTTAGAATTTAATTTATCCACAATTTTATTGGTGGTATTCAATTATTTTTTGGTAGTTGAAGGAATTGGAAGGTTAGTCTAACAATATGAAGTTTAACTCTTTGACAAAACGAGCCCTCTATATAACCCTCAGGCCTATAGACCTAGCCTGAATAAACCTACAACCAAGTTAGACTAGGCAAAAAGAATCGATCTCGAGACCTATATGGACCCAAAACCCTTAACCAACTACACCACCCATGGTGGCATTCAATTGTTACAAATTATTGGTATATCTGAGATTTATAATTGCATCCTACAATTGTTTATGTGTACCATGTGAGCTATTGAATAGTTTTGCATTAATTACAAGTGTTATATGCACAGGGGCCAATGAAAGGCATACTTATAACTACATGAAATGCATACAACTCGCCTCACCTTGACATTTATTTCTACCATCAAGAACCTTGCATCCTTCTCTTCATCGCTAGCCTTCATTCTCCACACCTGCCTACATGCTTTTGCCTATTACTAGACACAACCTTATGTTGTTTGGACATTTTTACACCCCAAGTAATGTTGCAGAAAATAGGGGAATGCTATGTTGCAAAGACATGAATGTAAAGAAGCATGGGAACATTGTCTTGGGAGGGATTTTGTAGCTCATTTAAGCCTACAAAATAACTAATTGTGAGTTATTTATGGACAAGCAAATGCCATGGTATGGGTTTTGCAGGTGTGGTATACAAAGGACAAGGTCAACAATGAGAAGGTATGGTATATACTCATTATGTGCGTTCATCACTAGATTTAGGGATTAAGATGTATACATAAATTATTATCCTTCTTGCCCAAATCTGTGTCTTATCTTAAATAGCATTATAAATAAATAAATTTATAAAATAATGATTATATATTCTATTTTTAGTTGCAAATTCAACCCATTTAAAGTAGCAAACAAAATTTAAGAGATATCATGTGTGTGTAATTTTGTTCTTAAGTAGCAAACAAAAATTGAGAGCAAGTGTGTGTGTGTGTATATGTGTATATATGTGTGTGTATGATATGTATTTGTATGTATGCATATATGTGTGTGTACATATATATGCATACATATATACATATAATATATATATATGCATACATATATATATGCATATCTAATATCTATATATACATATGTACATACTATATAGGAGCAGATTTGCACCCCTTGAGTAAATTTCCTTTTTGCATACCTCACCTTAGAAAATCAAATCTAAAGGAAAAATTCCACATCACCCATCCGAAATGCATCCACTTGGCACGTGTTTTGTGTGTTGGTGGGGGAATCTTTGTTAGGGACACGAGCACGACACGCAGACGTCGGTCCGACGTGTTGCCGTCCCTAACAGATTCCTACCCCTAAGTCCACAAGGACGTTACACTCCTCATTAGGGATGAATTGTAACACCTTTGTGCAACCAATTGACCTGAAATGGCTCCTTTTGGTCTTCAAATCCATTCCATTCACTATCACCTCATCTCTTTCACACTCATTCAATCTCTTTAGCAATGTTTATTCAATCTCTTTGGCATTTTCACAACTCCATTGAGCATTGCAACAACTAGTTACTCTATCAACTTCATCCTTGTGCATGTTGTTCTACCATAGAAGTTGTGAGCTTAGAGTCTTACGAGACCTCCCTTCGTCACCGCTGCGATTGTGGCGACTTTACCAAGTTCTTTACCTTGCATTCTCTCTTCATTGACCTTGAGTGCCTTTGGGTGGAGGTGGTATAGCATCACTTTATTTTCGCATTTTGATTTGATATAGTAGCTTTTATCTTTTGTAGTGTTTAGTGCATTTATTTCTATCTCCTTTATCATACTTTCTACTCCATTATTTTATTGGTTGTTCATGGAGATGGATACACCAAAGCGGGGGTTTGACTAAGGCAAACCCCTATATAGCCCCAACAATTTTCCCTTCTTTCTCATGTGTAGGTGAACGTGTGTGTGGAGCTCGTTGGTGAACTGGCACTTTAGTGAGTTGATATTCGTCACCCCTTATTTTTATCTACTTACTTTATCATTTCTACATTTACTTTTTGTACTTTATAACTATGTTCATTTCATTAAAGCCAGTTAGCTAGGTTGTTAGAATACTTTTGGTGCTTTTCTTATTGCATTTTTTTTTTAACCGTACGGACGCTAGCGTGCTAGAGAGATGCTAGCGCGTCGCACTGTAATCCCAGACCCACACTACCATCCTCGGACAAAGAGTTGTCTAAGGTGTTGTTTGACTCCAAAAATTGGCTCGTCTAGCCCAAATTAGATTTTCGGGTCTATAGAGTGATAGAAGCACTTGAGAGTGCTCTTCATTCTCGGTCCTCATCCTAAAACACCCATTAGAGTGAGGTAAGTCAGGTCAACCCTCTACTCTCAACTCTCTGTGACCTGAGGCCTTGGTGTGGTTGGTCCCCCTCTCTTACATTTTTGGTGAATCCGGCGTGAACAATGTTTATCCATTTGCATGTGTTGAGAGTTTTCCCCCACACCTAGTGTTGTAACCCTAAGTGTTGTGATGGTTTATGAGCATCACAACCCAGTCCATGACTTCCAAGTACATTGTTAGGAGAAGTGTGTGACACCTACCGATGAAAAATATGAAGGTCACTTCTAGTTTCACCTCCAATTTTTCCACTGGTTTAGCTATTGATCGTATCGATGGTTTTCTTACGGGTTATGCTAACGAGATGGGTTTCATGGAAGAGACCACTTGTGTGCCTACCCCTCCAACATCCCCTATGGCTTTGTTCGTAGATGAGGATGATGTTGTGCATATTCTCATGGAAAACCTTTTGGCATTAGATAATAGATTGTTAGACCTTGTAAATCATTTAGAGAAAGTGTCAAGCATGGAAAGAGCCGCTAGGCTAACTGGTGAGGTGATACATTTTTTAGGGAAGGATTGGATAGGCATAGAGTTCCTACACGGCCTTGTCGATATAACCGAAGCTTATATGCCTTCGTACAAGTCTAGGCCAGGTACCACTCGAGGGGAGGTGCTTGACCCCTAGGAAAGACAAATAAGTGTTTCAATTCCCACCACATCTATATGCATGACCAAAATAGGGCCCTCAATTAGTGTCTCTTCTACTTCTCAAAGGCCTAACACTCTCAAGGTGAGTAGAATACCCCTTGGGTTCAATTTCACCCTTCCTACTACCTCTACCGGTGGGGGCTCTGGTGGAATGAGTGGTGGTGGATTTGGTAGTGGAGGTGGATTTGGTGGAGGCCATGGTGGTGGTTTTGGTAGTGGAGGTGGCTTCGATGGAGGCCCTACTGGTGGTGGTGACCGACGATGATCACAGCAGTGGCTTTGGAGGTGGTTTTGGTGATGGTGATTTTGGAGGTTTCACTGGGCCTTTGTCATCCTCTAACCATGTTTTGAATGCACTTTTGCAGAACATGGGTCGGATGCAAAACCAATTGGTGAGCCTTTCCCAGGCCTCCGCCCAGCATATCTTTCACCCTTTCTTTTGACATGGCCCATTGTCGGTAGCAATTCTGAGTACTCCCTTCCCACAAGGAAATGGAGATTCCCAAGTTTGAGAAGTATGGAGGCAAAGGGAATTTGCAAACACATGTGTCAGCCTTTAATTCCATGTGTATGAATTTCTTCCATCATGACGCTTTGATGGAAAAATTATTTCCTCGATCTCTCAAGGACACAACACTAGAGTGGTACTATTCCTTGCGTGATAATTCTATATTTTTATTTGATCAACTTGTGAATCAGTTTCTCTGTTAGTTCTAAGTTAACATCAATCCAAAGATGACCTTCTATAATCCCATTTGATGTAAGCAGGGGGATAATGAGAAGATAATTAATTTCATAGCATGGTACCAAGTACTCTTTTCATAGATCTTGTACCCAATGCCTAACTCCGATGTGTAAAAGGTGTTCATAGGTAACCTACAGAGAGCTTGGCAAGAAAAAATTGCCCTAATGAAATACCCTTTCTTTGTGCATTTGTGTGTCACGTTGCAACAATATCAACAAACAGTAGTTCAATTTGAGGGATCTTCCTCATGCTTCTGTTTAGAAGGAAAATCTATTATATCTATCTCAAGAAAAGGTAAAGCTATTGTGAATGTAGTCATCACGACAAATGATAATGGCCTCAAACACAACAAGAGGTTTACAAAGTTAGCCGAATTTTATTCTTCCTTCTTGCAAAAGTTGTTGAAGAACAAGATCATAACTTTGGAAAACCCTCAACCTCTAAAGGAACCTTATCCTAATTGGTATGATGCGAATTATTTTTGTCAATACCATCAGGTTAATGGGAACGATACCGAGCGTTGTATGTGCTTGTATCACAAGATACAAGATCACATCAACGATGGTACCCTTCATCTTGATGGGACGAAACAAAATATAAATAAATTGGTAGAGAAGGCCAATAGTGAGTTGCAAATCTACACGGACCCTTTATGTCTCATTCTGCTAACTTGATTATTGACCCCTCTGATTCTTCTACTCAACCCTTGATGTACATTAACATGGTCAGGATTCCTCCTTCCCCGCAACCCGTGACTAGTTCTTCAAATGTGACATTCACCTCGTAGGACATTGTTGGCCTCCTACAATGATTTTAATAACTAAGCCTTTGCAGTCATGATTCAGAGATTGGATATCTAACCTAAATAGCCATTTTAACCATCATGAAGGTGCATTTAAATTGTCAACCCAGGGACATAAAATTGAAATGGGTCAGCACAGTATGTGTACTAGGAACTCAAAGTAGTCATCTTTGTTCTACAGCTAAGAGAGACTTAATATTGAAAGTAAATTGCATGGAAAGAAACAAAGTAAATGTTGAACAATACTCAACAATTAAACTTAAACTGAACATACATGACAGGAGTAAAAATTTGAGCAACAAACATGAAACTACTATGTCTGCTTTAGCTGGAGGAACAATCACAGAATGAAATTCTAGTGGCTGCAAGAACAGTTAGTGTCAGGTTCTTAACTAAGTGTTAAACAAAAGCTAATAATAATCTATCTAAACTAAAGAGACAAATTACTCACCAAGTGGGCCCTCTTGGATGAGTATCCTCTAAAACTAATGCAAACTTAGATGCTCAACTCATAATCTCATTTTATTCATTGGAAAATGCAAATACAAAAGAGTATGTCTGGTAGTATTATCATATTGTACAATAAATTGGCGGCTAACTCTTGAAGAAGGAGGATCCAAACCTTATTTATCAACTAAATAGGGCAGTCAACTCCCACTAACTAAGAGGATGCCACTCAGGGAAAGCATAGAAAAGAGTGGAAAGGCGATTACACATGCAGGGGAATTCGGTCAGACATGCATGTCCAAACGCGAACTCAACCATTGTAGTAACGTTTGCATCACTCAATGTCATTAAAGATCAACACAAGGCGATTACATGCAGCTGACATGGGAATCTCCTATCATCATCCTCCAATTGACCTTTGCACGATTCCTCTACAAGACCAGTTGGCGGCTGCGTTTCTCAACTTAGCATCCTCAAATATGTTTGCATGGCAATGTCAGTACACATAATAATTACATATCTATAACAACCTTAAAGAACATTCATTAACCACATGCAAGATTAATATAGATAATCCACATAATAGGTTAATGTCATTAAAACTAGCAGAAATGGAATTAAACCCAATGTCTTATGGTTTGAGGGAAACTTTTAAAAAGTATCAACATGTAATATCAAAGTCCATGGTAACTTCAACAAATAAACTATAGATTCTACCCATAATCAGACCAAAAACTAGGCTCATCACTCCCCCCAACCTAACATTTTGTTGGTCCTCCAGTAGGGGAAGAGTTATGTTTCTGCTTGGTCAAGGTTCTTAAATCTACAACTGATAACTTTCCAATATCAGTGTTTGTTGTGGGCGAATCAGGGTTCCAGTAGAATCCTCCCAACTTGTCAAGTCTCCTCCATCTTTGATATTCCTTGGCAATGTCATAGCGGTAGAACCTAAATTTTGGTACAAGCCACATGAGGATAGGTGGCTGAAATGTCAAGGGAAGCCATTCTCGTCCCTTTGTTCTCCCAAGTTGAATGTACCTTTCAATTCTTTTTATTGTTGCGACATAGTTGTGGATGGAATGAGGTTCAGCTTGTTTCATCTCATCACTTAAAGTGTTCCATCTTTGTGATAGGTATCTTCTCATAGTGTCCTCTTTTGCTATCATTTTCACCTCATATTCACTGTAAACTACCTCAATCCAAGGCATAGTCCTATTACCATAGCTAGGCCTGAAAAGCATTATGTTCCAGTCTGTGTAAATGTCTTTGGGGTTTCTTGATTCAGCTCTAATGGCCAAGGGAATATTGGATTCCTTCTCCTGATAAGCATTATATTGTTCACCCCAGCTAATCTCATATTGTACCCAAGACATGGATTCTCTCAATTGGATGTCCCCCACATATAACAGCGGGTTCCAGTCTTGGTCTTGAGTTAAAGCAAAATTGTGTAAATAAAATTCACATAATATATTTTTTATTTCAAGGTAGGCAATCCTATAAGCATTGAAGAATTCAGTGAGAGTTTCAATAGAGGGGTTCAAACCTGAGATAATTCTTGACAATTTAAAAGAGAGATATTTCTCTTTCAGGTGCAGAGCATAAACCCTTGGAGGGGTTCTGCATTCTAAAATTTGTGGCACCAAGGTTGCAATGTTGCTCACCCTCTCCTTCAAAAAGACAATCTCTTCATTCTTTTCTTCAATAATCTCATCTCTCTCTTGGATTTCCCTTTTCAATATTTTCTTTTCTTTTTTCCATTCCTCCTCCCTTCTTTGTATTTCTTTCCACAAATTCAAAATTGGTGTATGCACTGAAAAATCAGGAGGTTTATGGATTCCTACCAGGGTTTTTGTTGATGGTTGCTCCCCATATAGAACTATTTGCATAGATTCAGGTTGCCCACCGGTTCAGACTGCAAAGGTATAATTTATCTTCCCTCTTCTTGATGCAGGGCCTCTTGTTCTCGTTCTTGTAGTTGCTATAGGAACTCCTGATCTATTTCTTGGTTTTCTACAGAAACTCCTGATCTTGGTCTTGCTGCAAGAACTCCTGATTTTCTTCATGTTCTTGAATCCCAACTTCTTCTGCAAGGGCAGCAAGATCCACCAAGGTCATTTTTGTTGCCTTATCAAATATATTTTCTTCTTCTACATTTTCCTGCTCCATTGGAGCTTCTGTGCTCTCACGTGATGTCCCACCACACTTAGGGTTTTTCCACGAAGGCGTATCAACAATTGGTTTTGATTTCTTGAGAGGGCTCTCATGTTTTCCTTTAGCTGCAGGATGAATAGTGTTAGCCTTTCTCTTCTTAGGGCTTGGCATCTCTCTTTCCACAGGTTGTGTTTTTCCTTTTCTTGCTTCTACCTCCCTCTTTTGTGCCCTAGTTCTTATTACAGTTTCAAGTGGAACATCATCATCATCAAAATTTTATGAAGAATTTTTTTTTTCAGAGTGCTTTGTCTCAGAGGAACTAACATCTATGGTCCTTTCTTCAGTAAGAGGATTCACACTAGAGTCACCACCAGAGGTTGAAGCACCAAGGGTGTCCTCAGCCATGCTTAATTTTTTGCTAGACCTACGTGTTTGAGGTGAAACCCTAGGTTGCAGCTGCTCAAGTCTAAATTGATCAACTTTTATAAATTCCTCCCAGGTCATTTTAGGTGTTGCATCATGCAGAGATTTTACAACTAACAATTTAATTAGACAATGGTGGGAAATAAATTTGTCCCTACCTTTTTGAGTTTTTGTCACCATGATGGAGAGAAGGTTTTATAAGACATTGGGCACATTCATCCTCCTCTCGTGCCTCATATGATTCAATAATTTGAAATACACTGAATGCAGGTTTGACAATTGACCCTCACAAGTGATATATCTGATTATGTAGACAGTTTTCTGCTTCCATGGCTCGGGCAGAGAGAGTCTTTTGGCACCCTGTTTGTCTATAGTGATTGGAGGGTCACCGTGTATTGTGAATATAGCCCTGGTTGACCTGGCGTCTCTAGAAATAGGATAAGGCTCGTTGTCAATTGGTAACCCTAAAAATTTTGCAAATTTTTCCTTAGTTGCCACAACCTGCAACCCTTTTACTATGGCTTTTCCATCTAAAAATTTCTGGTCGAACTCTAGTGCAATGCCTTCATCAAAACTGTCGAACTTCAAGAAATAGTCCAACCAGCCACAATTTCTAAATTCGGCCAGGCACTATGCATCCTGCAATAAAGCATCATGTACCGAGAGCTCATTTTGAATGAGTCTATCTCCCATTGTCTGTAATCAATCTATCACTCTACAAAATTCCCTTCTATAATTCTTGCCTGAAAGCAAATTCCTTCTGCTCAATTGCTAGTTGAATTGTCGACTGAATTTTCCTTCACTTTGTTTTTACATTTTAGCATTTGCAGTTCAAGGTTATGATGGGGTCAATAATGGCAAGGAATGGTAATAAAAGGGAGTTGTGATGAAAAGAAATGGTGGCAAAAATTTAGTGTCACATCACATATGCGAGCCGTCTTTTATTTCAAATTTTAAATAAGCTTAGTAAGATTTGCTGACGCAAACAATCATGGACTGACATGTGGCAATATATTTGCATCTTTCTTAGCCCTCCCCCCAACCTAAATTTAGGCATGTGTCCACACATGCAAGGTGGTAGTATTAATTTGACAGGGGGGTTATAATGATTATGTGAATATTCATACTAAAGTACAATGATTAAATGAAATGCTCTAAAAGATAATTAAGAATGCAATTAATGCACACATACCTGAATGTGTACAAACATAATTGTGTAGAGGATTTATTGCAATGATCATGGAGAAAGTACCATTCATCTTTTTAAGAAATAATTGAGCAATTAATGATGATGAAGTGGAATGGTGTGAGGTGGAATGAAGTGATGGAAGAGAGAGAGAGGTGGTACGGATGGACGAATGGGCGGATGGGTGAAGAAATGGACTTCTACAAAAGTAGAAGTCTTTATTATGACAAGTACGTACCTTAATTAGCCAGAAGGAGGGACATTAGGTCCACTGCCTTCGGCTGCAGGAAGCTCGAGTGCTGAATGTTGGATGAATTGTTGCCGGAACTCTTCTTTGGAAGTTGGTTTGTGATACAAACTGAGATGGTGCCCATTGACTAGTAATTTGAATCTGGCAGGGTCAATGGTGGTGAGTTGAACAACTTCATTGGGAAAGACCTCAGCAACTTCATATGGTCTTAGCCACCTTGTCTGCAATTTTCTTGCATTGTCCTAGTATCGTGAGTCATAAAGTAATGCCTAGTCACCTAGCTGAAATTTCTTTTCTTTGATAAATTTGTCATGCCATTTGACTCTTTGACTACTCATAACCTCAATATGGTGCAATGTTGTTTTCCTCATCTCGTCTAAAGCATTCAGCTGCATGATCCTTTTTTTTTGTGCCTCAGAAATTTTCATCCCTAATTCTATTGTAGTTTTGAGAGTCTTATGCTTGAATTCAATAGGCATCATGGCGGTCTTCCCATACAGTAGCTCAAATGGGGTGAAGCTTCTAGTTGTTTTTCAGGTGGTTATATAAGCCCAAACTACTTTTGATAATTTGTTTGCTCAATCCTTTATGTGAATAGCCACTATTTATGTTAGGATGGCTTCAATCTCCCTATTTGTCACCTCAACTTGTACATTGGCCTGAGGGTGATAAGGAGTAGACTTTTTGTGCCTTATGTTATATTCATTAACTAGTGTTGTAATAATTGTTGAGGTAAACTGAGTTCCTTGATCAGTTACTATTTCTTTGGGGACTCCATATCGTGTGAAAATTTCTTCATAAAGAAATTATGATACCTTGTTATCTCTTGCATGCTTCATGGCCTTGACTTCTACCCACTTAGTTACATAATCAGTGCATACAAAAATATAAGATTTACCATTTGATGGGGGATCAATGGGTCTCACAAAATCCAAGCCCCACTTGTCAAAGGGAGTGATTACAACTTGGGGATAAAGTGGCATCTCATTTTATTTAATTGGTCTTCCCATTCTTTGGCATCTATCGCATTTTCTTGTATATCTTCCTGCATCTTTGTGGAGTGTAGGCCAATAGTATCCTGTGTTCAAAATTTTCATTGTTGTCCTTTTGGCTGCAAAATGTCCTCCACAGGGTTCATCATGGCATGCATGCAGAATGTCATAGGTCTCATCTTCCCTCACACACCTTCTCATAACATGATCTAGTCTAGTATAAAACAGGCATCTAGCTATCCATGAAAAAGGAAAAAAAAATTCAATCAACACTCTTATCTCTTTTGGAGAGAAGTGGGGAGGAACTCTACATGTCACAAGGTAATTATCTATGTTAGCATACCAAGGTGTCTGCACACTAATGGAGAATAGATTCTCATACAAAAAGGAGTCGTCTATGGCTTGATTGTCTTCTAATGTGATCAAAAGAAAATCTGCAACAACGTTGACCTTCCCTGGTTTGTTCATAATAGTTATGTCAAACTCCTGCATCAACAACAACCATCTGACTAACCTTCCTGAGATCAAGAGTTTACTCATGAGATATCTAATGGTTGCATGATCAGTGTGCACAAAGATCTGGTAGCCTGTTATGTAGTGCCTGAATTTGTAAAGGGTGTAGATCACTGCCAACATTTCTTTCTCTGTTACTATATAATTGAATTTTGCTCCCTGCAAGTTTTTGCTAAAAAAATAAATAGCATTTTCAATGGATCCTTCTTTCTATCCTAGGACTGCTCCTTGGCATAATTTGATGCATTTGTATGAATTTGAAAAATAATATCCCAATTAGGTCCCTTAAGTACAGGAGCATGAGTCAGTGTTGTCTTTAGATCAGAGAATGGTTTGTCACAACCTTTTGTCCATTGGAACTCAACATCTTTAGTCAAGAGACTATACAATGGTGTTGTTGTTTTGCTAAAATCTTTGATGAAACACGTATAATATCCTGCATGTCCCAAGAAAATCCTAATATATTTTTGTTTTGCAGATGTAGGCAGATTAGTGATTACCTCAATTTTTGTAGGATCTACTTGAATTTCGTGGTGGAAAATGTAGTGGCCAAGAACTACACCTTCTTGCATCATCAGCAAGCACTTCTCATTGTTTAAGGATAAATTTTGGTCTTCACATCTCTGTAGGAATTTCTTTAAATTTTCCAATGCTTCATCAAAATCAGCGCCATAGGTGGTAAAATCATCCATATAGATTTTCATGCAGTCAAGGGAGATGTCTGAAAATATGTTGATCACTGCTCTTTGAAAAGTTGTGGGTGTATTGCATAACCCAAATGGAAGTACTAAATAGGAATATGTCCCCCATAGACATGTGAATGTTGTCTTCTCCTGGTGCAATTTGAATTTGATTGTAACCACTGAATCCATCAATAAAAAGAAAAGTATTGCTTTTTTGCAAGAGAGTCTAGGACTTGATCTACAAAAGGCAAGGGAAAATGGTCCTTCTTAGTAGTAGCATTCAACTCCCTGTAGTCATCACAAACTCACCATTTTCCTCCCTTCTTGGGCATAATTACCAATGGAGACACCCACTGGCTATTTGAAATATGGTAGATAAATCTTGCATCTAGTAATGTTTGTAGCTCTTTTTTGACAATTTCTCTCAATGCAGGGTTGATTCTTCTTTGTGGTTGTCTTATTGGTGTACAATCATCTTTGATATATATCCTATGAGTGTAGAGCTTAGGATCCAATCCCTTCATATCATGATAATCCCATGGAAATGCATTTTGATGGGTCTTTAGCAAGTTTGCCAATGTCAACCGTTGTCCCTCACTTAATTTACTGTTGATATTTAGATATCTTCCTTCGGACACTTGTACTTGTGTAACTAACTCTATCATAGTTGTTTCATTAATACATGGTACCTTAAGTTCATGTGGTAGAATTGTGTGGAACATACCTGTTATTGCAGGAAGTTTGTCTGTTGGAAGAGTGGCTGCAGGAAGTATGTCTACAAAGACAACGATTACAGGAAAAGTGGTTGTAGGAAGTCTGTCTGCAGGAAGATCAGGCAAGGCTGACAAAAGTGTTTTCCTGAGGTCAGCAAAACTAAACACATGAGAGGGTGATGTCTCCTCTATCTCACAATGGTTCTGAACTATATTAGATAACACTTCATCTTCATCTTAAAGCTGCAGGAAAGGACTTTTTCCTAACATCATGAGTTGCGCCATAAAGTTAACTTATTTGACCTCTTCACCTAGATGGGGCCACACAAAATTATCCCCATCATGGGATGACTAAGTAGGAGGATAAAAAACAAGCTTTTCAGTGTTCCTACCATCAGAAATGGTCATGTCATCTGACTAACATCCAATATAAGCATTTGTGGTTGCTAACCATGATCTTCCAAGGATAATAGGATACCCGCCTAGTGTAGCCTTAGGAGAAAGAAACATGAAGTCAGTTGGATACTCCCAAGAGTCTAGAATCACCACAAGGTCCTCTACTATACCATCAAGCTTAACTATGGAACTATCAACAAGTTGCAGGATAGTAGGAGTAGATCTCATGCTTGCAATGTTTAGTTGTTGTAGGATGTCTTTAGTCATCACATTTATTGTTGCATCCAAGTCAATCAAAGCATTATTTATGTTTATCCCATTTCTAATAACTTGAACCACATGACTACCTAGATTATTGTACTTGGGGATAGTTACTTTTCCAAGCATTATGTCAGCCAATTATCCCGCTACATGAATTGTAGTTGGGTCCTTCTTTTTCTTGCCCAACTTTTCAAGGCATGCTTCTTTAATTGACTTGCCATATATAGGAACATCTTTTATGGACTAGAATAGGGGTATCTGGATACATATATGCTTCAATTGGTCTAGAATATCAAAAGGGGTTTCCTCCTTGTCTTCTTTTTGTTTGGAAACTTCCAATCTCTGGGGGAAGGGTGGTTCTTGTGCTATTTACTTAGTTGGAATTGGTTCAAGATTTTTAGGTGTACAAGGTTGAATGGGATCAGTCAGATATTCTTCTTGCTCTTCCACATGGAGCTCAATGATAATAGAGGGTTATGGGACATAATAACCCAACCAAAATAACACTGGACAAAATAACTCGATCACAATAACCTAGGGACAAAATAACCCATGGACAAAATAACCCATGGTCATTTTAGATCAAGCTAGTAAACCGGTTGAATATACAATTACCAATAGAGGGGAAAAGTTTATTTTTCATGACAGTAATGATGAAAATCATTTTATAATATTCTAGTTTATGAGGTTGATCTAAAATGACCATGGGTTATTTTGTCTATAGGTTATTCTATCCATGGGTTATTATGACCCTAGGTTAATTTGTCCTTGGGTTATTTTGGTCGGGTTATTTTGTCTAGGGTTATTTTGGCCCGGTTATTATGTCCTGATACCATAATGGGGGTGGAAGGAGCTGGGAAAGTAGTTTTTGAATGTAGACGTATGCCACTTAAACTCACATCATATGTAGGAAATTGATTTGGATCAGCAGAGTAAACAGATTGTTGTTGTGCTTTATTATTTGGGTTGGGTGTGGGTTGGGCTGGTAACTGAGTAGGTTTGGGTACATTTTAACTTGGATTAGCAGGAGGAGGCATTATAGCAGGTTGTTGGGGTTGAGAAGGTGGCTGCATGTAGTTGGTTTTCTGGTTTGGCCATTGTTGGCCACCTCTCCATTGAGATGTTTGTTGCCAGTTTCCAAGAGGTGGCTGCCAAGGTCCTTGAAACTACTGCCAATTGCCCTGAGGTTGCTGCCATTGAGGTGAAGAATTTTGATAATTAAACCAAGCATTTGGAGGGTTACCCTAAGACTACGGTGGATATCCTCCATAGTTGGATGGACAGAGGGGGTTGCCACTAGTTACCAAATGAATAAGAATTAAAATATGGCCCAACAAAAAATAGTGGATCTGGTGGCATACCTTGTCTTGAAGTCCATGGCCTTTTCTATGCAACAAAGTAGACTTTGTCTTCCTTAGTCTGAATTGGTTTGAACTTAGGTGGAATCTGCTTGCTATCAATTTTAGCTATCACCTTGCATCCATAGTCCTTCTTCTTTTGTCTACAATGAGGATAATATTTTGTCAGCATTGCCTCTACCTCCTCATGTTTCTTCTTAGCTTGAAGTGTATCCAACTAAGTAGGTAGATTGTTGATGAAATCCTACTTGAAATCTGTTAGCAAATTAATAATCTCCATCCTTGAAACTCCACTAGTGGATGGCTTACCCATAGAGGATTGGTAATCTCTTCCTTTCTTTGAAGCTGCCCTAGAATAGTTCTGGCATATCCTTTTGATATCCTCCCAAGGGACTTGAGTGATATCTCCTCCTGCATCAGGTCCAAGGCATTAGTGCAACTTTCACTAATTCCTCTCAAGAAAAGTAACTTTTGTGAGTCTTCATTGAGTGTATGGTGTGGAGATTTTTGCACAAAACAAAAACCTTGAAATGAAATCCTCCAAGCTCTCATCTTCCTTTTGATGCATTCTGAAAATATCTCCTCCTCTCATATCACTACCCCTGCAATACTCCTTATATTTATCAAGGAACTTTATCTTTATATCTTCCCAAGTTGCCACAGTGTTTCTGCCAAGGCTCATAAACCATCTTAATGCAACTTCTTTCAAAGTGGTAGGAAATAACTTAAGTTTGTGGGCATCAGTGGTATAGTCATATCTTCTGAAGAGTATATAAAACTCAAACAAGAATGTATCAGGATCTTCTATGACAAGTCCATAGAACTTAGGAAGGACTAAAGCAAATATATTTTTGAGGTTATCTACTTCATTCTATTGAGAAATGGGAAAAGGAAAGGCTGGTTGGTTCTGCCTATTAGGCCCGTTTCCATTTGCATCAACCATTTTTGCTTGATGAAGTTCCAGAATAGAGGGTTTTTCAACTGGATTTTGATCTTCAAGGGAAACTTTAGAGCTGGTCAAGTTAGGGAATATATCAACAAAGGAGTGTTGCTCTTCTTCTTCTTCGTTTCTAAATAGATTTGGAAGCTCTACTAGTTGAAATGGCTCTGGATTATTATGAAGGAATCTCCCATAAGCATCTCTTCTTATTTTATGCATGTGGTATCAATTCAGTATTAGCCAACTCACACAAAGAATGGGTGGAGAAAAATAGTGGATCATAAATTCTAACACAGAGAAAATTCCAAAAACACTATAGTAGAAAAAACTATCAATGATTCCAAAGGACTCCCTAGTTTGACACCATCCTTGACAACGATGCCAAAAATGTCAATCTTCTACAATGATTTAACTAAGTCTTTACAACTGTGATTCAAAGATTGGACATCTAACTTGAATAGCCATTTTAACCATTATGAAGGTGCATTTAAGTTGTCAACCTAGGGATGTGAACTTGAAATGGGTCAACACAATATGTGCACTAGGAACTCAAATTAGTCATCTTTGTTCTACAACTAAGAGAGACTTAATACTTAAAGTAAATTGCATGGAAAGAAACAAAGTAAATGTTGAACAATACTCAACAATTAAACTTAAACTGAACATGCAGGACAGGAATGAAAATTTGAGCAACAAACAAGAAACTACTATGTCCGCTTTGGCTGCAGGAACAGTCACAAAATAAAATTCTAGTGGCTGCAGGAACAGTCAGTGCCAGATTCTTAACTAAGTACTAAACAAAAGCTAATACTAATCTATCTAAACTAAAGGGATGAATTACTCACCAAGTGGGCCCCCTTAGATGAGTATCCTCTAAAACTAATGCAAACTTAGATGCTCAACTCAGAATCTCATTTTATTCATTGGAAAATGCAAAAAAAAAAGAGTATGTCTAGTAGTATTATCATATTGTACAATAAATTGGCGACTAACTCCTAAAGAAGGGAGATCCAAACCTTATTTATCAACTAAACAGGGTAGTCAACTCCCACTAACTAAGAGGATTTCACTTAGGGAAAGCGCATAAAAGAGTGAAAGGGCGATTACACATGCAGGGGAATCCGGTCAGACATGTATGTCCAAACATGGACTTGACCACTACAGCAACATCCGCATCACTCAATGTCATTAAAGATCAGCACAAGGTAGTTACATGTGGTTGACATGGGAATCTCCTACCGTCGTCCTCCAGTTGACCTTCACACGATTCCTCTGCATGACCAACTGGTGATTGCGTTTCTCAACTTAGCATCCTCAAATATATCTGCATGGAAATGTAAGTACACATAATAATTTCATATCTATAACCACCTTAAAGAAAATTCATTAACCACATGCAATAGGGTGATCCCACAATAGTGGTTTACAATTTTTGGCCAAACGGGACACTGAAATTATTATTTTTAACTAAATCTTCACATTCGGGCACCTATAGTGGCTAAACCGTGAGGAATTTGAAGATGATGCAAACTAGAGTCTCGACACATTTTGTCTTTACATTCTAAAAATAGTTTTTTCAAAAAAATTGGAATCAGATTGCACTTCTTTTTCCATCTCCCACGCAAATTGGTTTTTTTTCTTCAAAAAACAACATTTTTAAAAAGTGACACACATCGTATAACGCATAATTTTTTTTCCGTGAAGGATAAAATTCTAATTATTTCAAATTTAGATTTGTAACTCTAATATCTAGTGCTTCCACTTGGTTAGATAGTTTTTTATTGAATATTTTTTCTTTAATCAAGTTTTGAAGTCAAACCAATTACAATTCAGACATAGTGCGACCGTATAACGCGTAACTTTTTTTGTATATATCGAAATTCAATTTTATTTTTCTTGTTGGATCAAGGACTTCAATATATGGTGCACTCATAATTTTCAAAAAAAAAAATTGATAATCTGCTATTTTTCCACATGTGTAGAACAAAGACCTTTATTTTTGATGAAAAACCTATGTTTAATAAAACTAAAAAAATAAATATATAATAAAACCAAAACATATTAAAATTATATTTGTTGGATAACTCATTTTGAGGACTACCATAACCATTTGAAATAAATTTTAAATGAATTCATTTGATCCTCCAAAAGGTAAATCAAAAATGTTTTTTTATTAGCATTTTGATAGGTGTAAAGGAGACTCATTTATAGGTATGGTTTAAAACTAGCGAGGTTATATCCAAGGGGGTTTGATCTAAGGTGGTTTTATCAAACCCTCTTCAATTGGAATCCTTAAAATGGAACTTTTTAAGGCTTAAATCATTATATTTTCTAAAAATATGTGATTTTAGCAAAAATCAGTTCCTCTTAGAAATTGTAAACCAGGTTTGTGGGATCACCCAATATTAATATAGATAGTCCACATAATAGGTTAATGTCATTAAAATTGGCAGAAATGGAATTAAACCCAATGTCTTATGGTTTGAGAGAAACTTTAAAAAAGTATCAGCATATAATATCAAATTCCATGGTAACTTCAGCAAATAAACTATAAATTCTACCCATTGTCAGACCAAAAACTAGGCTGATCAGACATGCCCTCGAATAACAAGCCCTCTCCCCTCTACATTCTCGCTCGCCTCAATGGAAACATTGTGATAGGGGTCCTAGTTGACCCCACGATTCAAGTGAATGTTATTATAGAAGAGACATTATGGTTGAATTCGTTGCAGAGGGAGGAGTATGAAGAAATGAAGTCTACCATTTATACATAGGACAAACTCTCCCTTAAGCCGTATGGCTCAATAAATCTTTCTATCCTAGTTAGACCTAGGACTATGGATACTACCTTTGATGTTATTTTTAAATCTAATTTGTTTAGGGTGAAGTTAGGCATCCCTTAGCTAGCTTCCATGAACGGAATCGCTTTTGTCATTCATAAGTGTTTAAAATTCTCCCATGAAGGTGTTGTGTACATCATGCATGACACTAGATATCAGTCATTGGTATCCCATGGGGGTTATTCATTGGATCATTTTGGCCCACCCTGATCGGTCTACTTCTCCCTAGAATAGACCTACTTTACCGAAACTATGTGAAGTATAAGATCAGGGGTAAGGGATAGCTAAAAGTGACCCCTCTGGTAGTGCACCAACAAGCTGCCTCCTCTTCTCTAAAGAGAAAGGAGAGGCTTGCTCTTCCTCGAGGTGCCTCTTCTACTCCCCTTTCTGAAGAAGATTTTTGGATGTCTACTCTAGATTCCACATAAAAAGTCTGATGGTGCCTACTTGGCGTAAAGCCAATATCAGGATATTAGACCTTCCTATTGTGCCTCCTAGACCTTGGCCCTACTTGTATGTTAGAGGGAAGGGTCCACATAGGGAGTCCTCTATGTCTTGATCTCTGTGGCCTCCCACCGCTCCTACTCCTAAATTAGTGAATGGGAAGAGGTCAGTCAGCGAGGCGCTAGAGTTGACTCCCCCCACTGTCTCTCAACCTCTTCCTCCTACTCCTACTCTCGTTTAGGGTTACGGGACATAATAACCCAGGGACAAAATAATCCAGGGTCATAATAACCCATGGACAAAATAACCCGTGGTCAAAATAACCCATGGTCATTTTAGATCAAGCTAGTAAACCAGTTGAATATACAATTACCAATATAGGGGAAACGTTTATTTTTCATGACAGTAATGATGAGAATCATTTTTTAATATTATAATTTACTAGCTTGATCTAAAATGACCATGGGTTATTTTGTCCATGGGTTATTTTGACCACGGGTTATTCTGTCCATGGGTTATTATGACCCTGGGTTATTTTGTCCTTGGGTTATTTTGGCCAGCTTATTCTGTCCAAGGTTATTTTGGCTAGGTTATTATGTCCTGATACCTCGTTTAGAAGTTTGTCCCTCCACTAGAGACAATTGTGATGGACACTCCTATAGCTCAACAAGAACCTTCTGTCCCATCCTATCTCCTGGCCTCTAATTCCAAGAGTCACAAAAACCACCTTGCGTGCAAGTGCAAGCATTCACAAAAGGCTCTTGTGACTGAGTAGGCCACTTTGTAGAGGAAGGAAGGGGAGTCAACTGCCCCTATTTCAGGGCCTCCTACTGCGTCCTCCTCTCTTATCCCCTCTACTTTCATTCAATTGAATTTAGTTCTACTTACAGATCCTGCTGAGAGCGTGAGCACCCGAACCCTAAAAAGGCGTAGGTGTTTATCGCTCCTCCAGTCGAGCTGCCTCTTTTGATGTCCCTTTCCAGACATCATGCCATTCCCTAAACTTGTGGACATGTTGAACACTTTGGTGGTGTCCATCGCAGTTTTCTCCTCCTCCACATCCCTCGCCTCATCCATGGGGAGTTCACACCCTTCAATGAAGTAGAAGGTGGAGGTTGGACCTTCCAATAATGGGGGCATAAGAGGAGCCCACATTCTTTAAAGGGTGGTCCTGCGCTAGCTTTTGTTATCCTAGTGACAGAGCAAGTTTCGACTTCCCCTAAATTTTTCACCGATCCTGAGTCACTTGGCAAGCCTAGCAGTGAATCTTAGGTGTCGCCTTCCATGTCCATTAAGGTAACACATGGCACTCTCATGAAGTGCATGTTCAACTCTTTGGATGAGGTCCCAACCTTATCGGCAATCTTCATGAAATCGCTGACCATTGCTCCATAAGAGCCGAGCGGAGAAGACCTTGCAAGGCCTTCTTCCTTAGCCCTTTTTACGGAAGGGTCGAAAGCTCCCCCCCTTAATATTCCACCACTGTAGTCTCATTCTCCTTCCCCATATAATGATCTAGATTGAGAAAAAGACAACTTCTTGGTTGATGAGTGTTAGGGGGGCCTCTTCTTTACCTTTAGATTGGGTGTGTGTTTGTTGTGATGTGTTCCCTAGTGCTTATGTGTTCTTGGATGAACCTTGTCACCCTTGTAGGTGTTTGGATACAGGAGTGATTATGTGTCATAAATTTCTTCTATTTGTGGCATCATTCTTCCTCTGTTATGTGTTTTGATTTTTGGAAAATTGGTGATGATGCAAAGTGTTGGGGGCATTTAGGCTTCCCTTCCATGTTGACTACCCATTTTTTAATTTTTACTTTGTCTTCTCGTGCATTCTTCATATGGTCTGATATAGTAGGGGGTTGATGGTAGTTCATTAAATATACTATTATTATACTTATATATATATATATATATATATATATATATATATATATATATATATATATATATATATATTTATGAGCAACTCTAACCCCAAAATATCAAATCGCCCTGGTGTCCTTTATTTTTTTTATCTCATTGTTTCTTTTTTCGATTTTATTATCTTTCTCTCTTCTTTGCTTGAGTTGTGATATTGTGGTGCCTATGTGTTGTTCCTCGTGTGTGCGGAAACATCAACACGATGACATCTCGCTATGTCGTGCAGGCCACAACAATACTTTTTCATTCTTTCTTTTCTCTCCTTAGGATGTTGTGTGCCTCTACGTTTAGCATGCAACACCCTAAGGGAAAGCTACCATGTCAACTTCTTTTCAGAAAGCGCATTCGTTACCAACAAATATTTTCTCGAAAATATTTGCAAACTTCTTTTTCAAAAATCGCATTCTCAACAAGGACCCCCTAGTGAAATGTGTTTCCTTCGTCACGGGTTCGCAAATAAAGAATTTGGAGAACTAAATCCTCTGAGGAGGGAGAAAATTTTCCTGTGAGAAAAGCCTCAACCTTCCCCTCGAGAGGGGGTATTTTCTTCCTTTTGAATTCCTTGATGAAGTGAACATATTTCGAAAGGATTCCTTGATGGTGAATTGATTTGCAAAAAAAAATTCTTGCACTTTCAAACAACGCGTTCCTTGAGTGGAACCCTCTTCTTTTGAAGGGTTCCCAAGGGACCCCTTTGAAAGCTTTTCAACTTTTTTTATTGTCTACGTAACTGTCTGGTTACTTTTTGTTTTCTAACATGTTTTATCTTCAGATTAACATGTTGCTTTGTAGGTGCGCCTGTGAAGCCGTTTTCTAGTCTGACTATGCGAATTCCCCCTTAGACTGGGCTTCCTTCATGAGAGATTACTTGGGGCAATGACTTCTTTGCAGGTCTATGGGTCTGTGAAGTGCTTACATCCTGTAGGATTTATCCATCGTTGGTTTGCAGGCCTTCAATTTATTTTGTGCAACTTCGTAGTTTCACGAAGCTACGAAGTCCTTTTGTTTGAACCTCTTTAGGAGAGAGTACCTGTGGAGTCCTTTGCCCGCCCTGCGCTTTCGAGATTCACTAGATTGCGATCTTCTTCCTCGACAGTTCAGGTATACATTTCTAACTCTTTCATCTACTTTACTAAATGCTCATTGATATTCGTGCTCGCTAAAGTGGGGGAAAAATATATAGGAGTAGATTTGCACCCCTTATGTAAATTCCCATTTTGGATAACCTCACCTTAGAAAGTCAAATTCGAAGGTGAAATTCCACATCACCCATTTGAAATGCATCCACTCGGGGCATGTTTCTCTTTGTATTAAGATAAATTAAACACATTACAACTATTCACTATTTACCTTGTCTTATGGAAACTGGGCTGCAACTGACGGGTTTACGACATACTAAGATATAGAAGCTTGATATAGTTACAATATACCCATTGTATGAGAAAGAACATATGCAGCACTAACAGTTATTTTTAGACTTCCAACTGGCTAATGTACCGATGACTTCAAGTTCATCTTTAGATAAGACTATCTCAATCTCATGGCTGGAAATGTTGGACAACTTAGAGATTTTGGCGTCTTTGTAACCTTTCTCCCTGTTGCCTTGATTTTTGTACTTCTCTTTGAAAGTCTTCAATACCTAGATGAAAAAAGCCAAGCTGGGGTGCCCTTGTTTCCGGTGGACAAGCATTGTACCATCTTGGATTAGCTTGGGAAATTTGCTTTTTGCTAATTCCATGATTTCCACAACCTGCAAAGCAACATTGAACAACGTGAGCCTTTTATTCAACTCAATTAGATTCCTCCGGACCCCACTATACTTGTCCTCATTCCTTGCTTTCCAAATAACCCATAAAATTTAAGTTGTTAGAATAAACCAAAAGAGATAAAGTTCTTTACTCAGTTTAACATCAAAACCCATTAGAATCTTTTTCCAATTGAGCTTCCTGTTTCAGCACCAAGAATGATGATCATTCCAAAACATATTCCAAATTTCATTAGCACAAAGACAATAAAAAAAATATGGTACACATTTTTCGAAACTCTGCAAATTCCACACATATCAACATCATAATTTTAGAATTTAAAGGGAATATTTTGAAGTAAAACAAGCCACTTGAAACAATTCTTCTTAGCATCTATCCCATTATACCACAAATAAGAGAAGGTTTTTTTCCATACTTTATCTTCAAGATTAGTATTCCAGACCTTATTCAAGTAATCAGTAGGAGTGCAAGGTGCAAGGATTTCTTTATAAATAGTCTTAGTTTTAACCTCCTATAGAGGGAGAGTACCAAGCCATTGGATGACCATTGGCTCATCTTTCCATTTTACCATCTGTAGAGGAAGCCAAGAGTTACAAGCTTCTTTTAAAACATAGTAGGTTCTGAAGTTGGAGGATGGTATTCCATAGTCCTTTCTCAACTGGTCCCAACAAACCAAAGATCCATCCCTTATAATGTTGTTGAATGTTTTAATTCCCAATTGGTTCCATTTTTTTGCTAAGCAACCCTGCAACAGAGCTAAGGGCTTACCATTATGCTCTAAATTCCACGAGATGGATCTACTCAGGTGGATCATAAGGTTGTTTGAATCAGTTAGGAGAGGGCTAGAGAACTTGCATCTAATAGCTTCCTAGGCCTTCCAGATACTTCTGAAGACCACTGATCCTACAGGTATGACTGGATGCTTGGTGAAGAGGAGATCACTGAAAGGCAGTGCCTTCCCAGACTTTTCCATTTTGGGGATAGCTTGAGAAGTGTTCTTCCTAATTAAGAATCTTTTAAGGCTCATTCCCATCTAGTGCCCTGATGACCCACTTCGCTACAAGGGAAACACCATGTTTTTTCAAGTTTTTTAGACCTAGACCTCCATAGGCCTTTTCCAAGCAATACCATGTCCATTTGATAGAGTGTACCTTTTTCTTGCCTTTCCCATCAGACCAGAGAAACCGTCTAATTTTGTTTTGAACTTCATCGACCTGATAGCTATTAAAGAACCAAATTGAGGCAAAGTAGAGAGTGTAAGAAGATAGTATCTTCTAGCATACTTGAACCCTCCCAACAAGGGATAGGTAATGCCTATTCCAACCATCCAAATTTTTATCAAATTTTCCTTTAAGCCAGTTCCACATTTCTTTCAAGTTTGGAGAAACTGAAAAATGGTATGCCCAGATACCTTACCTGCTCCTGAGGGCCCCCCCACTTAAGATAAAACTTTTGTAACTAGCTAGGGGGGTTGACAAGCCACCCTAGTAAGATAGACTTAGCCTTTGAGACCTTTTCTCCAGAGGCTAGGCAAAAAAGATCTAACTTGGTAAGTAACCTATTTAAATTTTCCTCTTCTAATTCTAAGAAAATAAAAGTATCATCTACAAATTGAATATTCAGGAGCTCATTATTATCAGGTAAAGAGACCCCTCTCACTTTTGCAAATAAACTATTTTCCCTTAGTAGATAATGAAGGGTATCCTAGGAAATGACAAACAAGGCAAGGGCAATAGGACACCCTTGCCTAATTGACCTCTCTAACTTAATGGCTTCTGACCTAGCTCCATTCATTTATATCATATTAGATGCATCATTTAGGAGGGTGTTGATCATCCCGGTGAAGCCTTGTGGGAATCCAAAAGCTTCTAGAGTCATTTTTAGGAAATACCACTCCACTCTGTCGTAGGCCTTCTCGAAATCCAATAAGAGCATTCCCACATTCTATTGTGATCTTCTGGCCCAATCTAGAGCCTCCCAGCTAGTTATCAAGTTTTCAAGTATGTATCTCCCTTTGATAAACCTAGTCTAGGTTAATTTTATGAATTTGGGGAGGATATTGGTGAGCCTCATAGCTAGAACTTTTGCAAGCACTTTTTAGGAGACATTCAATAGAGTGATAGGTCTCCAATTTTTAATCAATATTTTATCTCCTTCCTTAGGCAACAATTTTATTAGGCCTTGGTTGATACAATGCCCTAAGGAACCTTTGGCAAGGGCTTCCATATAAACCTACTGGAGATCTTCACAAATCCAATCAATGTAGACCTTGTAGAATTCCACTGGGAGACCATTAATCCCTGATTTATCATTACTCATGGAAAGGATTGCCCTTTTGATCTCTTCCTTTGAAATCTTAGTAGCTAATTGTATACTGTCTTCTTCAGAGATTTTCTTAGGCATCAACCTTTGGAGCTTGTCCCTAGCCCCCAAACACTCTGCCCCATCATATTCGGATTTGAAGAGGTCCTTGTAGAAAAGAGTAAATTGTTGCAAGATGTCTTCTTGATTTGATAGGGTCACACCATTGTGATAGATATGAACAATTTGCTCCTTCATGCCTTTTTCTTTTATATACCTAAAAAAGAACTTTGTCCCTTTATCTCCGTTACTAAGCCAATTGAGCTTAGCCCGCCTCTTAGCCCTTGTATTGTTTTGGCTTGCAGCTTCCTCAAGGAGTTTTTGGCCTTGTTGAGCTCCTCATAGAACAGCTCATCTGTATGCTTTTCTTGGATCCTTTATTCAACAACAAGCAAGACATCCTGGAGGTGATCTTCTTCCCTCCTATCCAGGGCCTTTTTCCTGCCAACAATCTGGAAGATGCATTTCCATGCCGAGACATTTTGATTCCATCTTTCAATGGGGCTGAGGTCTTTCAGCATCCACCTATTGATACCTCTTAAGGTATTTACAACCTCAATGCAATCTTGATCCCTCAATAAACTAGTGTTGAGTAGGAAATTATCTTTATTCTTGGGCCTAATCTTGATCCCACAATTTATAGTTATTTTAGCTTTAATTCGGTGATGATCTGACAGTGTGTATGGATAAACCAAGATTTTATTCCCTTCATTGAACGAATCAAAGCAAAAACTATCTTTATTGGCATAAATTCTATCCAAGCTACTATAGATTCTTTTGCAACCCTTTTGGGAATTACACCAAGAAAACCATACACCATTTCTTTCTTGTTTAAGACCTTCAAGAGGATCGATAATATTAAGCCTATTCTTCATTTTGAGCCAATAGTGTCTCTCATTGCCTTTCCACTCCATATCAATATCACCCTTTATCTTCTCTATGTTCAATCATGTTAAAGTCCCCACCTAAAACGCAAGGGAGATCCGACAGCCCTGCAAGCCACCTCCAGAGCTCACTCCTACTGAGATAATCATTTGGAGCGCAAACACCAAATTGGGCATTGTTCCTTTCAAAGGTGTCCCAAACTGCCCTATTGCACAAAGAGACCCCTGAGTTAGCGAGGAAGGGTTTCCATTTATTAGCCACTAGGAGGGAAACGCCCCCTTTGCCTTTCTCATGCCTGGAGGCCATGAACCATGAGTTCCCATAGATAAACTTTAAGTTGGTTTCAAGCATAAAGCCTATAGCCTTGAGTTCTTGAAGGAAGACAAAATCCTTGTTTTGATCTAGATTAAGAAATCTTCTGACTACATACTTTCTGTCAGGGGATTCTAAACCCCTAACATTCCAAGAGGTCCCCCTTACACTGGGATTCCTTCATGAGAGATTACTTGGGGGAATTACTTCTTTGCAAGTCTGCAGGCCTGTGAAGCGCTTACATCCTGCAAGATGTGTCCATCGTTGGTTTGTAGGCCTTCAATTTTTTTTGTGCAACTTCGTAGTTTCATGAAGCTACGAAGTCCTTTTGTTCAAACCTCCTTAGGAGAGAGTACCTGTGGATTCTTTTCCCTACCCTGCACTTTCGAGATTCGCCAGATTGAGATATGCTTCCTCGACGGTTCAGGTATACATTTCTAACTCTTCGATCTACTTTACCGAACTCTCATTGATATTCGTGCTCGCTAAAGTGGGGGAAAAATGTATAGGAGTAGATTTGCACCCCTTGTGTAAATTCCCCTTTTGCATACCCTCACCTTAGAAAATCAAATTCAAAGGTGAAATTCCACATCACCCATCTGAAATACATCCACTTGGGGCATGTTTTGTGTATTGATGGGGGAATCTTTGTTAGGGACGCGAGCACGATGCACGAACGTCTACGTAGTGCGTTGGCATCCCTGACAAATTCTTGCCCCTAAGTCTACAGGGACATTACACTCCTCATTAGGGATTACTTTTAATTCCTCTTTGCAACCAACCGACCCGAAATGACTCCTTTTGGCCTTCAAATCCATTCCATTCACTATAACCTCATCTCTTTCACACTCATTCGATTTCCTTACCAATTTTCATTCAATCTCTCTAGCATTTTCACAACTCCATTGAGCATTGCAGCAACTAGTTACTTTGTCAACTTCATCCTTGCACGTGTTGCTCTACCATAGAAACTGCAAGCTTGGAGTCTTGTGAGACCTCCCTTCATCACCACTACTTTCATTCTCCCTTCATTTTCCTTGAGTACCTTTGGGTGGAGGTGGGATAGCATCACTTTACTTTCGCATTGTGATTTGATAGAGTAGCTTTTATCTTTTGTAGTGTTTAGTGCATTTCTTTCTATCTCCTTTATCATACTTTCTACGCTGTTGCTTTCTTGGTTGTTCATGGAGGTGGAAACACCAAAGCAAGGGGTTTGACTAAGGAAAAACCCTATACAACCCCAAAAATTTTCCCTTCTTTCTTGTGTGTAGGTGAACATGTGTGTGGAGCTCACTGGCAAACTGGCGCTTCAGTGAGTTGATATTCATAACCCTTGTTTTTATCTACTTAATTTATCATTTTTGCATTTACTTTTCGTACTTTATAACTCTATTCATTTCATTAAAGTTAGTTATCTAGGTTGTCAGTAGACTTTTGGTGCTTTTCTTAGTGCATTTTATATTTTCTAATCATAAGGACGCCAACGCGCTAGAGAGACACTAGTGCGTCGCGCTATCGTCCTAGATACCCACTGCTGTCCTCAGATAGAGAGTTGTCTGAGGTTCAAAGTGGAATCCAAAAATTGGCTTGTCTAGCCCCAATTAGATTTTCAGGTCTGTAGAGTGACAAAAGCACTTAAGAGTGCTCTTCATTCTCGATCCTCATCCCAACACACATGTTAGAGTGAGGTAAGTTAGGGCAGCCCTTTGCTCTCAACTCTCTGTGACCTAGGGCCTTTGTGTGGTTGGTCCCCCTCTCTTACACATACATATATATATATATATATATATAATATTTATATATACATATATACATATATATGTGTGTGTATATATATATTATGTGTATATATTATATTTTATATATATGTAAATTAGGCACAAAAAGGGGTCTAACCCCAAATACATCATTTTACCAATCATAAAATTGTGACAAAATTACAAAAATAACATCTAGTGTTTGAAGCTTTCCACCCACTCTAGTCACCCCCAACTAGTCTTCAAGTTCCATCACCTCCATGCTTGCACTGCCACCCTCCTCCCCTTGGTGACCCTTATCACCATCGATCATCGGTAAAGCCAATACCATGAGCTCATCCACTAGGTTGTGCATCCATGTTAGCTCCTTCAGAAGGTTTATATTACCAGAAACCTCTACCAAGCGAGCCTTCATATCTTCACCAACACTCCAAATAACAAAGGGGATCTATGATTTGTTAATTAGTAGAGTTAAGTGTGGTCATACACCACTGATCGATCTCATCCCCAACCCCCCACAACCATCTTCAGGTAGAAGTCCATGGCTTCACCCCACCATGCCTTCACTAAACTCAACATCACAAAATGCACCATGATTCTCTCCTCACACTGTGAAGAAGTCTTGTTATAAATATGGAGGAGATATCCATGTTCACTCTAAAACTATAAGAAGAAAAGAGAAATTTGGCACCTAGAATTTGTTTTACCACCTTTCCTCTTCTGCGACATTAAAAATTCATTTGATCCTTGTGTCTGAGACCACATTGCAAAATGTTGTATGCCTCTCCTTTGTACCCAAGTAGATGGTAGTCTCCATGATCGCATATGCTAATTGCTCACCTCTATCACTCATTTGAAAAGCTAGCCACTGCCACCCACATCCTTTTGCATTTAAATCTGATGAAAAACCTGTTGAGCATGGTTTTAATCACTTACAATGTTCTCAATAATAAGGGTTTATTGCCTCTCTTGAAAAGTAGAAAACTACTCCAAGGTTCCTGTGTAACTAGTTCTTAGTTGTGTGGGACAACACAAGGTTCCTGTGTAACATGTTTTGCAAGGGGCTTGGATTTTAAGCTTACTAGAAATAACATGCAATCATAAAATGATAATTTTAATACTCAAAAAATAGATTGCATTGTAGATATATAGGAGATTTGTCTTAAATTTCAATGCTCTTTCAAATATTTGTAACCGATTTTAAAATAAAATTCAAAAGAGATAGAGTAACAAGAGAATTTCAAATAAACTCTTAGTTAACAGACAATGATAAAATATGTTTCAACAATCGTTTGTATATGTTTAAATGAAATCTCCAAACCATTGTTTAAATTAATAGCAATTAACACATTTATGAAGATTAGTAATGTAATCTTCCAAAGAAATACAACATTCATAATATTTTCATATCTCATCAAATCAGAACATTGCCAAGCATGTGTAGATCTGAGATGAAATCTTACTTAATTCCATAATTACCAACAAGATTTCATTATTTTGACAATTTAAATTGTGCTAAAACATTCATATCATCACCATGATGCCAAATCAAGATGCATGCAAAATAGGCGTAACCCTTTGATTAATTGATAATCCAGATTTCCACAAAGTCAGTAGGCAAAATCCATGCTAAGATTATATTGTTTATTTGCAGAAAATTACATCAAAATTAGATCCTTTAAAATTATTTGGAATCAAAAATATATCGAGATCTTTCTTCCTAAAATTGTGGATCTTAATTAAAAGCTAACTAGGACTAACTCTAGTGCTTGATTTCTAACTAAAAGCAAACTGAAAACTATATAAAGTGAAACTAGGTGCCCCAATTGGAGTTGAGTTCAACATGTTAAAATTCAAGAAACAAAAGAAAACTAAAATAAATTAAACCATCTAACTAAAGTGTTCAAAATTACAACGCCAACCTTTCATTTTGCAAATGGGTATAGGTTCTATGATAGTAGTTATCAAAGTATTCAATGTCAGATCAGATTTTTTAGATCTAGGCATGAGAAGTTTGCAATTGTTTGTTAAAACATCAAAACACATTAATAGCAGTGACCATTTTCTTGTCTCCAGCTATTTTGGGAGGCTATCGGTGAATGTTGACACCACTTTGTTCATTCTCTCCACTGCTAGACCTTTTATGAAACTGCATTAAATACCTTTTGATCAAATGTTGTTTTCTCTATTTGTTGTTGTATAATTTTGAAGGCTTCTATTTCTTCCTGTAGATATTGGAATCTAACCTTCTTTATCACCATTTTTTCAATACCCTCATTTGTCACAAGTCCCTCCATTTTTTCTTGCAATTCTTCCACCATCTTGCCGTACTCTCTTACCATCACAGAGGTATCCCAAAATGTGCAACCCAAGTATTTTATTACCTATCGAATGTTATTCATCGCTTGCTCTACCTGGCTTTTATCTTTGTTTAGATTTGTCTTGCACTTATTCAAAAATTTCACTTGGAACTTTGTTGCCCTTACACATACTAGGAGCTGATTTTGATCTCCTTCTTCAATTATTGTAGATTTCAAGAGTTCCTCCATGGATGTTTCATTCATTTGGTGCAAGATTAGGATGCAATCCTTCGAAACAAATAATTCTTCATTGATGCTAAACTCAATTTGTTGAGCAAAGTTGTCTTCATTACTAATATAGTGATAAGACTTTATTAGGTCCTTTAACACTTTGTCTGCCAAAGTTAAAAAAACTTCCTTCCATTGTTGTGCTGTAGGGATCCATCCATTTGGGTCATAATTTTTGACCTCACCTTTTAGAGCAGACTGCAATGCAGACACAGGATGTGTAGCATCAACGGGTCCAATTAAATTATTGATACATGTCATGAGTTGTGCTACTCGGGCTTTCAACTCTTCTTTGGTGTTCTCATCTTTTTGCATCCTTTTCAAAATTGTAGACACAAACACTTGTAGAGATTTTTTTTCCCCCTTCTCGAGTATGGACTCTTAGCACAACTTGTAAAGTCTAGTAATCTTTAGGTGTTATCTTAGACTCAATTTTTTTGACTGGTGGTACAACTATCTTTGTTGTTTTATTGCCATGTTCATCCAATATTATGGTCAATAGTCTTTGAGATCTTTTCCTGATATGCACCATAGATTGGAGAGCCTTTGATAATATGCATATAATTTGCTTTGGGCTCTCTACATATATCTGATGTCTTCTTTAGATGGTATGATTTAATAATATTGGCACAACTACAAACATTTCCCTTCTAGGGGAGGTGAGGAATTTTATGTTGTGGGAGCCTTCGACATCATCTTCTTATTCAACCTCCCTTTTTATGGATTCTTGTGCAACCTCTTCCTCTCCCAAGACTCTCTCTTCATGCACTTCCTCTTCACAAGGTTTCTCCTCATGTACTTCTTTCATTTGGTCAATCCCCTCTTCCAGATGCTCTTCCTATATGTTCTCTTGAGTAGGTAATTCTTCGGCATGAACCTCCTCTGTATGTACTTCCTTGTCACGAACCACTTCTCCATGAATCTATTTTGCATGAGGTTCTCTTTGTGCTTCTTCTTCTATTGGAGGTTATTTTTCTATTTGTCCCTCCTCTAATGTTGTGTTAATAATATTTTTTCCCTCATGAGGTGGTTCACCTTCTAGTGGAGGAGGAGGAGATGGTCGTGCATGAGATGGAGTAGTTGGAGGTTCATCTTTCGATGATTGAGGTGGTGACAGTAGTGGAGACTCATGAGGGACAGTGGAAGAATATTTGTGCTCAGCTTGCCTCTAAGCAACCCTCTCTTTGGTGGCTTCACTAGTTCTTCTCTTACAAGCCAGGGTCTCTTTCTCCTCAATCTCTTCTTCGCTTGAAGCCATGTTGATGGGATCCCTTCATTTTCTCTTTTTTCCTACTGCCTTAGCAGGTTCACCACTAGTATTTTCCTTGGTTGGGGCAACAATAGTGGATGGCCCTCCCCTCATAGCTACAACCTATGATGTTCTTTCTTGAGTAGCTGCAATAGATGAACCTTCTCTTTTCTTCTTCTTCTTAGCATCCTTTGCAGGTGTTGGAAATTTTATCACAGGGAATGGTCTCTTCAACCACTAGAGAGAATTTGTTATAACCTCCTATGCACTATTCTTGATATCATCACTTTAATTAACCAAGTAGTCTTCATTGAAAATAGGTTGATTATAATTTTTTTGGCCATGATATGCGTGGTCAAGGATCTTCCCATCATCCTTTTGCTCCTTGGGGATGCAGGTGTCTATACAATGCTTGATTAAATGTACTATCAACCAACAATAATATTTCATTTGAACCTCATAGTCTTCTTCACAATTTTCCCAATGGTCTTTGAGCTTTGGCTCATGAATGAAGCAAGCACCCATTACCTTGTTGATTTTTCCAATTGGATCAAATTTGATCCTCACATCATTGTATAATACCAAAGTGTGCTTAGAAATTTCCACATTATCTCCTTTAGCATTTTGCATGTTGGCACAAGAATACACCCCTACCTAGATGAGGAAGTTGAATATGAACTTATGTTTCTCAATAATAAGATGGTGGTCTTCAGTGATTTGTTTGCAAATCTTTAATAAAACCATCTTGTCAGATGGATACCTGGGGACTTTATAGGGCATCTTATGAATTCCTACCACCCTGATGTAACAAAAGGTTTTAAATTGGTTTCTTCCTCTTTTGAATTTGTTGCATTGACTTTTCTAGTATCCATTCCTCTCCTAGTTACTATTGTAGTCTTGCTCTTTTTCTTAGATCTGGATTTTTCTTGGTATTCATTCTCAGTGATATCTTCTTCTATTGTCATTCCTCCTCTCTCCCTACCTTTTGACATTGTTTAATTCCTTCATTTGGGTCCTTGGGTGTTCTGTGGAGGATTTTGGCCCCTCTTATATTAATTCAACCCTATGACTTGTCCTTTTGTGCATAATGTTGACGTGCTTTATCATAGTGAAATGCATCATGGTCTTCATCTCCATAAAATCCACATTGTTTCTTCTTTTCTCCCTAACATTTCATGGTGAAGTGTCTTGGTTTCCCACAACTAAAACAAGTAGCATCTACTCATCTTCCTCTCCCTCGACCGTGACCTCTTCCTCCTTAGTATGGGTTGTTATCACCATATGTTCCTAGTCCTTGGATGATGTTGGAAATTCTTTGGTTCTACCATGGTGGGACACTATATCCATGGTCTTGTGCATATAATGTCCCTTCCACTAGTCCTTTTACATATGCCATTTCCTATTTGTAGTTTGGTTCTTCCTTTACTTAAAATTTATGTGATGGGAATTCTGATGTTTCATGGTTGTCCCATTCTTCGCACACTCCATAATAGATCAAGTTGGGTTTTCTAATAGTGTGGAGGTCTACACTTAACACATTTGCCTTATTTTCCCCTAATTCCATTGGGCATTCATTCTAGATATGGCCTTCTCTACTACAATATGAAAACCATATATTAGGTCTTTACAAACCAATATCTTGCTTTAGTTGTAACTAGTCCATTTCTAACTGCAATCTTTTCATTTTCTTGTTTTTTTTCTCTTTTTTTGTTCTCCTTGAGAAATATCCTTCTATCCGACATGCCAATGTCACCAACTTCGAGTATGAACTAAAATTTCTACCATCCAAAGCGATCCTAAGTTCCAGAGTTATAGTTGAAAGGAAGCATTCTCTTTTTTGTTTATCATTTAATGGTTCATCCAGTCACCTGACCACTTCTTTCAACCTTTTATCAAACTCTAAAATAGACTTATTGTCCCTCTAAGATAATTATCTTAAATTTCTTACTCCCTTTTTTGGGGGTTTCAAACTATCAAAATTTTCTAGGAAAGCTTTCTTTACCTCATCTGAGGATTTATTGTTTTGGGGGTATGATTTTCGGTACCATTTTAGCTATTCCTCTCTCAAGGATCTGATGAAGTCAAATGACTTTATACTATCTCTTTATTCATTTTGGCTTTGCCATATAGTTTCTAACAAGAAGATGTGTTATGTGGCATTACTAATATCCCTCTCAAAGGTTGACGTTTTCTTCATCGTGGCCATATATTCTTCTAATGAACTTCCTTTTATGCTTGCAGTACTACTTTTCAAACTAAATATGGAACTAGTTTAGGTGTCACCCTCTATTCTTTCACAATTGTTTTGTTCTTCTGTGATCCTCTAATCAATAGATTGGTTGTTACCTTCTATGACATCCCATTTTACTATATATGTTGTCCACAATTTTGGGTTCTTACCTTCTTCCTTTTCTTTGACTGTATCTATATGTGTTATGTACGACTTAAGGGGTGACTCTTGGTTCGAGGGTGATGTTTGTTCTTCATAAAATTTCATTTGTGACTCTATCCTTTTATTAGTGATAGAGATTATCTTATGTTTAGTTAGAAAATCCTTAGGATTAGGTTCCACCACTTCCTCCATTTTTTCCTTTTGTAACATGCCCATTGTTCTTCACAAATAAATTTTCATAGTTTTAACCTCAAGTAAATAAACTAAGATTCCAATCACATAGAGATAAAAAAATTCTTTCCATCATAAGATATAAATATGTACATTAGATATAACAATGTTTTAACTTTCTCATTTCATTCCATGAAATGTTACAATCTCTCCAAAGTAATGATTTCATAAAAGAGGTACAATTGACATTTTCTATCTTTCATAGAAATAGATACAAAATATATACATAGCCCATCTAAGCTCCATTGGCAATAGAAATACAATGGTTTAGGAAACCCCCCATCAAATCTTGGCTCGACGACTGGAGAGGAGAAGCATCACTCAAGCGATTTTCTGCCATCCACATACTTATTGCAGTCCCTTGCACATCTACCACATATGGTAAGATGGTCTTACCCTTCGACAAAGAGTTTGGTCTAGAAACCTCAAAATACTAGATAATTCCAAGCTAGTGTTGTGTCCTACTTAACTAGAACTTTACCATACAGTGGCTACATCCTACGTGTATGACAATCCCAAACTCCCAGACTAGCATGCTAAAAGGTAACATAGTGAATTGACAGTGTAACCAGTGGCATATTACACCACTTCGGGAAAAGTATTCATCACCCATAATTTGAAATGGACGTCACCTGGTTACCCACTATTCTAGCTTGATTTGTAATGACCATTATATTCTATGCATAGGATATCCCCTTCATTAGGTTGTACTAACCCCAAAAATAACCTATTCTCTTATTTTTATTTACCTTGACATTTATACTAAGTAATTTCTATACTTAAGCTGCCCCCTTCATTGGCTTATCTTAACCATAGAAATAACCTATGAACTCTTCATGGATCTAACTTACAAATATCTTTGTAACAAATAATTTCATAATCTAAAGTATAGCTACATAGGTTCATCTTTTCATATAATAAATACTTATCAATAAATGAATCCATTTAGGAATATATCACAACATTAAATGATTCTCATCAAAAGTATATTATCATCAATAAATGATCTTAGTTCAAAGATATGACCTCAACAATAAATGACCTCAATCAAAAGAATAATCATATTAATAAAAGGCTATTCAAAAAGTAGAATCATGTCAATAAAATGACTTTATGTCAAGAGTATAAAACAACCAACTTGGTAGGGTAATCCCACCTATGGCTCCAATCAAATAGAAATTCACAAATTCAAGTGATCAACTTAATCACATAGGTTACAATCTCATCCTTAGTTTACCCTAATCCCAAGATATAAAATAATCAATGATCAAACCGATCATTTAGGTTAATCTCAACCTATGGGATTTAAACAAAGACCAAATAAACAACCCAACCGAGTAGGTTATTCTCAACCTAGGGTTTCAATCAATAATCAAGTAAAGCAACGATCAAATGATCATTCTAGTATAGAATAACAATATGGTTCACATGATGTCACATCCTATCAATGACGACACATCTTTCATACCATTACTATTGTTGTGTTGCTAGCCTTATTATTCCCAAGGTTTTTCTAACATTATAAGCTAAGAAATTCAAGTTATTCCCCCCAATATATTGATTTAATCCATATTTCATATTTATTTCTACATATGTGTAGTAAAGACTAACTACATAAAGTCTAAATGGAAACACATCATATAAAACCCCATATAGGGTATATAAAATCATTAACCTAATAGATAGGTTCCATCAAAGAAAGTAATATCCAAGAACATTCAAACATGATAAAGCATCACAACTTACTCATACCATTCCTTTCCAACATAGTATTCAAATCTATTTAACCTTTTTGATATAAAATACAAAGGTATACAAACTAGCATGCTTGTATAAAAGCTCCAATTGATTATTCCCCTCTCCTAGCTTAATGGCTCTAGCTTGCTTGCAACTTCCACCAAGAACAACCTCCAAAATCCTCTTCTAGCCTCTCACTATTTCTCTCCATAATTCTCCCACAAAACCTCTCACAAATTCTCTCTCAAACTCAAAAAAATATAATAACATCTCATAAAATAGTAGTAAGAGTGCAAGTATATGTTCTTTTGAGGTAAAGAGCACCTCTATTTATACACAAAAAATAGCAACTAAAGATTAGAAATAGGGTAATGGGATTGAAACTTCTAAACTCGAATGGTTTGACTCAACAAGGTAAGGAAAAGGTGGCACATTTATAAACTAAGACTCAATAATATTGCACAACCAGTCGCTTCTATCATGGAAAACAAGAATACCATTTAGAAATGTAAGATAATTATTCTCATAGGTTGACTCTCTCTATGCCAGCTTCTATTTGACTAATTCTCTCATTCTTATTTGGCCTCCATCACTAGATAGAGTTCTCAGAACAAACTTCTAAAGAATGCAATTATTCATAATTTGGTGCCACATAAACATCATGCATGTTATTTTGGTGTTATAGTTCAAAGACCAAATCAAAGCTTGTTAATGCATTTCAGATTGCCTTTAAAACATTTAACTATGTCTTGCAACTCATTTCCGCATGCTTTTCATAGCGTTGCATGTATTTTACACATGTTAATACTTATGCAATGCTCATAGCACTGCCAAGGTATATCATTCACCATTTAAAAGCTTCATGCAATGTTAATACCTTATGTGTTATTCTTTAATCATTCACTTATCCTTTTATTTCTATGCACCACTTATATGGTATATAATATGCTTATAAAACATACACAATGGTATTTAAACCAACATTATATAAACATCATACTATATATATATATATCAACTTTTACATTTATAAAATGCGATATTCAATAATCGATACACATACATATATTTTCATATTCCACATAATGCATTTGCTTATCATTTTCATATTAATATATATGTATGTATTTGTGTATGTATGTAGGTATGGAACATCAAATACGTACTTACATACATATATTAATATTTACACATGTACATATATTATTTTAATTATCATAAAAACCATATATCGGTATTCATAAAGTATATATACAAACACTCAATTGCTAACCAAATACATATATATTCCAATATATAATATATATTAATACATATACGTATGTATGTAGGTATTATCAAATACATGCATATATATACAGATTAGCATTATCTAATATTTAATAATATTACACTTATATATTCCTCTTCATCAATGAGTAGATATACAAAGTGTGTACATATATACATATATCATAAACATGGAACTGATATCCTTATGCATATTATGTAATCATATGTATGAGTTACAGTTCAAACATATATATACACACATTCAATGTTTATATACTTATCGACAAAGATATACACAAACACATAAAGAAGGTCTTTCATTCGACAACCACAAATAGGAACATTCAAAGACAAGACCATAATCTCTTCTAAATTATGCACAAATAAGACTAAAGGTTACCTACCAATTCCTAAGCTGAATCAACTCAACTTGACCAACTAAAAGTGTGTGTGTGTGTGTGTGTGAAAGCTCAGAATTGGCTTATCAAGGGTTACTGGCCCAAATCCTTCTCCTAAGTGATACTTCCCCTCCCTTCTAGAGGTGTGAACATATACCTACATGCAACTTAGCACATTTGCAACAATAGTTAACCATTCTCATGAAATCTACTTACATCATAAATCATTTACATCATCAAGGCATTAACACAATCATTTGCAATTCATATGCTTTCATCACATTTCCTATCGATATAAAACATAATCATTTCTTCAAAAGTAGTAACATCATAATATATATTCAATATTTCATTCATTGTAATGTGCCCATTTTCGCGAGCATCAGTTTTTGAGGACTAGCCTATCATTTGATCCTCATAGGCTAACACTGATGGTTAGAGGGTCCTTCTTGGTAGTGATCAAGGTGCTTTCTCTTCTCCAGAACTCAGTTGATTCAAGTTTGGCCTTCATTTGGCTCATTTTCACATACTTACTATTTATATTAAATCATTTAGCTAGGGTTACTATTTATAGCAGAGCACCTGATTGGAATGCATTGGTAGTGTCGATTCCGATATTCAGTTAGTTTGGTGAAATAAGATGTTTTGCCTAAGTTATAACATTTAACTATTATTAAAGGTGACTTTAATAATAATTTATATTTTAATGTTATATTTGCACTTTATGACTTGAGGGGTCTTTAGTCATTAAAAGTGGGGCATTTTATAATTAACTGTTGAGGCGCAAATATCAAGAAGATTATTTAATATTTCTAAAGTGCAAATATTATGTTATTTTAATGATTCAAAAGGCAAAAAGGAGGGAATCGACCTCTCGAGGTTTATTTAAAGAGGCCAATGGAGAAATCAACATATTCATTGAACATTTGATACGTCGTCTTGTATGATTTCTTGGGCGTTTGGAGAAGAGAAAACTAGGGTTTTTGCAGTTCCAAAATGTATCGGCATTGGAGAGAGTAGTTGTTTCATTACATCAACATTCCGAGGTTATGAAACTATCAGCTAAAGGTGCTTATTGTTGGCTTCATTCAGGAGTCAATTTTGTGCATATCTGAGAAGATTTAGTCAAGGGTTTGAGCAGACTTCATCAGGTAAGAACTATACACATTGAGGCTGCATTTTATATTATCTAGCACATCTTTCTATAGGTTGTACTATTGTAACTGCAACATCCGTACTATTCCTAGTGATGACGTGGTTACCTCCAGTCAAGGTGCTTTGATAAATGTTCACAAATCACCTCCATTATGGGCGCCTATTCTTCTAAAGGCATTTGGTGAGCATTTTGAGGTGGAGAAAACATTCAAGGAGGTCGGTCATACAGTTCTACAACCACACGTGTTACTCTCTCAGCCTTGGTGTGTTCTATCTAAGGCAGAACACCTAGAGTCTTGAGCTTCCTTCATCATCATTGGTGGTGTCTAGCATCTTGGGAGCCTTTAGTGCGATTTTCATGATGAAGAAGTTGATATTAGATTCTAGCCATACAATCCATGGAGTTACCAGCTTGCTGCTACAAATTCCAAAATTTCATTAGGCTTAAGGCATGTTTACCAATGAGTTCATAAATTGTAACTTCCAATTTTTTTGGGTATTGTTGTTTTAGATAATAGGGATTATTTTATGAACTGGGTTGTCAATATATTGTGAAAATACTGAGTATTTAAGTAGGTATAAAAATCTAGAATTTTCAGCTGTGTATCCCCAATGCAATTTCTATTTTAAGTGATAAAAATATTATTGCAACATCTCTTGTTTTGCTGCATCAAACATTGCCAAAATATTGCAAACCCATCAAAATAAACATTCTATCACATAGTAGTTCGGTTTGAAAGGGTTAGAATTGGTTGGGGTTCTTACAGTGGTATCAGAGCCTTGATTTTGCCAACCTATTGGGTCATTCAAAGTTTGAGTTTTGGTTGCAAAGCATGGATTCATTGAGTGAATAAGAGTTGGAACAAAAACTTTATATTATAGGAAAAACATTGGAACACTTGACCTTGCCAAAAGATGTTTGTCTTAGTACTTTGGAGGAATTAGAAACTTGTTTATGCATGGTTGATCAACCACTTTCTTATTTTATGCAACTAGCTTTGACTCCAATAGTGTATTCTTTGGTCAAGACAGAGTTGATGAGACATCAAGATGAGGAGATAAGACTTGTAGTTGTCACTTGCATAAGTGAAATAATGAGGTTTATAGCTCCCGAAGCTCCGTATGATGCTAACAAAATGAAAGAGGTGATGCAGTTGATTGTTGAAAGCTTCAATAGGTTAGGTGATATCAAGAGCCCTACTTTCAATAAGAGAATCAAAATTCTAGAATTGATGGCACAGGTGCACTCATTTGTTATCATGTTTGATTATGATGGTCTCATTCTCCAATTATCCGATTGCTTCATATCAGTAATCAAGAACGCCATTCAGAGAAGGTGAAGACATATATCTTTAACATCTTGTTCATGGTCCTAGAGGAAGATGAAGATGTTTGCAAATAGTTGCAATATGATTTTTTAGTCATTTGGAGAAGAGAGCAACATGTTTCATCCATAGCTTATGAACTCACAAGCAAATTGGTTGAACAGAAGAATAAGAAGTTCAAGGAGCAACTGATTGTAGGAGAGTTGATCTCATTTGGGTTATAGGTTCAACCTTCTTTTCGGAAGAATAACATGTCATCATCCATTGGATCAGTTGAGTTGGATGATGAGTACAAAGAGCAGACAAAGCCCTTTTGTGTTGAGACACCTGATAAGGGCATTGATGATGATGGAATTAGTGTTGTCCTAATTCCAAATTAGAATTTGAGCATACAGGACTTTGCGGAAAAAGATTTTCAGGCATAATTAGAAGCTTCTCCATGTGGAATAGAAGCTAGTCATACACCCCATAGTCCACATAGTTTGAGGAACCAGTTGAAGGTGAATGAGGATGGGATTATGGCAACATTATCTCATCACGATAAAATGGAAAAATTGATTTAGAATAATATTTGGAGGGTTCAGTTAGAGGGAAGACAAAAGAGAATTGTAGAGTCTTCTCATGATTTACAGACAATCAAAGAAGGTATGGGAACAATGAAAACAAACTATTTGCACCTTCTTTTAGATCGAGACCACCTTCTCAACCTCATTGGTCTATTCTGATGCTTTGAGAAGGAAATAAGATGAAGTAGATAAGCTTACTCATGAGCTTATGGTTACCAGTGATTCCTTGCGACGTACTCAGTTGGCTCTTCAAGAATCAAAGATTCATGTTGATGAGTTATGCTTAGAATTAATTTCTACTTGAGATTCATCATGCACAACAAAGACTCAATCATCTAGGGCAACAAGGGCACAAGATGAGGTGAGAAACATGAGCATTCACACTTAGGATACATGTGCAGTGTCTCTTGCATTGGATAAGCAAGAGAAGGTAGTTGGTGATGGATGCATCAATCTTGACCTTGAGAGGTCTTTGTGCGAGTGGCCGATTGATTTCAGTTCATGGTTTGGAGTTAGGCGTGAGGACAGTTGTATTCTAGCTTTACCTCATACTTCATTGGTTGAAGACACTACTATATTGATGGAAACGATAGTTGAGGTGGATAGATGGAATTGAGATTGTCATTGTTATGAGACTTTTTCCCGTGGAAGAAAAAAAGGAAAAAATAAAAGAGAATAAAAGTAAAATGAGAACTAATTTAATAGTTCAAGAAATCAAATGTAATAAAACAATAATTAGAGTTTTCATGGGATGTTGTAATTATTTATAAAAGGGTGTGTTAGTTGGAACTACCCTTTATGTTGTATAAAAACCTGTGAAAACTAAATTATTTACACAGACAGGAGAAGGGAAAAGCAAGAACAACACATTGTAGGAATAGGGTTCCAAATTATCAAGCTGTGAGTAGGACGGAGAAGGGGCACTCCTATAGTGGATGTCCAACCTGGGGTACAAGTGTGTGCACTCAGGATGGTCCTGGCTAGGGCATGGTTTTGTGGCACGAGTGTTGAGCATTATTCTGGTGGAACCAACACTCGTGTAGAGAAACAAAGTACGCTTTCCTCCCAGACAACTCACAGACGAAAGAGGCTGAACCAAGGACTATTCCAACAATAGTTGGGATTTCTTCTCCATATTTCAAAGATAAATATTAATGATTATTTGAGCAATAAAGTGTGTAAAAATTTTAAGTTTATTAAATTAATAATTTATTTACGACATGATTGAATGTACTAAGCACAATGGTTAATTAATTTATTATATTTCATTTAGCTGTAATTTTTTAAAATATTATATTATTTCCTATACATATTTCTTTTTTAAATTAAATTATGAAATCATTTTAGTTGTTTCATTTTAAATTGAGAATTAGTTTCATTTCAATTTGGTATAGAGCCTTTGATCCTTAGACACATTATTTTGTTTTTTTGCACATTAGCAAATAAAATGAATTCATTGTTTCACATTTATTTGCACATTAGAAAATAAAATAAATTATTTGCTGCAATTTAAATGCACATTATCAATGGAATGAATAAAATAAATTAATTGCTCCACATTAGCAAATAAAATAAATTAATTGCTGCACATTAGCAAATAAAATAAATTAATTGCTGCACATTTATTTGCACATTAGAAAATAAAATAAATTATTTGGTGCAATCTAAATGCACATTAGCAAATAAAATAATTTCATTGTTGCACATTTATTTGCAAAGGTAGAAAATAAAATAAATTCCTTACTCATCAATTTTGTTGCATTTATTTTTTGAAGAAAAAATAAATAAATAAACAAATATATTAAATTTTATAATAGCTCAAATTGATTCTTAGCTTTTTTCTATCAATTATTTATTATGTTCAAAAGTTAAATAAATAGATATATTAGATTTTATAATAGTTTAAATTGATTCTTAATTTTTTTATCAATTATTTATAATGTTTACAAAGTTAAAATATCTAGGTTAAAATATTTAAGAATATTTACTCTTTCTAAATTAAAATTTTAATAATAAATTACTCATTTAGTTTTTACCTTTCAATTTTTTTAATTAAAAATTGTTTTCATTGGGAGGATTCATTTAAATCTTTAACTAATTTAGAAGAAAATAAAATAAAAATTCACTCCAAAATTTATTTTATTTTTTTATTTGGAGTAACTTTGGTTTTTCATTTTACATCAAACTTATAATAAAAACTGTCAATACCAATTTTCCTGTCACATATTGTGGATCTCCAAACACTTAGAAACTATTTTTTTTTTTTAATGATTAAATCTTTCACCTTCTAATTACCATTCATAAATTTCAGGAGAGTTAGTTTGTAATTAAATATTCACTTCATAGAGAGACAAAATTATTTTTTACAACCGGGTTACAACAACACAGATTTCCTATGTCTTCACGATAGGGATTGAATACAAATAATTGCTCTATATAGAGAAAATTATAGTAGACGTAACTACCTTGTTTAAATAAACTCTCTACAGTACACATTTGTAAGAGGGAATTAGTCTCATTACCTTGTTTAAATAAACTCTCTACAATACACATTCGTAAGAGGGAATTAGTCTCATTTCAAAATTAAATTTAACCCTCTAAATTGTTTCACATTTTCAAACCTTAGTTTCACCCTTTTGTCTCCCGAGATTTATTTTGCAAGTTTAAAAAGACAACCTTTAGAACAATCAATACTGATTAAATTCCTTTACATAAAAAGATTAACCTACCACAATGACATCCAAGAGAAACCAAAAAGCTTTTGAGAATTTGGAGAAAATCAACCAAGCATTAATGTAGGAAATTGATGCATTGGCTGCTCAAGTACAACAACTTAGGCAAGAAGCACTAGAACAAAGAAGACCCAACAACGTAGAACTATCAGAAAGCAAGAAGAGTTCAAAGAAAAGTAGGAAAAAGAGAAAAAGTAAATCAAAAAATTCCAAGAAACAACCAATATCATCAGAGGAAGACTCAACTTCCAGTGATAGCACTTCTCACACTTCTAAATTTGAATCCTTTGAAGATGATAACAGTAAACAAACACAAAAGGAATTAAACAACTTTGCTCGAAAGATTAAATTACTAGAGTATAGATGTAATACCGACACTCGAGAGGAAGCAGAACAATGGCTAACCAAATTAGAAAGATACTTCAAATTTCAAGGCACTAGTAGTTATAGTAGGACCCGAATTTCCACGTATCAACTTAAAAATAGTGCCTTGAATTGGTGGCAAGATATAATTTGATCTCAAAAACTAAAAGGCAACAAAGTGAAATGGTCACAATTCAAACAACTGTTTTCACAAAAATACCTTTATGATTTTTCCATAGAAGAAAAGAGAACCGAGTTCTTTGAATTAAAACAAAGAGGCCAATTAGTAAATGAATACAAACAAGATTTTGAAAGGCTTAATAGATTTGTACCATTTATCGAAGGACATGATCGAGTGGTTCGACTCATAAATGATTTAAGACATGCATACCAAGCTAATGCGTGGTGTGGTAAACCCACCTTAGTAGATGAAGCAACCCAAATTGCGAAAAAGTTTGAAACACTTGATCAAATTTCAAGGCAAGCCAGGGAAAAGCGTAAAAGAAAACACAATGAATTTGGTCAAAAGAAAGTCCATTGTTGATTCACCAAGATGGTTAGACCCAACCAAAATAAACCAACACCTCTTGAAATAAAATGTTGGACTTGTGGTGAGAACCATTACCAACGTTGTTGCCCTCGTAGACAAGAAGACTATAAACCCAAAAACAAGGCCACAACTACCTCTAGGACTCCACAACCCAACATGAAGATCTATGCAACCATTGATGTAGGTATGGTGCATTGTCAACCCTCCTTAATTGAAATAAAAGGATTCATACATGGTCATCCTATTATCTTTCTTGTTGATTATGATAGTAGTCATAATTTAATTTCTCCTAAAGTTGTCTCTAAATTAAAAATTGCATCTAAGTTAATTGAGCCCTTAGCTGTGGAAATGGCAGATGGTAGAATAGTAAAACAAGCTGGTACACTTATTGAAAACTTGGAATTTGAGTTAGATAACTTTGTAACACGTGATTATTTTCATGTATTGAATCTTGGTAAATATGATGGTATTCTAGGCATGAGTTGGTTAGAAAGAAATAATGCCCTCCTTGGTTGTGAAACCAAACAAGTAATCATAAACTCTAGAACATGGGGATATATCGAATTTTATAGGGGGAGAAAATACCTCTTAACATTAAAACCATTTCGGTCATGCAAATCAAGCGTAGTGCTGGGAAAAATTAAAAGATATTTTGTGCTATTCTTTTTCAAATAGGTGATAAATTCAAGTTAGACATTAATATCAAACCTATAGTACAAAAATTTAAAGATATTTTCCCTGAGGATTTAGATAGTCTACCCCCAAAAAGATATGTAGAACATGCAATTGATTTAGTTCCCGAAGCAGAACCAATGTCTAAAGCTCCCTATCGTCAATCTATCCTTGAATTAATCGAACTAAAAATTCAATTGACACAATTACTTAAGGAAAAATAAGACCAAGTGTCTCTCATTGGGGTGCACCAGTATTATTCATCAAAAAGAAAGATGGCACTATAAGGTTATGCATAGATTATCGAAAACTTAATAAATTAACCATAAAAAATAAGTATCCCTTACCTGGAATGGATGATCTCCTAGATCAATTACATGGTGCTAAATGTTTTTCCAAAATTGATTTACGATCAGGATACCATCAAATTCGTATTAAAGAATCTGATATTTCCAAAACTACCTTTCGAACATGATATGTTCATTATGAATTTGTAGTTATGCCTTTTGGTTTAACTAATGCACCTGCAACTTTTATGACCTTAATGCATGATATCTTTCGCCCATTTTTGGATGTGTTTGTAATCATTTTCCTAGATGATATCTTAATATACTCAAAAAATGAAAAAGAACATGAAGAACATCTCAGAATGGTACTAGAAACCTTGTGAAAGAATAAGTTATATGTCAAACTTAGCAAGTGTGAATTCTTCAAATCAGAAGTATCTTACCTAGGACATGTTTCTAAAAAAGGTATTTCACCCGACCCTGCTAAAATTAAGGCAATTCAAGATTGGCCTATCCCAAAGGATACGCATGAAGTCAAAAGTTTCTTAGGATTGTTTGGGTTTTATCATTGTTTTGTTAAGAATTATTCCAAGATAGCCTCACCTTTGACTAATTTAACTAAGAAAGAACACAGCTATAATTGGACCCTAGAATGTGATAAAGCTTTCCACACACTAAAGACTTTATTAACATTTGCACCTATTCTTTGTATTCCAAATTTTAGTAAGCCTTTTGTTGTGATCATCGATGCATGTGGTACAAGTATTGGTGGTGTCCTAATGCAAGATAACTGGGTGGTGCGTTATGAATCTAGAAAGTTATTACCCGCTGAAATAAATTATCCGATCCATGATCTTGAATTACTAGGCATTGTCCATACTTTAAAGGTTTGGCACCATTATCTATTAGGGAATAAGTTTATATTAAAAACTGACCATCGTAGTCTCCAACACATCTTTACTCAACCTCGCCTTAATATGAGACAAAGACGATGGATGAAGCTTTTAACTGAATATGATTTCACCATCCAATATGTTGCTAGAAAATAAAATATAGTGGCAAATGCCTTAAGTCAAAAATGACTATGTGTTAATGCCTTGACCCTCGAGAGAAGCCAATTTGAAAAAGATATAAAATCCAAGTTACCTATTGATGACTATTTTCAACCCATTTATGAAGGTCTCAAAAATCCCTCCTCTAATGTCCATTTGAAAGACCGATTAGAACCTTATTTGTTAAGTAACAATGGTCTCCTTTATTATAAAAGGAGGTTGTGCATTCCCAATATAGCTAATCTTAAATCACACATATTGAAAGATTCTTATGATATCCCAATAACTGGACACCTTGGATTCCAGAAAATCTATCTCTCAATTAAAAGAAACTACTTTTGGCCTAAAATGAAGACTAAAATCTATACCTATGTTCAACAATGTTTAACATGTCAAAAGGTAAAAATAGAAAAATGTAAACCTCCAAGCCTCTTTAAACCCTTGTCTATTCCGACTTGGAAATGGGAGTCAATTAGGATGGACTTCATTACAGGATTGTCTCGAACACATAAAGGGCATGATTTTATTTTTGTAGTGGTGGATAGATTAACCAAGATGGCACATTTCTTACCTATCCAAATAAAATCCCCTGCTTCTGATATTGCCCACATTTTTGTCAAAGAGATTTTCAGGCTACATGGTATTCCAAAGAACATTATTTCAGATCAAGATCCTAGGTTTACCTCCTCCTTTTGGAAATATTTGTTTGCAGAACTTGGTACTCATTTATATTTTAGTACTGCCTATCATCCCGAGTCTGATAGCCAAACAAAAAGGGTTAATAGAATCTTAGAAGACATGTTACGAATGTATACCATGGATAAACCTGGGTCATGGGAAGACTATTTACACTTGGTAGAGTTTGCATACAATCAAGGATATCATTCCACCATTAAGATGCCCCCTTTTGAAGCTGTCGATGGTCAAAATTTTAATACACCCATTTCATGGTTTGATCCTGTCCATAAAGTTTGGTATGAGAATGAAAGCCTGTTAGAGATGGAAGCTATAATTAATAAAGCCAAACAAAATATGAAGGCTACCCAAGATAGGTATAATAATTGGGCAGACTCTAAGAGATTTAGCTGAGATTTTGAGGTTGGTGAACATGTTTTTCTTAGAGTCAAACCAAAAAGGAGTTCGTTAAAATTGGGTAAATATTCTAAGATATCTCCTCATTTTTGCGGACCTTTTGAAATATTAGAAAGATTAGGGGATGTTGCTTATAAACTTGCTTTACCCCGTCAATTACAAATCCATAATGTATTTCATGTAAGTTTACTTAAGAAATATGTATATAATGAAAATCATGTTATTGATTGGAAAAGTATTCCTATTGAACCTTCTTGTGAATTTAAGATTGAACTAGAACAAATAATTGAAAGAAGATCTAGAATATTGAGAAATAAGGTTATACATGAAGTAAAAATAAAATCTAGTCATTGTGATAATGATAGTGCTACTTGGGAAAATGTTGATTTTATTAAAGACCAATATCCACATTTGTTTAACTAAAGGTTGTTTTATTTATATGTATGTGTGATGTAGAAAATCATCAAGCTACTGAGGGTAGCAGCTAAAAAATAGGGGGAGAATTGTTATGAGACTTTTCCCCGTGGAAGAAAAAAAGGGAAAAAAGAGAGAATAAAAGTAAAATGAGAACTGATGTAATAGTTCAAGAAATAAAATGTAATAAAACAATAATTAGAGTTTTCACGGGATGTTGTGATTATTTATAAAAGGGTGTGTCAATTAGAACTACCATTTATGTTGTATAAAAAACCGTGAAAACTAAATTATTAACACAAACATGAAAAGGGAAAAACAAGAACACATTGCAAGAATAGGGTTCCAGGTTAGTAGGCTGTGAGTAGGAAAAAGAAGGGGCACTCCTATAGCGGGTGTCCAACCTGAGGTACAAGTGTGTGCACTCAAGACGGTCCTGGCTAGGGCATGGTTTTATGGCACAAGTGTTGAGCATTGTAAATCCGGTGGAACCAACACTCATGTAGAGCGATAAAGTACACTTTCCTCCCAGACTGCTCTCAGATGGAAAAGGTTGAACCAAGGATCATTCCAGTAATAGTTGGGATTTCTTCTACACATTTCAAAGATAAGTATTAATGATTATTTGAGCAATAAAGTGTGTAAAAATTTTAAGCTTATTAAATTAATAATTTATTTACGACATGGTTGAATGTACTGAGCACAATGGTTAATTAATTTATTATATTCCATTTAGTTGTAATTTTTTTAAATATTATATTATTTATTGTGCATAATTTTTTTTTAAATTAAATTGTGAAATCATTTTAATTGCTGCATTTCAAATTGGGAATTAGTTTCATTTGAGTCACTTGGTGTTAGGGGACGGATTGATGATGAGTTTTTATTAGCCCTTGGCAGTAGTGATACCTTTTTCTCTATCATAGACTTGATCAGTAGGCTACATGGTGTTGTCCGTATTCATACCAACAACTTGACCAGTGTTGGTATATGTTTCTATGCACCTAGGTTGGGCATCTTCCTCATTAGTAGAAGACCACTCGACGTTGAATGGTTTGAGGATAATACTGACACATCAGTCATGGTTGCAGATTTAGGTGGGATTAGATATTTGAGCACCATGCTCTACTTTGGAACTTGGGAGATTGACCTTGGACCGCTTTATCAGAAGGAGATGGTTTTTTCTGAGTCTTGTACATTGGAATTGGATATTGTTCCAACCTTGGCCTAGGCAATAGATGGAATTCAGGATGGTACTCTTTCCACTCCTGATAGCGAGTCAGGACACTTGCAGTTGCTACCTAATAAAGGCCTTTTTGATAGGGCCGCATGGGGTTGTGATGATATTGCTACAAGACCAACTCACCCAGTTGTGAGTCTTCTCCTAATGATGGAAGTGAAAGATGGAGTACTCTTGACTATTCGGGTTTTCCTTTGGCACAGTCAGGGGAGTTCCACCTTGATTGCACCTTGAGGTGTGCTCATCAATTTTCATTCAGTCCATATACGCAGGATGTGTTTATGTTGAGACATTGGTTGAATAAGGGAGGTTCAGATTTACTCTTGTGTGATATGTTTAGATCGTAGATGATGAGTCCAAGTTTTATAGGTCTCTCACTTTGAGTTCTCCAGTTGAGTTTTTCCAATAGCAGGAGTTTGAGACTTGGACTATAGGGGATTACTTGCAGGATCAGAGGTTGGATTACCATCATGCTAGTGTGTACCTAATAGATTTTTCTACTTCTGGGTTTCAACGGGGGATAGGGATTCCTAGAGGTTGTTGTGACAACAGGCATGATGGCACAGTCGAATATCACATCCATGAGAGTTTAGCAAAGGTTGTGGAGAGGTGTTGTATAACATATGCTTCTAGATGTTCTTATCTCTGCATGATAGATGGATGTGAGTTCAGATTGTATTGGGATCTAGGTGGTGATAGGGTTGGCACTGTAGTTTGGATGGTTTTCGATGGGTTAATTCATCATTCTTAATGAGGTGAAGTTAATGTTAGGACAAGTCAGTGGAAGTTGGAGGATGATGCACAAGATAGACTTTCATTCTGGTCATGGGATCTAGAGATCATTTTGTTTGGTAGATTGCTCTTTGTCAGGGTAGTTGTTCACAATGATATTGAGCATGGTTCAGTATTTGACTAGGGGGTATCGTGGATAAGTAGTTAGGATTTTTACAGAGTGATTTGGGATTCGGGCATTCAACCGAATGTTGTTCGTGGATTTTGGGATCCTACTGGTGCATCAAGATTTTAGGTAGGGCTTACTGGTGGTTTGCACATGAACAATTTATATAGAGCATTCAATTTCATCTTTGGGTTATTTGTACATGTTTCATTCTCGATGCACATTTCTCAGGCGCATGTAGTGGACAAATGGTATGATGGATATCCTTGCACAATTGTGTTTTTGCTGGTGCTATATGAGTTAGTTAGAGATGTGTGGGAAATTTCATAGTTCTTCTTTTGGGCCTTCCGAGGAGTGGAGTTTCTTTACAGTGGAGATTGCTTGGGGACAAGCAATTTCAAGGAGGGTAGACCGTAATGTCCCCATTTTTACGAGAATCAGTTTTTGAGGACTAGCCTATCATTTGACCCTCGTAGGCTAACATTGATGGTTAGAGGGTCCTTCTTGGCAGCGATTAGGGTGCTTTCTCTTCTCCAAAACTCAATTGATTCAAGTTTGGCCTTCATTTGGATCAGTTTCACATACTTACTATTTATAGTAAGTCATTCAGTCAGGGTTACTATTTATAGCAGGGCACCTGATTAGGATACATTGGCAGTTTTGATTTCGATATTCAGTTGGTTTGGTGAAATAAGGTGTTTTGCCTAATTTATAATGTTTAATTATTATTAAAGACAACTTTAATAATAATTAATATTTTAACATTATATTTGCACTTTATGACTTGAGGGGTCTTTAGTAATTAAAAGGAGGCCATTTTATAATTAACTATTGAGGCACAAATATCAAGAAGATTATTTAATATTTCTAAAGTGCAAATATTATATCATTTTAATGATTCAAAAGGTAAAAAGGAGGGAATCAACCTCTTGAGGTTTATTTAAACAGGCCAATGGAGAAATCAACATATTCAGTGAACATTTGATATGTTGTCTTGTATGATTTTTTGGGTGTTTGGAGAAGAGAAACCTAGGGTTTCTATAGTTCCAGAACGTATCGACATTGGAGAGTGTAGTTGCTTCATTGCATCAACATTTTAAGGTTGTGAAACTATCAGATGAAGGTGCTTACTATTGGCTTCATTCAGGAGTCAAGTTTGTGCATATCTGAGAAGATTTAATCAAGGGTTTGAGCAAACTTCACTAGGGAAGAACTATACAGATTGAAGCTAATTTTATATCATTTGGCACATCTTTCTAGAGGTTGTACTATTGTAATTGTAGCAGTCGTACCATTCCTAGTCAAGGCGTGGTTACCTCCAGTCAAGGCGCTTTGCTAAATGTTCACAAACCACCTCCATTGTGGGTGCCTATTCTTCTAAAGGCATTTTGTGAGCATTTTGAGGAGGAGGAAACATTCAAGGAGGTCAGCCATACAGTTCTACACCCACACGTGTTACTCTCTCAGCCTTGCATGTTCTATCTAGGACAAAACACCTAGAGTCTTCATCATTGGTGGTGTTTAGCATCTTGGGAGCCTTTAACATGATTTTCATGATGGAGAAGTTGATATTAGAGGCTAGCCATACAATCCATGGAGTTACCAACTTGCTGCTACAAATTCTAGAATTTCATTAGGCTAAAGGCATGTTTTCTTGTGAATTCATAAATTGTAACTTCTAGATTTTTTGGGTATTGTTGTTTTAGATAATAGGGGTTATTTTATGAACTGGGTTATCAATATATTGTGAAAATATTGAGTATTTAAGTAGGTATAAAAATCTATAATTTTTACCTGTGTATCCCCAATGCAATTTTTGTTTTAAGTAATAAAAATATTATTGGAACATCTCTTGTTTTACTGCATCAAACATTGCCAAAATATTGAAAACCCATCAAAATAAATATTCTATCAAACAGTATTTGGGTTTGCAAGGGTTAGAACTGGTTGGGGTTCTTACATTCACCTACTTAAACATATCATAGTCTTGATTAACATTTATCATCATATTTACTCACAAGGTAAAAGTAATTTGGTAACTATGAGATGGGGTGTAAAATACTTTCCCCCTTGAGAATCATCGTCCCTGATGATTTAAAGCACTTAATCATATAGATAAATTCAAATAAAGGGTCTACCTTCTATTTTCCATATCATGCAGGTAATAAATATTTTATTATAAATACCCTAATATTCTTCCCTCATAGCACAACTGTTTGCAATCTCATCTGTCCTTCTTGGACCTTGCACTAATTTATTGTGCTAACATACGTGGAGAACTTGTGTGCTCAAACAAACTTTCTCTCTAGAGAATTATACATCATAATTATGTTAACTCATATGTACTTCATAAGTACAATAGTGATTGTATCCTTTATGACACCTATACCATAGTGACTGGAAAAACACGTTCTCCTTGGCTAATACAATTATCCTTAGTGTAACCCAAATTGAAAAGGAATGTCGGTACATTGCGCACTACACTGTGGGTCCCATACTTCCCTTTGGTCTTACACCATCATATAACTCAAAAGTCAAGACCGTCAGTTACGAACTCAAACATTTTCCTTAAGAAAATCAGTAATGCCCTTGACTATTGTCCACCTTGCACATAACAATGCCCTTAGACACCTATCAATTCTGAGCATAATGATATTGCTTCTTATTTCAAGCTTTGTATCAACAAAGTTTTCCTTCATCCATTTGATCTACTATTCCATTTGACCACCTATATAGGAGAAAATTTGCACCCCTAATGCAAATTCCCCTTTTACCCTTCTCCACTTTAGAAAACCAAATTCAGAGGCTTAATTCCACATAAGACCACTGCCTTGGTTCCACTTGGCACCTGTTTTGAGTGTCAGTGGGGGATAACTATTGGGGACACCCATGTGGTGTGCTTATGTCCCTAGTAGAATTTTGTGGCTGAAACCTATAGAGGCGTTATACTTGCCATTGGAAGTCAAATTGTAACGTCTCTCTTTGGCTGACCAACCCGAATATGGCCGTTTTATTCATCTCTCCTTCAAATTCATTCACTTCCATTCCATTCACTGTCTTAAGGAGATTCTAGCATTCACTTCAAGCATTCAAGTACATTATTGCACTCCATAGTAGCAATTCCATCACTCCATCACTTCAATAGAGCAAGTGTAGAACAACACCATTGCAACAGAGGCTTGAGTTCCTCTCATTCTCTCCCCCATTAGCCTTGAGCATTCTTGGTGGAGGTGGTAAGCTCTCTACTTTCTTTCTCTATTACTTGGTTGAGTTAACACATTACTATTTTGTAGTATTTTAGTGTCCTTTGCTTGCATCTTCTTCGTTATCGTACTATTTCTATATTGTTACAAACTTTCCATGGAGGTGGAAATACCAAAACGGGGGTCTGACTGAGGCAAACCCTTATACAACCCCCAACAATTTTCTTTCTCTTCTGTGTGTAGGTGGATATATTGTGGAGCTAGCTAGCGAACAAGCTTTTGTGTGAGATCGTTCTTGTCACCCTTGCTTTAATCTACTCATTTTATCATATCCGTTGATATGTTTTGTATTTCATAGTGTTATTTTGTTCGCTTAGAAATCAGTAACTAGGCCATTAGTTTATTTTTTAGTGGTCACACCTTGTCTTCTTGGTTCTCTGGTCATACGAACGCTAGCACACCTAAGAGACACCAACATGTCATGCTATCATCCCATAACCGCACTTCTGTCCTTTGACAGAGAGCTATCTGAGACATAGAGTTGACCCTAAAAACCAACTTGCCTAGTCTCCTTTAGAATCTTGAGTTTGTAGAGTGATCAAAGGACCTTATAGTCCTCATCATTCTCATCTCGCATCTCCTAACAATCCCTTAAACTGAGGTAAGTTAGGGCAGCCTACTGCTCTTGGCTCTCCGTGACCTGGGGCCTTGGTGTGGTTGGTCCCCCTCTCTTACATTTTTGGTGAACCTGATGTGAACCATTTTGGTTCCATTCTATGATACTGAAAGTGTCTTTCCTCATATTTTAGGAGTGTCATAGGTGTGAGTGTTGTGAGGGCCCGCTCCTTGTAACCCAAACTGCGACCCCTAATAGATGTAGTTGGAAGGTTCCAAAAGTGTTACATAACGAAACCAAAACTGGGTCACTGCCTTGCCTTGTAACCTTTAGGAGGCTTTGTGGCAGTATCATTTAGCATACAAGATAGCCTCTTTCCTTCATCAACCTATTCCCTCTGTGCAGCTTGTGAGAAGTGGTACTGGTATAAATTTCACTTCACAAGACTTGTCGATGGGTTTTAACAGAGAACCATATCCTCTCTACATTCTTGTGAGGATAAATGGAAACACCGTAATAGGTGTTCTCATTGATTTGACATCTCAAGTAAATATTATAGCCGAGGAGATCATGCTAGTCAACTTCCTGCATAAGGATGGATATGATGCACCTGTGAGTACCATTCGCACACATGACGAGATTTTCGTACCTTTTATAGGTAGTATTGTCATGTTGGTTCTCGTCAGACCTAAGTTTTTAAACCTTATGTTTGACATTATCTCAGGGCATGAACTCTTTAGAGTGAAGCTAGGTATCCCCTATCTGATAGTTATGAATGCAGTTCCTTCGGTTGTGCATAGGTGTCTGAAATTCACTCATGAGGGTTCCGTGCATGTGATCCACGACACTGGCTATAGACTGCTAATTTCCCGTGGTAGTTATTCCCTAGATTAATTTTGGCCTACACTTGTTGGTCCTCTTCCACCTAGGAAGGACCTCTTATATCACACATATCAAAATTACAAGAAAGGGCATTCCAGGCCGAAAGTGAGATACCCTCCTTCGCCTTATGCTATTTCTCATAGGGCTCATTTGAAAGTTGACAGTGATGCCACCAAGGCATGTAGAAGGGAAGAAGAGAATCACTCTCAAGACCCTCCTTCCTCTTCTATTGTTTAGCCCGACGCTTCTCCTTGCTCTATTGTAGTACCATCTAATTTTGTCTCACATTCGCGAGAGTATCTCATGGCGCCCACTTGGCGAAGGTCCAAGCGTCTCGTGTTCAAACTTCCTATCCTACCCACGAAGCCTAGGCCTATTCGATATGATAGATAGAAAGCCCCTCATGGGGAATCCTCTACATCCTAGCCTTCGGGGCCTCCTACCGCCCCTACTTCTAAAGCAGTGAACGGGAAGAGGCCCACCGCTGAGGCATTGGAGCCGACTCCCCTCGCTATCTCTAAAGCTATCCCTATTGATCCCATGCAAGAGCCTATCCCTCCACTGGGAACAACTATGGAGGACACTCCCATGGCTAATTAGGAGCCTTTCGTTCTTTCACAACCTTCGACCTCTAGTTCTAAGAGTCACAAAAACTGCCTTGCCTGTGAGCACAAGCATCAATGAAAGGCTCTCCTAGCTAAGCAAGCCGATTCATAGAGGAAGGAAGAGGAGATGACTGCCCTTGTATCAGGGCCTTCTTCTATGTCCTCCTCTCTCCTCCCCTATGTTCCCATTCAAATAAGCTCTATACCACTCTCGGCTTCCGCTGCAAGCACAAATACGCCTAACCTTAGAAAGGTGCAGGTGTTCACTGCTCCTTCGGTAAAGCCACCTTTGCTAACATCCATTTTGAATGACCTACATTTCCAAAAGCTTGTAAATATGATTAATACCTTGGTCGTATTTAATGTAGTTCTTTCCTCATCTCCCTCTGCCCTTCTTGCCTCATCTGTAGGGAGTTCACCTCCTCCGACGAAGAAGGTAGAGAGTGGTCCCTCCAATAATGAAGGATGTGAGAGGAGCTCACCTTCCCCAAAAGGTGGCCCCATGCTGACTTGTTCTGTCCTGGTAACAGAACTAGTCCCAGCCTCCCCTGAGTTCACCACTGCTCCCGAGTCGCTCAGAGAGCTTAGCGGTGAACCTTGGGCATAATCTCCTACATGTCAAGGTAAAACATGACACTCCCGTTAAGTGCATGTTTATCTCGGTGGATGAAGTTCTGAACTTGTCTACGATATTTGCAAAGTCGTTGGCCTTAGACCCACAAGAGTTGAGTGATGGAGACCTTGGAGGTCCTTTTTCCTTAGCCCTTGTTATGGGAAGGTCAAAAGCTCCTCCCCTTAATGTTCCACCATTGTAGGCTCATCCTCCTTCCCCTTACGAGGATCTAGAGTGGGAAGCTGGTGACCTCTTGGTTGACTAGTGTTAGGGGGAGACCCCTTCTTTATCTTTAGATTAGATGTGTGTGTCATGATGAGTTCCCCCGTGATCATGCTATATGTGCCTAGATGACCCTTGTCACCCCTGTTGGTGCTTGGATACAGGCATGGTGTTTGTGTCCTAAAATTTCTTCTATTCGTATCATCATTCTTCCATGTTTGTGATTGACTTTCGACAAATTGGGGACGGTGCAAAGCATTGGGAACATTTAGGCTTCCCTTCCATGTTGACCCATTTTTTAATTTTTACTTTGTCTTCTCGTGCATTATTCACATGGCCTGATATAGTAGGGGGTTGATGATAGGTCATTTATATACTATTATTATACTTATATATATTTATGAGCAATTTTGAATTTAAAATATCAGGGTACCCGTGTGCCCTTTATTTGGAATCTCTTTCCTTTTGCTTCCTCTCTTCTTTGCTAGGGCTTTTTCTCTCATGTGTGACAACACCACTTTTATATCACCTTGATCTTCAGAAAATGCATTAGTGGCCGAAAAGTCTTTTCTCAAGAACCTTCACACACTTATTTGTTAGAATTGCATTCTCAACTTGAAACCCTAACGGAACATGTTTCCTTCATCATAGGTTCATAAAGAAAGGACTTGGAAACCTTCCTTCGAAGCAGGAACACCTTTGATCTTCCCCTCGCATGGGGGGCATATCCTTCCTTTCAAATTCCTTGATCAAGTGAGCATATTTCAAAAGGATTCCTTGATGATGAATCAATTTGAGAAAGAAGACACCAAATTTCAAACAACGCATCCCTTGAGTGGACCCTTTCTTTTATGTCGGGTTCCCAAGGGACCCCTTTGAAAATCTTCACATATTTGCATTTAGCTCGGGGGCAACTCAATTAGAACTACTTCACATCTTGACATCTAGCTAGACTAAACCTCACTTTTTAAACAATGCATCCCTTGAGTGGACCCCTCTTCCTTTTGAAGGGTTCTCGAGGGAGCCCTTTGAAAGTCTTCCAACTTATTGACGGTCTACGTGACTGTCTTCTTACCGGCTTGCGTGGCTGCTTCTTGATGTGTTCTATCTATGGGTAAATATGTCATTTCCTTTGGACTCTACGGAGTTGCCTTTCCCAGTCTCCCTCATGTGAGAGTTCTTGGGGGATACCTTCCTTGCAGGACAATGGGTCTGTAAGGCACTTTCCTTGGTTTCCTTCATGTGAGAGTTCTTGGAGGATACCTTCCTTGCAGGTTCGTGGGCCTATGAGGCACTTTCTTTCTCCAGATTCGTAGTTTTGTGGAGCTATGAAGTCCTTTTCTTGTCCTATACTCTCGAGTTCACCAGATTGCAGTCTGCTTCCTCGATGATTCAGGTATACATTTCTAACCCCATTACTTCTTTGATCTACTTTATTGAAGTACTCATCAGTATTCGTGCTCACTAAAGTGGGGAAAAAATGTATAGGAGCGAATTTGCACCCCTAATGCAAATTCCCCTTTTACCCTTCTCCACTTTAGAAAACCAAATTTGGAGGCTTAATTCCACATAAGCCCACTGCCTTGGTTCTGCTTGGTGCCTATTTTGATCATCGATGGGGGAATAACTGTCAAGGATGCCCGCACGACGTGCTTACGTCCTTGACATATTCTTGTGGCTAAAACTTGCAGAGGCATTACACTTCCCATTAGAAGTCAAATTATAACACCTCTCATCAGCCAACTGACCCGAATATGGAAATTTTCTTCATCTATCCTTCAAATTCATTCACTTCCATTCCATTCGCTCTCTTAAGGAGATTCTAGGATTCACTTTAAGCATTCAAGCACACTCTTACACTCCATAGCAACAATTCCATCACTCCATCACTTCAATAGAGCAAGTGTAGAATGACACCATTGCAACAAAGGCTTGAGTTCCTGTCATTCTCTCCCCCATTAGCCTTGAGCACTCTTGGTGAAGGTGGTAAGATCTCTACTTTCCTTCTCTATTACTTGGTTGAGTTAGCACATTAATATTTTTTTAGTGTTTTAGTGTCATTTGCTTGCATCTTCTTCTTTATCATACTATTTATATATCATTGCAAACTTGATTGTTTGTGGAGATGGAAACACCAAAATAGGGGTCTGACTGAGGCAGACCTCTATACAACCCTCAATAATTTCCTCTCTCTTCTGTGTGTAGGTGGAGATATCATGAAGCTAGATGGTGAACAAGATTTTGTGTGAGATCATTCTTGTCACCCTTGCCTTAATCTACTCATTTTATCATATCCGTTGATATGTTTTGTATTTCATAGTGCTATTTTGTTTGCTTAGAAATCATTAACTAAGCCGTTAGTTAGTTTTTTAGTGGTCAGACCTTGTTTTCCTGGTTCTCTAGCTGTACGGATGCTAGCGCACTGTGCTTCTATCCTCTGACAAAGAGCTATCTGAGACATAGATTTGGCCTTGAAAACTGAATCGCCTAGTCTCCTTTAGAATCTCAGTTTGTAGAGTGATCAAATGACCTTATAGTCCTCATCATTCTCATCCCGCATCTCCTAACATTCCCTTAAACTGAGGTAAGTTAGGGTAGCCTACTGCTCTCGACCCTCCATGGCTTTGGGCCTTGACGTGGTTGGTCCCCCTCTCTTACACAACCTTTCTAGTCTAAGGCTAATCCTATTTCTTAGCTTATCTTAGCTTTATAGAGATTCAATCCTTCTTCCATGTATTATGAACCAAATTTCAATGATAGAAGTTTTATTGTAATATAAGTATTCTACAAATCCTCCAAGGTTTGGTTTATCCCTTTTGCTTAACTAGAATTAGTAAATTGAGCATTCATTCAATTGAATTTTTCATAATTCGATCATGGTTTTTCACAAACCTTATCAATACTTGCTTGTTCCTATCCAAGATAACCTTCTCAGGAATATTAAGTAACTGCTTCACATATTATATTGTTTAGGACTGATATCTTCTAAATCAAATTTCCCAATCTATATTGGTTACCTTGGTGAGTCTATCCACCATAATATTATGCCAATTCCATTGACATAGAAAGATCAAAATCATTCTAATAATCTACCACTTCCCTTCTGGAATTCCATGGGGGTATACAAATCTTGTCGATGTTGACATCTTGTCTTCATCCTCTCACATTCTAGACATCAACTTAATACATACCTAGCAACATTATAATCTATCCCCTTCCAAATTATAGTGGTTCCTCATCAAACAAATTTTATCATTCCCTTGTGTGCCTGAATATGACATCAGTTTACCTCATCCATTCTTTCATCCCCCAAAATTTTGGGTACATAGGTTCCTTCTCTAGTTCATAATAGTCCATCCTGCCTAAGTGAAACTTCTTTTATGGATTTATGACATTTTTGGTTCTCAAAATATACTATTTAAATATTGATGGTGAAACAAACTCCTTCCTCTTTAGGACATCCAAATCTTGGATTTCTTTCTTGCTTTAATCTTTTCTCAAAGTTGTATTCTAATTTTTCAGCACAATCTATTTCTTCCAATAAGTATTTTTTTATTAGTTGTGTAAAGATCCTCATTTCATCACGCTGGCTTGTTGTTTTCTTCCAAAATATGTCAACAATTATTATATATCTAGTTACCAGGCATGAATGTTTCTCGATAACTCAAAATCATGAGTTCATCAATCTTCCCTGTCATGATCAAGCATACTGCCTATCTTTCTATATGATAATAACCAATTGTTTTTCCATAAGAATTATGTTAGAATTGCGTTGTAAATGTTTATTTCTCATTGGAAATAAGCCTTGACCTTTCCACTACGTTTCTCTAAAAATTCCATCACCTTAATCTTTTAACTTTACCAACCTTGTTGTGGTCATTGAGTTTAAAACTTTGGTTAAAAGTTTCTCTCCTACCAGAGATACAACATTAAACCTTGTTGAAAAGGATCTTATTTGAGTGCATCTGATCTCCCTCTTCCCTCCTTAGGGTTTTCAAAACGTTAGATCATCTTTAAAGTTGAACTCTTAACATTCATCCTCACTCCAAATTGGTTGAATTGATTTAACATTCCTTGTTTTTGGCTTTTGATAGTTGTTTGACTATTACTTGCCTTTCCTACCCTTCATGGTATGCCTTGATTATACTTCTTCATTTAGATTTATCATCGTATTCTAATCTCTTAGAATCAATAGTTGGATCCACCTTAATGAGATCTAATGAATAAACAACATCTTTAAAAGCTAAGAGGTACTCTAGTGTTTCGTTCTGATTCTCTTCTCCATGTATACAAATGGAATTTTAACCATATTCATTCTCTCATTGCAACATCTTCAAATGATCATTTAAAGATCTAACATAAATTTAACTTTGTTGACAGATTGGTAAGTTCTATTCATACTTCAAACAAACTATGCTCTAACTGAGCCCTTTGTTTGATTTTTCTTCCTCAAGATTTTACCTTGCAATCATATTCCTAATAATTTTTTTCCCAATTCTTGGGAGTTTCATTTTATCATAACCTTAGACACTCTAAGATTATTTGGTTTCTTTTTCCCATTTTCAATGTGAACTCCAATTTGACCCTATTCTAGTTGGTGGAATCATGTCAGCTTTTATTCTTCATAGGTTGCTTCTTTTGTTGACCATTTTGGTCCCTAACCTTCATTCAAAGGTATCAAATTTATCTCTTGACTCCAATTATCATTGCAAGATTTTGACCTTGTATCGAATCAAGTTTTTTAAGGGTTTATCCAACCTCTTGTTACCTCTCTAGTTGTTTTTGATTCATAAAATGTTGACTTCCTACTTCGATAGAAGTTTCAAATTTATGTTATCCATTGGATATTTTCCAATAAAGCATACTCATAGATTTATAATATCTCTACTCAATCTAAATTCCTTGACTCTTCAAACCTACAGGTTGGTATCAATAAGGGAAATCACTTCAATCCTTTCTATCCCTCAGATTCATTTAAACAATTTCATAAGGTGAAGGTACTCATTGGTAATCCTCCATAACCTTACTACGAAACCTACTTGCATATTCTTTCACAATCCAAAGGTGTATCTTAATGAGTTGATGGTTTAGGAGTTTTCAACTCCAAGGACAATTCTTTCCTAGTCCCAGATTAAAACAAATTTTTAGTAATCTTAACTTCCTCTTTTGTTTCCACTTTGTTATTTTCTTCTTACCATATTGGCATAAGAAATTTTCAACCATTATCTCCCGATAGGGTTCATGTAATAATTACGTAATGAGATCATAGGTTCCAGAGCTGAACTTGATAGCTCTGATACCACGTGTAACATGCTCATTGTTCTTCAAAAAGAAATATCCATAGTTCTAACCTTAAGTAAATAAACTAAGATGCCAATCACATAGAGATAAAAAAATTATTTCCATCATATATGCACATTAGATATAACGATGTTTCAAATTTCTCATTTCATTCCATGAAATGTCACAATCTCTCCAAAGTAATGATTTCATAAACAAGATACAATTTACATTTTTTATCTTTCATAGAAATAGAGACAAGATATATACATAGATGATTTGAGCTTTATTAGAACTAGAAATGCAATGGCTAAGGAAACCCCCCATCAAATATTTGCTCCCCAACTGAAGAGGAGAAGCATCACTCAAGCGATTTTTTCCATCCACAAACTTGTAGTTGCTCACACATCTACCACATATGGTAAGATGGCCCTACCCTTCGATGAAGAGTTTGATTCGAAAACCTCAAAATACTAGCCAATTCCAAGCTGGTATTGTGTCCTACATAAATATAACTTTACCATACACAGGCTACAACGTATGTGTATGAAAATCCCAGAGTAGCATGCTAAAAGGTAACACAGTGAACTAACAGTGTAACTAGTGGCACGTATTACACCACTTTGGGAAAAGTATTCCACCCCTAATTTGAAATGGATGTCACACGGTCACCCACTATTCTAGCTTGATTTTTAATGACCATTATATTATATGCATAGGATATCCCCTTCATTGGGTTGTACTAGCCCCAAAAATAACCTATTCTCTTATTTTTATTTACCTTGACATTTCTAATAAGTAATTTCTATACTTAAGCTATCCCCTTCATTGGGTTAACTTAACCATAAAAATAACCTACGAACTCTTCATGGATCTAAGTTACAAATATATTTATAACAAATAACTTCATAATCTAAGGTATAGCTACATAAGGTCCATCTTTTCATAGAATAAATACTCATCAATAAATGACTCCATTCAGGAATAGATCACAACATTAAATGATTCTCATCAAAATTATACTCATAAATAAGTGACCTTAGTTCAAAGATATGACCTCAACAATAAATGGCCTCAATCAAAAGAATAATCATATTAATAAAAGGCTATTCACAAAGTAGATTCACACCAATAACATGACTTTATGTCAAGAGTATAAAACAACCAACTTGGTAGGGTAATCCCACCTATGGCTCCAATCAAATAGTAATTCAAAAATTCAAGTGATCAAATTAATCACATAGGTTAATCTCATCCTTAGTTTACCCTAATCCCAAGATAAAATTAACAATCAATGATCAGACTAATCATGTAGTTTAATACCAACCTATGTGATTTAAAAAAATACCAAATAAACAACCTAACCAAGTAGGTTATTCTCAACCTAGGGTTTCAATCAATAATCAAATAAAGCAACGATCAAATGATCATTCTAGTATAGACTAACAATATGGTTCGCATGATGTCACATCCTATCAACGACAACACATCTTTCATACCATTACTATTGTTGTGTTGCTAGCCTTATTATTCCTAAGGTTTTTCTAGAATTATAAGCTAACAAATTCAAGTTGTTCCCCCCCAATATATTGATTTAATCCATATTTCACATTTATTTCTACATATGTATAGTATAGACTAATTGCATAAAGTCTAAATGGAAACACATCATATAAAATCCCATATAGGGTATTTAAAATTATTAACCTAATGGATAGGTTCCATCAAAGCAAGAAATATCCAAGAACATTCAAACATAATCAAGCATCACAACTTACTCATACCATTCCTTTCCAACATAGTATTCAAATCTATTTAACCTTTTTGATATAAAAGATAAAGGTATAGAAACTAGCATGCCTATATAAAAGCTCCAATTGATTATTTCTCTCTCCTAGCTTAATGGCTCTAGCTTTCTTGCAACTTACGCAAAGAACAACCTCTAAAATCCTCTTCTAGCCTCTCACTATTTCTCTCCATAATTCTCCTACAAAATATCTCACAAATTCTTTCTCAAACTCAAAAAATATAATAACATCTCAGAAAATAGCAACAAGAGTGCAAGTATCTGTCCTTTTGAGGTAAAGAGCACCGTTATTTATACACAAAAATCAGCAACTAAAGGCTCGAAATAGGGTAATAGGATTAACATTTCTTAGCTCAAATGGTTTGACTCAGCAAGGTAAAGAAAAGGTGGAAAATTTACAAAATAAGACTCAACAATATTGCACAACTAGTTGCTTCTATCATGGACAACGAGAATATCATTAAAAAATGCAAGGTAATTATTCTCATAGGTTGATCTCTCTATGCCAACTTCTATTTGACTAATTATCTCATTCCTATTAGGCCTCCATCATTGGATAGAGTTCTCATTACAAAATTCTAAAGGAATGCAATTATTCATAATTTGGTACCACATAAACATCATACATACTATTTTTGTGTTACAGTTCAAATACCAAGTCAAAGCTTGTTAATGCATTTCAGATTTCCTTTAGAACATTGAATATGTCTTGCAACTCATTTCCACGCGCTTTTCATAGTGCTGCATGTATTTTATATAGTATGTTAATACCTATGCAATGCTCATAGCGTTGCCAAGGTACATCATTCACCGTTTAAAAGCTTCATGCAATGTTAATATATTATGCACTATTCTATAATCAAGTGCTTCTCCTTTTGTTTTTTTTGTTGTTTTTTTTCTGTGCACCACTTATATGGTGTATAATGCGCTTATAAAACATGCACATTGGTATTTAAATTAGCATTATCTAAATATCATACTATATATATATATATATATATATATATATATATATCAACTTTTATGTTTATAAAATACGATATTCAATATTCAAATACACACATATATTTTCATATTCCACATAATGCATTTCCTTATCATTCACATATTAATATGTATGTATGTAGGTATGGAACATCGAATACATACTTACATATATATATATATATATATATATATATATTAATATTTACACATGTACATATATTATTTTAATTATAAGATAAAACATATATCAATATTCATAAACTATACATACAAACTCTCAATTGCTAACCAAATACATATATATTCCAAGATATAGCATATATTAATGCATATATGTAGATATGTAGGTATTATCAAATACATGCACACACACACACACATATATGTATAAATTAACATTATCTAATATTTAGTAATATTAGACACATATATATTCCTCTTCATCGATGAGTAGATACACAAATTGTGTACATATATATACATATGTCATAAACATGCAACTGATATCCTTATGCATATTATGTAATCATATGCATGAGTTACTGTTCATACATACATATATATATATATATATACACACACACACACATTCGATGTTTATATACTTATCGACAAAGATATACATATAAACACACAAAGAAGGTCTTTCACTCGACAACCACAAACAAGAACATTCAAAGATGAGACCATAATCTCTTCTAAATTTTGCACAAACAAGACTAAAAGTTACCTTCCAATTCCCAAGCCAACTCAACTCAAATCGACCCACGAAAAGTGTGTGTGTGTTTGTGTGTGTGAAAGATCAATATTGGCTTATTAAGGGTTATTGGTCCAAATCCTTCTCCTAAGTGATACTTCCCCTCCCTTCTGGAGGCGTGAACCTGTACTTGCATCCAACTTAGCACATTTGCAACAATAGTTAACCATTCTCATTAAAACTACTTGCATCATAAATCATTTACATCATTAAGGCATTAATACAATCATTTGCAATTCATATTCTTTCATCACATTTCCTATTAGTATAAAACATAATCATTTCTTCAAAAGTAATAACATCATAATATATATTCAATATTTCATTCACCTACTTAAACATATTAAAGTCTTGATTAACATTTATAATTATACTTACTCACAAGGTAAACTTAACATGGTAACTATGAGATGGGGTGTAACACCTTTTTACAGTATCTTCGACTTCTATTTTTTTTCCTTTTCCTATCTTTCCTTTAGCTGCACCCACACGACGTGCTTAGAAACACTCTTGTTGGTGCACTCCATCCATAAGATTTTCTCTGCCATTTTTCTCTCTTGTTCTTTCTCTTTTCTTTTTGCTTCCCTCTTGTGGTATCTCTCTTCCCTTTCCTTGGTTTGTTTGATCTTTCTTTCTTTTGCACTCATCTGCATTCCTACTTCAATTATCTTAGTTATCTCTCTTTCCTTTTTGGTTTTCCTTTTTCTCATATGTATTCTTAGTTAGGTCTTTTCTCTCTCCTCTATATCATGAATTCAAAAGGTTTCTTATAAATAGTCACAACGTTTTGAGGATCTTTGGGATCCTTCCCCCTTTCCATTCGTCATCCCCTAATGTCCTACCCCCCCTCTCATAGAGGTGACCCTTAGGGTTTGATGATTTTTAATTTTCTTCCAACTTACTATTTCTTTTACGCCTCTAATTTCTTTACTATTCTCTATGGGGTCTCGACAACAGATCCAATGTTGGCAAGAGAACTAGGGGCAATACAGTCTAGAAGGATTTGTAACACATGAAACATAGAAAAAAATGTAAGTGGGGTGATCAATGTGAAATGATTATCTTAGAACACTTACACTTTCCTAGTTTCATTAGGAAATGAGATCCCCAAAGGTAGGATTGAATTTCAACCTTTAGGTGAGTCAACCCTATTGAAAGATATGTTGTTTTCCCTTATGACAAAAAATGGTAAAATATGCTTGAAATGCACTTTGGGGAGATAAATTAAAAATGCTTAATGAACTCAATTAGGCAATGTAAAACTTGAAATGCGGATTTAAAGCATAATACAAATAGAAACCACAACCTTCTGGCAGATTTGGGAAAGTTAAATTGTTGTGTACCTATCACTAAAAATGGGTGTTGAGTGTCCTACAAGGACCCATTTTCCCTAGGGTGAATATGTCTTTGTATAGGGTTTTTCCTCAACTTTAGGGGCCCTCTAGAGATGGACATGAGATGTTGTTTGCCCCAGGTTTCACTGTTGAAAAGCCATAAATGAATCATGTAGGTGAGTTTCTGTGTCTTGACAACTTTGCAAAATTACACTTTTGATCAACTTTCAATCCTTCTTCACCTATAAATCTGCACATGCAAAGAGAGATAAATTTTCATTTTTGATGGATAAGGGTTTGCCTTGGTCAAACCCTAGTTTGGTAATTAAACCTTGATAATGAAATAATGACAAAATGAAGGAATTGATGAATGAAAAAACATTGTTACACCTCACCAAACCCTTTAATGGATGCCCTTAGAGGACTAAAGTCTAAGGCATATCTTTAAGGATTGGATCTTGCATGAAATGGCTTGATTTGACACTTGATTTGATGCTTGAAAACTTGAAACCTACAACACAATGTTAGCTCCAAAAACATGCATGAATGCAAATAACTTTGACATCATGATAGGATATTGAATACTGTAATAAATGACTGATAGATTTTCTCTCCAATGTTATGGACAATAATATTTTCTCTTGTGAAGTTCACTTGTACCTTGTTATATTTTTCCTTAGACTTGATTTGATAAAAAGACCCTATATTTATAGGTGTTTCCTTAATTACCTGATAATTAAACACCACAAGCCAACCTTTTCAATTTTAATTTAGATCATAAAAATGTCGTCAAAAACATATTAAAAGTTGGGATCCAAGACTTAAGGAGGACCCATTCGCCCTTGGGTGAATGGGTCTATTAGGTCTCAAAAATGCAGGTTGTAGACCTTAAGAGGATTCCAAGATCTTTGGGGACATTTTTGGCTAATGAATGGGGCTAATTGATATGTTTGAAATCCCCCTACACTTTAGGCTCTACATGACCTAGGCAGGTGTACCTAAATGATTGAGAAAATTTAAAGTTATGTGTATGATCTATAATTTGGGCAATCTACTCATAATGGCACATGGAAGTGAAATAGATGCAAAGCTAACAACTAATCCTATTGTAAATTCTTTGAGAGTTGAATGTAATAATAAGGTTTATATAGTATATTACTTGAAGTGAATATGACTGGTGCCTAATCCTATTGGGTAAATTTAGTTAGCTATGTATGATAGACATATCACTTTCCTTGGCTTAACTCTTACTATCTGGCACTTTTGATTGTTTATGACTTGTATAAATGTGCAAGTTTGTAAGTTATCAGGATCTTCTTACCAATCCCAATGATATCTTTTCGGATTACTGTGACTATATAAAGGAGTTTAACTCTTGTTTGAAAGAAACCAACTTGACATGATTTGTTTAAAGGACTTTAATTCTTTATGGAAACCTATAAACATGAACCACTTAAGGAGGATTTTAAATCTTTCACACAGGGACCGATTAAATTAATCACACAGTGACAACAAATGTGCCCAGATAAATCATATATATGCTGGATATTATGACTTAAATAATAAGAAAAGATTACTCTGGAGACAACAAAGATTAATTATAAAATTAGACTTAACAGATAATTGAACACCAAGAAATTGAATACCAGATTAATGCTTCTTCACCATTAATATTGCTTCAAAAAATTTGTACAAAATGTGATAGAAGACTTCATGATTTAATACTACTACGCTATTCTAGATGTTGGATGATAATAATGATGATGATCAAAACTAGGCCTTGGTTTCCATTTTTATACGAGAAGCAACAAGCTTCATGCCTTTTAAAAAAAGAAGTGTCTCTTCATAAATTTTATCTTAAGTAATTGCATTTGTTTAAAAGATAAAGAAATGATTAGGAGTTTGTAACAGATCGTGACACTTGCTTTGTTATTCAACGTAGAGAACCCGTGACCTCTCTGGAGCTAGCAAGGTTCCACTCTTGTTGATGAAGTGTTTTATTGTTTAGTCTTCTTCAACTTGATGCCTATCCCTCCACATTCGAAGCACTTATAGTCTTGATGATGAACACAATTATTGTTGACAAATGATCAATATAGTCTTTCCTGACACGAGTATCGATATTTGTGATCATGTCTTCCATATTGTATTCCATATAAATTATTCCTTCAAGTTCTTTATGGGTGTTCTCCACCATCATTTCTTTGTCATTAATTAGATCAAGTGCCCTTGGTAGCAATTGAGCCAATTTACTTTTCCAATGATCTTTCTCTTTAAGTTCTTCGTGATCATCGAAGAACAAGGGAAATGGGATATCCAATGGTTGATCAAAATCATCAAGTTCCTCCTTAATCCTAGCATGAAACTGCTTATTTTGGTTGATCAACCCATTATACTTGTGGAGGACTTTTCCATTCATAATCTCTTTACTAATCAGTTACTCTTTCTTTTCTTCCATGCGTTCCTATAATCTCTTATGTTCATGGAAATTAGAGTGCACTTTTACAAAGAGTGCCTAGTACTGGTTAGCTTGGGTCATCACCTTTTCAAATCTCTTCTTGATTATTCTAGAAACAACTTCAAAATTAGTGGTCTTTACCCTTTTCTCTAGTTCATTGCATTTCTTCTAAACCCTTTCATGGCAACGCTTTAAGTATATGACATTTTCCATGACATCTAACACCTTCTTATCATGATCCACCAATGGAGAGTACAAATCTGATGAAGAAGAAGAGGCCAATTTATCTTTGTAACTAACTGCTTCTCTTTTTAGTTTCTCATTTTCCCTAATTAGCATCTCAACCTGTGCCTTGTTGAATTTTGCAACATTTATGTTCAAATCTATTGTTTCAATGGGATCAATATCTCCCACCCTATGCACAAAAATATGTACAAACATTTGGTTTGGATCACTGATAATGGTAGGTCTCTTATCTTGGGGGTACAAGGCCCAAATCAACAAGGTGGAATCATCTGGGTTATACCCTGATCCAGAGTATATATTTTTATCATTTTCCTCTTCTATCAAATTCAATGTATTATCCCCTCCTTCTTCTGAAGCTATCAAATACTATGGCAGAACTAATGTCCCACCCTGGTAGGAGCAAAACCCCAGCTTCTTGTAGTAATTCTCTTCCTCTCACAGGGTTGATAGCCTCTAATTATTGATCTACCTCTTTTCTTAATTCTTCCAGGGCATTTGCCTCTTGCTCTGGGGTGATATTTTTCATCCTTTCTCTTAGAATCCTTCCTTTGTGTTCAAAGATAAATGATGTAAATTTTGAAGTCTTAATAAAATCACTATCAGAGACATTCTTGGTTTGCTCAAACTCTCCCGTCATTAGAGAGTTCATTTGATGTCTCAAATTTAACAATGATTATTTTAGGGGGGAGGCTCATATTGTGTAACAATAGGAAAATTTATTTGCCTAACTTCATTATCTTCTTCATCATCTCCTTCTTCAGTAATATGAGTGTCCACAGAGAAGCTAATTTCAGGGGTAGGCTGTCAAGGCACATAATTGAGAGGCTCGATTTCTTCAGCCTATGTTCTGGAATAGGTTGCCACATGTGTCTCAAAGACCATGGGAGGTACATCCTTAGTCAACTCTTCCTCATGTGTAATTAATCGTTCCACTCTTTCCAAGGGGTCTTGTACATCACGGTATGCTTCTGTATAAAGAGGATCATTTTCCTTCCTCCATGCCTCAGCCAACATGATTCTATTGTATGTAGCTATCCTCTGTACTATTAAGGTTTCATCGCAATTCCATATTACATCATCGACAAAATAATGATGTTCATACCTAGTCATTCTCTGTGATATTTTTGCCTTATTGGTGAAGTTTTCTGGATCAAAGTTCTTCCTTTCATTTCCTATTGGCAAGTTGTAATGTGCCAACTTGCTGTCAATTTCTTTATATGCTTTGTTAGAAACAACTGTGAAGTCTCCAAAATACAAAGTGCTTGGCATAAGAAATTGTTTACTGTATCTTTTAAGGTGCATAACATTTGACTTAGCCAATTGTCTTATAATCCCTAAATATGCAACCCTGTTAGGAACCATTTTTTGGTAGCAAAAGTGGTGCTCCTTGAAACCCATATACTCCTATTACAGCGCAGTCAAAAAATATGTACCAGTCACCCCAAATATGGTTTACCCTCTTTCTAGGGTATTTCTCTTTTGCTCTAAGAAATATTTGCACTTCAAGGGATAGGTTGTAATCACATGGGTGACCTAGTAATCAATACAAGGGTTTAACAAAATATTCTTCAAAGTATAAATAATGAGACTTCGCATATCTGTTACATCCCAGATTGAGGTCCACATCTATATTGGCCTAAAATTCCCATATTCATCCGTGTCTTTTATTCTTAATTATTCTTCGTAGAGTCCCTCAACTTGACCTTCATATAAGATTAGATGCATAAATAGAGAATAGTGTTTGAAATTGATTGCATCACTGTTATTTTTGATATTTTCAAGGGCCTTGTTTAATACATTGACTAGGTACTCTGCATAGTCAAATAGCCTAACATATTGATTTTGTATGTCTGCTGCCAGAACCATAGGTCGTATTGACATGAGGGCAGGAACTTATATTCCCAATACTTGTCCGACAACATAATAGGTGTACTGAAAGTTTTGTTCAAATAAATCCACATGAAAGGGAGGATGTTCATTACTAGAAAACCTACTGAGTTGATTCCCTACATCCCGAGGCCTATGCAATGGCAATTTCCACCTCTTATAGCTAGTTTCCATAGTGTGGTACTTCGTTAAGAGATCTTTTATCGTAAATGGTTGGTTCATAGTATAATCTAGTTGAAACATAGTAGAAATGAAATATTTTGAAATGATGATAAATTTAGACCCATCCCGCAATTGAACCACCTGTGTTTTGGGGATATATCTTGTAGCCAACGCCTTAATCAACTCCACATTGACAAATACATTAGGTACAACCAATTTACCTAGGTTCATTCTCCACAAGTTACTTACAGGTTGAAACCTATATTGCTTTTTGTAATGGTAGATAAACAAGTCATACCCCCTTTGTGGTGTCCATACATCACCCAATTCCTTGTGTTTATCCCATAGTTTGTCAGTTGCAGGATTTAATTGTGCACTTCTTTTGGACCTTGTCCTCGAACCAGGACATTGATCAATTAAGTCTTGATTCAAAGGTATAGTTTCTATTTTTTGCCTTTTTTCTTTTGGCATTTCTGAGGTTCCTTCTGTAATATAAACCCTAACCTTTCTTCGTAATTCACTTGCTTTCAAAAAACAATTCTTAACTTCATCTTTGTGTACTTACTTGTATCAAATTTGCTTGCCTCAAACTCTTGACTGTGCAACAATGTCATATCCTAGGTTTGTTTCCTTTGCTCCTACTCTTCGTGTGTTTCTTGGATTTTCAAAATGAGATTAATATTTGATATACATTCTTTGGCTCTAGTTCATAAATGGCACACTTGTTGGCTTTCTTGTCATCAGGGTGGTCATTAAATTTTAAATCTCTTCGATATCTTTGCTTGTCACATCAGTAGAGAAGTAATCATTATCGCTATATCGAAGGGACCGTAATATGCTCTTGGTGATATCTATCTTTCTCTTCGATGAGCTTTATGTCATTAATTCCCTTTTGGGGTATCAATGGGACGTTGAATAGTCTCTCCCCGGTATACCTTGGTCCCTCTGATATCTTTTCTTAGCCTTAGAATTTATATTTGATTACCGTTAATAGGGTTTTCCCCTTTTATGTCATTGAGTCATCGAGGGGACCTTTGGTTATATCCCATTGATAATCATCACTCACTTCGATGTTCCAGTCCTTGGTAGCTTCACTGTTGTATCGAAGGGACACGTTCTTCTGTCAGCCTGATACCCTTATGTCTCCTCGAAATCACTTGTCGCTGAATATTTCCTTATTGATTTAGAAATTAATAATAGAGTAAATCTTCCTTTTGATTTTTTTAAAAAATATCTCATAGTGTCATGTGTTTTGGCCTATCAGCGGGACACCATGTCTTCTCTCTTTGATATGCTCAAGTGTCTCTGATATGTTCTATTTGGGCTATTGAGGGGACAATGAAGTGTGTCTTGTCGATGTATGCCACTCACCCCGATATGTCTATAGTAACTTGCTTCATTGGTCCATCGATGGGATTGTGTTAGAAGTCTGCTCAATACAGTGTTGTCGCATTGATGGCATGTGTATATTGACCTACTTTATTGGCTCATCGAGGAGACTGTGATGAGAGTCCCTCCGATGTGGCTTTGTCCCTTTGATGCTTCTTATAAGGTTCAAATGGTATATGTTTCCGAGGTGATACTTAGGGGAGGGTGGGGATTACCAAGAGGATTTGTCTAATGGAATAAATGAACATATTAGACTTTGGTATATTTACAAAGGTGGTTCTAACGACTAGGTACTATGAATTATTTTATGGATCTTGTACACAAATTATTGCATTTCATGTTAAGCACAATGCAAAACCAAAGGCAATAGATATTTTTATGTAGGTGAAATGTGAATGAGGTAATGAAGATTGGTGAAAATTAAGGTGATTTTTTTTAGCTCTAACAGGGTCCTAGGCCCTAAACCTAGGACACACATTTTACAAGATGTGTAACTAAGTATATGCATTGATTAAATGTGGGTTTCCCTTTCAGAGAAAAAATTTAATTAGGCTTGTGAATGCATAATTGGGCTAATTAAAGTAATTAAGTTCAATTAATTAAGGGGATGCAAACATAATGTGAAATTGTAAAGGTGTAAATTTTATACACTACAACTTGGTCTTCCCTAAGTAGTCAATTTATACCCTGGAGGATACAGTAAGAGAAACAAGCATGTGATAGGTAGATCTATAAGGAATTTATAACATATAATAGTATACTCAACAAAATAAATTATTCAAATATCCATAACACACACACACATTTATATATCATAATAGGTATAAATGAGCAGGTTTGGTCTCTGCTCTAGTACTATTGCTATATTCTATTACATATATCTCCTATCATATATCTTTCTTGTTGTATCTATCCTATATCTGCTATATATTACATATAACATATATACATTCATTCCCTTGAAGGGATGTGTCTCCTTTTTCATGGTTGTTGTCCTTTATCAGTACCACGGTGTTCTATCAATATGCTCTATTCTGCCCTTTGACCTTCTAATAGTCATTTCCAAGGTACACCTTCTCACCATAATATTCTTCATATTTTGTAAAACAAACCCAATGTGAGGTCATGTGGAAAGAGGCATTGGAGTTTATTACCAGTGCAACTTTCAATGCATGTGTAGCTGAGATTATAAGAAACATATTACCATCATCTTGGAAGGATTTATTGGATTCATCATTAGAACCAATTTATCTTATTTTTACCTTCCTCCTTGCAATCTCTTCTAAAACCACTAGGATTTTGTAGTTCTAACATTTTCCCTTGGACTTACCTAAAGATTTGGATCTCCCATAGGATTTGGATAGACTTTTTTTACTCCTTTTCCTTAATCTTGCCTTTATCTTTTCATTTATCATAAAAAAACAAGGGCTTTCTTGAAAGATTTATAAGTCTATGCACATCGCTTGGAAAGTAATGATGCCATCACCTCATTCATTTTAAACTTGGTGGTAGTGTTTCCAATAGCCACGAAAAGGTGGTCCCTTAAATTTGGCAATTAACAAAGCAAATTCATGCAATGTTCTTTCTCCTCTATATTCACTCCCATAGAGTGTAATTGGGTCATGATAATATTTAATGTATTGAGATTTCCGACCACTAAAATACCATCATCCATCTTGACGGTGTACAAATTTCTTAGGAAAATCTTGTTGACTAGGGTTTTAGCCTAATAAATCTCTCCCAACTTTTTTCAAAGTTCAATGATGGTTTCTTGATGAACATTCAATAACACTTAATCAACTAAATAAAGTACAATAAGAAACTTAGTAGATTTTTTGTCTTTCATGGTCCAATATTCTTATTTCATTCTAGTAGGCACCTTTTTAGATATTGTAACCCATACATCTCAATCTATGAGTATATCCTCCATTTTGAGCTTTCTCAACTCAAAATTTATGTTAGAGAACTCCTCCATTTCTATTCTTGACGTGTGTTTTCCATCCCTTCCTAAAGTAAACTCAAAAATACTTTTGTGTAAGCTTCCACTCATTCCAAGAATAGTACAAAAATCCATCAACCTAGCATCTAGAATCTAAGGTGATCAAGCTTTGATATCAAATGACAAGAAGAAAAGTACATGGAAATGCTAACAAAAGTAATCTTTTAGGAGATTGATGTGTAAATAAATGAATGTTACATTACAAGAAGTAGAAACGTGCATTAAAACATATAAATTAGTATACCACAACACACAAGATGATATGGGGAAAACACTTTTAGTAGAAAACCTCCACACTCCAAAAGTAGAACCACTTATATTATTCAACAACAACCGTGCAATTACAATACATTCAGTGGGCTATGCCTCTTACACTTGAGTATCACCAACATACAACTTGGAGTAATTATAACAACTTTATACAATTTGCAAAACAACCAAAGAACCCATACACTACTCCATCCTAAGCACCAATTTATAGGAGATGAAAAAACTAGAAATCATAAGATGGTTTTGGAAAGCCATAGGCAAGGCTAAGGTAGGTATAATTCCCAAATGGTCAAGCAAAAATCCCAATGCCCCTTGGTCTTGGTCTTCTAGGTTATACTTGAAATTTTATTTACATGTTATCATATGTTACAAACAAGAATATTTGACCACCCAAAAATTGGGCACCCTAATTTGTCTTTATTCTCACATGCAAAAGATATCTCGTGACAATTATATAAACATGTCATAACATCGATCAAGATTCCAGTATAACCTTCATCTTAAATAATCTTATGCATCATAAGGATAACATCAATAACTCTTATCATGATGAATGAAGATGCTTTTACCCACCTTCCAAGGTCCTAACACATTGCTAGGTCCTAACACATTCCTAGGTGCCACCTTAATGCGAGACTCCAACTTTCTCATGTGAGGACAAAATCACTAAAGATGAACAGTCATGCCACCTCAAAATTGGATGTTCACTTACCATGTGAGGAAAATAGATTAAATACAAAATAGTAAAGACAAATAGTTTATCAAATCTAAACATTAGGATTAATGCAGGGTTGAGAAAAATTTTTCTAACAAGAAATAAACACCTATGGGTCTAGTTTTAAGGTGAACCAACAATACAAATTAATCATCATGCATAGTAATGACACACCATTCTTACTTTTATTAGAGAAAATTTGGGGTTGGAAGTGGCTATAGGAAAGTGCAATGCAATCTATCTTAGGATGAGGAAATCCAATGCAATTGTCACAAAGGTCTTTTGCCATGATAATATAAGGGTAGGTGTCCATGCTTTGTCTTCTCCTTGCTCTTAAGAGGTTAGGCTCATGGGGTTCCCCACATAATCCATATCAAGTCCTTCGATCATGTAATCCTCCAACATTTAAATTCACACCTTTTCTAACATTTATTGAAGAAAACTTAATGTATATATGAGTTCTTGATAGAGGTAACTATATGTTTCTGACATATTGAGTAGAGGTTTGCATATTTTGTGAATTTTATTTGTATTATATTGAGATGCTATGCACATGTAGCTTTTTGGTCAAATATTTTCTACATCCATTAGAATTATCAAGAAATACCTAGATTTATACATTTTCAAAATTTAGTGAACTTTCAACAATATAACGTGATTCTCTTGATTCAAAATTTTATCTTCTTAAAATTTAGGTTATCATTTCTTCTTTGACTTAATTTGCTTGCTTTAAAGGGTGTTAGTGATACATACCTCTCCTTGCATAAGCTACCATCCATATAATCTACAAACACACATCCATTTTGACATTTCGTTAAAAATTGATTGTACATCTTACACAATACCACATTTCACATACATATTTCAAAATATATTATTCAAAACTTTAATTTAATAAATCCATCTTAAATAAAATAAATATATTTATTATAATTAAAAATACTAAATATTTAATAATATATTTTTATTATAAAATATAAATTTCCTTTTTTATTAACTTCATATATTAAAAATTATATATATAAACAAATTATTTATTTGGATATCAATTTTTTTATCTAACAACTAATAGTATACTATAATTTGAAAATCACAAACTTTCTACATTTTAGTCAACATAGTTTATATTTGATTGGTTTAAACTTAGGGTGGGGTCCCATGGAGGGGGGGCTTCCTAAAAAGTTTCAGCCGGTGCTGTTGAGAATTTTTAAGAATATTTTAAAGTTGGCGGTCAAATTTAAAAAGACATGGTAGCATATCTAGGGGTTTACATTGCTGATTATTTAAGTATACACAGGTTGTGAGTTTTAAAGGAAATGGACAAATAAAATATTTATATGGCTGAGCATTATGGGAGTTTCAGAGGTATGGCGTGAAGTTTGGAAGGCATATTGTTACTGGCGTGTGAGTTGTGGGACCATTTCTCTAGGTCATGATCCTTGTGGACCCTTGTGTGATATTCAGACCACCCAGAAATGGTGTGTATGATTTGTTAGGGAGCCATAGCTAATGGTTTTTACCTGCTATGTGATTTAGTGAGGCGTGGGAGCTCATACTAGGGGTCGTAGGTATGATTTTAGCTTTGGCGTCCTTGCTTGTGAACTTAGTAGCACAGTTTAGTTATTATTTTGTTGCCGCTCTGCTTTATTCTACGTGTTGTTCTATTGTTTCTCAGTCTATGAATTGTTTTGATACTACTCTATTTTAGGCTACGCATTTTTTTTTGATAGATAAACACTTTTGATTGGAGTTTTGAACTAGTAAGACCACATTCGGGGGACCTCATCCCCATCATTCATCTCTCCTCTTTCTCTCCTCCATCTCCTCTAATCCTCCTCTCCTTCGTCTCCTCCATCTCCACTCCACCTCTTTCCTCATCTCCTTCTCTCCTCCACCTCCTCTCTTCCTTTCCTCCAGCTCCTCCATCTCCACTCCTCCATCTCTCTTCCTCTCCTCCATCTCCTCTTTGCTCCTCTCCTCTTCTTTGTTCTCTCCTTCCCCTCCTCCTCCACCTCCCCCATCCTTTGTCTCCTCTTCTCTACCTCCTCCAACTCACCCCTACACGTTGACCTCCTTCCTCCTTGCACTATCACCTCCCTACTGCCACTAGCATCTTGTTGCCACGCCTCCACTCCTCCGTCCTTCTCACCTTCGCTACTGTTCTCCTCTGTCGCAACTCCAATTGCAGTCTACCGAGTGCCATGAAATCCTCCACGATCGTTGGGGCAGCCATTCTCCATCGTACCCTCCATCTTTGACCATGTAGCAACGCCCGGTCTTCCTTTGTCCTCCGTCCTCCAAGCATAGTCCATCGTCCACCGTTCTTTGTTCTTTCAATCAACGATCGACGAACATTTGTCTCACCATCCATTGGTGGGATTTGAACACCAGATAGTAGTTTCGCTACTACTTGCAACTTGCCGTTGCACTGCGGGGTCATCCTCTTTAGGCTATGTATTATTGATGGAGTGTAAACAAGATAAAAACAAAGATAAAAACTAGAGATAAAAACAAGTTAAATATAACATTTTCCGTCTACTTTTATTCTCACAGGAATCTAAAACATGAATTGATTGACAAATGGCAGATACAATTTTTAAACTGTAGGGGCAATCTCCAACCCCACCCCATTTTCATCCCCTCAAATCTGCAGTTCTAAAAGAGAAGAGCTGCTATTTTTCAGAAAAAAGATTCCTATTAATCCTCTAGCAATTTTTTTTGACTTCACCAAACCTTTTGCTCTAAAAAATTTAATCCTCAAAAACCCCATGCAACCCACCATTAAAATAATTAAAAACTAATAATCGTAAGCTTTAATAGGAATCAATAGGCAACATTAAATTCAAAACCCTAACGTCATTCTCCCGTTTATTATTATTATTTTTTAAGGAGCAATTGAAGCGCTGCAAAGATCTTTGTGTGCAAGGGGAGTTTACAGTTGCACTCTAAAGTACTGATTATATAATATTTGCAGGTTTATGAGCGAGCTTTGTCCTCTGAACTTTGATGTCGTTTGATATTTAATTTCCTGCGTTATGCGAGTGAGTGCTTCTGGTTGTAACTGCGCAGATGAAAACAATCTTGCAACTCATTTGCATTATTATGAATTGTGGAAATATTGTCCTTAACCTTACACAATGTTTATACAGAATTTATTTTGATGTTTTAACGTGAACTTCCGGCGCTTTTTATATTATCAAAAGCAAACAAACATACCTCTTTTTCAATTCCTAGTACTGTATCGTTGCGCCTCCAGGTGCTATTTCTAGTTGGTACATACAATATAAAATGTACCCTTCTGCTCCCTGTTTGTTCAGAAGCTGAATTTCGAGCCGAATTCACAGTTTATGAAGTATGAGAATTGGGTGAACGGGAGAGGCAGGAGATTTGAAATTTACTTATCAGCACGCTAGTTATTTTACAAACCCACTGATATATCCGAAAATGGCTAGGCAGAAGACATCAGTTCCAAGGAAGAGAACTAGTACTGCTGCTGCTTCCACTTCTGCTGTTGAATCTTCCAGTGCTGGTGCAAGGGGCACTCAGCGTGCATCCAGAAGGCAGTCCGGTGAGGTTCCACATGACACTGCAGCACCACAGACTGTGAAGAAGCCTCACTGGTTTAAACCGGGAACTGTTGCTCTTCGTGAGATCAGACGTTATCAGAAGAGCTTTGAGCTGCTTATCCCAGAGCTTCCATTTGCTAGATCTGTGAGGGAGGTGACTGAACATTATACCCTAGAGGTGAATCGATGGACTGTGGAAGCTTTAGTAGCTTTGCAAGAGGCAGCTGAGGACTTCATTGTTCATCTGTTTGAGGACACAAGTTTGTGTGCAATTCATGCGAAGCGTGTAACAATAATGACCAAAGATATGCATCTTGCAAGACGCCTTCGTGGTATACTGTTAGACAGGCCTTGGTGAAACTGCCCTTCTAGGAGCATTTTTAGACAGGAAACTGCAGAAATTCATTACCAGGTAATTGTAACTTGTTATGTCTTTCGCATTTGCACTTGGTTATTTTGTGACTATGGATTCAGCCCTGATGATTGTTATATCTTATTCTTTTGCCATCGAGGTGTTCCTGATATGATTTTGTATTGGCATACGGATTCCGATTGTATATTGCATGATGCATCTGACACTCTCGTCTAGATTTGATAGTATTTATACTTTATCTTTGTAGATACATTCTTATAGATGGATGTTAAAATGATTGTGTTGGCATTTTGAATGTTTGTTGGTTATCGAATTTCCATCATTGGATAATGTACATTGATGTTGAGTTATTATGGATGTGATGATTATATGATGTATGTGATATTGTATCTTTTTGGGTGATTGTGCATTGCTTCAACTATTATATATAGTGTAGGTATGTTTGATGTATTTTTTCAATGGTGGTTATATTGGAGATATTGCATTCAGCCTAATGTGTTTGTTAACCCTTATCCTACATGAATCAAGTGCAAGATGTGTCTTGTGAGACCCTATACAAATCTGGATCTGAATTGGTGACGATTATGAAGTTAGCTTGTGTTGTGGATAAACCATAAATGTGTGATTGCAAATGATTGCTTATTCCCTCATTGCATTTGATTACCTTTCGATGGATGGATCATTGCATGTTAATTATTGTGATGCATTTTGGGAATTGAAAAATTGGGAAAGAAAGAGGGAAATTGTTAGTTAATAACTTAATTGCATTGGAAAATTATATGCAAACTGTTTTAATTAGTTAAAATTGTTCCATTCGTTAGAAGTTAAATTCAACTATTTAGTACTTTTGGAAATAAGGAAAGGAATTAAACATTAAGTTAATATATAAATACTATTTGGTAAAAAGGGAAAAATAGTAAAATAGAAATAAAGTGAAAAAGAAAATAGAAATGGAAAAATGAAGTTAAAAAGGGAAAAAAAAAACATTTTTCAATTATTTCAATTTTTTTACAAAATTAATCTCTAAAATCCTTTTTCTCTCAAAATGGTAAAATGAACGGATTTGATTGATTTGAGGATTGTATTGGCTTGGAAAAGGAGGACATTGGAGGTGTGCATGCATTGCATGGGAATTTTGCTTCTGAAATTTAAATTTATTCCATGAATTTGAATCTTTGTGAGTTCAAAAAGAAGGCATTTCTTTTCCATTCTCTTAGTTTTTGAATCCTCTCAATTCATGTTTGCCATGCCCACTATTGTGGTAGCATATGGTTTCAATTTTGTTTTGAGTTTCATTGTATATTATCATGTTAATTGTTTGTTTTCAAATTTTTAAACTGTCCAATTTTAATTCATGACTATAGCAAAAGCTATGGAAAAAGTTTTAAGGAATTAGAAAATGTGGATTTTAATGCAAAAGAATGTTGTTCATATTTGAATCAAAAGGTTTTTCTTAGTTTTTGAAAATTTTCATTAATTAAAAAGTTAGAATTTTAAGCATTCCTCAATGGTGGAATTGAATTTTTTTTAATTTTTCATTAGAAAAATTATTTAGAAATATTTTCAAATTTGATTTGGAATGAATTAAATGGGAGAAAACAATACTTCTTATTATTTTTCCATTTAGAATATTTTGGGACTATGTTTAGATTGTTATCACATTTGTTGCATTGATTTCCATGCCACACTCAAATAGTGATTTGGCATGATGAACCTAGGATTTGAGGTATGGAGGGTAGGAAGGAGTGGCTCTCGACATTGTCTCGAATCCAGAAGTGATTCCAAATCTACAATGGGCAAGAGTTTTTAATTAAGTGCTAACTAAAGAAATTGATTGGGTAAATAAAATGAACTAAGATGTAAGTTGGTGACATACATAGAGTGCTTGCATAGGCTCTGTATGATATGTCAATGGCATAGCACACTTAGGTAGAGTTGTTGGATCTCACTAGGGTACTTACCCTTCTCTTGCAATGAGAATTCATACTTGAGTTTGCAAAGCCATACCTTCATGCTATTGTGATGACACTCCTTGCCATCCTCTAAGATCCTCGTCCTTTTGTTGTTGGATTTTGTATTTGATGAGAGATCCATCTCTAGTGATGTGTGTTGTGTTTGGTTGAGACCTTGATTGTATGTGTGTTCATATCCATTTTGTATGCAAGTGTTTGGCACGTGTGTAAGCCTTACTCCTTTGTTTTATGTGAGTGTTTTTGTTGTCCTATGCAACTATCTCCTACCATGGTAGGGTGGACCTATGGGTAGCACATGGTTGGGTGGCGCTCAACCACCATTGGAGACTAGCAGATCCATCAGAGTGGCACAAGATGGAATAAAATTTATATCCTTGTCAATTATTTCATTATATGAGCAAGTTTTCTGGATTTGATTGTGTAGCTATTTTTTATCATCAATGTTTCGAATCACACTATGTGATCCATCATCAGGATGAAAGAGAGTTGAAGGAGAAAATGAATTGCTGCAGACTGAGATTAGCTAAAAAGAGAGAGATAGAGGAGATGAGGAAGGAGGCACGTGGTTCAAGGATAAGGATGACTAGGCTAGAGAAAAAAAACACAAGAAGAAAAGAAAAGACCAAGGAGAAAAAAGAAGAAAGAAAAAATTGGAGTCCAACTAAAAGGTCTAAGAGTAAAGAGAAAGATGTAAAAGACAAGTATACAACCAAAACACTAACAAGAAAATATGAAAAGGAAATAAACTTAAAAATCAAATAACTAAGAATAATCAATAAAATCAATGCTATAGATTAAAAGTTCTAAGGATTAATGTTAATGAAATTATTATTAGAAAAAGAACAAAAGGAAAAAAATATAAATCTTACAAAGAAATAATAAGATTAATGTTAAAATCTATAATCTAAAACAAATTATAATTTATAAATATTCTTTAAATAAGCAACAAATTTAAAAACTATAATATATAAATTAAAATCATAATAAAAGAGAGCAACAACATTAAAATCTATAATTATAATATATAAATATGAATTATAGATTAATATTATTTTTCTTTTTATAATCTAAAATTAATCTTATAATCTTATAGATTCTTAGAAAGAATAAACAAATTAATCTAAAAAAAGAGGAGGCAAGTTCGAAAGAAAGCAACAATAAAAATCAAATAAGAAAATAAAAATCTAATGAGAAATAATTAAAGGATAATAGAAAGAAAAAATAAACAATATAAAAGAGGCAACAATAAAAATCTCAATAAGATAAGAAATCAAAGTTAAAACTTGTATCAAGAAATAAATTAGAGAAAAATAAAAAGAGGAGAATTTTTTTATAAATTCTTATAAAGAAAATTAATAAGATAAATCTTTTAATCTTATAAGAAATAAAATATAAAATTATAACCTAAGATTATAATTATTATAATCATATAATCTTGTGAACAATAATCTATAATAAATTATACTCTATAATTTTTTATTTTTATTTTTAATAAAAGTGGCAAAGTCACTGAAATTTATTTATTTTAAGCATAAAGAAATATATAGACAAAGTTTTTGCTCAATCCCAACTTGGGAGAGCCAGACTGATTACAAAGAGGAACTTACATATTATGAATCCCAGCCAAAAGAGGCAAAAACCCAAAAAAGATGTATATCCCACCCACCAACCCCCAATCTAGCCTAGCTAGATGAGTATGCAAAACACTGTAAGCAAAATGATCAAGGGATCAAGTTAATGATCCTCCTCCTTAGAAGAAGTATTGGCCTCATAGTGAGACAAAGACAATGAGTTATACATTACTGGCCATTTCTCTTTCTAGAGGCAATGGATTATACATTACTCTATAATTATTCTAAATAAACAACAAATTTAAAAATGATAATCTATAAATTAAAATCATAATAAAAAAGAGCAACAACATTAAAATCTATAATTTATAATTATAATATATAATTATGAATTGTAAATTAAGGTTAAAAGAGAAGAATTTATAATTTAAAATTAATCTTATAGTCTTATTAATTCTTAGAAAGAATAAACAAAATAAACTAAAAAATAGAGGAAGCAAGTTAAAAAAGAAAGCAACAACAAAAATAAAAATAAGAAAACAAAATTATAATGAGAAATAATTAAAGGATGATAGAAAGAAAAAAGAATAAACCATATAAAAGAGGCAACAATAAAAATCTCAATAGAATAAGAAATCTTAGTTAAAACTTGAAACATAAATTAGAGAAAATTTAGAAATAAAAAGAGGGGAAAAATTATAAATTTTAATAAAGAAAATTAATAAGATTAATCTTATAATCTTATTAATATCTTATAAGAATTAAACCACAACAAACCAAGTAATGGAGAAAACAGTTTAAAAAGAAATCCATCATAAAATAAAGAAAAAAAACAAACAACAACAAATAAAAGGAATAACAAAAGCAAGAGACTGCAAACTTCTTAAATTGATTAAATAATTCATTTTTGTTAATTCTAATAAAGAATAAAATAACAACAAAGAGGAAAAAGAGAGGAGGGAACAAGTAAAATATCAAAGAGAAAGGACCAAAATGAATTAAAATAAATTAAAAGGTGAGAAAGAGAAACAAAGAAAAATCAAAGGAAGGGGAGACCCATCTAAAAGTCTACGAAGAGAAAACCAAGAAACAAGATTAGAGACGCAAAAGAGGAAAGAGGATAGAGAGAAAGAGCTTAAACAATAGATACAAGAAAACACCTAGAGAAATGACTAGAGGACAGGGGAAACAAAAGGAAACGAGAAAACGAACAACAAAAGATGGGAACATGAAAGATGTGGAAGGGGGAGGAATCAAGAGGGCAAGGGATGGCGGTTTCTAAAGTTGGACAACAAAGGATGCCACAATAAAATGAGAGATAGACCTTCATCGCGATTGAGGTTGGTAGGGTGATTGCTAATTTCTATGGCTTCCTTGAGTTTCCTTTTGAAAAAATTGTCTTCCTTGCAAAGGACTTGGAAGTTTTCCAAGTAAATGTGGTGTTTGGTTAATGATGAGTGCTTAGCAAGAGCGGATTTGAGGACCCACTCATGTCTGATGTCTACACTGTGCTCTTTAATTCTTGTGCTAAAAGAGTGACCCGTTTCTCCTATATAAGGAGTGCCACAAGAATAGAGAATCTTGTAGACTCCTGAATATAGGAAGGAATCCTTAGAGTCCTTAAGAGAAGGTATGATATTTCTCACAGTCGAGCGGGGCTTAGAAGCACAATGAAGACCCTTTTTGATAAGAAAACAAACGGTATGAGATTTCTCACAGTATGGAACTCTTCTAACCTACCACAACCATGTGGCTAGCACACATTAGTGTCATCCACATACCGTTTCCACCATTTTAGTTTTAGAGGAAAAGAAGATAGGGCAATTTCTTCAAATTGTTCCATGTAAAGGTGTAGACATGAAAATTATACCGACACACTTGATCCTAATTACTAACATCATTTCATCCCGAATCCTCTTCTTAGCTTGTCATCACCTTTCATCCCTTAATTGAATAAATTATTATTTATCTGATTAAGTCATTCTCTCCTGTTAATTAAATTAATCAATCTGATTTAATTATCCCTATGTCTCTATTTAATTAAATAATTTATATTATTTAATTAAATCTCTAAAGTCATCCTATTAAATTGAAGAAATTAAACCATATTTAATTTAATCTTAACATCATCCCCTTTTTAATTAAATAAATTAAAATCTTTATTTAATTAAAGTCTAAATCATTTTCCTCTCAACCTTGATTTAAATAAATCCTAAAATTAAATCAAATTTGTCACACCATCTAATCTCCTATTAAATTGATCAAATCCTGATTAATTTAATCATTATCACCTAATTTCTCTAGATTTTGGCACTTGCACATGAAAATACATTTAATTGATTTATTAAATCTACATTTTCTCTCAACATGGCATCTTTAGGGGAATATTCCTCCAAGTTTGAAAATCCCTCCAAGTGGATTTGTCCTTCCAACAAAGCATTTACATCTCCTCTTACATGTCCTTGTGCATTGAGCCAAGTGGCATTTAAGTCATTTTATTTCCCTCTCCAACAAGTCATTTCATGATTTTTATAATCCACCTAATATCATTTATTGGATCATTCATCAAAATGTGCTCAAACTTCCTCCATTCACATCTTGACAAGTGGAATTTGGCCATTGGATGTTGAATGACCCCACATTGCTTCATTTTGCTCATTCCTCCATCTTGTCTCTCTATAAATAGAGAGCTCTTCTTCTCATTTGGGATCCACAACTTAGAGAAAAGTTACTATCTTCATATTTAGAGAAATTTCATCCATCTCCATAAGCATTTTTCATTAGCATAGCTAGATTATTGCAGATTTTATCAAGGAATCACATTGTTCTTCCTCACCAAGTGGACCAATCTTCATCAAAATCATCAAAACACACAAAGGAGTTGGGAAAGGGCCATTTCCTACACACAAATTGGCACCAACTCCCCCATGGGATTAAGAGTTTGCATGTTTAAATAGGATTTCATTGCTTTTTATGTTTTGTTTTTCATTTTTCCTATTTTGAGCATTGTAGATGAATTTCATGGGGAATATTAGTTCTAACTTGAATATGGATCTAATATTATGTTTGTGCAGGTCTAGGATTGGGGTTCACATCTGAAGGATTTCATCACGTTTTTTGAAAAATTTCGTGTTTTTTGTGATTTTTTGTAGCTTATAGGAAACTCAACCGTTGATAGTCAAGTGACACTATATTGCGCCGCTCTAATCCTTAAAGTCCACCGCTGGAGTCTTCTCGCCCAAAAAATTCAAATTCCAAATGGTGCCACTGGCAGAATAGAGCCGCAATCGTGGTCTCTTTTTTACTATAGAGTACCGCTCTCAATAATTAGCGGTGCTATATAATGTCGCTGAAATTTTCAAACTCCATGCAAACTGCACCGTTGGGGTGGAGTAAAAAGCTCAAATTCAGTTAATTTTAACATATGTTTTTATATTTTTGACATTTTAAACTCCTAACCTATTTTTTGTCTCTGTATTTTCTGGTTTTAATCAGTTTATAGGTTTAGGCAAGGAGTGAACAAAGAGGAGTCTTTCACTATGACATCATTGTCTTATTGTATTAAGTGCTTTTAAACACTTTGGGAGAAATTATAATCCATTTCTAAGGATTTGATTACCTTCATGCTTTTGGGCTCTTAAAAGAACACTACAAAAGCTTTCATTTTTGCTACAAAAGCTTAAAAAGAACTTTAGAAAAACTTACTAGATTTTGTTTAAGGTTAAAAATTCAACAAAACAACTTTCATCTTTCCTTTTGGTGCCTTAAAAAGAATCTAATCATGGCTTTTAGGATTTAAAATGAACATGTGCATCTTTATTTCATAAGCACTTTCCCAAAATAATATCATCTAAAAGACGTATGCGCTTCTCTCGTGCCTCACGATGATCTTGAGAATCAAAAGGCCTTTTGATGATCTTAAGTTTTGAAAGTGATTGCCTCCACATTTCATTTGGGATTAAAAATTGAACAAACCTTGCAAGTGTGAGTGGAATATATCATGTGTGTTCTCTCTTTGTTTTTCAACAAGGATCGATCGAACTACGGATATGTTTGCTCGCTTTTGTTTATCCTAGAGGGCTTGCCTTGGTGGGAAAAAGTACTCACCCCAAGGGAATGACCCAACCGATAACACACTAAAATCCAAGCGACTTCCAACCGGTATATAAGTGTGCATACTCAAGGAAAGTTTGAGTATCACGAGGATCATTTTGACAAGAAGGGTAGTGATGGTCTCTTGTTGCATGGATAGTCCCCTACGAATGGAATGCCTACATTAAAACCCCTTGTTTAGAAAGGCAAAAATCCTAAACTATTTGTTGGTGCAAGAACGGTCGATCTGAAGCCACCCCACATTCTTACGAATTTTAGTAGAGATGAGAAGTATGCCATGGGAGATTCATGGGTACTGATGCTTGGCTAACCCGAGAAGTGTGCCATGGAGGGGAGTTAGTGTGGTAAAGCATCTAATCATTCACTAAGAGTAAGCGTAGCTGGATTTATCCAAGTGGGAACCCAAAAAATATTGTCTTTTCATCTTAGGATTGTGCATGTTCTTGGAATCAAAAACACTTTGCTTGGATCTCAAAACATTTGAAACAAACATTCACAAAATCTTCAAAATTTCAAACCCTTTGGAAGAAACAAATACCTTTGACTAATCCAAGTGCTCTTGCTTTCCCTAGGGATTCCATCCTTAGAGGTTTCTAAGTATTTGGGTTTAATCATCATTTATTTTCGTTAAGGTCAACATTAGGAAACTTTTTCCTTAAATTCCTCGATTCTCCACATAATGGACTTTGTGGGATGAGAAGAAGTTGAGACACTAGACATATAGTTTGAAACTTTAATCAAGAATTGTTTGTGGTAAAAAGAAGTCATTAAGAAAAGTTAAGAACAACTGAACCCCACACATGTGTGCTTCCAAATGATTTCCCGCAAAATCAAAATCCACAAACCCAAGTTCAAAAGTCTTAGTCAAAAAGCTCGGGAAGACCATCTCTCAAGGCTTCACGAGGTAAGAGAAAGGTTGGTTTACAATTTTTACAAGAAAGCTTCAAAGAACAATCCTAACTTTTATTAATTTTATTGTCAGAAAAATACCAATCTCTTTCAAAGCTTTTCTTTTCTCACATAGGAAGTATCAAGCGTGTTCTTCAATACTGAGGTATGGTAGAAAGGATTTATATCTATGTCTGTTGTAGGATCAAAATCATCACACTTGTCCATCCCTCAAATGTCAATCCAAATCACCTCACCAACAACTCTTGCAAATCTTGAAAAATATCATCCCTGCTAGAATTTTGGAAAATCAAAATCATCTTGTTTGGTTAGATATGTGGGGATGAATCTTTCTCCACATATGTGATCAAATTATCAAATCCTTGTGAACAAATTTACCTCTTGATAAAATCCAACATCTTGGGGTCTAGGAGTTCATTATCCAAAATCATCTTGTTTGATTGGGGGTGTCTTGATGAATCCTTATTTACACCTTTAGTCAAATTATCATCTCGTGTACAAGTCTACTCTAGGAAAACATCCAAAATCCTAGAGTTTACAAGTTCACTATTTGAATCAATTCAAATCCAATCCTAAAGTCTGGTGTCTCCTTCAAGGTTTCTCAAGAGTTCAATCATCTGCATCATCCTTTTTTCCGTGTATCTCACCCCCATCCTTTGATCCTTAATCATCCTAGTTCTTCTCTTTTTGTGCCTAAAGTTAAGATCAATCTAAAGGATGAAACATTCTTAAAAATTGATCTTTATTTTATGGTGTAGACTAGATCACAACACAAGAAGAATATGGAAATGAATAAGGAAACATCAACTTCAAGTGACCTAAGCCAAACTGCTCCTGAAATGAATCTTGTTGGATCGAGCAATCCCCCAAGAAATCTCGCTCTACCATCACAAAATCCTCAAGAGGAGGGTCAAGTAGAGGACATCATTGATAACGTCTTAGGGATGACACAAGATGAAATCCTTGAGATGGTGCAAAATCCTAAAAAATCATCGAATTGTTAATGCCATAATGAGGTTATATCCCTCCTAATACATGCTTGAATTGGCCAAAGAAGGGGCTAAACTCCCTTTCGACTATGACATAAGAACTCTTGTGGAGAAACCTCTCGAGATCATGCCCCCAATCCCACCCATGCCTCCATATCAAAGCATCACCCAAAGCATCTCGCAGATCACATCATCCATTTCTCCAACTCTGCCAATCACTAGCAAGGGAAGCTCATTGCTTCATTCCCTTCAAGCACATCCCCTTGTGAATAACCAAGAGTTGGACACAAACACCATATTGGGCCAATCCATCCCAGTAAACCCATTACATCCATATGTCTTGCTCATATTGCATAATCATACCAATTCATCTTCTTTTCATGCGACACCAGTCTATCTGTTGGACACACAAACCTCTCTCCCTATGACCTCACAAGGAGAAGGTGATTTGTTCAGAGTGGGGGGAGTCTTTGATACCTCATCATCATCTATTCAAGAGAATGCACCACCCATCTTTCCACCATTTCCATCTCTACCACTTACATCCACATCACCCCTTGGGTCGGGTCTCCCTCCCCTACCCACCATCAATCAACCAAATCGAAGCAACCCCCTATCATCAATCTAAGAATCATACCAAATTCCTTTGTCTTGCCATTGATATCGCAAAAACATATGGAAACCATCCAGGCAACCCCAACAATCAATACATCCACCATTCCTCAAATCTCTCAAATCATGGTTTTCCAAGGACCAAGCATCTCAATCACACCATCCACTACTCAACCCCGATTGTCAACATGACCTTTCCTCTCATCACAATGGTCAACGCTATTCCTAATCCACCACCACCACCACCACCACTGCCGCCGCCGCCGCCGCCAAAAACCAACATGGAAAATTTATTCAACATCATGTTACAAGCAACACGACAAGCTGCCTACCAAAAGGCACTCCAACACATCCAAAATCAACAAGCTGCACAACTAGCTGCCCAACAAGCACAAGCACAATTAGCAACACAAAAAACACAACAGGCACAACAAGCTACTCAAGCCCAAGCTATACTAAAACAACATCAAGTTGCCCAAGCTGCACAAGGAACTCAGGCCACACAAGCCACACAAGCTGCATAAGTTGCACAAGTAGCCCAACAAGCACATGGTCAAGCCCAAGCTCAATATCAAGCTCAACAAGTGTAAGTGCAAGCCTAATACCAGGCATAGTTACAAGCAGTCCAACAACCAGCTTATCAACAAGCCCTGCAAGAGTATCAAGCACAACAACTAGTGGCTCAACAACAAGCCCAAAAACAAGCTTTGTTGACACAAAAACAACACGACCAACAACAAGCGTTGTTGGGTCAACAACAAATTCAGGCATTAATCATGCAAGAAAGCTTGCAACAAAACCCCACCAACACCCCACTCATTAATCAAACACCTCCACCCCCTTAAAACACGTTCACCCCACCTCATGATCCATAAGACGATGTGACGACACAAATCAAACTGCTCTCACAACAAGTGATGGATCTTCAATCAGGAAAAACAACAAGGTCACCCGACAATCTATGTCCCTATCCTTTTGACAAGAGCCTTGGAATGATACCATTCCCAAAGGGATTCAAAATCCCCAAATTTGATAAATATTGTGGGTTGTGAAACCTTGAAGATCACATCAGGGAATTCCAAGTACATTGCATGGAATTCACATACAATGATACATATCTGATGTGGCTATTTTCTCGGAGCCTGGCCGGTCCCGTTGTGGAATGGTTCTCTCGTTTGCCTACAGTTATTAGAACATTCCAAGAAATCGTAGACGCATTCCTCAAAAATTATGCATTCAACATCGACACATATATTAGTCTAGAGGAATTATCAGAAATCAAATAGGGAAAGGGGGAATCATTCACCTCCTTCCTATAATGATGGTGATCCAAGGCCAATCGAAGCAAGTCAACCTTGCCAAAAGAGCAACAAATCTGCACTATCATTGCTAATCTGGAAAAGACCTTGGCATTTTATCTAAAGATGCAATGTATCACCACATATGATCAATTGATCCCCAAGGCGCTGAACATCGAAAGGGCCCTTATTGTAGAAGGGGGCACACCTACATATCCTAAACATCAAGATAGTCGCCCATCCACCAGCTATAATGAGAAACCTTGCACATGAGCAAAAAATAGGAATGTCACCAAAGATGGAGTGGTCGATGCCAAGGTCATCATTAGTGCTCCAAAGCAGAATGCCCAAACACATCATCAACTATAAAATAATAATCACAATAACGCAAAAAAAAATGCAATTAACCCAACAACCACCCCACAATCAAGTCAACAACCTCAATAATCAAGGGGGACCACCTCTGTGAAACCGATATCCCCCCAAGAGGAAATTCACAGCCCTTGGAGAATCAATTGAATCCATCATGAAGAAGTTGGTCAATGAGAACCTCATCAAAATCCCTACTTATGATAATTACCAAGAGCCCCAGGTGAAACCACCCTGGTACAATCAAAATTTCCTTTGTGATTATCATAAGCTCAAGGGGCATACCAAAACCAACTGCATGAAATTGAAAAATGTCATCCAAGACCTTATCGATGATAAAATCATAAATGTTGAGCAACTAACCGACAATCAAGATAGATGAAAAATCTACTTGAATTCGATGCTCAATCACAACCAAGGAAACAACAAAGGGAAGAAAAAATATGGAAATGTGAGCCATGTGTACGAAGGAGTTGTCACATGCCTTGACAAAATGGTCACTGTTGTTAGCACCAAGGGAGCCAAAGCTGATTGTGGAGTCACCAAATGCGGTGGCAAGGTCACCATTATCGGGGCATTGCAGCCATCTAGGACCTCCACCTCAAACCAGAAATCCGTCCCTAATGGTTACAACATCCTTGACCAATTAAAAAGAACCCTTGCTTAGATCTCCATCATGGAGTTACTGAAGATTTCAGCTGCCCACAGAGAAATCCTTAAGGAAGCATTGGCTTCATGTACCATCTCCACCAACCTTGATACGAAGAAATTCCAAGCTATGGTTAGTAAAATCACCACTCCAAATCTCCTCACATTTTCTAATCAAGACTTCCTCGCCCAACCATCTCATAACCGTGCACTCCACCTTGAAGTCTTGGTTCATAAAAATAAGATCAAAAGGGTCTTGGTGGATGGAGGTGCATGCCTCAACATTTGTTCACTCAAGCTTATAAAGAATCTAGGAATCTCTGAATATTCCATTGAAAAAGGTAAGGGTATTACAATCAGGGCTTACGACGATCAAGAAAGTGTGTCTCAAGGCACTATTCAACTCCTTATTCAAGTAGGGCCAGTCATTATGGAAACTACCCGTCAGGTGCTTGACCTTGATCTACCATATAACATTCTCCTAGGGAGCCCATGGATCCATGGGATGCAAGAAGTTGCATCAAATTTCCACCAATGTGTCAAGTTTTCATACCAAAACCAAGAGGTTACAATATATGGTGATCCTGAACCCTTCGCTTACTACAAAAACCTGGAAGCCAAGTATTATAAAGTACCCCAAGTCCCAAAGAATGATGAAGGCCCCTCAACTCCATATATCGATCTATCCAACATAGCCTCCACTTCTGGGACAAAGACACCCGCCATCCCTAACATATTTGACATCAAGCTTATAATCCAAGACAATGGGTGTGGGGAATACAAAATGAAGAAAGGAGCCTTTGTAGTTGGGGAGTTACCTCAATCCCCCAGATCCCATGGACAACCACAACCCACCAATACAACAACTCAAAACTTTAGAGCAGATCCCTCTCAATTAAGGAGTTGGGGAGATCTAGGCCGAGAAGTGGTGGATGAGTGGGACATATCCAATCTCCTCTATCAAGATGAAAGACCTGTACTAGCCCTTCCTATGGATGATTCCAATAGAGGAATTCAGTTAATGTTGGGTATGGGCTATAACATAAATAGAAGCCTAGGAAAAAACAACAATGGCTGATTGGAACCTATCATTGTTTAGAAACAAATGAAAAATATTGGCCTTGGGTGTACCCCTCTGAGTGTAACCATACATGGAAAAAGTCCCCCAGTTAAAGTAGTCAGGACTCCCCCTCAACAAACGACAACCACCCTTCAACTACCAGTATCTATAGGTCTACCCTTAGATAACTTCACCTTCGATGTAATTGACATGTTTAGTAGTGATGAGGATCCCATAACTGATTTACCTATGTTGTTCGAAGACTCCTCCCTATGCATGATTAGCACCCTATCTTTTGAGTTGAACCACCAAACCCATAAAATAAACCTGGTCTACCCCCAGCTCATCGATTACGACCAACGAGGACCACCGATTTTGGACACGTTAAAAAATGATGAGGCACTTTCAAAGTTCACGGGATTGAGGGATACAATACCATGGATATCATAAAGCTGGTTCTGACATTATTCTAGATACTCAAGCCTATTATGGGGAGACGATTGAATCCTTCAGTCATAATGATCTGTGTAGGATCTAGACTAGATTGCAGTATTGAAATGTTTAACTTTTACAATTCTTTTACAATGATTATTTCAAGTTAATTAAAACGAAATTAACTTAAGGAAATAACAGAATGAAAGTAATTTCAAGGTGATCATAACAGAAATTAACAAAACTGATAGAAGATGAGAGAGAGAAGAAGAGAAGTGCAAACAGTTGATAACGGAGTTCGTCACAACGTGACTACGTCTCCGGGTCCACTCCAATAGAGAGACCGATCCGATTAACTCCAAAAATCAATTACAATAGCACCATAACCATTCTTCAAGCATTTCGGCAGCGTAACAACACTCTGTCATGCAAGAATGATTTGAAAACTCTCCAACAAGGCCTCTCTTTCGTCACCTCAGCATCAGGACTTCATCACCTGAAAAAAACTTGATTTTTACTCTCACCTTACACCCCTTTTTATACAAAGAATTTTCTTAATTTGGCCTTCAACCAAATGATTTGGAAATATTCACCTTATCTCTCCAAATACATAAAAATCCTTATGAATCTCCCATATTTGCATATAAAATCTTAATAAAATATTCCTAATAATCTCTTAAATCAATTTAAACCCCTTTAAATTATCTACTCCCGGGCTTAGGAGGTTTTGGAGGTTTGATTTAATCCCTACAAGGATTCTTGTTTGTTTTTTTTTACTTTGAATAAGGAGTTTGTTTTGATTTTTATAAGGCAATCGGCTTTGATAACTCATCAAAACATATCGATGCCATACATATCTTAGATTGTTCGCGAGGTGTATCGGTGGCACTTCCTTTTATTGGGCCGACGGTCGGGGGTTCAACCCCGGCCGCTGGCTTTATATAGCCAATTTTCGGCCGTTATACAACAAAAGGAACCCGTCGCAACATATGGTAATGACCGCCGGCTTTGGTGGAACGGTGGACGGGCTGGCTAACTGCCCGGAGGTCGCGGGTTTGAGATTTCCGGCTAACAAAATTTTAAACAAACAAAGAAAGTCGTCAGTCCGCAGGGAGAGAAGAGAGACCCACGTGCCGCACCAGGAGGGTGCCATGTGTCTAACGAAGATTCGCCAGAAGAGTCAACAGTTTCCACATCAACTGCCATGTGTCCCGCGATAATTCACCAATAACTCTGATGTGTGCGATGACCTGTATGCCGACCGTGTCGATAGGTGCCGACGTGGAGGTGACGTGTAGACTGACTCATCTGCCGACTAGACGATGACGTGTCCCGCTGACTCAGATGCCACCTGGATGCCACGTGTCGGCCGCCGATAGGTCCGTACCATCTGACTCACATGCCACGTCACCTGTACGGACTTGACACGTGTCAACATCTGGTTGGTCCACTTCGGATTTGTACGGACTGTTGACGTCATCTTGTACGGACGCTGACGTCATCATTCACCGTCCGGTCACCAAGTCAACCAGGAGCTTTGACCGCTGATAACTCTCGCGTCCGATGCCGGATTTTGACGAAACGAGTTGCGTTGGAACGCTTGTGACGAGCTCTTCGCGATGACGCTGGTTTCATTGATTTTTGAAACAATCATTTTTTTCACTTCCTGGACGCCCTCTGATCCCAGTTTGACCCAAGGTTTGACTGGCCATAACTCATGCAAACGGACTCTTTTTCACTCCGTTCGAGTTGCATTGGAATCAAGACGCCTAGCTCTTTCTAATGGTGCTGGTTCTGGAGAAAACTAAGACACTTCAATTTTCACTAAAAAATGTCCACCGGATCACATAAAAATGAGAAATTGAGAATAATCTCAAGGTCCTTTAGTGAAAACCACATTGTGGCACTCTCTGACCCAAAACTAGTAAAAATAAAGGACACATCCAATGGTGAAAACCTCTCAGAGGCACCGAAGGATGAAGGATTCAATCTTCCCCTCATTGCACTTCATCAAGAAAAAATAGCGGTCCTAGCGGAACAATGCAATTCCGTCAACTTGGGAATAGAGGAGCTACCACACATAACTTTCTATGTTGAATCACTTCTCACAGAAGAACAATACATATTAGCTACATTCCTCAAAGAAAGAAACATAAATTTTGCATGGACTTATGCTAACATGCCTGGGCTTGATCCAGAGGTGGTAGTTCATCATTTAACTGTATATCTTGAAGTAAAACTTGTGAGACAAAATATCAGAAAGATGCATCCCCAAATAGACTTGTTAGTTAAAATGGAATTGCAAAAGCTCTTGGATGCAGGGTTCATACACATGATTGATTATCTAGAATGGGTGTCAAACCTAGTACCTATTTCAAAGCCCACTAGGGGCATCCACATCTGCACCGATTTCAGAGACTTAAACAAAGTATGTCCCAAGGATGAATTTCCACTACCCAACATTGACATGATAGTGGACATGATGGCCAGACATGAGATGCTATCACTAATATATGGGTTTTCAAGATATAACTAGATCATGATAGCAAAGGAGGACCAACACAAGACAACGTTCACATGTCCGTGGGGGACCTACTGTTGGAATATGATATTGTTTGGGATGAAGAATGCAAGAGCAACTTATCAGAGAGCCATGACACTGATCTTTCATGACATTTTTCATAAGATGGTGGAAGATTATGTGGATGACATATTGGCTAAATCAAGGAAAAGACGAGACCAAATAACAACTTTGAGCTCCATTTTTGATAGGTTGGAAAAGCATAAGGTCCGACTCAACCTAAAGAAGTGCATCTTCAGAGTGCAATCAGGAAAGCTCCTAGGGTATATCGTGTCAATGAGAGGAATTGAGGTAGATCCTGCCAAAGTCAAGGCCATCCTTGAAATAGAAGCACCCGGGACACTAAAAAAACTAAGAGGTCTACAAGGAAGGCTCCAGTCTATCCACATATTCATAGCACAACTGCAGACATACAAATCCCATATTCTCATCTAGTCCACAAGGGTGTAGCATACAAATGGGATGAAAAATGCGACCAAGAATTCAACAAAATCAAGGAATACTTACTCACACCACCAATTCTGATGCCGCCAATCCAAGGCAAACCATTAATCCTATACATATCAACAACAACTACAACTCTCGACACTCTCTTAGCTCAACATGATGAAAATAGAAAGGAAAGAGCAATATACTACATCAACAGAACCATGATAGGACATGAGCTAAATTACACACCTATCGAGAAAGCTTGTCTAGCAGTCGTGTTTGCAGCTCAAAAGTTTAGACACTACATGTTGGCACATCAAATCAAGCTGATCATAAAAATAGATTCGCTCAAATACCTACTTTCCAAAGCAACTCTCATAGGAAGGAAAACTAAGTGGGTTATGATCCTAACAGAGCATGACATCGAATATGTAGAGCGCAAGGCCATCAAAGGACAAGAAATTGTGGATCAACTGGCAGAGGCTCCTATATATGCAAAAAACCCACTTATCTCAGAGTTCCCTGACGAATCAATTTTCAGCCTAAGTGTAGTAGACCACTGGAAGATGTATTTTGATGGATCCTATACACAACATGGGTCACATGCAATAATTTTTTTCATCACTCCCCAAGGAGACTGCATACCCAAATGCTACAAGCTATCATTCCCATGCACGAATAACATAGTAGAATATGAGGCTCTTGTCATAGGGCTAAGGATTGCGGTGCAGTGGTAGATCATGGCCCTTAAGATATATGGAGACTCTCAAATCATAATCAATCAAGTAAGTAGTGAATATCAGACAAAGGATGATAAACTGACTCCATACAAGAAATTGGTAGAGGCCTCAAGGAGTCATTCATTGATATTACATTTGAACAACTACCTAGAGAAAACAATAGAGCATCGAACACAATGGCTACAATCAGACCACTCTTGGAAATCTCACACAATGTCCCAAAATAGGAATTCCTCGTAGAGAAGCTTCTCATACCAGCATTCAAGGTACCAGAGTTCGAATTGGTGTGTGAAATCATTGGTCCTGATGATCCCTAGTACCATGACATTTACACCTACTTGAGAATAGGAGTCTTTCCCATTGACATAACCTCGAACCTCAAAAGAGATTTGTTCAAGAAGTCGTCTCATTTCGTCATCCTAGGAGAAACCCTCTACTGTAGGAGCATTGAAGGGACCTTATTACATTGCCTAAATACTGAGGAAGCCCTAACTGCTTTAATCGAGGTACACAATGATATTTGTGGTTCGCACTCAAGTGGTATGACTTTGGCTAAGAAATTGCTGAGGACAGGATATTATTTGCCCACGATGGAAAAAGAAGCGCATGACTTTGTCAAAAGATGTTTGCAGTGTTAGCAACATGGGGACCTTATCCATGCACCAGCTTAGGAGATCCACCCTATTATCACACCTTGGCCCTTTTCACAATGAGGGATCGATCTCATTGGTAAAATCATCCCAACCTCATCCAATGACCATAAATTCATCATCACCACCATGAAGTACTTCATGAAGTGGGTTGAAGCTATTCCCATGACCTACATAATTGGAAAGAAGATATCTAAGTTCATCCTGAACTACCTTATATGCCGATACGGTGTCCCCCAAGCCATTATCTCATATAATGGGACACCTTTCAAAAATCAGGATGTTCGTGACTTTTGCCAAAAAATCAACATCCAACATCATTTTTCCACTCCGTATTACCCCCAAGGCAATGGCCAAACAAAATCCACCAATAAAACCATTTTGAAGATCCTTAAGAAAATAGTCAATGACGCTGGTCGTGACTAGCATCTACAACTAAATCCTGCCTTATGGGCCTATCACACAATCATTCACAAACCAATAGGTGCCACCACCTTCTCACTAGTCTACATATCAAAATCCATCCTCCCCATTGAGATCGAGCTCCTATCCCTGAGGATATCACTGCAAAATATCATTTTAGATGAAGAACATCGGGTCTCACGGCTAGATGAGCGGCACATGGATGCCCTAAATCACTTGCAAGTCTATCAGAATCACCTCAAACGCAGCTACAACAAGAAAATAAGGAGGCGAACCTTCCAAGTTGGCGAGCTTGTACTAAAGGAGAATCAGAAGAACATGTTGAATCTAGAAAGCAAGGGTAAGTTTGAGCCCAACTGGTTGGGACCTTTCATCATCATGGTGAGCTATAAATCAGGGGCATATCATCTATCAACACATGAAGGGGAGCCCCTGTAGGAGCCCATGAATAGCTCCCATCTCAAAAAAAATTATGCCTGATCGTTTAAAGGTAAAACCAAAAATACAAAAAAATACAAAAATACAAAAATACAAAAATCCAAAAAAATAAAAAAAGGATTAAAAATAGTAAAGAAAAAAATTGTCCTCTAGTGAAAACCACTTCGGTGGCGATTTGGACAAGTACCTTGGTGAAAACTTGGCAAATAGGCATCAAGTGTACATAAAGCACTCTCCATCCACCAGGATCTTCATGGCTTATTTTGCACACTCACTTATCCATTACATTCCATTTATCCTTCCATCATCCATTCGCTTCCATATCATAGCTTGATCTTGTGTTCGTATCATGTTCCACCCTAGTACTACTTGGCACATTCCTAAGGTTAGTTTGTCCTGCCTATATCGAAGTAGTCTATCGCACCACGCTGGGGGCATGTTCCTATACTTGCATCGGGTCGAATTCATATATATTATTGTGATCTTTCTCAAAATAAAAAAATCCAAAAACATTAGAAAATAAAAAAATAAAAAAATCCAAAAATCCAAAAACATCAGAAAATCAAAAAATCCATCAAAAATCTAAAGCATCTCAAAAATATAAAAAATATGTCAATGGAGTCATCTTGTCGAACTACGTTGTCTCTGAGCTTGAACATAGGAAAGGTTGATCTTTGATCATCCCTTGAGACACCCTAGGTCAGTCCTTTAGGCGTCCGTCGCAATAAAATGACAATCTATTTTCCCATCAATATCATCAGTAATCAAGTCTGTGTTAGTCGAACTACGTGGTATATGCATGTATAATGTAAGAAAGGCTAATCTATTGATCAGCTCTTGAGACCCCTAGGATAAGTCGTTAGGTTAGGCTCTTGGTCATAAATCTTGAAAATCCAAAAAAGTTAAAAAAATCTCAAAATTCCAAAAATAGCCTCAAAACATTTCAAAACACCAAAAACATCCAAATATTTGAAAAACCAAAAATGGTGCATCCGTTTCATCTCTATTTCACTGGCAATAATCATCATTCATAATAAATCAATCGTCATTTTCATCCTTTGGTAAGTTAGTCGGAAGCAAGTCTAACAGGTTTAAAAGTAAAAGCTCAATCATCAAAGTCTCAAGTCTAGGTCAGTAAGTCGCTAAGTTAATCAACTTAGAGTATCAATAGCTTATCATCTAATCAAATCCCAAAATCATTTGATAACAACATGTCCTAGGATGAATCCTTCCTACAATGGATATCAACATCATGTATCATTGTAGTTTAGTCTTGGCTAACGGTATGAAGAACATTAGCTTGTTTATTTGCTTGATCTTTGTCTTCTCGACTTATCTTATTTTTTCGCTCATTCCAATGACCTCTCGATGATGCCCAATGAAAATGGTTTAGAGAGAAAGGAATGGGGCAACAATCATTATCTTTTTATCTACTGTGCTTGTTGGATATTCTTGTAAAATAACTTGGTCATGCGTGCTTTGTTTAGTTTGTAGGGAAGGTGTTTTAGATGTCTTGTTGACCACATAGGAAGGCTTGCTTTTCTATGTTTTAGTCTGAGATGTTTAGAATATCTAAAATACACCCTAAATAAGGTTCTATATGTCAATTTTGAATAAGAATACTCATATTTGATGGTCGAGTCAAAGTCCATCACACTAGGTACAACGCCATCCTTGTTCTTAATACCTTGATGCATTGTACCTACGTGTGTTATCAGACATAAAGTAAATGGCCCTTTTAAAATCCCAACTCCTAATTTCATTATCATCTTCATCATAGGATAAGCTTGTTGGATATTCTTTCTTCTGTCTTCTTTCCATACTAACATGGTGTTGTGACAGTTACACAAAAAACATTACCAAAATGCATCTGCCTTGCATCCACCAATCATTAGCATAATATATATCATGTAGGAAATATAGATGCATTGCATTTCATCATTAATATAGAACCATTTACATTCCATTATAGATATCATCACATAGGCATTATTAAGGTATGCATGGCATAAATTATCATAAATATCATCATTATCATATCCATATGCACATCATATCATAATAACCTCATTATACATAATAGTCATTTGCATTCCATTTCAAATTATCATTTACATATCATTATCACTTCATCATTATTATATTTCCATTATATTTCATAAAGCATCATCTCATAAATCACCTCGCATAATTATGTTCATCCACAAATCAATCATTACATCGTATAAACATTACATCATAGATAATCTTGCATTATCATTTCATACAAAACATCCATTACATAAATCACATAGTGTCACATGACATAGGGAACCATTGCATACCATCTCATTAAGGTCACCATCTCATAATCATGTGCATTACATCATCATTGCATCATATCATAAAAGTTCATTACTCATCATATAATATTAGTTCATAATGTAACATCACATTCATTATAGGAATCATTGCATTACATCATTACATTTGTACATAAAAACATTGCACATCATAAATGCCATGTATCATCTCACATTTATAAAGACATTACATTTTCATTTCATATATCATTCATAAATACATAAGAAAAGGAAATAAAAAAATATGTCGCTTGCATATCACTGCATACATCACATAATTCATTTAGGACATTAATAGAAAATCATTTGCATATCACAATTGAAACCATACATCGTCACCATAAGATGCATAGAAAATATACAAAAATAAATGCATCCATAATCACTACATCATATCATAACACATAGGAAATTAAAAGCATCCATCACAAATAAAATAGGACATCTCATAAATCGAATCGTCTCATATATATACAAAAGTGAGTAACTGTCAAGGTACAAGATCAGGATCAAATGTATATAATACAATAGGGGCAATAAAAAATCGGAGCCCATGGATAAAAAATGAACACTGTCTGTGATCAAAATGAGAAGCTAGCCTTGTTGGCTGTTGCCCTCCCCAACTTGTCTCTCGACATGGTCCTCGGGTGGCCTCATCCCTGTCTGCTGGTGGCATTGCCTACCTATAGTGGAGCCTGTAGTACTCTGCCTCTCTAACGGCCTCCCGATATGTCCAAATGGATACTATCCGGCCCTGGGATGCAGAGGCTATGCTCTCCAACTGCTGCCTCAGACCTATCTCTTGGTCTCTCTTAGACCTTGCCTGATCTCTCTCTATTGTAAGTGCTAGGACCTGCTACCGGGCCTGATCCATCTCAGTTGTCAAAACCTGCACCTGTGCCTGCAACTGTTGAATCATGGCATCTCAATGATCTGGCTGCAGAGGCTACTATTGAAGGACCTCTCTCTCCCCATCTTTGGGTGGGGTCTATTATGGCTGCTCTCTCGATGGTGTCTTCTATGGTTATACCCGGGGAGGTGTCTGTTGTGGCTAGTGTCGAGGTGGACCACCTCCTCCCTTGTCCCCAATCCCCATCTCTGTCCCTGTCACCCCTGCCTCCTTTCCCTCAACCTCAGCCTACTGATTGACCCTTGGGCCTCCGTCATGTGAGCATTGCACCTAGATTTGTCAGCCTCAGGGGTGCTCTAAACCAAGTTGTGTAGGCCGCTGTAACCCCTACATCACCCTGTCCTTGATTGTATGGCCACAACCTGGCCACCAATTGCCTGGAAGATGTGATCACCTCGTTTGATGGGATAGGTCTGCCCCACAAAGTCTCCCTCATAGTATGGGTAAAGATGGCCATGTACTAGTGATCGGGTCTATCCTGTATCTTGACAAAATTCCTAGCATGGTGTGCTCACTGTCTTTCATCAGTTTGTCCTACCGATCAAAGAATAACTATTGAACATCATCAAACCAGGGACCCATGCCAAGCTAGGGCCTCCAGGTAAAATATGTCATCTCATCAATAACTCGTCGCCAATGGGCGATACCACCTGCACCTGTATGAGTAAATGTAATATGTGCACACCATATCACCACACGATCGAAACATCCAGCTCTAGGGCAACTGGTGTAACCTGAGGGCGAAGCACGACAATGTGCTCCCATGCCTAGAAATATAGAAAAGTAACTCCAACCCCAAAGGCCCTGTTGTCTAAGTATGCGAAGTTGTGAAGATCTTGGTACAGTGAGCCCAACATCACTGGCCCCCATGCAAAGTAGTCTCTCCTAAAGAGAATCCGCTCCCATGCTAATCCCCAAATCGGATTGAAATATCGGCCTCATCGATTTGGTGCCACAAGACCTGATATGATTGTTGCAACAATGAGTCTGAATGTGGGCACTATGCCTTGGTATCTCTCTAGATCAATCTAGACCTTAGAGAAGATGATTGCCTCAAGCCCCATAACCTCATAATAGGCATCCCTCCCGACATCCACATCATAAATAACTCTCTCACCATGGTTGGGTAGCCGTAGGATGTGCCAAACATCCTCCAGTGTGATCGTGGCCTCGCTAGTAGGAAGGTGAAATGAGGATGTCTCATTGTGCCATCGCTCTGCCAAGGATATCATCATCCCCAAATGGGTCCGAACAGGACGAGCATAAGTGACATACCAAAGACCAATGGCACCAAGTTGCTCCTATAGCAAGTTGTGCAACCCGTCTAACCTGCTGAGCACCAGGCATCTATGCTCCTGAGAATGTAATATCCTGAGGTCCTCTTGTGCAAGAGAGGTCACTATGTCAAGTTTTGAAAAAAATCAGGCCCTCGAACTAAGTTCCCGCAATTCAAACAACAAATGCGACACTGTTTGCAATTGCGGTGCAGCTTGATCGCGCCCCTAGATCCTAAACTCCAAAGAGGCTTGCTGCAACGCACTTCGCACATGCAGTTGACTATGAACCCAAACCCTAATTTCTAAACTGGCTCACGATGGGGCACTTCACACATGCGACACGCTTAGAGGCTGTTCGACATTGATTTTGCATTTTTAGTGGCACTATATAGCACTGCTTGACTCTTTTTTGACTTTGACCCTATTTATTGCACGAAAAAAATTGAAATCACAAGTTAGGGAAGGGGTACGTACCATAGGTCCTGCACCGGCTGGCTGCTGGTGCACTCGTACTCGATCTGACATGTGTCAGGGAAGCAATCTTTGTGCCATTTTGATCAAGGCTCATAACTCAAAATGCAAAAAGCTCTAAAGGCTAAGTGTGAAAATGACCCCTTGGGGTCTATTTAAGCTTAACAATTAGGGTTTTTTGACCTAATTTAGCCATCCAGCTAGGGTTTAGGACCCTCAATCCCATTTTTATCCAACCGAGGGCCATTGGAATCGTTTTTGGCATTCTAACGCATTTTTTACCATCTCAGAGCCTTTTTGGACCTGTCGAGCACCTTGTCCTCTTTTTTCGCGAGCTCACCCAAAAATTTAAATTTTCGTCCAATCTCTCGAGGGGGCAATATACCAGCATAATCCTTCTCGCTGGGGCAACAATGGGGCATCTGAAAAAATTGAGAAATTTTTGAAATTTGATCACAACAGTTTATTCTTTGAATGAACACAACAAGTGCACTGCTTCAAAGAGGGGCAAAATGTAGACATGAAAATTATATCGACACACTTGATCCTGATTACTAACATCATTTCGTCCTGAATCCTCTTCTTAGCTTGTCATCACCTTTCATCCCTTAATTGAATAAATCATTATTTAGCTGATTAAGTCATTCTCTCCTATTAATTAAATCAATCAATATGATTTAATTGACCCTATGTCTCTATTTAATTGGATAATTCATACTATTTAATTAAATCTCTAAAGTCATCCTATTAAATTGAATAAAGTAAACCTTATTTAATTTAATCTAACATCATCCCCTTTTTAATTAAATAAATCAAATTTTTTATTTAATTAAAGTCTAAATCATTTTCCTCTCAACCTTGATTTAAATAAATCCTAAACTTAAATCAAATTTGTGACACCATCTAATCTCCTATTAAATTGATCAAATCCTGATTAATTTAATCATTATCTCCTAATTTCTCTAGATTTTGCCACTTGCACATGAAAATACATTTAATTAATTTATTAAATCTACATTTTCTCTCAACATGGCATCTTTAGGGGAATATTCCTCCAAGTGGATTTGTCTTTCCAACAAAACATTTATCTCCTCTTACATGTCCTTGTGCATTGAGCCAAGTGGCATTTAAGTCATTTTCTTTCCCTCTCCAACAAGTCATTTCATGATTTTCAAAATCCACCTAATATCATTTATTGGATCATTCATCAAAATGTGCTCAAACTTCCTCCATTCACATCTTGACAAGTGGCATTTGGTCATTGGATGTTGAATGATCCCGCATTGCTTCATTTTTCTCATTCCTCCATCTTGTCTCTCTATAAATAAAGAGCTCTTCTTCTCATTTGGGATCCACAACTTAGAGCAAAGTTACTATCTTCATATTTAGAGCAATTTCATCCATCTCCATAAGCATTTTTCATTAGCATAGCTAGGTTATTGCAGATTTTATCAAGGAATCACATTGTTCTTCCTCACCAAGTGGATCAATCTTCATCAAAATCATCAAATCACACAAAGGAGTTGGGAAAGGGCCATTTCCTATACACAAATTGGCACCAACTCCCCCACGAGATTAAGAGTTTGCATGTTTAAATAGGATTTCATTGCTTTTTATGTTTTGTTCTTCATTTTTCCTATTTTGAGCATTGTAGATGAACTTCATGGGGAAGATTAGTTCTAACTTGCATATGGATCTAATATTATGTTTATTTTCTATGTTTGTGCAAATCTAGGATTGAAGTTCACAAAAGATTGGCAATGGCGGGGGAGAGGGGAACCCATGGCAACACCATCAACTTGTTCATAGATGTTGCCTTGGAAAGAAAAGAAAGTGGATCTAAGGAAAAATTCTATGAGGTTGGCAATCTCATCATTGGATTTGCACTTGACAATCTCAATTGAGTTAGGGATGGGAACCTTAGTGAAGAGGGAGACAACGTCAAAACTCACCAAAAGGTCATTATTATTTAAGCGGACATATGTGATGAAATGGACAAAATGGGAGGAATCTTTGATTTGGGATTTTGAATTTCCCACTAGAGGAGAGATAAGCTTGGTAAGAAAGGAAGCTAATTTGAAAGTAGGAGAACCTATGGATCCACAATGGGTCGAAGAGGAATGCCATCTTTATGAGTTTTAGGGACACAATAAATACGAGGAGTCACTTCCTTGGATGGAGTCAATCGCTTCTTATCAAAAAGGGTCTTCGTTGTGCTTTTAAGCCCTGCTCGGCTGTGAGAAATATCATACATTCTCTTAAGGACTCTAAGGATTCCTTCCTAGATTTAGGAGTCTACAAGATTGTTTGTTCTTGCGACACTCCTTATATAGGAGAAACGGGTTGCTCTTTTAGCACAAGAATTAAAGAGCACAGTGTGAACATCAAACATGAGTGGATCCTCAAATCTGCTCTTGCTGAGCACTCATCATTAACCAAATGCCACGTTTGTTTGGAAAACTTCCAAGTCCTTTGTAGGGAAGAATTTTTTTTCAAAAGGAAACTCAAGGAATCCATTGAAATTAGCAATCACCCTACCAACCTCAATCACAATGAAGGTATATCTCTTAGTTTGTCGTGGCATCCTCTATTGTCCAACTTTAGAAACAACCATCCCTTTCCCTCTTGATTCCTCCCCCTTCCACATCTTTCTCGTGCCCATCTTTTGTTGTCCTTCATCTCATTTCCTTATGTTTCCCTGTCCTCTAGCCATTTCTCTAGGTGTTTCCTTGTCTCTGTTGTTTAAGCTCTTGTTCTTTGTCCTCTTTCCTCTTTTTCCTCTCTCGTTTTGTTTCTTGGTTTTCTCTTCTTAGGCTTTTAGATGGGTCTCCCCTTCCTTTGATTGTGCTTTGTTTCTCTTTCTTTCCTTTTAATTTATTTTCTTTCATTTTGGTCCTTTCTCTTTAATCTTTTACTTGTTCCTCCTCTCTTTTTCCTCTTTGTTCTTATTTTATTCTTTATTAGAATTAACAAAAATTAATTATTAAATGAATTTAATAAGTTTGTAGTCTCTTGCTTTTGTTATTCCTTTTATTTGTTGTTGTTTATTTCTTTTCTTTATTTTATTATGGATTTTTTTTTAACCTGTTTTCTCCATTATTTGGTTTGTTGTGGTTTACTTCTTATAAGGTATTAATAAGATTATAATATTAATCTTATTAATTTTCTTTATAAAAATTTATAAATTTCCCCTTTTTTTTATTTCTAATTTTTCTCTAATTTATGTTTTGGTTCAATTTTTAACTAAGATTTCTTATCCTATTGAGATTTTTATTGTTGCCTCTTTTATATGGTTTATTCTTTTTTCTTTCTATTATCCTTTAATTATCTCATTAGAATTAATAATACTATAAGATTAATTTTAGATTATAAAATCTTCTCTTTTAACCTTAATCTACAATTCATAATTATATATTATAATTATAAATTATAGATTTTAATGTTGTTGCTCTTTTTTTTTACGATTTTAATTTATAGATTATTGTTTTTAAATTTGATGCTTATTTAGAATAAATATAGAGTATAATTTATTATAGATTATTTTTCATAAGATTATAAGATTATAATAATTATAATCTTAGGTTATAATTTTATATTTTACTTCTTATAAGATTAAAAGATTTATCTTATTAATTTTCTTTATAAGAATTTATAAATTTTTCCCCTCTTTTTATTTTTCTTTAATTTATTTCTTCGTTCAAGTTTTAACTTTGATTTCTTATCTTATTGAGATTTTTATTGTTGTCTCTTTTATATTGTTTATTTTTTCTTTCTATTATCCTTTAATTATTTCTCATTAGATTTTTGTTTTCTTATTTGATTTTCATTGTTGCTTTCTTTCTAACTTGCCTCCTCTATTTTTTAGATTAATTTGTTTATTCTTTCTAAGAATCCATAAGATTATAAGATTAATTTTAGATTATAAATTCTTCTTTTTTAACCTTAATCTATAATTCATATTTATATATTATAATTATAGATTTTAGTGTTGTTGGTGTTTTTTATTAAGATTTTAATTTATAGATTATAGTTTTTAAATTTGTTGCTTATTTAGAATATTTATAGATTATAATTTGTTTTAGACTTATAGATTTTAAGATTAATCTTATTATTTCTTTGTAAGATTTTTATTTTTTTCCTTTTTTTCTTTTCCTAATAATAATCATTAACATTAATCTCATAACATTAATCCTTAGAACTTTTAATCTATAGCATTGATTTTATTGATTATTCTTAGTTATTTGATTTTTAAGTTTGTGACCTTTTAATATTTTCTTATTAGTGTTTTTATTTTATTCTTGTCTTTTGCATCTCTTTTTACTCTTAGACCTTTTAGTTGGACTCCAATTTTTTCTTTCTTCTTTTTTCTCCTTGGTCCTTTCTTTTCTTCTTATGTTCCTTTTCTATGCCCTAGTCATCCTTATCCTTGAACCACGTGCCTCCTTCCTCCTCTCCTCTATCTCTCTCTTTTTAGCTAATCTTGGTCTGCAACAATTCATTTTCTCCTTCAACTCTCTTTCATCTCGATGATGGATCACGTAGTGTGATTCGAAACATTGATGTTAAAAAAAGGGCTACACAATCAAATACATAAAACTTGCTCATATAATCTTGATGGATTGTGGAAACTTGATATCTTTAATTATTTCATTTGTAATAAAGTTGCAAAATGTATAATTCAGGACATTTGAGTCCTTATATGCAATTGTAATATAATATTGAAACCTCTTAATTGGATGAAATGTAAATCACCCACATAAGTGGTGACGGCGTTATCCTTGCTTTTACCATGTATCAACATTGGTGTCAAATGTATATGTCATTTCACGTTCTTTTCATTATTATTGCTATGTTGGTAAAATCATAGTTACACCACCGTCGGGGACGGGGGGGAAAAGGGGGCTCAATTTGGGGACAAAAGGGGGATGGAGGTGGAGGGTGTATATACTATATACTATACATATGATACTTAAAATGCTAGTTATGAAAAGATGTATAAGACTATTAATAAGTAAAATTGCAAATGCCAAATTGAAATACTAAATAGTAAATACTTGAACATTGAACATTGAAGTTTTCAATATCGAATTACTAATTAGAAATTAGAATACTCAATACTACATAAAAATTTTAAATTGTCGAATCGACAAATGGAATATTTTGATTATATGATATCAAAAATATCTGATCATAAAGATGATTACAATGAGTAGCATGCTATCAAAACAAGTACAAAACCAAAATGTCAAAATGACAAAATGTAGTGAAGGAAGCCTCTAATCATCCCTCGGGAGGTCGAAAAACTCCTCATCATTGGAACTATTGGACTCCCTAAGGTCAAGATCCGCCAAAGGAAAACCAACCAGCCCTACATCTGAAGCATCCTCATCCTCATCAATTTGTGATATGGCTCCTCTAGTTCTACATCGCATCATGCTGCTGGGCTCTCCTTATACACGCGTGTCATGCGATCAGTGATACACAAGGCACTATGTACAACCACTAGATTCTCTACTCTCTTAGAGGTAAGTCTATTCCTCTTAAGAAAGTGGACGAAGCTTTAAGTAGACTAGTTCCTCTTAGAAGCTGAAGAACTAGAAACTTGAGACAACAAATGAATGGCTAGTGTGGTAGTCATTGATTTCGGTCCATGAAAATTCCACCAAAAAATGTGAATAAAAATGAAGCTTGGAGGGCCTTTTGATGGCACATAAGATCATAGATGGGCCCCACATACCCTTAGGGTTTGAATAGAATGAAAGAAATAATAAAAAAATGTGTTATTATTTTTAAACATGTGCTTGAAGTTGCCATTGCGGGGGACGCTTGGGTGTCGTTGGGACACTCGAGGAACACACAATCGTCCCCCTCAACATTCCAAGAATTTTGGGATGTCCCCGTGTCCCTAGCGGTGAGTGGCAAAATTGGTGTCACCACTAGGGACTTGGTAATGCCGTCCCCATGTCCCAAGGATGTCCCCATTCTGGGAACACTTAGGATTTAGGGGGGACACGTCTCTAGGGTACACTAGGTAAAATGCACTTAGAGAACTTTGAATTTGGGCTTAAAATGAACATAAAATAAACATAAAATGATAGAAAACATTCAATTTTGATATCATTGGAATGCATGTTAATATTGTTTCCCTACCCTTGGGTTGTGTGCATGAGGAATTGCTGTGGGGTTGTGTCATCATGTTGTTTTGGTTCTCCTTATGCTAGGAGAGTGTGTGGCATGTATTGGGAACATTACCTTCATCCCTTATGTCCTTGGACTCATTTTGGAGTCCTTTGTTGACCTCCTAATCCTTGGGAGACATCTCTTTCATTTTCTTACGTGTTGGAGATTAGGTGTAATCTTCCACCTTGATTTCCTAGATGTTTGTGGTCATTTTGGAGTCTATTTTGTGCTGTATCTTGTTTTTGTGAGTCTTAGGTGTTGTCCCTAGGTATGAGACTTGGAAATAGTCATTTTTTCAATCTTTGGTTGGGATATAGCATGCCACAAAGGATTAAAATGCAATTTCGAGACTCCAAAGCTAAACTAGGACTTTAGCATGAAAATAGAACACCTAAGTAATTGCATGCGAGTGTCCTTTTTGGGAGTTGTAGTCCCTCGTTTCACCAAATAGTAGGTACTTCTGGGGATTCTTGGAGAAAAAAATGTGTATGTAACTTGTTCCCCTTGGTCTTGTGAGTCTTCTCATGTTGTCACATTATTGACAAAGTGTTGTTAGTTGGAAGTTATACCATCTTTTGCATTGGGTTGCATGCCTTTGCATGAAAATGACCCATTGTTGTTCTAGTTGATGGAGGGATTATACCTCCTAGTGGGGCAATATCTTGTTAAGGTTTTCTCCTTGTGTTGAGTGTCTTGACGGGTAAATATCCCCACCTTTTAATTGGTAAGTGTGCCATGCATCTAGGGAAATCGTGGTCATCATCCATGTAGTCAAGATGTGATATCTCCTAGTTGTCCCACATCTTGCTTAAGTTTTCCAATTTACCAATGTAGCAATAATAATGAAAAGAACGTGAAATGGCATATGCATTTGACACCAATGTTGATACATGGTAAAAGCAAGGATAACATCATCACCACTTATGTGGGCGATTTACAATTCATCCAATTAAGAGGTTTCAATATAATATTAAAATTACATATAAGGACTCAAATGTCCTGAATTATACATTTTACAACTTTATTACAAATGAAATAATTGACAAGGATATGAAGCTTTTGTTGGGAAAAGGACGTGTCATCTTAGAATGAAAAATCTAAGAACAGTAGTGCCTTTGGTGATTTTCATTTCTTTAAATCACCTCAAAGACACAAACTACTATGCCACAAAGCGGAAACAGGCACATTTGTTTCCCCCATTGATTCTTTTGAGAAAAGTACATGCAGACAAAACCAGATTCAACACATATGCACAGATTCAATTCACATAATATAACAACATGGAAGAAAAACTATTGAACACATAGATTTACGTGGGGAAAAACCTTTCGGATAAAACACCCCACCCTCCAAAAGATCAAGCCATTGTATTATTCAACAACAAACAGAGTTACAATACAATCTCAGGCTCATAGCCTTTACAGGAGTTACATCTTGTTTCATTTGGAGAATACAGGAAACAACATGTTCAGAATCCTCACACTACTACAACACCCTCACACAACACATAGTGTAGATTCATCTCATCTCACCAGTCGACTCTCTCAACTAGCCTCTCGACTAGCCCAGCCTCACGACCACGATAAGTTTACATCTCTGTGTGTCTCAGTGTTCGCGGTTACAATGCACTATGCATACCGTTTGAACACACACTTTGTAACTGCTCTGATTCATCCAACCAACAACCATTATGGTATTTAATTACCCCACCGACAAGCTTCCTTCATCTCTGATTGCACCGCCCTACAACACGCATCAGGCCGCCCAACATTAAAACGGTTACCATATCTGCCCCGAGTCAGAATATACATTTAATGCAAATAATCACAAATCATAAAATCAAGCTTTCGACCAATGGTTGTTGATTTACAACAATGATGTAAAATAAAAAAATAGCATCATGCCACGTGTTAGCACATCATTCGTCCACCACTTTGACTATCGCCCAAACAGTCAATAAAACCCTATGCTCCTTTTATTGTGCCACCGCTAGCCATCCAACAGACGCCCATGGGAAGGTGGTATACACCGCACTAACACGTCCAAGCATGTAGACACCCGCGGTAAGGTGATACCACCGCACTACCACTAGGCAACTAAGAGCTTCCCACAGTATGTCGGTATTGCCACACAACCACTAGACACACTACCTAGCGCTACCACACCTCTGAATGCATACTCCTGCAGTATGGCGGTAAGCCACCGTCCAACCACTAGATAACCACGAGACCCTTGCAGTATGGTGGTACTCACACCAGACTACCGTGCTAGAGCCAGAAGGCCCCCATAGTATGGTGGTGACACCTCGCTATGACACCATTTTTGAAAGACCTCCACGGTATGGAGGTAAATGCCCATTCGTCAGACCGCCACAGTTCACCACGCAACTGCCAAGGAAGAAGAAGGACTCTGAGGTATAGTGGTAACATTGCCCAACCGCCAGATAGTGAAAAGTCCTCCACGATATGGCAGTAAGCCATACAACAGCCAATTGCCAGACTCCCCGTGCTACCGCTAAGCTTGATGAAGGATCTTGCGGTATAGCGGTAACACTGCACAACCGCTCCTCAATCGAAAGGGACTTGTAGTAAGGTGGTAAACCACATAACCGCCATGCAGATCGAAGACCTCTGCGGTAAGGAGGTAAACCACGCAACCACACCACTTCCAAAAGCTCCTAGTGGTACAACGGTAAAGGCATGAACATAAATTAATTCACCAAGTCTTAATCAGAGGTTCAAGCCAACAAGTTGAGGCACTCATTTTCCAACAACTTCTTCCATCTTGTGCCACTCTGATGGATCTATTAGTCTCCAATGGTTGTTGAGTGCCACCCAACCATGTGCTACCCATAGGTCCACCCTACCATGGTAGGAGATAGTTGCATAAGACAACAAACACACTCACACAAAACAAAGGAGTAAGGCTTACACACATGCCAAAGACTTGCATACAAAATAGATATGAACACACATACAATCAAGATCTCAACCAAACACAACACACATCACTAGAGATGGATCTCTCATCAAATACGAAATCCAACAACAAAAGGACGAGGATCTTAGAGGAAGGTGTAGGCACCAAATATTGTCCTAGGCTTGTGACCCTTAACTTTTGCATAATTCTTAATTCTTCAATTCTCATAATTAAATAATATTAATTATTTAATTATTTTCTAAAGTTGTATGTCCTTTATTAATTAAATAACTTTAATTATTTAATTAATTCATTCTTACCTTTATTCTTTCTTGATTAATCAAATACATATTATTTATTTAATTACGTTGCTAAATTTAAATCTATCCTCTTTCTAAAAATTATATAAATTGTTATTTAATTTACCCTCATCACATTTTCAACTATAATTAAATAATCATCAAAAATTATTTAAGTACTCTTTAACCTTTTCCCCAGTCAATTAAATAAATCTTTATTTATTTAATTTAATCCCCAAATTTTTGAATTAAATAAATATTTAATTCATAAAAAGAATTATTCCTAGCATATTCTTCTATAATTAGATAATCGCTTAGTTATCTAATTAGTTGTTTATCACTTATCTCTAGATTTAATTTGATCATTCAGTTATTAGGTGATTTAATATTTGATTGTTTCTAACAAAAAAACTTTATGTATTAATCAGTTAGTTATCTAGATCTTCTACATGCAAACCTTTATTAATGAAATAACTTTAATTATTTGATTAATTCATTCTCATCTTCTATCTATTTTCAACCTTTATCTTTACATGCAGTCTTTATTCTTCTAGTTTCCACTAGAGATTAAATTATTATTGAATTTAATCTCCATCAATTATGCTTTGCACTCGCACTAATCTAAACTCAACTCTATCGCATGTCACAACTTTTAATCATGATTGTTGATTTATCTTTTAATTTGAGTTGATCATTCAAAAATCAATTTTCTATAAATTGGCTTAACTTTGATCATTATTACTCCTCCCAAAATCTGTATACTTTTTGGAAGTAATCAACTTTAAGAATCTTCAATGTTTTGCTAATAACACTATCATGAGGCTATACTTGCACACTTAGGAGAAATATGGGGGCAATTATCATAAAATGACAAAATGGAGATATGGGGGCAAGGAATTACACAAATGTTCAGTGAGATCTTTCTGTTATTTATACTTTTTATATTTTCATTGTTCTTTGTTGTTAACGTAGGTTTAGATTTGAGTTTATTGCATCGTATTGCTTAATATTGCTTGTTTTCCTATGTTACATTGGTGAACTTGACGTGAAGACACCATCTTCAAAAAAAAATTTGTAATTTTTTGAATTTTGTAGGTACAGGTACGACACGATGCATTTACAATATTGAACAATGCAATTGACCCCGTGAGTTGCATATGAGTTTTAGTCTTGCATCTGACATTTCACGATGCATTTGTGCCTCCCTGTGACACATTTGACTGGTATAATTTTTTTCTAATGTCTCAATTTTGAATTTGAATTTTTAATTGCAGTTTTCATTACGACTAATTCAGAGTTTGCAGCATGTGTTCTTGAGGAGTGAATATAGTGTTTTTAGGATGTTTCATAGAAGACAAATATACAAGAAGTGTTTGTTTTATGCATTGGACACTAATTTTCCTTAGTTCTTCATACCCTGGCACTTGGTGTCTTATGCTATAGCAAAAATTAGTGCTTTGAATATGGAAAATTGCATTAGGATTGCATTTCATTTTTCATTCCATCGTCGTGCATGTATCCCCCATCCTCATCCATTCAATCTCGCACAAATCATCTAATCACATCCTTGGTCTTGTTCCCAGCCTTGCTACAAGCCTTGCTCCAATCATCACCATCGTCATCAACATCGGGATGTATCCTTCCCTATCCTTTGGTGTTGTTTCGGGATGTATCCTTCCCTCATCAATAAACCTTTCATTGAGATGTATCCTTCCCTATCCTTTGGTGTTGTTTCGGGATGTATCCTTCCCTCATCAACAACCCTTTCATCGAGATGTATTCTTCCCCATCCTCATGTTGTTTTGGGAGGTATCCTTCCTTCATGAACAATACTTTCATCATCATCATCGGCCATATCCTTCCCTATCCTTTTAGGTTGTCTTGGGATATACCATTTCCTCATCGACAATACTTCATCCATCATCAACCCATTTTGTATTGTAGCTTGACTAGGGCAACATCACCTCTTTTCCTTCCATCCATTTGTGCTTCTCATCATCTCCCATCACTTATCATTCTTTCTTATCCATCACTTCACATCATCTTCCATTTAATCATCTCATCCATTTTGAGAGCACACCCGTGTTCTCTTGCACTCGCATGTCCTCTTGAGGGGGAATCCTCATCGCTAATCTTCATCTCCATTCCCTCCATCTTTCTTCCCAATCACTCCATTGATGACTGGGACATCTTTTCCAATCTAACCGTCTTCTTCCGGGTTCTATGTTTTAATATTCTTTGAAATGATGCTACTTCGTAACACCATCTCAAAAAGGGGAAAAATGTAGACACCTAAATTTGGACACTTGCATTTGTCCAAATTTATCCCTTTTCATCTAATATCCTCTTATTTGCATTAATTAAGTAATATCGCTATTATTTAATTAATACCATTAATTCTTCTAAATCCCTAAGGTATTTAATTAATAATTAAATACCTCACCCTTTATTCTCCTTTTCACCAAATGAATTAAATAAATATGAAATTTATTTAATTCCTCACATGTCACATCATTTTCCTTAATCTTAATACATCTTCCAATCTCATCATTAGAGATGTGCACATGTCTAATCCTTGATTAAGACATGTCACATCCTCCAACTTTTGCAAGTTGGATTCTTAACCTTCGTTAGTCACTAATCATCTTCTAATCACTGATCAGTTAAACCTAATCAGTACCTTTGTCAACACTCCCCATCTCCCAAGGAATTTTTACTTCCTTTTTATTCACCCAAGACTCCTCTCTTCCCCATGTGAATTTTTAATTCACATTTATTCTTCCAAGGAATCTTCTCTTCCCCATGAAAATTCTAGAACTTTGACTTGTCACTTCACACATACCAAAGACTTCTAGAACATTTGAATTGTCACATCACTCACATGTGGCAAATTCCCACCTTTTTGGGAACCTTTTCTTATCCACTAGATTCTTCCAATCATTGTTAATTTTAAATTCACTTTTATTCCTCCAAGGAATTTCCTCTTCCTCTTGTGATCATTGAGTGGTCACATCAAGGTACCTACAAGGTACTTGTCCTTCATCCACATCATGTACCTTCCTTCCACCTCACTTCCACATCATCTCATCCTAAGCCATCTCACATTCCACATGTCAAGATGTGAGGGCTTGTAAGTCCTCAACTCACCATAGCCCTCCATCTTGGCCTTGTTGGTTTAATCTCAACCATTGAATTCTCTAGAGAATTCAAATCCCTCTATAAATACCCCCTCTTTTCTCTCATTTAGAGACCTCATGCATTTGATACCAAACACTTGCCATTTTTTTATTTGAAAGGACTTAGTCATTTTGCACCCATATGCTACCAAATTGCCCACTCAATTTGCAAGCATTATCTTAGCCATTTAGCCAAGCCATTTAGCCATTAGCATTGCATTTTTCCATTGTAGCTTCATCAAAACATCACATTGTTCATCTTGCATCTAGCCATCCAAAGAGAATACAAGCATACAACATCAAGGGCCAACCGAGGGATTTCAATAGCACAAAGGTATAATCATTTGCAATCTTTATTTCATCTTCTTTCTTTGTGTTATCATTCCTTAGCCTAATCTTGAGGTATACCTTTGTGTTCTTCCCTTATTGCATAATATTTGTTTTTCATCTTTAGAATAGGATAAACATCAAGGCTTCACAATAGTGAAGGCTTGAGTCCTCTCATTTTCTCCCCCATTGGCTAGTGAGCTCTTGGTGGAGGTGGTAAGCTTTCAAATCCTCTCCTCTACGATTTGGTTGGGTAGCATAACTCTTTTTTGTACTACTTTTGTGTTCCTTCATTTCTTGCTTGATCACTTCTCTCCATTATCGTTATCTTGGTTGTCAATGGAGGTGGAAACACTAGAATGGGTATTTGATTGAGGAAGACCCCTATAGAGTCCCCCAAAATTTTTCCTATCTTGTGTGCAAGTGGAAGTATTCTTGGAGCTAGCTGGCGAACAAGCACCTTTGTGAGATCATTCTTTCCATCCTCACTCTTGCATATTTACTTTATCATATTCGTGCATACTTTATCTACGTCCTAGTGTTTTTTTGGACCTTTGGAAGTAACTAGCTAGGTTGTTAGTCTATTTTCCTATGTTTAACCTTGTCTCTTTAGTCCTATGGTCATACGAACACTAGTGCACCTGAGAGATGCCAGCACATCACACTGTCATCCTAGAGACATGCTTTCATCCTCAGGCAGAGAGCTCCCTGAGGCAGAGTGTTGACCCTAAAAACTGACTCGCCTAGCCCCATTTCAAGTCTCAGTTTTGTAAAGTGGTTGAAGGACCCCATAGTCCTCATCATTCTTGCCCTGCATTTCCTAACACTCCTTGAAGTTGAGGTAAGTTAGGGCAGCCTTCTGCTCTCGGCCCTCTGCGACCTAGGGCCTTGACGTGGTTGGTCCCCCTCTCTTATAAACTTATAGATTCGAAGGGAATCTTAGATGCCCGAAAGGAAGAAATATCCTTTGCACATGATAAAAATGTGGTCCACATTCCCCTAGGGAAAAAACCCAGTGGACCCTATAGAAAAGAAGTGAATGTTGAAGAAGATGAAGATAATGAACAAACCATAAACGCCATAACCATACTAGCTAATGAAATTCTAGAAGAACCCAATTTAGAAGGAAAAATGGAAATAATAGACATTGAAGGTAGCATGGACAATGAAGTGGTGTTAGAAGCATGGCTACAAGACAATGAAGAGGTGTGTTCGTGGAAGCTCTCTGGCTCCCAGAGGATATTCATGATAAGGAAAACACCATTGAAACAAGGCAATGTAGCATAGGACATGTGTGGTTCCACTAAGAGGGAAGGAGAAGACTGTGAAAGAGACACATGATTTGTCACATTTCCCAAAAAATCTAAAAAAAATGCCCAAATACTCTGAAATAGGGGAACTATTACCTTATATAACCCACATCAAGAGAATATTCATGAAGGAAGTAGATAGGGTACCTGGACTACCACATACTCTTACCTGCACTACCACATGTTAGTATATTGCCCATAAATAGAACATAAAGGAGTGGGATACATTTAAAACCTTGGTGAAGGCAAGATTCCTACCAGAAGTAGGGGACTATATGAGGACATACCGCTATACAAAGGTGATATCCCACTGGAGAAACACCTAGAGTTATGCACATATTAATAGGAAGGTAACTATAAATATGATGATCAACAATACATTGAACTGTTATACTAGATGTTATGCCAAGTAGCACAAACTTGGTATATTGACTAGGAGAAAAGGGCAAAAACTGAAACTTGGATAGAATTAACTAGTGATTTTGTTTGAACCTTTTCATTTTTTAATAAAAAACCTCAGATACAAACCATACTTGAAAAAATAAAAGGGTTTATCTTCAACACACTTGAAGACAACATACAAACACTGAAATCCCATTCCACACCATTAGAGTAGACATACAAACACAAGGATTAGATGGAATGGGAGACGTTTGGATTAGAACTCTAGACACTTAAAATATACAAATTGATCTCACACATCCGATCCTATTCTTACTAACGTCACTTCTTCCTGAATCATCCCCTTTACTAATAAATTTAATTGAATAATCTTTATTTGATTAAATTTATCATATTTGCTCTCTTAATTAAATAAATCAAATTTATCTGATTAAGTCACTCGCTTCTATTATTTAAATAAATTATTTTATTTAATTAATCCTGTAATCCCTCTTGTAATTTAAATAATTCACTTTATTTAATTGTTCTCTAAAGTCATCTCTTTAAATTAAATAAATTAATCTTTATTTGATTTAATCTAACATCACCCTCTTTAATTAAATAAATCAATATTTATTTAATTAAATCTAAAATCCATTATTCCTCTCAACTTTGATTTATTTAAATCCAAAACCTAAGTCAAAATTGTCAAATCATCTAATTTCTACCTAAATTAATCAAATCATGATTAACCCTAATCTTAATCACTCCAATCCTCTAGATTTTGCAACTTGCACCAATAAATCAATTTAATTGATTTATTAGTTCCTCTCTTTTCCCTCAACTTGACATCAAAAGAGAATATTCCTTAAATTTGAAAATCCCTCCAAAATGGATGAGTACATCCAACAAGGAATTAAAGGCCTCTTACATGTCCTTTGTCTTGAGCCAAGTGGCATTTACTCCATTTCTCCTCTCCCTCCAACTTGTCATTTCACAAATTTCAAATTCCACCTAACCATATTTATTTGTGCATTCATCAAAATGTGCTCATTCCTCCCCCAATCACATGCGGACAAGTGGCCTCCTCTCATTGGTTGGTATTTTATCCCACATTCATCCATTTTGTCTCTCTTTCCATCATTTTCTTCTATAAATAGAGGGCCTCTCCTATTTAATTGATCATCCATAATCCAATCAAGTCTACTATACTCGATTTCACTCATAATTCCATCCATTGTATTCAAATTCCATAGTTTTATATCAAATTTATCAAGGTTATCATCACATTGCATAAAGGAATTGGGAAAGGGCCATTTTCCACATCAAAATGACACCAATTTCCCTGTGGGATTGAGGGTTTGAGTGTTTTTGAATAGGATTTGATAGCTTCATTTGATTATTTTACTTCATTTCTTGTTCTTGACATTTGGATGAATTGCATGGAGAATGTGTATTTTAGATGTGTTTCTTGACTAACATTGTGTTATTTTGTCACTTTGGTGCAGGTCTAAGATATCCATTCACACTATCCACATCTTATCTTAATGATTGTAGCCTTGATCTATAAATTGGTATGTGAAGTAGATGAAGTTTTGAGTGAAGATGGATCTATGTAAGATGATGAAGAGCATGTGGCATAATTTATTAAACAATTATGGGAACAATTATAACTAGCTTCTAGAAATTTATAAAATTGGAAATGTTGTGAGTCAATACGAACATTGAATTTGATGATGTTGTATGGAAATTTGATGTATTGGTGATATATGGAAGGAATAGATTACATGTCATGTATCCATGGATGACCAAGAATAATGTTATAAAGGAGATCAAGATCCAAAATTTGACGTGTGGTCTCCATGGTAATGGGTCCAATTTGTACAAGAAATTTTATAGTTCTTGTTGATTCATGTTCAACATCATCATATTCTTGATAGTGATATTCTATTGGGGATCAATGATGCCTTGAAAATAGATCCCAATATTTTATTAGTTTTAGAGTACATAGGTTTAGTCTTGATCCACCATCTATAAGGACACATTTGATTTTATGTTTATGGATGAAGGCCTCAATGTGAGGTGCTTTATTGTAGGATGGGTCAAAAGAATGTAGGTATTTATCTATGAATATGGGGTGATGTGGGGAGGAAAGGTGTCCTATCATGAGCTGAAATTGATCGATATCAATGTCATATGGGACACGTGATTCTTGTAGGGATTTTTCTAAGATTTGTTTATGCACAGGAGAAGTTCTAAGTAGCTCTAGAATGTATATTTATATAGATGTTTCCCCTAGATGATCGAGGAGGTTATATTTGGTTGTGGACGAAGAGAATGCTACCAATTGGATGGTAATTCAACCAATCTGTGTATTGATAACACAATTAGCTACTTTTATAGTTATTGTAGCTACTTCATTTTGAATTTCCTTAATATGACCAATAATTGAATAATATGAGGGAGTGTTGATATTGTTAGTATAGGTGTAGGGAATCTCGTGTTGGATGTGGAAGATTTACCCTCATCATGTGGAGAAAAAGGTTGCATATATACCTAGATGACCATTAGATGTGTAGGATGTTTAACCTTCAATAGTAACCTCACTTTGTGTAGTGTATGGAATTTTATGCTTAAGAAAAGATGTGGATATAAAAAAAAAATTCATACATCACCTCAAGATAAAATAAATTATTTCAAAAATTTGAGATAGAAATAAATAAACTTATTGAAAGAAGATAACATAAATAAATTATGCTAAAAAAAGGAAAATTTGTTTGAACAATTTATTGTAAAATGATAGATAAATAAATTCTTACCAAATAAAGATAAATAAAGATCTATTCTTAATAGGAAATGGAAATATAGAAAAAGAGGAACTTGACACCATACATAGAAACTCTAGGCCTAGGATGCTAGCACATAGCATGGACATTTGAGCACCACGTTGTCATCTTCACATAGTCAATTCAAAATCCTCCAAAATGGTTATCTTGAGAAACAAAATAATTCTAACCTGCACACACACTGAGATAATAAAAATGTTGGGGCCTATTTAGGGGGTTGCATTAGTAAACCCTCATTTTGGTCTTTTGACCTCCACAAACAAATAGAGATAAAAATTATAAAAAGACAATTTTTAAATCCTACTGATATTAGGAATTAAAAGTAGTGATTCAATGATAACATAAATGATGTGTTGTCAACCTTGGTCTATAGAGAAAACCACCATGTGGGTTAATAGATTTGATAAATGAAAAAATAGATAAATGATTCAAAGATTTACACTACTAATTTAAAATACTAAAAATAAGAAATAAAAGGAATTACCATAGCCAAGGTCCTCCTTTTGAGTTATTTTCAATGGATTTGAAAATCAAGAATCAACAAGGAATCCCTAATTGTTGTTAAGAGAGTATTATAATCAAGAAGTTTGATTTTTAGAGTTGTAGAAATTTTTACAGATTTTCCTTTAGGTAGAAGAAAAGATAGCTTGCAAAAGAGTGTGAATGTTATGTACCAATTGAGAAATACAAAAATATTTGTTTTCTTAGATGGGTGGGAAGAGGCATTACTTTCCCATTTGGGAATTATGAAATGTGTCATAAGTGGCCCATGCAAAAAGTGCACTTTTAAATCTCCAAAACCCACTTCATGATAGCATTTCACGTGGAAATGCATGTGTGGCGCTATGATCCAAGAGAATTATATCGATTTTCAAACTACAAGCTAGAAATGATTCATTCTTGTTGATCATAAAATAAAATATTTAAATATCAAAGTACAATATTTTGTCATTATTTTTCAAATCTAAATGAGTTTAATTTATAAGTGTGAAATTGCACAAGTACAAAAAACTTGACACTACACTTCGATCTATGAGATATTGGATATAGTTTTTCAGTTTCATGGATTTTGATGTGTGACATGTCCTTTTACCCTATGGAATTCACAATATTCATTAGCTTGTACCATATAGGTTTAGGTTAATTTTCATCAAATTATTTTTTTATTAAAAATTTGATTAAGTTGGCATGGGTGAGTTTATAGAAGACCACCTCTATGGGTTCTCCTAATGGGTTATATTTTCATTTGGGTCAGTTTTTTTCCTGGGCTTTACTTATGGTATGGTTATGGTATGATTGAAAGTTTGGGGTTGTGGATTATTTTGATTATGGGATGGTTTTTGTTGTAGATTTTGGATATGTTTAGCATAGATATTATATCATCATTAATCACATTCTTGGTTTTTGACCAGAAACAAGATTTTTGTTGTTATCCTTGTGTTTATTTTAAATTTTGATTATTCCATTAGCAATGATGGATTTTTCCATGGTTAATCATTTGCCAATTATTTTATCAAAGGAATTGTCACATTGGAGTTACGAAAGGAAATTAATTTCTTGGTTCATATTTTGCACAAAAATAGTGATTAATTTATTTTCAAGCATGTACCAAGAGAATTGACTAGCGAGCTGTCTCCATCATTGTGAAAAGGAAGAAAATATTTCTCCATTATTTTTATTAGTGTTTCAAAAATCTATAATGATGACTTCATGTTAAATACTATAGGAGAAGTTTGAAACAATCATTTTAGATAGGTCTTTAGATTTGAAAATGGATCCATGTGGAAGATGTTTAAACTATTCCAAAACTTGTCCTCCTAAAATTCTAGGAAAAAACCTCACAAGGTGGATGTCACTGTATGCAACCTCTTGGAATGCTATATATAATTCATTAATATGTTATCTAGGGTTACCTTTTCTCTTATATTTGTCAAATTTTGGTTTTCAAAGTTTTTAGAAAAAGTTACCATCATGATAGATTTATCAAATGGATAGGGACATGTTTCTTCAAACGTATAGAATTTCCTTTGGTTTTCCATCAGAAGTCCTTGAATCATGTTTCACATATCTTATAATTCTCGTGCAATGTTGGTGTTTGAGGGATTATGTGTTACATGATAATGAGGAAAATATGTAGAATTATGTATGTGATGATGTTGTTGGTTGAATGACGAATTTTTATTATGTGATGTGGGTATGTAGGTTGTGTTTAAGATGTTTTTGTGTGAGAATGATGGGTTAACATATTGATATGTGTTATATTGGGGAAATAAGATGATTGGGGGCTATGCAAAAGGTTTAATGTATGCAAGCTATTGGGGTCATGTGGTTGTTGAAGGGGTTGTGATTCCATAGGTTAGCTAAGGGGTGGAAAGATGATGTGAGAATGTTGGATGAAGATTATTGTTTCTAAGTGTAGAGAAGGGGGATTTGTACTCACAATTCTCTTTGTTCTCAAGAGAGTCCTAGGGAATGAACTACCCTAAACTACCCCAAGGAATAAAGCTTAAGTGACAAAATGAGAGGTAAGAGTTTGAGAATCAGAGAGAGTATATCATAGAGGTTTCTTAGACAGGCTAATGGGCTCTCGGCCAAAGGACGATGGTGCGAAATAAGGAAGAAATTTTGGCACGTTGGAGTCCCAAAGGCGTGCTGACGTCTCATATAGACTAAAACCCAATATTATCACATAAAACAACTAAATGACTTCTTTTATTTTGATTGCTAAGAACTCTTGGAATGCGAGAAAGTAACAAAGAATAACATAACTAAAATAAAGCTATCTAGATAAATATAAGTTAGATAGAATGTAAATGATGAGATAAAGTAAAGTAGAGATGAAGTGCTCACAATAGACCCCACCTTGAGCTGAAAAAGTAGCCACACGATCTGATGAGTTACACCCTCAATGTCCTCGACAGTAGGTGGCTGGCTAAAGCTTTGGAAAATTGATAAATCTTGCTTCCTCTCCTCAATCTTGGCTGCAATTTGCTCTGTGGTAGCCACCTTTTTATCGGGAAGAAAAGGAGAGGGCAAGCCCATTTGGGTCTGCTGGGAAAACCTTGCCTGTATGATGTCCATATTCCACCCTAATATGATTGAGCATCACTGAGCATGAAGGGTGGCTTCATGGCAGTGGATAAACTCCTTTGGGATCTTAGTGGCTGGCCTCCAATTCTTGACCCCTACTTGCTCCAAATCCTCACTTTGCATGGTGTATAGCTTTCTTAGCAGCTTCTCTGCTTCAGGAACCTTTCCCCCTATGAATTGAGGGAACTGTTACATTGTGTTGTGAACCCCTCTACATAAATATGTTGTGTCCACCATCAATTGAAGTGTGGGATGAAGAGTTGGAAATAAATCCCCAACTCTCTCCTTGTAGGAAGCATACAATTATTGGGCTAGTAGGCCAAGGTCTGACTATGGAGCAAGAGTTTGAACGATCTTCTTCAATAGGTTAATCTATGCATCCCTTGTCCCAATCTCCTGCATTAGCCCCGTGATTTTTTGTGACAGAGGAGAGTTTCTCCTGCAGGTCTCTCTGTGCGGCCAACCACTTTTTGTCAGCTTGGTTTCAAGTTGCAGACTCCTCCTCCAAGGAAAGCCTAATCTTCTAGAGGTATTCTTGAAACTAAGCTTGTGTGCTCGATTGATTTGCCTCTTTTTTTTGTATTGGTTGCTCCAGCTGAGCATGCAGTTGCTACAATTCTTCATTCTTTTGCTAAACTTCCCCCTCTGACTGGGCCAACCTATCAGATAATTATTGGTTCCTTTTTCGTAGCTCGGCTATCCGATCAGACTCCTGGTATTGGAATTTCTTGAGCTCCCTTTGCAAGATAGCCTGCTCAATTTGCACATTTGTGTGAGGCACACCTTTTATTCTTCCTATGTTTTTTCTTTGGCCAACACGACTTCCAGTCTTGCCTTAACGACCTTGAGCTCATCCTCCACCTTCTTCAACTTGAGACTAGACTTCAGAAAGTCAGTGGTCACCACCTGTTGTGTCTCCTCCATTAGCTCGACTTTATCCCATGGTAGGGAAATGTGCAAGTCCAGTCCAATGGCATGGATGTCATAGTCATTGGGTTGCCTTTCTCCCTATAGTTTTGCAACATTAGGGTGCATGGTTGTGAAATGCAATGATTGTTGAGCCTCGTTATAAATTATCTGAACTCTAGGCTCTGTTGGCCTCCTAGAATCTTTTTCTTTTTGCTTCTAGAGTCGGAGAGCTCAATCTTGCTTCGTTGTATCACTCTGAGACAAGAATTGAACCAACGATCTGATATGTTCACCTGAAAAGGGTGCATCGAGAGTACAATGAAAGGGAATGAGAGGCAGGTGACCTTAGATGTTTTCTTCTTCAGAAGGGAAACTTTGAGCGGAGAGAAAGGAGGAATGCTCTAAATCCCAGATGACGAAGGTGTGGAGGGGCTTGTGGGGAATGGTGGTGGCAATGGGGATGTGCCAAGCTCCGACAGTTGCAAAGGTTGATCCATAATTGGCTCAGAGGATGCAATAGGGGTGGCTGCTTTGGACACCAATGGGGTGAAAGCCATGAATACAAATGAGGAGGCAGATGGGGTGGTCGATGGGGCTTTAACTAGCGATAGGGCAATTCGAGGGGAAGTGAAAACCATCTGTCTGATATGAGAAAACTTTGAGAAACCTCCCATAACCATTATAGAGGGGATAGAGAAAGATAGGCTCACATTTGGGGCAATGGGTGCCATAAGGACTACAAAAGAAACAAGAGACTGTGAGCCGAGAAGAGAGGGAGAGAAAGATACCTGAGTGATCAATTCCATCTCCAATGCTTGGCTGACCGCAACCTCCTGCGAACCACCTCCTAGAGTGGTATCGGTGCGTTATCTTTTGCTCGGTGGAGGGTTCTCCAAATCCACTACTTTCGTCGATTGTTGCATTGCTCTAGGCTTTCCCACGACCATGGGTTGAGATTGTGAGGACACTGATCATGAAATATTCATTCACACACTCCTAACAACTGCACTAGGCTATGTCGCCGTTAGGGAAAATTTTAGTGGCGAATCTTCGCCAATTGGTGAATTCTAGGAATCAGGCAAATCAAAATTGGCAAATCTACTGTATCCAACAGGGTGTTCAAATTGCTTGAATTTCATGAACTATCGGTCCAATGCATGTCCATTCGCCAACGGTTTTTTTTTTTACGAGACATGTTTAGGCTATAAATTCACCATAATAGACTATGCATTTCCATTGGAACGATTAATATTTTTGCTTGGAATCCCGGGGAGCATGTCATAAAACACCAACATATTCACCAATACTATTAAAACAACATTATATGAGGACCCATTTCGCCAGATAAAATTTACAAATAGTTGCTTGTGAAGACCCATTTCACCAATTAAAATTTATAAATAGTTGCTTATGAGGACCTATTTCGCCAATAATATTTAAAAATAATTACATTTGAGGACACATTTCACCTTGAAAATTACAAGGTATCGTTGTATAAGCACGCAGGATTCGCCAAATTTTTAACATACCATTTAAAAATCCTGCGAAATTCGCCAAATATGGATTGATATAAATACAATTGAAACTGTTATTTGTTCTTACACATTTTGTTTGGTTCTGAGGTTCTACTTCTCGATTTAGAAGTCAGCGAAACACGAAAACGTAGACTCAAAGGTGAGTGATTATTTCTTCAGACTGCTATTAGTTATAATAATAAGATTTCTTTATCTATTTTCCATTCTTGCTTCAGTCTTAAACATGATTTTGAGTAGGGAATGGGATCTATATTCTCTATTGGTTTGTCCTTAAACAAGAAGACATTTTTTCCAACTTTTATTCGAAGTGAGATATCAATATGTCGAGCAACAAGGGGAAGACTCTTGAGGGTAATGAAGAGACTGGGAGACCATCAAAATGCCCAAAACGTGGAGGTACCATACAGTCTTACTTTGGAATTGACAAAGCTTCTAATCCATTAGATCAAGGTGGAGCTACACCATCAACTCTTCCACCAAATATTATTGAAGATGACATTAACAATACCTCACCGCCACACGAAGGTCAAGGTGAGATTGTCATTGAGTTAAATCAAAATGTATCAAATGAGGATGGCAATACTGTAGAAGATGTTCCAAAGGATACCCTGGTAAGCCAAAATGAGATAATTGACTTGGATGAGGATGATGTTGGTAGCAAGAAAAGAAAAGACAAATCAAAATTGGGGCGCGAGTGGGAAATGACAAGGAATTTTCAATTTGGTTGGTTGTTGAAGTACCCATTCCTTGAACCAGTGGGGGTATCAAATGAAAATGATATTGAAAGGGAAACATAGGTCAAATGTAAGATTTGTAGTTGGAAATGTGGAAGAGACAAGACAATGAAGCTAAAGCTTGACACTATAGAAAAGAATATCGGTAAAGTTTACGAAAAACAAATCATAGACGGAAAGGAACAATCAGTTGTATGATGGAAATCAAAGGAAGAATGTCTTCATGTTAAGTATGCCACAGATTATGGAGAGCATAACCATAGAATGTCAAAGATTAAAAAATGTGAAGGTACACTTAAGGCTCATTTTGGAAAAGCCATGGCAGCAGAAAATCTGTCAAAAACTGTTCAGATGAGTGTTGTTTTTCATATTTTGTCCAGGGGGCATCCTATGACAGACTACCCAAAATATTTTGATTTATTATCTTATTTGAGTGTTCCCCACTTTCCCTTCTCACATTGGTCAGTAAACGCTGGATGGGAATGGGTGAACCGTCTTGCTGCAGTGGAAATTCAAGATTTAAAGGAGAAAGTAAAAGAGTCAAATTTCATTGCATTATCTTTAGATGAAGTTATTGCGGTAGAAAATACTTCTTGGATTTGTATGCATTTGTATACTGTAGAACAACATGTTCGCCAAGCTCATCTTCTTTGTGTTCATAAAATGAAGGACAGTTCAACATTGCAAAATCTATTTGAATTAGTCAAGAAATCTTTGAATGAAATTGCAAGTATGGATGAGTTGACAATTGCCAAAAAGTTGGTGTGTGTAGAAACTGATGGAGCTGCAGTGATGCAAGGTCAAAGGAGCAGTCTTTGCACAAATTTACAAACTACTTGTGCACCATACATGCTTGGCATTCATTGCATAGCCCACAAAATGAATTTAGCATTCAAAATTGTAAGCAAGTTTCCTACAGTATCAAAAGTTGAAAATATAGTTCGCGAGATCCACGCATACTTCTGCCGAAGTCCCAAACGTTTCCTTGAATTTCAAATTTTTTCTAAGGGAATAACACCTGGAAACAACCTTCTCAAGGATGTCGATACTAGATGGATCTCCCTTCATGGACCAACACAACGAGTTATTTCAGAATATCAATCCTTGATTGGAGTGATGTACGAGCATCGTAGCACAATAGACAAAGCTCCTGACCTCTTACATAGGTTAAGCGATATAGAGACACTCTTGACTTTAGCTAGTCTTCTCCCCATGCTGGATGAGATGAACAATCTTGTGAAGTAAGCCCAAGACATAACTATGTATATTTATGAATATTCCAATCTACGTAAACTTACATGCTTGGCCCTCGATCATCTATATCTAGATCTAACACAAGAAGGCATAAATTATTTGATGTGGCAGAAAATTACTGATTTGAATAATCCTGATAATTATTTACAGTTTAATGCAAGCAGGAACTTATGTATCTGTGTACGTGGATATGAGATACCAATGTACCATTGTAAGACAACCAGGCGCTCTAGAAGAGAAGTACCTATTAACAAGGAAGATTTTAATGGTATTGTTAAATCTGTTAGTGATAATTTGAAGGAAATTGCAAAATCTATTTCCTCAGAGATTCGTGAAAGATTCCCTCGACATAAAATACCTGAAGCCATGGGTATTGTGTATCCTCAATTTTGGGTAAACTAAGATAACCCAAAATATTTTTATGATCAAGTAAAAATATTGATTGAACAGTTTTTGAAAAAAGTAACATACAGTGAGCAAAAAATAGAAGGAATTTTAAATGAAAATAAGCTTAGAAAGCAATGTGGGAGTTTTGCAATAGCTATGAGGGACCTGTAGAAATCCATGGGCAAGGAGAAGGCCTTTGAACCAGGATCAATAAAATTTTTTTGGACAAGCTTAGGTCAAAGTGAAATATTGCATGGTTCGATGTCAAAATATTTCAAACTTGCTGATTTATGCCAAACAATGATATTGGGGTCGATGGAGGATGAGAGAGTTTTCAGTACATTGGGATTTTTGAAATCAAATTTAAGAAACAAACTGGACAAGAATTTGGAAAATTGCTTGAGGATGAAAGGAACTGCGTATAATGTCAAAAAATTTCCTTTTGAAAGGGCACTCACAATCTGGAGGTCCACATGTGAAAGAAGAGGGACCGGGTTGTGCAACACAGGCTCTCCAATTCCAAGAGCCGACGATACTGGTGGTAGTGGCAGTGGCAGTGGGCCTGGGACAAATGACAATGATATTGAAATTGACACAAATCACATAATGAATGTTGAATTTGAGACACAAACCAAAGAAAGTGTAGAGCAGACTCAGAATCAAGATGACTCTTTTACTTTATCTCAAGGTGAGCATCGGTTTGAGGACCCTAACTCTGTTTGGGAAATGGAAGAGAATTAGCAGGTTTTAGGTATTTTTACTGCACTTCATGAATTAGTTTCCATTGTTCCAAAGTCCAAGCCATAGTTGATGATATTTTATATTATATTCAATGAACATTGAAATTGTGAATCTTTGCACTTCATGATATCTTATTTTATATTGCACTCAAGCACTGCATGAATCATATTCCAAATTGTAGTTGATGATTTTTTATATTGTATTCAAATAAATTGTGAATCATTGCACTTCAAGTTTAGGATATTTTATTTTATATTCTACTCCATGATATTTTATATTATATTGCACTTCATGAATCATATACCAAAGTGAAACTGTACTTGATGATATTTTATAAATTATATAGTAATCCATCATCCATGAAATTGTGATATTAAAATTAAAATTTGATCTCTTAAAAGGAAATTTATTTTTCCTGTACAAAGAAACTAGCCTCCTCTGAGTCCACCCCACTTATCTTCCACATATCAATAATCACAAAAATAAATGACACTTTGATTTTATGATTTATAAATTATGAACAATACAAATTGTAGAAATTTGTGTGACAAGATCCATATTTTAGCCTACATTGCATCCATAAACAAATTTGAAATTCCATAGTGATGTAGTCCTTCCCCCATTCCTAACAAAATTCAATACCATCGACCTAGCAATGCTTCACCGGTGGAACCCCCATCACAGTCCCGCCGATGACCCAATGAAAATAGCTCACAACCTAGTATCAGTGTAACAATACTCTATCGGGCCGACTCCTAAGGTGCTCTCTCGATATATCGATAGAGTTAAGTTGTCAATAAAATTAACCATGAATTATGATCATGGGCATGAATTATCAAATTTTATCAATAATCAGAAAAATATACCACACTTTGATTTTATGAACAATGTGAATTATAGAAATTTGTGTGACAAGATCCATATTATAGCTTACATTCACATTGCATCCATAAAAAAAATTTAAATTCCGTAGTGACGTAGTCCTTCTCCCATTCCTAACAAAATTGAATACCATCGGCCTAACAATGCTTCATCGGCGAAACCCCCATCACAGTCCTGCCGATGGCCTGATGAAAATAGCTCACAACCTAGTATCGATGTAACAATTTACTCTATCGGGTTGACTCCTAAGGTGCTCTCCCGATATACCGATAGAGTCAAGTTGTCAACAAAAGTAACCATGAATTATAACCATGGGCATGAATTATTGAATTTTATCAATAATCAGAAAAATATACCACACTTTGATTTTATGAACAATGAAAATTGTATAAATTTGTGTGACAAGATCCATATTATAGCCTACAGTCACATTTCATCCATAAACAAATTTGAAATTCCATAGTGACGTAGTCCTTCCCCCATTACTAACAAAATTGAATACCATCGGCCTAACAATGCTTCATCGACGGAACCCCCATCACACTCCCATCAATGGCCTGATGAAAATAGCTCACAACCTAGTATCGGTGTAACAATACTCTATCGGGTTGACTCCTAAGGTGCTCTCCCAATATATCGATAGAGTCAAGTTGTCAACAAAAGTAACCATGAATTATAACCATGGGAATGAGTTATCAAATGCATAAAGTATATCGGGGGAACTATGGTGCATCGAGGAAACATTATCTGGCATCCCACCGATAAAATGAAGGATAGGTGTCCATCGGTGGAGAGGGTGGCTATTGGTGAAAGACAAATATGACATCTTGGGGCATCATCGACTTCAAAATATTTGAAATAAATGTTCTTCTTTGATGACAAGACTGAAAGACAATCCATGGATGGTGTTGTGATGCATTTATGAACCAGAATTGAAGTGAATTATATCACAAGTTGATCGCATAGTTGTTACAAAATCCTGAAAGATTTCGCTTAGGGTAGAAGCAGAAAGGCAAAAACTTGGAGTTTTGATGCAACAAAGACTGGTGGACTATGGAGGCAACTTAGCAAGACTCACGTAAGTACTTTAGAACCAGCTAAGAAGCTATTTTCATCAAAATATTAATATTTAAATAATGGAAGAGAGTACAGACAAACCCAAATCTAAAAAATAGAAAATTGAAAAGACTAAGACTTTGGATCAATTGGACATTAAAAAGCCTAAGAGACTCCTAAATGAAGACTTGATAGATCAATGCCCTGGGTTAGGGCTGAGACCCAAGAGGAGTGCTCAAATGAATCCTTCCATGGATCGAATATGGGAAAAACATAAGGGCTTAGGGGATATTTGGACACCGCAACGAGGGTACGATCTCTTCATGTACCATTACAGAAAACAATTTAGGTTTCAACTAGTTTGCAATCCATGGAGGTTGAACCTGGGAAGACTTGTGGTGCCCAATGTGTTTGTGAACATAGAGCTAATTAAAGCTCTTGCTATTAGATGACCCCAAGAAAAGAACTATTCAGTCACATGGCAGGGGTGACATGCTTGTTATTTCTAGGGATCTCATTTCTAATGTATTTCAATTAGAGTGTTCACTGAATTTATCATTCATAGTCAAAGATCTCTTGACAGAGTATTGCCACATGGATACCAGCTATAAGAGATGGAAATTAACTTTGCATAGGCCCAAGGATGAAGAAGGCCAACTCAAGAGGTTCTCTAGTAGTGAAAACCCTCCTTTCCATGAAGATTTGTTCGAAGAGTATTTCCGATACACCTATTATTCAACTAGTCAAGTTTTGGGAGTAGAGGTTCCGCCTCTCATGTCGATTGCCCCAATGGTATTAGCTACAGACATACAGAGCAAGGATTCTAGGCCATTTGATTATGCTAGCTACTTGGCCAACACCCTACATCGATGGCTTGAAAAGATTAAAAATAATAGTGATAATATTAATTTTGAACACTATTCTTTTCTTATGCATTTGCTTTTGTACGAGGGACAATTTAGAGGGTTCTGGAGTGAAGAATTAAGGATAAAAGATACATATGAAAATGGAGATTTTAAACCTGTACAAATATGGACTTCATTGTGGGACAACCGATTTGGTAGGTCTCATTACCTTTATTTTGAAGAATTTTTTGTAAAACCATTGATGAAGTTGCTGGGATATTCGTGCATTATAACCTATCCCCATAAGTACAAATATTTCTAAGACCAAAGGAAAATGACTGGAGAAATAAAGTGAATCATAACTGGGGAGACTGGTATGCTTTCCCTGATTGTATAGTGATAAGGGTTTATGGGTTCAAAGGGGCTCCACACTTGATGGCACGAGTAGTTCTTGACCGAATTTCTTATTTAGAAATTGTGAGGCAATTGTTAAAATCTGATTCCAAACACCTCAAAGGACATAGCAAAAAATAAATTATGCCCAACACCTTATATTTTGGAGACTTTACAGTGGCTGCCAATGAAGGATATGGAGAAATTGATGGTAAATTAGCACAGCACAACTTACCCCTAGGTTGTGTAAGGAAACAATTTGATGCAAAAGGGTTTATTCACAAGGTGAGATTATCATAGGGGCTATCATGGTATGAACATTTGTTCTCAATCAAAGATGTCATGAGAAACCATGATGAGGCTTCCACCAAGGAAAGAATGGCCACTTTTAACAAGATTATGCTTGTACAGGAATGGAAGAGAAAAAATGTCCCATCTTATTCAAAGACATTTGGTGAGATACAAGATCCTTTAACAAGAATTGAGCAACTCATTGCTCATGTCAATGAACTGGTAAAGGATGTTCCCCCAGTTGTTTTTGATGCACCTCATGCAACCTATTTAGGAGTACAAGCCAAAGACATAGAACCCTTGGATTACATACATTCACAACCTACTCCTGAGGTATGTTTTTCTATTGATACTGATATAAGTGAAGAGGAGCAAGGTGACGAAGAGGTTGAGCAGGTCGAACAAATCAGTTGTCCTATGATTTTATAGTACGAGCCCCTTCAAGAGCAGAATATTGTAAGGTTTGAGGCATCAAATGAACTATTTGATGATGTGAGGGTCAGGGTTGGACAATAGCTTATTTGTGATTATGATTTTGTTAAATCTTCTGAATTTAAATCATTTGTTTATGAATATAAAGGCAGAAAAATGAGACAACAGATACATGATATCACTCCTAAACAAGAGGCAACTGCTCTAGAGGAATTGAAAAGGGAGGTAGAAAAGGAAATGGAGTCCATCACTCCTAAAAGAGGAAGGGAATTTCTTCAAGAATCTGGAGTGTTGCTCCTGCCAGGGTGGGATATTAGCTCTTCAATTGTATTTGATAGCTTCAGAAAAAGAGGGGATAAGACAATGAACTTAACATAAGAAGCAAGTGACAAAATGTATTCAGGATCTGGGTACAACCCAGATGAAGCCACCTTGCTTATTTGGTCACTGTATCCCCATGATAAAAGACCTGCTATAATTAGTAATCCAAACCAAGTGTTTGGTCATCTCTTGGTTCAACGAGTAGTGGACACCAACCCTATGAAGACATCAAAATTGAACATAAATATGGAAAAATTTACCAAAGAACATATCAAAAAATTGATTAAGGAAAATGAAAAACTAAAGAAGGAGCTAACAAATCAAAGAGAAAGAGCATATTCCTCCTCCACGTCAGAGTTGTACTCCCGATAGATTGAAAAAGATAAGAGAATGCTTGATGCATTGGTTGATGCAGCTTACTGGAAGAATTTCCATCTGAAATCCCAGGGGAAATGTAAAGAATTGGAGAAAGAAGTGAAAACCATCAAATATAACACTGTATCTGAAATGATAAAAGAAAGATTCAAAAAAATGATGAAATGTGCTAATGAATATTGGAAAGTATTCAAACATACATGCATTGCATTGGTGGAGAATGAACGATTGCAACCTAGAATGATGGAGAAAAAAAAGGAGTTCATAGATAAGAATGTCATGAAAGGACAAATATTGCTGACATATAACAATCTGGTAGAATCACATAATGGATATCATAACAGGCTTAGGGAATATTTTGACTGCTTTGAGTCAGTCCCACTCTCGATACTTCATAATGGCATTGGAAATCTGCGAGAATATGATGATTGGAAGGAAGATCTTGTTGGGCTTTTAACTGCTGTGTTGCAAGAAATAAATGACAAGGATATGGTTTTACAAAAAACTCATAAGCAACTTGAAAAAATAATGTCTATGGAATATGATATGAAAGAGGCAATCTCTAACGTGGACACCTATGCTGAACAAGAGTACATCCATCAACTCTCTGCAGCCAATCTATTTATTAGCCAAACTGTAGATGTGTTAGAATGAGATCCAATGGGACAACCATCATATTCAGAGTAAGAATGCCAACCGACAGCATGATGAGCACCCTATCAAGGAGTAGAATCCTTGAACAAATCTTAGGTGGTCATGGGATTCTTCTTGGAGATTAACGGATCAGTTCATTCACCTACGACATTGTTTTATTTATTATTTGAGTTATGTTTAGTTGTCAAACGTCATGAATTTTTGTAAGGGGTTTGTAACTTGTTTCCTCTCATATATAAGAGAGATCAAGACCTGAATAGGAGATCAATGGATAATCACATCACTTTTAGTTAGACTTTAGAGTAGAAAATAGTAAGAATATAGATAATAGATTGCACCAATTCACCCATCCATCTCATATCATAAACTATTTTTATAATGCATATCATTTGAAATTTGAAGATCAATACAATGGAGAAGGTTACACATAATTACTGATTTTCTTTCGAGTGTTCAACTGTTGTGGATTCATATGCTTATAAGTTATTAACTTATTCGGCTGTCTCTAAAGTGATTATTTATGTTATTCAAATTGAGTGTGTGGAGGTACATTTAATTTGTTAGTACATTGAATTTGAATTCTTCGGGAATAGGGGCTGTGACCATGGGGTTTTAGATTTATTTATGGACATGATCATTGATCAAGTAGTAATGTGAGCCACAAAATGGATCTTGTCACACAAATCTCTGCAATTTGTGTTGATCATAAAATAAAATGTAGTGTATTTTTGCAGTATGTGGGATGTGGGTAAGGTGTAAGTTGGTGGATACTGATCAAGATTTTTAGTCCCAACATAATAGAAGCTAACAGTTCAACATCCATAACTTAGAAGCTCTACCAAGAAGTAAATATAATGAGCTAACAACTCAACATCCATAACTTGGAAGCTCTACCAAGAAGTAAATATAATGAGCTAACAGTTCATCACCTTATAGTTCAAATGATAAAATAAATAATTCAGATAATTGAAAATCATCACATTACTGAAGTTTGAATTTGATCTTTTTAATTGATTTTCACATGAAGGAGTACATATTGGCATTGGCAATGCAAAATCTTGCCAATTCCCAAAGACAAGTCTGCACAGAGCTAAGTCAGAACTTGGAAACTCATATTATCAAAGATTGAAAATTAAAAATCAAGTCACTATATCACCTTTTCTAGCAACTTCCACTCTTTAGGTGGTGGAATTTCCATTTGTTCTAACTGATGTTGTTTGACTTGAAGTTTTGTTAACATTTCATGATTGTAATTGGAAGTGGAACCTGTCTCGAATTCTTTAGTCAATTTTGCATTCAAGTTTGTCAGTGTTCTAATGGAATCCAAATAGTTCACATCTGGGTTCTGAGGAAACTGGTCCAAATCAATCTTCCTTGCACCTTCCATCTTCTTTCTGAAACCATCCTTTCCAATGAATCACTCATTTGTGTCAAAAGCCTCTGGAAAACCAAGCTCTGTGAAGTTCCTTACCTTTTCATCCACCACCTTCATCTTGTCTACAACTAAATGCAAATATTCCTGTGTTCCACGCATTCTCGAACAATTTTGAATGATAGATGACAAATTCATTGAGGTTTCAATCCGATTAGTAATCCCTTTTGATTTCAAATCATTGTCACTAGCTTTGTAGACTGTTTGTAGAACTTGATTTGTAGATTTATCTAATTCCAGCACGTTTATGTTGTCCACTAAATATTTGTTGAGGTTCTTATAATGTTGTCTGATAGCATCAATAAATTGAAACATGTCACACAAATGATCAAGCCTCTACATTATTTCATCCTAGATCTTTCGTTTCATATTCCTCACTGTATCTCTACAAAATGCAGATAACTTATTTTGAGAAGACTTAATTTCTTCTTTTGCTTCCGTCAGCTCTGTCTCCAATATTTAATTTTATTTTTCTCTCTTTCTCCAATTTTTGTTCCCACTGTGCATTTCCATTCGCAATGCTTAGTCTTAATTTTTATGAAGTGGATTTTTCCTCATCATATTTCTTGTTTCTCTCATCTAGCCTTCGCTTCAGGTCATTCACTTCTCTCTCATTTGGTTTATCCTCTTTGCTTGTCGATGTAGAGGCAGATTTTATTATTTTTTTTTCTAATTCATTGCTCTTGTTATCTGCTGCTTTCCTCTTTGATTTCTCACTTGCTAGCTCTGCCTATAACTTTTCCATTTGGGTCTGCAATCATTTATTCTCTCTATCTTGGTTTAGCAATGATGTGTACAACAATTCATTTTTCTTCTTTGATACATTATTTTTTTCAGTATTTTTTAGGCCAAAAAAATCCAATTGAAAATTGGTTACCTAGTATTCATATTGATCCATCTAATTTGTTGGTTTGTTGAACTGCGGGAACAACAATTGTGTACTCCATGATTTATTTATTTGTGTCAAATGTGGGTAATACCATGGTTGTTGCAGGCTCTGAAGGTACAACAGACACACTCTCCATCAGTTGCTTCTTTTCTTTTTTATTGAAGTCTGATTTCTTTTTAAACTCTTCAATGAAATCATATCTTGGGGAGGTAGGAACAATGGAATGCTTGAATGGTGAAGGAATAGGAGTAATTGTAGTTGCTAATGATGTCGTCGCCACACTAACTAGAATTGGGGGAGTGCCTAGAAATAACTCCTTTGTGGTGAATCCACTGATAGTGTGACTTGGACCTGTCAAAATCCTTTGCCTCTTTTGATTGCGTTGATCACCTAGTGTTTCTATGGTATCTTGTATTGTTTTCCTCTTGTGTGTAATTTATTGTTGTAGCACATATTGACCACTACTAGTACTACTACCCATACCATCCCCACCAATAGCACTCCTAGTTGCACTAAGTTGTCCACCAAGGGCATGCCCTAGTTGTGATTGTATCTGACCATGAGGATGAGGATTAGAAGCTCTAACAAATTGAGTTTGATTTGTATGCCCTTGGTCTAATTTTTCACCTCCAATCCCAAGTCCAGATTTATCAACTGGTTTTCTATGCTCAACATCTGTTACTGTCCAAAGGCCTTGTCATTTGTACCCCAAAGGATCACCTTCATAACTATTTTTTTCAAGTATAGCTACTCCTGAAGTATATGCTTCTTTTGCGGCCTCACTTAAACCAAGTTTGTAATTGGCATGGCTTTGTTCTTCTTCTTCACTATCATCATTAGATTCATCATCACTTCCTTTGTTTCCATGGTCATCAGGATGCTCTATATTCCACAATTTGCTAAACTCTTTATCTTCTTCATTAGCTCCATACTTTGCAAGAGCTCTTGGATCAATTAGGTCCTTCCTCATAAACCAAAAGGCAGTAATTTTTTATCATGACCAATTTTTATTTGTATCTTCCTTCTCTAAAGAACCTGAAATTTTTACTCTACTAGATGTTTTATCACTTTTTTCATAAAAATTGTTGTATGTCCTAATTGTCTTTCAGTGCAATGCCATAATTTCTATTGACAATTGTTCAAAAGAAATACCATTCTCAGTAGCACTTTTCTCCATTGCTATTTTGATCTCATCCCAAGAATCCTTGTTTCTCAAGTTTTTAAGCAAGGGTTTACTTTGATGTTGAATTCTACTTGCAACATTCCTATTGGCCACAATCATTGATTTAATGATGTCACATGGATCATACTGCCAGTGACAGATAGCATCAAATTAAAAAAAAATCAAAATATTATGTGCCACACTAAATGCTTTTCTCTCGAATTTGAACGCTCCACATGAAAAAGGTAAAGAAGGAAATAAGGTCTTCTTTTGCTAACTGAGAAAGTGTAGTTCATCAACACTCTACACCTGCCTTACATATTCCAATGCAAAAACCCTTTATGTCACATGTATTGGAAGTTTGTATGGCTGTACTCCTGATCCATAAAATTTTAGCATAGTATATTCTTCCATTAAGTACCAATCAACCAATTGTATTTCTTTTCCTAGTTGCATGAAGTTTCTACATGACATAGGCAATCTAGGCATTAGAGTATTTGTAATTGCTTGATGCAATGAAGCCAAAAATTAGTCTACAAAATGACTGTAGTTCCTTCGAGAATCATGCATCCTTATCTCAGTGGTCCATTCATATACTGGAGCCATTTTATTTTTCTCTGCATTACTATAGGGCTGAATCTGAAGCTTGTTGGTCTGAAACTTTCCTCTAAATTTGAATAGAAAAAGATAGCACAAGTAGGTTGTGAAACTAAGTGTCTTGGTGGAATCTGCTTTAATCATTAATTTTTTTTTATGCATGGATTCTACAATGTGCTGAATATAATTATATTTGACATGTTCATCACCATAATGGATATTATATACCATTTCAAGGAGGCTTGCACCCACTTCCAAATTGCTATCTAGATCGAGGAAAAATGCTAGCATGGAAATAGTATCCTGAACCCATGGTTTAAAAATATCCAAATTATAAGGAGGCTTATGATAACCTTTGAATTTGTTTCTATCCTGAACTATTTTATTTAAGAAATTATTTTTCTGCCTTTCTTCCACTGCTTCATAATCACTAGCAAGCTTTTCTAGGTCAATGTAGTCATTTCCAAATTCTTCGGTAGTAAACCCCAACACTTTTCCAAGTTATTCTACATTAATGGATAACAATTCTACTTGGCTATCTTTATTAACAATTTCTCTTTTCTTATCATCATAATTTTTGGCACAAACCATGATAAATTTTGGGCAAGGGAAAACTTCATGTAACATCATGTGCCCTAATCCAGTTACCCACGGTGCACTGATACTATTAACTTGCGTTTTCTTTGCAACATTATTCTGAGATGAAAATCTAAGTTTTGAGGTACACCTACCATAGATTTTAGGATCATAAATATCATGGTACCCATCAGTGAAATTTGGGGTTTTAAGCAATTCTGCATAATGTATTTTTCTATCGTACATTGCTCTAGTGGTATTGGTGGTAGACATGCTTATACAAATCTGAATTTGTGAAATTTGAATTTCCTAATACCTATTAGTCCTCCTTAATTTTAATGAATTATTAAGTCTCTAAACCCAAACTTCAAACTTTGACAAAATAAGATTTTAAGAAATGTCAAACGATGAAACGTAGCCGCAGGAATTCTTTCACTTACCTAGATTCTGAGTCCCGACTCTTGAAAACTGGAATCACATTGTTGGAAGTGGAACCGTGGAATCCAAAACAGGGTGGTGCACTGCAATGAGCAATCTGAAGAGTGAAGACTTTAAAAATCATTGTACAATTTCAAAGTGCAAAGTGATTTAAATGCTTTTTTTCTCGTAATTGGAACATTAAAGTGAATGATATGTCTTAGGTCTACAAGAATACAAGTTGCAAATTCTTAACCGTTGATCTTTCTAAATCTAATGGTTATAGGGTGATTCTGGAGGTTTAAGCTGGGAAGCCCATCGCTCTGTGCATTTCATTACGAAATGCAACTACAACCATACATGAAATATTCATCCAACGGTTGAAACTTGATTAATTTATGATATTAACTTAAAAAAAACATGACACATGTGTTTTAAAGTTGTTTTAAACTTTTGTGCACTAGGATTGGCATCAAGGCCAAGGGGTCGGTAAATTAAAATTGCAAACTGCAAAGGACTTGAAGAAATCTCACTGTGTGCTGACCCTCTCACTTAAAAAAAATCAGTAATCACTTGATAGTTGACACTTAGCAGTACAAAGTGCTTTAAATGCTTTGTTTCTCAAAATTGGAACATTAAAGTGAATGAAACATCTTAGGTCTACAAGTTGCAAATTCTTAATCTTAACTGTTGATCTTTCTAAATCTAATGGTTATAGGGTGATTCCCGAGGTTTAAGTTGGCAAGCCCATCGCTCTGTGCATTTCATTACGGAATGCAACTACAACCATGCATCAAATGTTCATCCAACGGTTGAAACCTGAGTAATTTATGATATTAACTTTAAAAAAAAAACATGACACATGTGTTTTAAAGTTGCTTTAAACTTTTGTGTGCTAGGATTGGCATGAAGGCCAAGGGGCTGGTAAATTAACGTTGCAAAGGACTTGAAAAAATATTACCATGTGCTGACCCTCTCACTTAAAAAAAAATCATTAATCACTTGACAGTTGACACTTAGCAGTACAAAGTGCTTTAAATGCTTTGTTTCTCAAAATTGGAACATTAAAGTGAATGAAACATCTTAGGTCTACAAGTTACAAATTCTTAATCTTAACTGTTGATCTTTCTAAATCTAACGGTTATAGGATGATTCCAGAGGTTTAAGTTGGAAAGCCTATTACTCTATGCATTTCATTACAGAATGCAACTACAACCATACATCAAATGTTCATCCAACGGTTGAAACTTGAGTAATTTATGATATTAACTTAAAAAAATAAACATGACACATGTGTTTTAAAGATGTTTTAAACTTTTGCGTGCTAGGATTGGCATCAAGGCGAAGGGGTCGGTAACTTAATGTTGCAAAGGACTTATTATAGCCTACATAACAAAAATCATATATATTTGTGTGACAAGATCCATATTATAGCCTACATAATTATATTGCATCCATAAACAGATTTGAAATCCCGTACTCGTAGTCCTTCCCCCATTCCTAACAAAAATCAATACCATAGGCATCAGCTTAACAATGCTTTGTCGGTGGAACCCCCATCACAACCCCACCGATGGCTTGAAGACTCATAAGGTGCATTTCCCGATAGAGTCAACAAAAGTAAGCATATCACTGTAACACATAAACATCGGTGGAACAAATGATTGCGTTCCCCCGATGGCCCAATATAACCATGAATTATCAAGTGCATATTGCATAAAGTATATTACTTAATTTCTCAAAAGAAAAAAACTAATTTGAATATATTAATAGACATTGAAGTTCCGAACTTAGAAAACAACTCTTTACTCTAAATGTGAATGAATAACAAAGAATAAAATAACACAACCATTTATTTTATTGCAATTGAATTTCAATGTCACATTATTACATATCTTTTTAAAGACAAGTAGTTGTAGTTCAAGCAAGCTCCTATTTTGTATAAATAATATATGTCAGTAGTTGTAGATCAAGCAAGATCAGGCAAGCTCATTGCAATGGATTACAAATTGATTCCAATTTCCAAGCTTTTGCTACTGAAAAATTACTACAAATGTAACTCTAAAAATAAATGCATGATTCCAAGCTTCTGCTGGTGACAACGTAATACAAATGTGGCTCTGAAAATAAATGCATGATCCCAAGCTTCTGCTGGTGGATTTTCCAACCATGCTGGGGAAAGGGGGTTCTAATAAATCTTGGGGAAATGGGAGCCATGAAGATACAAAATATAATTATCCCCTTTGAGAACCAAAGTCATACAAAAGATGTAATACACATGTCTCTTTGAAAATAAATGCATGGGGCTTGCTTGGCAAGCAATGCTGGGGAAATAGGAGTTGTTAAAATACAAGAGGAGAAGCAAATCTGCTCCCATCTTTTGCACGCAACTTCCATGCACTGCTATAACACTTACCTCCATCAGAGCTCCTCACCCTGGTTCAAAACCTATTTGAGAAGTCAGTTTAACCAAATCAACTTCTTTCCAATTCCACCCATTCTGAACTTGAAGGAAATCCATCTTTTACCGATTACTCTGTAACTACATAACTATAGGCAAGAGAATTTGCAGTATCCCCAATACCGCATCATCTTCTTTGTGAATCCTTATTAACCCTAGAAAATAGAAAGCCTTATGACACTATCCACTATTCACATAAATCACTATCCCTATTTATGGGCCACTAGTACCGCTACCATCCTGTATAATTAAAATATTTAATTTGATTGATGTCTGGCTACATGCTAATTGTACCTCAAGTTGACAAGCTGTCAAAATCACTAGTGCCACTCAAAGTTCAAATGATATGAAATCATTACAAATCTTGTTTCATTAAAGCTATGAGTTGTCCAAGAAATTGCTTCGGATTTTCATATCACATATGGCATTAATCGCCGCCACTGTCAGCACTAGCACTAGCACTAGCAGTACACCAACCACATTTTCTTCAAAAAGATTAAGAATTTCAATTAAATGAAATGTACAACGTCAAGGCATTGAAAAGACATAATGAGTGATGAGCAATGGGCCTTTATCTCATCACATGTCTGCATCTAACGGTTCTAGTGTTATTCCAGAGGTTTCAATTCGCAAGTCTAATGCTTCAGATATTTACTTCTGAAATGCAACTCTTTTTTCTTGTTGGTGTACAGATTTGTCACTTTAACCATGAAAGAAGATGCAAAATATTTTAAAACAAATGACACAAAGTTTATTTTTCTCACAATCAGTAAAGAAAAGTGATAGTTTCTCTTTTAACAAATGAATTAATCTGAACACAAAGTCTCAGAGATGAAAAAATACGCATTCTAACCTAATAGATAAACATTGAACAATTATCATGAAGAAACACAATTCATTCATAATTAAAAGAAGCATTAATAAATACACAGATTTAGAAATATATTATTTTATCTCTCTGATGCCAAAAATGTGGATTCACAGACCTGTCACCCCACACCTCGTACAATCAAAATTCAAAAAGCGCTCAAAAGCTGAAACTACCCCCCCTTATCATTACGTGTCACAAATTCACAATTCACAAAAGGATTCATGCATGTTGTTAAACTGTTGGAGGTGTCGGGACTCTATATAGTTCCAACTGCATTTCCATAACTAAATTATAAAATTTAGCACATTCTTCTTCTTCTTCTAAAACGAAAATCACCCTATTGTACTCGACATAGCTGGTTTTCTCTTTCCACGCCACTGAATGTAGCTGGGAAATGATGTCGAGTTTCTCTTCTTCAGGCCAATTCAAATTTGGTTGCATAATGGCCACAAGTTCATCTTCCCATACCTTGATATCAACTAGAAGTACCATTTTGAGGAAACTCTGAGTCTAGAGTTCAAAATGCTTCCACCTTTCCTTGTATGCAGGCTCACTTAACTTTACCAGTAGGAAGTTACAATCTGCTACTAAATCCATTTCTCCAACCTCTTTATTTAAGATCTATCCTTTTGGAGGATTTAAAAGATTATGTTAAACCTAAATTTAGTGTTTGAAAGCATTTGAGAAGACATCCCTTAATAACGCCTTACAATTCATTAAATGAGCTGACACTTCAAAAGTTGTGCATCTTGCCGAGGTCGCCCAATCGCTGAGAAACAAAACTTTATAACCATTTGTACGGTAATAAAATCTCAACCATTGATTTCTAGAAATCTAACGGTTCTAGTGTTATTCCAAAGGTTTCAAATCACAAGTGCTTTAGAGATTTACTTCCGGAATGCAACTACAGTCGTCCATCAAACATTCATCGAACGACCCCTATGATTTTTTCCTTGGAATATCTATTTATTTCACCATTGGATTTGTTTATTATTTTGAGATTCTATTTTAATTGGCCAATGAAAATATATTTTTTGCTTTGAAAAAAGGTTTTAATCTCCAATGGAAAAAAAATTATGGTTTGAAAAACGATTTTAATTGCCAATGAAAAATAATTTATTCGATTAATTTTTTTTGCAATTCACCAAGATTTTCCACAGACTTCTAGGGATTATAAAAGATTCACCAATTGGGATTATTATTTTTTCTCGAAAAATGAAAAAAATTGCCAATAAAATTAATATTTTTTATCAGGAAGTATACAGGATTCGCCAAGATTTTACACCTTCGCCGAGGTGGGGGGTTTCTTAAGGTTTTCCCTGGTTGTTGATGAGCCCAGTTTTTGGCATGTTTTATGCTATGTTTTTAGTATCTTTACATCTTTTATTATGCTGCGACTGACATTAAGTAGTAATTATGGAAGTAATATATAGACTTTTATGCTTAATATACCAAATTTATTATGATAAGTCTTTAATATAATTTCCATGGTTATTGCTTGATGTTTTATCAGTTTGATGAAAGATGTGTGCCTTGTGACTCTATGAGATGAAATGCCTTTCCTGCAGCCACTACTATTCACCTTCCTGCAGCCATATGCGAAATGTTGTTTGATCGAAGTCAATACCTAATGAATGTATGAATGAGATAATGGATCATTTAATGAGTTGGATGTGTTGAGCAGACCCTTTTCCGTAGGAATAGCTGTTAGTTATTGTAGGTACCAAGTCTCAAGGAGAAGATTTAGCCTCCACGAGATCGTTGCAGGACTGATTCAAAGCAGACCGATTCAACAGAAAGAAATGAGGAGACAACTGAGAAGTTATCCACCATGCAAGGGGAGCGTTCTAGGAATCCAGCAGAAGGCGTCTTGATGGCACAAAAATCCAGGATAGTGGTGCATTAATTCTTTCAAACTGATTTGACTCAGTTCTCTCTCTTGTGTCCACTTCTTCAATGTAAAGGTTGAGATGTAATAAAGGTTTCCCATTTATGTGGGAAAGGTTAGTTAGTTTTTAGGTTTTAGCTTTAAATAAATAGCTACGTTCTCCTTCAGAGAAAGGGCTGGAATTTTACTGTTGTATTAGCTTTAGTTATAAGTAATACAGTTGCAAGTTACAAGTTGTGAGCAATGTAATTTTTAGTTTTAATTCAATAAAATAATTTCATGGAGTTTGTAGTTTAATTTGTTGTGTACTTGAGACACTACCTAAGGGGGCCCACTTAGGGAAGCTATCTATCTTTTCCATTTATGCAATTAGAGTAACTGTACTTCATTTTCCTAGAACTTCAGCGTGTCTGTTCCTGCAACTAGCAAAATTACAGAGCTATCAACTGTTCCTGCAACCACTAGGGATAGAGTAGTTCCTATCTTCAAAACTGGGTTTAAATTTCATTTTGGGAAGACTTAGATAGTTGAAGTTTGTTTCCAACAATTTCAATTCCAGCATGGTATTTTCAAGGAAGAACACATGTCTGAAATAGGTTGTTAGTGCACATACTGTGTAGGCCCATTTTTAGTCTAACGTCCCTGGGTTGATAATTAAATGATGTCCTTTAGTAGATTATAACTACCAGTTGTGATATCTAATCCCTGAGTAGAGGGAATATATGTTCCTAGTTATCAACCTAATTAAGGACACTACATTTTTGGTGCCATTACCGGGGATGGTGTCAAACTAAGAACCTAGTAGGAGTTTGAATGTCATTCCTAGCATTTAGCTTAGAATTCAGCATTCCAACATTTTCCATAGTTTAGACTTAATTTTTGCTGTATTCTTAGAAGAAGAGATCAATTTGGAAGATTAGATACCCAAGAAATTGAACCAGAGCTTTTCCAAGAAGAAGAACCATATGTGGATGTTGGTCAGGACTTAGTTACCTCATCTTCTTCCTCAGAGTTAAGTTTGAACCTATTTGATGAGCCAGATGACCTTAATCCACTCATTCAACATCTAAATAATCTGCAAACTTTCAACAACCAGGACCCATATAATAATCAACTTGCCCTTGTAGTTTATTAACAGAGTTCCTCTATGAAGAAATCTTTACTAGATTTGGGGTTCCTAGAGAAATAGTGACAAACCAAGGGGCACAATTTACTTCTACTCTTATCACAGCCTTAGTAAATGAGTACAACATAAGGCATAGGAAGTCAAGTCCTTATCATCCTCAAGCTAATGGCCAAGCATAAATCACTAACAGGGATATTGAGGCCATTTTGACAAAAAAAGTGAACCTGCATAGGAAGGATTGGGTTGTGAGGTTACTTGAAGCTATATGGGCCTATAAAACTACTTGGAAGACTACAACAGGTTTTAGACCTTTTGAAATGGTGTATGGGAAGAAAGCTATGATGCCTATAGAGTTCAAACACAAAACTCTTAGAACAACTTTGGAATTAGATGTGGATTTAACAACTGCACATAGAGATAGAATCATGCAGCTAAATGCCTTGGATGAGCTAAGGAAGAGTGCCCTGCAACATACAAAAATAGAACAAAATTAGAGAATCAGATGACATGATAAGTACATAAAGGAAAATAAATTCAAAGTAGGAGATTGGGCTCTGCTATATGATTCAAGATACAAGGACAATCAAGGGAAGCTACAAACCAGAGGGTTGGGGCCATACAAAATTGCAGAAGTATTTGATAATGGTGCAGTTTAGCTGAGCACAATTGATGATGTCAGATTCAAATTATTGGTCAATGGGCATCGAATGAAGCCTTACCTAAAACCCATTGATAAGGAAGAGTTCTTGAAGTAGTTTCAAGTTGAGCAGGAGTTCACAGATCCTACAGCTGAAGGAGTTGAGTCTTGGCTCAATTCCCTAAGTAATGCATAATTTTTTTATAAAATACCATAATAAAGGGGTCATCCTTGTGGATCCTTGTTCCATAGCATCATTTTGTCCGCTATCTGTACCATTTCCTCTTCTGCCACCTCATCCATCATTCATTCATCACCATTTCCACTTTTCCAAAAATCAACTTTTGTAATAAATGAAGTGGAGTCACATTAGTCAGTTGCGGTGCATCATGCCAGGTAAGCTCCACTTAACTCAAGAAGTGATTAATTATTTCATTTATTATGTTTAAGTGGGTATTAAATTAGATGAAACATTTCCTATATGGCTGCAATCACGTTTAGTCATTTCCGCATGTTTGAACCATTTTCTTTAATTCCTAACTGATGGCCACGTCATTACCTTCCGCTGCCAAGAGACTTGGTCACATCAAAGTCTACTATCCTTTTTGCTAGAACTCAGGATTTTGAGGAAATTTGCAAATGAATTAATAAACTTCCATCACTTCCTGCAATAATTCCCTGATGTGTCTTTAGTTCCTCTCTATAAATCTTTTTACGTCTGAAATGTGCATTTGGATGTTCAAAATTCTTCCTTCTTTGTCTGAATTTTTTGAAAGAAGTTCAAAAGTTTAGATTGAGGGGAGAAAGGGGAGTTAGTTTGAATTGCAGGAGGTTGAAATTGAGAAGGGACAAGTTTGAAGTAATTAGGTTGAATTCTTGGTAGTGAGCTAAGCTACAAGGCAAGCATTAAGAATGGGAGGCCAACCCATTAAGCATGAGCCAACATACCACTATGCCTTGTTGCAAGACACATGGCATTTTCCACCATTCAGGCAGTATGGGTGGCTCGATTATTTTCTCAAACTTGTCATGAAGATATTGCTGAAGAATTTACTAGGACATTTCACAATGGGAAGGCCAAGGTGAAGGGAGTGAAAATTGATGCGACCGTGGAAATAATTGCAGAGGTGACGAGGTTACCTCAAACTGGTGAATTATTTCCCCAAACAAAAGATGAACAGAGTGCTAGGGAAGAATTTAGTCAACCTGGAGATCCTCCTCTGCATGTAGATAAGCAAGGAACTCAATGGAAGAGTTTTCCGTAAGATTGGATCCCACGGGCAACCTATGTCATCAAATACCTGACGTGTGAAGGTCGGTTCTCTATTTTGCATTCTCACCATTTCAAATTGCTACCTCATTTGTGTCATGGTTTATTGATGAATATACCAGATTTCTTGTACAATTTACTTTCCAATAGTGCTGCAAAGTATAAGAAAGGTAGAATCAATTATGTATTCCATCATTGCCTCATTAAATTGCTTATAGAGAGATCTATTAGGGATGTGTCACCCATGCCCTGGGAGGAATTTTTTATTTTTTTTAACTAGAGGTTCAAGCTATAGGACCTAGGGGTCAGCCTCTTACTTCTAAGCGACGAACCTCTCAGTCAAAGGCTGAAGCCTCTACGACCACACCCCCTATGCCTGAAACCTCAGACTCACAAGACAATGTCCCTCTGTCTGAAAGAATTCCCAAAGTGCCAGTACAAACCCCTATTGCTAAAACTAGAACTTCCTCTAAAAATAAAAAGGAGAAGTCACCAATGGTGTCACCTTAGCAGAAGACCCCTAAATCTTCTCCCAACTCCGTCAAGAGAAAAAAAATGGGAGAATACTCTAGTCTTGTAGCTAGATACCCAAGGAAACCCAAGGCAACCCCTACTCCCACACGACGAAGCTCTAGGATTCAGAGTCAGACAACACCTATTCCTCCTTTTGTGGAAATAGAATCTACCCCTTTTCCTCCTAGTTCTCCACCTTCACAACATTGACTTAGTACCTCTCAATCCTCACCATCACCCTTAAATCCTCCTAGTCCAACAATTGAGGAAAAGGAGCAATTTGTTGGTGAGACAAAGCATATTTATGAGGGAGCTAGCCTTGAGGAGTTGGCATCTATTGCAGAGCAGCTACAGGAAGGGGCAGTGTGGATTAAGGAAGAAGGAAAAATAACAATCAGATGAGGGAGGTAAAAATGATGAAGGGATGGATGAGTCACAAGCTATTCTAGAAAATACACCAAAACTTTAGATGCCATATGAACAATAAGAGAACAAGTAGTAGGATGTCGAAATGGAACAGGAAGTTCCTGAGCAATCAGATGATAAGGAAAAAATTGAGATAGAAGAGCACCCTGTTGATGCCTCAAAGCATCATGGAGATGTTGGTGTACCTAAAGAAGTTCAGGAACCACTTGTAGCAAATCAATAGCCAAAAGTTAAACTTGAACAAGAGGAGCTGCAGGACGGAGGTCTATAGAAGGCAGAATAAACACAACAAGATGGTGCAACGATTGTTTCATCTTCTACCGAGGTACCAAAATGGGATAACCATAAGCCTCCTCTTAATTTCACAAGTTTTTCTGTAGGGGTGTCATGTTATAAAGAACTTCAAGATTAGAAGACTACCTATGAATTAGAGATAGAGAAACTGAAAAAGGGTAATCCAAAACAAAGATGTAGAAATTGCTAACCTTACAGACACCCTAAATCAGGTAGTCAATTTTGTTCCACTGAGATTCAGTGTAGGTCTCCCTCTCTAGTTTATGTAATGTATTTAAGGGAGTTGTATTTGAATTTTCAATTAATAAGAATTTGGCAAGGTCAAGACCCTTCTTTGAGCACTCCCCAAGAATTCTATGATGCATACCGGGAGTCACCATAGCATATTAGACACCTCATGTGTGAATTCTATTTACACAATTTGACTGTGCCTCGTGATACAGAGTGAAATCCTCTATGTTGTATAGGAGACATACACATTAGTGCTTTGATCTCTTGGATCAGGAATGAGATAAACAGAGGAGAACAATTTGATAGTTATAAATATGATGAAGCTAACATGCCACTGGCAGTAAGGAATGAATCCAAGAAGGGGATGATAATTTATTTTGACTGGAAGAAATTGTGGGCCGATAAGAGGGCTAGACCAGTAATAGAACCCTTGAGGCAAGAGGTTTTTGCCCAACACTCTTAGATTGTGAATGACAACCTTGATGCTGCTACAAAACACTGTAGGACAAGATGGGAGTAGTTGCCATTATAGTTAAAGAGGGCAGAGCCACATACTCCACACAACCTATATGCATCCACTAGAAGAGCAGAAATGTACATGAGGAATGCAAGGACAAAGAAGGAGAATTGGCTACCATTGGTCATGCAACCACCCATTCTCTTATGGCCACTTCTGTCCATGCAGGGAGAAAATAGTACCTATAACAGAGAATCAGAGGACAACAGGTGGCAGCGGTTGGAGTCTATGAGGGCTCACTTCTAGAGCTTTCAGAATAGAGAATGTGGACAACAACTGAATGTAGACTTGAGAGAATTTTCATGCAGGAAGAATTTCAGGCTTGCTGAAGGGACCAACAAGTAGTGGGTTGAGGGGAATGATGAGCTTAGTTTTTTTCATGTTTTAGGCTATATTTTTAGTATCTTTATAGCTTTTATTATGCTGAGACAAACATTAAGTAGTAATTATGGAAGTAATATATAGAATTTTATGCTTAATATAATTTTTTTATTATGATAAGTCTTTAATATAATTTTTATGGTTATTGCTTGATGTTTTATCAGTTTGATGAAAGATGTGTGCCTTGTGACTCTATGAGATGAAATTCCTTTCTTGCAACCACTATTGTTCACCTTCTTCCAGCCATATGCAAAATGTTGTTTGATCTAAGTCAATACCTAATGAATGTATGAATGAGATAATGGATCATTTAATGAGTTGGATGTGTTGAGCTGACCCTTTGCTGCAGGAATAGCTGTTAGTTATTGTAGGTACCAAGTCTCCAGGAGAAGATTTATCCTCCACTAGATCACTATAGGACTAATTCAAAGCAGACTGATTTAGTAGAAAGAAATGAGGAGACATCTGAGAAGTTATCTGCCATGCAAGGGGTGCGTTCCAGGAATCTAGCAGAAGGCGTCTTGATGGCACAAAAATCCAGGATAGTGGTGCATTAATTCTTTCAAACTGATTTGACTCAGTTCTCTCTCTTGTGTCCACTTCTTCAATGTAAAGGTCGAGATGTAATAAAGGTTTCCCATTTATGTGGGAAAGGTTAGTTAGTTGTTAGGTTTCAGCTTTAAATAAATAGCTACGTTCTCCTTCAAAGAAAGGGCTAGAAGTTTATTGTTGTATTAGCTTTAGTTGCAAGTAATACAGTTGCAAGTTGCAAGTTGTGAGCAATGTACTTTTTAGTTTCAATTCAATAAATTATTTCATGGAGTTTCTATTTTAATCTGTTGTGTACTTGAGACACTACCTAAGGGGGCCCACTTAGGGAAGCTGCCTATCTTTTCCATTTATGCAATTAGAGTAACTGTACTTCATTTTCCTAGAAATTCAATGTGATTGTTCTCGCAGCTGGCATAATTATAGAGCTATCAACTATTCCTACAACCACAAGGGACATAGTAGTTCCTGCCTTCAAAACTAGGTTTAGTTTTCATTTTGGGAAGACTTAGTTAGCCGAAGTTTGTTTCCAGCAATTGCAATTCCAGCATGGTATTTTCAAGGAAGAACACATATTTGAAATAGGTTGTTAGTGCATATACTGTGTAGGCCCATTCAAGTTTAACATCCCTGGGTTGACAATTAAATGATGTCCTTTAGTAGATTATAACTGCTAGTTGTGATATCTAATCCCTGTGTAGAGGAATATATGTTCCTAGTTATCAACTTAATTAAGGACACTATAGTCGTCATTTTTTGTTTTTGCTTTCCCTTGTCAGAGCGTGGTAGGACACCATCAGTGTCGGGCTCCTTTGCATCACTTGCATCAAAATATGGATGTTCCTAGTTCCATAGGGTATCAAATTGATCATCGATGTCGAATACCGATGAATGTTGGAAAGGGTCGACGGTGTTCTTGATCTCCTGGTGATAGATCCAGAAATCATTAATATTTTTGGCTTCCAACCCTGTTGCCTCACCAAGCTATTTCGTAGGGTAGTAATTATGTGACTATTTTCATCTACCTTCCCTGTGGGGAGATAGAAACCCAACCATGATGGCCTCCGACTATCCGTTGGCATGAGCGCCAATTCCACCTAGATTCTGTTGACATCTTCAAGTGGATTTTGTCGCGCTTCCCAGTATGGCCGAGGGCTATACTTTACCTTAATAAATGTATCCCCCAAATCATCCTCAGGGTTGTAGTCCCATTTATCGCAAATGAAAACCAACCCGATGTGTTCTAGCTTAGCCTCTAGTAGCTCTGCTGACTTCTTCGTTACCATGATCACTATTTTTTAGCTCATAGGGCATTCAAAAAATCCCCTCTTCTTCTTCTTCGTGTCGGAGAAAAAGGTCCAATCCATAATAGCCATTTGTCAGAAAACTTCAAGGCCAATACTCGATCAGTGATAGATGCAGAGAGTTGGATTGGCTCTTCACAAAAGCAATGCACTCAGACACATGTGAATTCCTCCTTGAGGAACCAGTCACACTTGGGGAACAGAGATCACATCTAGTTGGTCTAATCACCCAATAGGCGATTGTAGTCATCATCCTCGCCCAGATTGTGCAAAATCGGAATCAAGAATTTCTCTAAAAAATGCATAATAATCATAGGTGGAACAGAGGATGGGAGTCCACATCGAAATTGGCTTCTGATGTTTCTTCTCATCAAATATCGATAATTCCATTTTTTCCCTGAAGAAATCAAGATTTTGATGTAGAAACATATAGGAAAGAAGAGAAGGATATCTGAACTTACCCATAGTCTCAAACTCACCAATCTACTTCCACATATATTTGATAATCATTTCTGTGAAATCATACCAGAAAGGTTCTTTGTACCTCCTAAGTTTGAAACCTAGGCCCAATTGAGCTTTGCACATGATCATGTCGTCATCCAAGCCGAACAAAAAATCCATCATGGCGAAGGCATCTTGCGTATCTACCTGGGTGAAGTCAATATGTCAGTTTAGATTTTTTAATGACTGCTGGCAATTTTGGGGCCTTTCTGTCTCTGCATTATAAAAGTTGAGGGCATTCCTCCTACCCTTCCAGAATTTGGAACCCTTTTTCTAGTTGAAGGGCTCCATCGGTCGTTCTCTAGTGCCCCTCTCGGGAATGCATGACATGTTCCTAAGAGCCTCCGCAATTAGAATGACTTTCAACCTTCTTCCCTCAATGGTGCCAGTCGTCGAATTGAAGCACCAAATACTTTCATGAATTATTTCTGGGCAGTGGTGCATATAAGGGACCATATATTGTGGGAGCCCGCAGTGCCATTGCTTGAATGGTAGTTGATTTTTGAAGGCATTCTTCATCCTGGCGAAAGTAGCTTCCCTGAGGCCCTTAGGGTTAGTCTTGAGAATGGGGTCATAGATGTTATCCTACTCTTCCTTTACCAAATTTGCATCTATGAGTGTACCCTTCTTGGTTGTCCGCATATAAAACCACTTCGATTTATCTAGGATCCTAGGTGTAGCGTAGGATTTCTCCTCCTTGAAAATATTGACCATAGGTGTGGTGAGTATCACATTGGCCAAGCTTTGAGATGTTTCACATGGCTCATTCATCTATGGGTTCTAGGTTACTTCAGGGGTAGTGGATTCCATTTTTCCTTTGAACTTCTAAAATTTTCTTCCCATCTCTTAGCAATTTTGCACTTTGAAAATTCTCTGCACAATTCTTATACTCAAAAAATAATTCTTCGCTTCAAAACAATCGCATGCAATACTTATCTTTCCCATCCTCCTTCGAGTGGTAGATGATGATTTCTTTTTCTACATTAAATTTGGCATGTACTGCTAGCCTTTTGGTTTGTGTGAAGTGAACTACTTGTCATTTTGAAATGACAAGGATTCATAATGACCCCAGGTACCTACAACCCATAGCGCGATTTTCTTTGGAAATTGAGCCAACGATTTGAAAGTAGGCTAGGCATCATATGCCATGGTAATTAATACCCCAAACAAAATGATTACGCCAAAGTATGCAATAAGCATCAAATAGATTTGTATCTTTTCTTGGGTTTTGAAGAACACTTAGCAGGACGACACCTCATCGTCTGGCTGAAAAGACTACTGTCGAATGCTACTAGCAGCTTATGCTAATTAATTAGCTTGTCTTAATTTTTTATGCAACAACTCATACCTGTAGATGCAACTAGGTGAGAGTCTCGAGCAAGCCTTGGTGCAGTGTTCGAGGTGGTAACTCGTTAACATCATGCTTATGGAAAGTGAATTACCGTGCTTATCCCTGTCGCTTCTATAAATAGGCATCTACTCAGTAGCAGAACCATACAACAATTTTAGCGGAATCAACATTAGGTGATTGGTTTAGCCTTTGGTAATTGTAGATCGCATAGTATTTGCATAGAGTTCAAACTTACACGTCTTGCATAGGCTGCTACCTGACAGTCGTATAAACTCTGATGCCATGTGTTGTACCTTGTCCTAGGTCATAATTACACCTTAGTTAAGTTTACTTAGGGACCACATAGGAGGTAGTTGGAGCTTTTCCACCTTTGGTGGACTTATCATGTTATTACTTTATCACTCCCACCTTTCGTGGACATATAATGTGATTACCTCTCCACCTTTTATGGGAGATCCATCATTTGTGGTGGTTATCACATTATCACTTTCCCACTTTAGGTGGAGTGATAGCTTTTCACATTTGTCTCATGTCATAAGATTACGACACTTTTCATAATCTTATCCTCTCCTATGTACTCACCTTAACTATATAACCAAGGGGTCTCTCATTGTAAATTAAAATCATCTCATATCATTTGAATCATATTGATGAGAATACAGTTTATTCTTGTCACATTATTCTCTCTACTTTGTGCTTTCCATTTGGTCCAAAGATCTTGGTAGCCATAGCCAATTCTAACATGGTATCAGAGCGGGTTGGGTGCCATTGGAGAGTCTTTTTCTGAAGAGAGATACCAGATTTGGGGAGGTTCCATTTTTTGGCTCTTTATTGTAGGTTTATATTAGAACTTGCTGGTGGAAATCTAAGCTCACCATTGCATCCAGAAGGTTCGAGAAAGTCAATTTTGCCTTTTTTTCGTCCAAATCGGACATACGAGGCCAAATCTATGAGGGTTTGAAGCTGCAAAGTGGTTGCTAGATCTAGAAGGTAGCTACATTTTTGGAGCATTTTGGGTCAGATCCGACCCTGCCATCGCGTCCAAAAGGGCCAAAAACCATAAGATCAACTATCAAATCGTCCAAATTGGAGCAGTTATCTGGTGAGGCAAAAAAATTTTTGCTTGGAGAGCTGTAGGGCCCCCAGGTCGTCATTATGACATTGGTACGAATTTCAAAAATAAATTAAAAATTTTGTTTGAATTTTTTTTTCTAGAAAAAGATTATTGTTAAAAAAAAAAAACCAAAAAAAAAAACAAAATTTTTAAGTTTGCGTAGCCACAGATTATATGCTATGTACAGTTGCAGGGTACCTCTTGTACCCACGGGTAGTCGTGTGGCAAGGGCAGGAGGCCCCACCACCGTGGCCCCTTACTCCGCCATCGGTCAGTAAAATCCAACTGACACCCTCAATCAGCCGGTCAAACAATTTTGGCGACCTTCAACAAAATCCAGTGATGATTTCAAATTCTGGGTGGTCAAATCAATAGAGAGAATATTCTAAAGCATACTCATTGAGAATATTCCATCCCGTCTTTAGACGTCCAAACAAGCATCAATTTTAAGCTCAGGCGCACTGAAGAATATTCCGTGGAGTATATTAATTTTTGAAGGGCGGGAGACTATCAAATTTAAACACATTTACTACTGACATCATCATCACATCAGTGATGACGTTAGCAGCCTAAAGGATTTTTCTCCCCCTCACGGATTGCATTTTCATTTTGGCAGTTCAACTTCAAAGCATCATAACTTGCTCATTTTGGCTCCTTTTTTCAAGCATTTTTTTTTGATTTGGGATAATTTTTCATGTACTTTCCAATGATGTAATCAGATTTATCTCATCTTATGTATTTTTTCACCTTGAGCTTGATGCCTATTTTGGCAATTTGCATGTACCAAGATCAAAGTCTAGTTCGTTGTTTTAGCAAGTGGCAATTGTAAATGCACTAAATATAAAGTGCCAAATCAGATATTGCTTAGGGGGGTAATATTGTGATTGATTCATTTGTGTTGATCATTTGAGGAGGTCTCATGGGTTTTTCTATTCATCCTTCTGTGGTAATGTTGAATAAGGATAATTATGAGTCTTGGAAGAAAGGTATCCTGACACATCTCAGGTGGCTTAAGCTTTTTCCATACCTCTATGGGCTCATACCTGAACTAGACACACCTTGGAAGCAATCAGTTTGGGGTAATAATAATAATCACATTGTAGGATTAATTGGTACATATATTGGTGTTGATATTCCTGTGGAGATCTTAGATATTGAATGCCCACTCACACTTTGGACCAAGATTTGGGAGATTTTTGGAGACCATCACATCTCCCAATTCCTACATAATCCTCTTGCAGATTGTTTAATTCCCCTTGATGATGTTGATAATATACCCTATGATGATGATACTTTAGAGGAGCTTGAGTATAATAAATTTCTTGAATGTCTAGTTGACAAAGAGACTTCTCTTCTTGCTTCTCCTTCTCCTATTGAGATCACATCTTCATATACTGTTGCAATTGATGATGCTTGTGATTCCACAATTTTGGTTCCTTGTGATTCAGTGCAGCAAGATCTACATTGTCTTCTAGATATGGCTACTTTGGATAGCTTCTTGACAGGTATTTCAGACTTGTTTGTGGACTCTCATCTTGCAGATTTGGGGGACACCATTGATGAAATTCATCTTCTCTTTGATGAAGATGCTCCTTCTTCAATTGTTGTGAGGGAACACTCTAAATCTCTTGTTCATTCTCTACATGATCATTCTTTGCAGTTTGGTGAGTGTGGATACTTTTGGACAACATTTGGAGGAGGCTTGTTCGTCTTAAAAGGGGATATCACTGTATTTGGATCATGTTCTACATTCATCTCTATTAGATTTCGGATTGTCCTCTTCAGCAGTGTGGCCTAGAATGCCTATTTGGAGTGTGTTAGCTTTCAACATCGACATGAAGACACTTGAGCATGCTTCAGAGATATCATACATCATCCATCATCCTGACATCTTGCATACATTATTGGTTTTGTTTCTTCCTAAGGGAAGGAATGTTGTTTGGCGAGATTGGATAATCTTCAACATTCAATGTCGAGATTCTACCATCATTGTAGGAGACTCAACATTGAGGGGGGTTTGACTTGTCTCTCTTCTACTTCTCTCTTATGGGGGGGTGTTTTTCCTCACGTGGGGTTTTTACCTTCTCATGCATCATTGAGAGCATTTATTTATTGTATTTGATCTCTCTTTTGGAGAGGAGTTTTGTCCCACTGGGTTTTTTCCTTTTCTCCATTTATGAGAGATTGCATTGCATTTGTACATGGGTACCTAACATGGCCTAGTTGCCGGGACCCATCTTGCATTGTTTGATTTTGTGTACATTCTCCCTAAGTTGCACTTAAGGGGGGGTGTTGGTGTAATTAAATGTGTTGTACCTTGTCCTAGGTCATAATTACACCTTAGTTAAGTTTACTTAGGGACCACATAAGAGGTAGTTGAAGCTTTTTCACCTTTGGTGGACTTATCATGTTATTACTTTATCACTCCCACCTTTCATGGACATATCATGTGGTTACCTCTCCACCTTTTGTGGGAGATCCACCATTTGTGGTAGTTATCACATTATCACTTTCCCACTTTAGGTGGAGTGATAGATTTTCACAGTTGTCTCATCTCATAAGATTATGACACTTGTCATAATCTTATGCGCTCCTATGTACTCACCTTGGCTATATAACCAAGGGGTCTCTCATTGTAAATTAAAATCATCTCATATCATTTGAATCATATTGATGAGAATACAGTTTATTCTTGTCACATTATTCTCTCTTCTTTGTGCTTTCCATTTGGTCCAAAGATCTTGGCAGCCATAGCCAATTCTAATATGGTATCAAAGCATGTTTAATTCTAACACCATGGATACCTTAATTAGGCTGACCTCCCATAAACCTCAAAGGGATTTTCTGGGTGAAGTTTTGACTAGGCGTCTGAAAAGGATAACCAAAAAAAAAATTCTTTGGCCATTATCGCCATAAAATGGGTTTTGGGACATGACTACATTGAGTATGAAGACAAGTATAGAGTTAATATTGATGTGTGCTCTCATTTTGTGGCATCAATGTTGGATATTCAAATTCCTAAGCCACTTGTCATTTGTCTGGTGACAAAAATATTTCCAAAGAAGTATATGAATGGCCTTGAGGAGGTGGTAGCAAATGCTGCCTTTGGCGGAGGAATCTCGACTGTGAGCGACCTTCACAGTTTCATTGAAGAAGACGCGGTTGTCCCATGGTTGTCGTTTCTGAGCGGTTTTCGACTTCAACCACGAGAATTTCATCGCCAAAAGGTTAACCGTGCTTGCTACTTCCTGTTACGGATATGCAATGTGGTTTCGTTCTACAATATTGACTGGTACACTTATTTTAGGAACCTGGTGTTCCCTCCACCACCGACCACCACTTCCCTAGATGGTGTTGTTGGCCCAAATGTTGTTACTGAGGATGTGGTGGTTCCGGATGGTGTTCTTGCTGTTGCTTCTCCCCAAGACTGAAAATTCCCTCTTTTTCTTGTTTTAAGACTGAAACTTTGTTAGTCTTTTTGTATATAGCCTGGACAAGGCTCCACAATATAGAAATATAAGTATATATTGTTCTAAAAGCGTGGCCTCTGAGCCATTTTTCTATTGTACTCATTGAAGTATATAAATATAATGAAGATATAGCTTATGTTTTAAAATCTATGTCTTGCTACATATTTCTTGTCCCTTCGGCAATTTGTGTTATAATGTGAATTTCCACTACATCATGGATTAGGAAGACCAACCGAACAAACAAAAGAAAAATAGGAAAAATAATTAGAATAATTACATATTTACATGGTAGAATTGTCTAATTGAGCTTTATAGAATTTTAAGGTGCATTCCCTTGATGGGAACCCCTATTGTTTTTCTTTCTATGCTCTCTGATTTGAGTGCCTCATATCACTTGTACTGAATTATTACAAACAAAATCTTCTTAAAGCTGTCAAATTTCTCGTACCGACTGGTTTTTTCTTTTTGTTGATTGAATTTTATCACCAGACCTTTGTCATCTAGTCTTTGGTCTAAACAACCATCCAACAGAGAAAACGTACTTGAACTTGCTACTTTGTGTAAGATTGATTCTATAGAAGGTGGTGGGTGATGATTTCTTGTTGGCATTTGGTTTAGGTTGCAGAAATTGATACATATGCAGATATCTCCATTCTTCTTTCAGATTGGGAGGAGACTAAACACCCAAACTCTAGGCTCGACTGAGAAGGCAATTCACATCGAAACTAGATTTACCAACCTTTGCGCCATCAATGATTCAATCTTGAGACTTGATAGCCTTTGTGTTTGGCAAGCCGATTCAACCTCTCTTTCTGGTTCTATCATAGGCTGGATGATGTCAGGATCATATCCTCTAAGTTTATCATACGAACATGCCAATACCCAATCATTTTCCTTTGAAAAATTTATGAGCCTTTATTTACCTTGATGCAGGACGCCCTTTCTAGTTTTAAGATTACTTGCATCTCTTCTCTAACAATCCATATAACTGCCTTCATTTGCTACGATATTTCTCTTATTATTTCTATTATTTCCAAAAGGGGAACCCTCAGGAGTGACAAAACTTTTTGGACGTTTATGGAGTTCTTGATGTATGTCTCGTTCACTGTCATTTTTGGTGACCCTCGCTTGGAATTGGTCAGTAACCTCTCCCAATTGTGAACTGATTAAGGTGATTTGTTCATTGTTGTCGAATACTTTCCAGCTCTTCCCACCATCTAGAGTTGTTGGCTGGAGTATCATTTGCATGGAGTGTGGGTTATGCATTGGGTCGGGCGCTAGTTTGGATTGGGATTCAATTTTGGCCATGCAATTTGCATCATCATTTTTCTCTTGAGGAACAACTTGAATATTGAAAGTTCCAAAGCTCTCAATTAGGTCCCAGACCTTTTCTCCAGAGGATCCCATATGGACATCCCTTGCAGAATTGGTATTCTAAACTTGATTGATGATTAGTTCGGGAACCTCAAACATATTTATTTGCTTGATGTCCTTTTGCTCTATTCAGCTCGAACCTAGTACGATGCCTTCGTATTCAACCTCATTGCTAGAAAAGGAAAGTTGGGGTCAGAAAGGTCTGGTTGTCTTCTCACTGCTTGGGGAAGTCGGGTATACTTTAGTTCCTGCACCACTCTTGCATTCTGCACCATGTAGCGACTACAATCCAATTGTCAAAATGGCTTCAGGTTTTTGTGTCACCTTCGAGATGGCTTGGTCCTCATCATAAATGAAATAAGTTCCTAGTCCAGTGGCATGATAATTTCTGAAAGGGTCTTTATTAATGAACTCAGTTAGGAGAACCTCCTCTTGCTTGGTCTGATCTCTAGTGATTTCTTCATATTCTAGAAGTTTAGTGTAGTACATCTCCTCCTTGGTGATGGAGGTGTGCACAAAATCAAAGATTGTCTTAGCTTCATCTACAACATGTTCAAAATACAAAGGTTCAGACACTAGCTTCATTTTGGATCCATGTTTGGTCCTTATAATTAGGTGCACCCTATCTAAGGAAAGGTACCCACCTAGCTTAGAAGTGAATTCCCTAGACAAGCACAAACCGAATATTGGAGGAATATAAATGATCACGGTATCCTGCTTGACTGTGATATTTGGGAAAGCAAATAGAGTTAGTGGAATGTCCTTAATGATCCCCACATTATTAACCATATTCCCATCTAGTTGCATGAATCCTTTATTCAAAGGTTCGTAGCTCAATCCTAAGGCTTCAACTATTAGCCTGGGCATAACTGTGGTACTAGAGTCGAAATCAATCATGGAATTATACAATAATTTCTTACCCACAATAAGGGTTTAGAAAAATAGCTTCGACTTTGGTTTGCCTTCACTGACTTTGAATGTGGATTCTTCCTCTTGATCCTTAGTAGAGGCCTCTTCTGTAGTATTCATAAGAACTTTGGCCAAAGGTGACTTCTCAGTAGTCTTCTCTTGAAGTGATTTCTCCTTTGGTTCTATGATCGAGTCTTCTTGGAGATCCCTCTGTAGCAATGTCTTCTATTCCAGAATGGCTAGGATTTCCCACAGGGAAATGTTAGCAGAGGATCTTTTCAATTTTTCCACCCCATCGATCGGTGATGGACTTGGATACTTTTGTCCCTTAGCCCCTGTTGTCATGACCTCCCTTTGCGGTGGACATTGTGGTATTGCGGTAGGGGCATTAGTCTTGTGGTCGGGAGTATTTTCAGGCTGCAGACTGATTATTTGCGAGATGACTATTTCATCCATGAATTTCCCTTTAAAGAGAGTGTTGTAATTGGACTACACTTGCGGGGCCTTGGAAGTGGATGCTTCAAATGTGAACACTGCCTCCTCTCCTTCCATCTATGAGAAGAGAGCGTGGTCGAGAGCTATATTGGTCTCTTGTTCCAGAGACATTCCTTGCATTTGAGCGGTGTGTACCATATTTTCCATTTGCAGAGAGGTATATGCATAATACCTATTGTCTGATGTTGAGCCTTGACTGTGTTGCTCTGCCACCTTCTGTTGTAGATTGCCATGTGGGTAGTTTTGGGGCATATGTGAAACTCCATAAGAAAAACACCAGGGGTTACCGTCATCGATCAAATTATTTTTCCCTGCAATCATCTCTTTGTTAGAGCTTAGGCTAGTGTTCTGCAATAGAGTGGGTACTAGTACAATTTGATTTATTGTTTGTGCTTGAGAATTTGGGTGAGAACCTCCTTGGAAATAGTTTTTTTGGTAAGAGGACCTTCCACCCTGATAATTATGATAGGCTGGCTTTGGAGGAGCAGCCTAGTTGTGCTTGATGATAGTTATCTCGTTGGCCATAGCTCGCAACATTTTGTTTATGCCACTCATCTCATCTTTCAAGGAACCAGGTGCAACATTTCCTTTATGTCGCTCGTCTCATTGTTGTCGAATACTTGCCAACTCTGTCCACCATCTAGAGTTTCTAGCTGGAGAATCATTTGCACATAGTGTGGGTTATGTATTGGGTCGGGCACTAGTTTGGATTGGGATCCGATTTTGGCCATGCAATTTGCATAATCATTTTTGTCTAGAGGAACAACTTGAATATTGAAAGTTCCAAAGCTCTCAATTAGGTCCCAAACCTTTTCTCTAAAGGATCGCGTATGGACATCCCTTGTAGTATTGATATTCTAAACTTGATTGATGATTAGTTCAGGAACCCCAAACATATTCATTTGTTTGATGTCCTTTTACTCTGCTGAGCTTGAAGCTAGTACGATGCCTTCATATTCAACCTTGTTGCTGAAAAAGGAAAGTTGGGGTCAGAAAGTTTTGATTGTCTTCTCGTGACTTGGGGAAGTCAGGTGTACTTCAGTTCCTGCACCACTCTTGCATTCTACACCATTTAGCGACCGCAGTCCAGTTGTCAAAATGCCTTCGGGTTTTTGTGTCACCTTCGGGATGGCTTGGTCTTCATCATAAATGACATAAGTTCCCAGTCTAGTGGCATGATAATTTTTGAAAGGGTCTTTATCAATGAACTCGCTTAGGAGAACCTCCTCTTACTCAGTCCGATCTCCGGTGATTTCTTCATCTTCTAAAATTTCAGTGCGGTACATCTCCTCCTTGGTGGTGGAGGTGTGCGCAGACTCGAAGAATGTCTTAGCTTCATCCGCAACATGTTCAAAGTGCAAAGGTTCAAACACCAGCTTCATTTTGGATTCGTGTTTGGTCCTTATAATTAGGTGTGCCCAATCTAAGGAAAGGTATCCACCTAGCTTAGAAGTGAATTCCCTAGACAAGAACAAACTGAATATTGGAGGAATATCAATGATCATGGTATCCTGCTTGACTGTGATATTTGGGCAAGGAAACAGTGTTAATGGAAGGTCCTTAATGATCCCCACATCATTAACCATATTCCCATCTATTTGCATGACTCCTTTATTCAAAGGTTCGTAGCTCAATCCTAAGGTTTCAGCTATTAGCCTGGGCATGACTGTGGTGCTAGCGCCAAAATCAATCATGGAATTATATAGTAATTTCTTACCCACAATAAGGGTTAAGAAAAATGGCTTCAACTTTGGTTTTCCTTCGCCAAGTTTGAATGTGGATTCTTCCTCTTGATCCTCAGTAGAGGCCTCTTTTGCAGTATTCGCAAAAAATTTGGCTAGAGGTGACCGCTCAGTAGTCTTCTCTTGAAGTGATTGCTCCTTTGGTTTTGTGATCAAGTCTTCTTGGAGAGCCCTCTATAGAAATGTCTTTTGTTCTGGCATGGCTAGGATTTCCCACAGGGAAATGTTAGCGGAGGATCTTTTCAATTGTTCCACCACATCGATTGTGATAGACTTGGATGCTTGTGTCCCTTAGCCCCTATTGTCATGACCTCCCTTTGCGGTGGACATTGTGGTACCACTGCAAGGGCATTAGTCTTGTGGTTGGGAGTATTTTTAGGCTACAGACTAATTATTTGTGAGACGACTATTTTAACCTTGAATTTCCCTTTGAAGCGAGTGTTGTAATCAGACTGCACTTGCGGGGTCTTGCAAGTTGATGCTTAAAATGTGAACATCACCTCCTGTCCTTCCATCCATGAGAAGAGACCATTGTCAGGAGCTATATCAATCTCTTGTTCCAAAGACATTCCTTGCATTTGAGTGGTGAGTACCACATTTTCCATTTGCAGAGAGGTATATGCATAACCCCTATTGTCTAACGTTGAGCCTTGACTGTGTTGCTCTGCCACCTTCTATTGTAGATTGCCATGTGGGCAGTTTCAGGGCATATGTGAATTTCCTCAAGGATAACACCAAGGGTTACCATCATCAATAATTTTTTTTGCCTTGCAGTCAACTCTTTGTTAGAGGTTAGGCTAGCGTTGTGTAATGGAGTGGGTACTAGTACTATTTGATTTGTTGTTTATGCCTGAGAATTTGGGCGAGCACCTCCTTTGAACTGGTTTTGTTGGGAAGAGGGCCTTCCACCCTGATAATTCTGATAGACCGAATTTGGAGGAGTAGCCTGGTTTTGCTTGATGATAGCTATCTCGGTAACCATAGCCCACAACATTTCCTTTATGTCACTCGTCTCATCCTTCGAGGAACCAAGTGCAACATTTTGTGGTGCGCTTAAATATGTGTACATAGATTGAGGAGGGGCAGCAGGCGCAATAGGTTGTGTTGCCTAGGTGGAAGCTGGTATTTCAGGGAATATAGGCATGATGGGCCGAGGTGGCAACTTTCCAGCGTCAATTAGATTGTTTTCTACTTTAATTGTGATGCTATATACATCTGGTAGAGTGGTTTTTCTGAGTGATTGGATCATCATTGAGATATTGACATTGATAGACTTCAAGTAAAACATGAACACCAGATCGGGTGGTGGGTGGATTACAACTTGAATTCTTTGCCAAGTTATGTGGAATCGAGCGTTGAAGTCAGTTAGGGCCTCATATGGAGCTTGCTTGATAATCTCTAGCTGGTGATACTGAGAAGACCTATCTTTATCATTCGAGAATATTCCATAAAAAGGACCCCCAAGCTGATCCCAAGTGTCGATAGAGTTAGTCGGTAGAGTGTGATACCAATCTGATGCTTTTCCTCTAAAAGAAAATGTGAGCAACGTTAGTGCTACGTTCTGATCTGTAACTCTATGCACAAGACACACATCTGCAACATCTTGTAGATGTTCGGATGGTGTTCTTGAACCATCTTCGGTGAACTTAGGGATAGATTTGAGAGAAAAGACTAGGATGGGTGCCCAAACGATAGGCGCTATAGGTTTTCTAAGAGGACTTCCAACGTCCCATGCCATATAATTTTGATTGGCGATTGGCAACATGGTTGGTGCAGGGTTTGAGATGTTTACGTGACGGGTTCTAGTTGGTACTGACCCTAACAGTGGTAATAACAAACCATGGTTGTTTATTGTTTGGGATCTTGTGATAGGTCGATGGCTCATTTACTTCCTTAAGGCTTAAGTACATTTGGGGGTCCCACCAGGCATGTCAGGAAAAAGAAAAAAATTGTTGATGCCAAAAATTGGCAAGGTAACAACCCTTTGTGGGAAACTTAGTTAAAGGGGGGACCTATTGCGCTAAACTGAGTAACCTCTAGATTTTAAAGAAGTCGGCTCTTCTATAACTGGGGTTTTGAATGGGAAAAGGAAGAAGATATAAAATAAAAGATCTAACTAGGGTGATGCACTAAGATTTAGATGTAAGGCACGATAGACCTATCTTGGAGATGCTGTCTAAGGGGTCGTTAAGCAATCTTTTATGTCCCGAAATAACAAACATTAAAGAGAAATACTTGGATAATTCATTTCATGACATTAAATAATTTGCATAGAGATTTACTGAACATAAAGAGTCGAAGACATGGTTCTAAATCAGCATTCTATTCAAATCATTGAAGTTACAAACAAACTATTCAGAAACAACACAGTATAATGTTATCAATAGTTAAGAAACAGAAAGGCCAAATTACAAGGGTACAGTCTATGAGTCTTTATAGTTATCTAACAAAACAAAGGCCTAGTGTCTTCCTAATTATTTTTTTAATATTTCAAACTTGCAACCAAAAAACCAACTCCTAACTAACTAACCAACTTACTTCTTCGAAAGAAGAAGTAATATATATAGCCAGGGGCATCCATCGAATGAAGGACTGCAACAAAAAAGATTTCTTATCATGAATCCTGATGCTTGCAGCAATGATTCATCACGATCATTGTAACAAAAAGATTCCCGAGCATGAACCCAGTCATTCGCTAGCCAAATGCATTCTTTGCAAATGATGGCAGTGGTCCCAGCATATCCTATGTAAACAAGTGTCTCCTCCCAGCATAGGTAGTTAGAACACACGACAAAGTATGGTAGTTTGGCGATCTCACCACTCCTCTCTTTCTTGTAGCTGCACTGAAGGGACAAGTGGTGGAATTTTGCAGCCCATAGTTCATCCTCTTCATCCTTTGATGATAGCTTGCGATGAGAAGACATGTGGCAACGTCCCTATTATCAACACCGCTTGAGGGGCTTGCTAAAAGTTTGCACTGGTGAAGGCTATGTGGCAAGTAGTCGGGGCCCGGAAGAGAGTTATATGAAAGCATGCCAAACTTTACCCGATATGTTGACACACAGGGCATAACGAGACTCACAAGAGAATAGAAAGGAAGCTCCCCTTCAATAAGCGCTTGGCTGACATGTGGCGGTATTCGGTCGAGAGTGCCAAAATATTGGTAGGGAGGCTTCTAAAAATCATCAGGCATGGTTGGAAGTCGGGCAAAACATCAAAAACAACCTAAAGGGAGCATGGGGGTATATTAAATATCCACATATAGCATTTAAAGAGATAATAGGAGGGAAAAGGAGGTTCTCAAGCCATTACAATACGTCCCAAGCCATTACAAGGCATCCCAAGTCATTATAAGGCATCCCAAGTTGTTATAAGGTGTCCCAAGTCATTACAAGTTGTCCCAAGCCATTACAAGGTGTCCCAAGTCATTACAAGGCATCCCAAGTTGTTACATGGCGTCCCGAGCCGTTATAAGATGTCCCAAGCTGTTACTACTAACAAAAGTAGCTTAAAAGTGGAAAGGCACTTGGAAACAATCATTTGAATGTTGAAATGCCATGGGATGCTAGCATAGTGCACTAGAGTCCAAACACATCACACTACAAAATGATGGGAACGAGAAAAGCACAAGGTTTGATGCAAAGCTGACGTGCAAGGGTAGCTACTAAAAAGGGGTCCTGAGCATCATGAGAGGGAAAAAGGATGATGTAGGGGATAAAATAAGCCTACACAAGTTCTAACGGAGTGTACACTAAGGTGGATACAAAAGTGTATGTGAAATTGTAAGGGGTGCAATTTTATGACATTACATTGAGTTGTGACAAATCAAATCCTTGTGGAAGTTTAGCACCCTTTTGAGCTAGGTCTAACAAAATAGTATCTTTATCAAGTTCATAGATTATTTTCATCATTTTTTGGTTGTAGGGTTCTTGATAAAATTCTTGCAATCTAGATGAGTCTTCAAGTTGTTCCACATAGGTTTCCACTTCATTTGGTGATGGGGGTTGGCTAGTGATTTTTTCTATGGTGACTTGATCATTTGGTTTCATCAAATTTTTAGCTTGATATCTAGTTATTTGCATACAAAGTGTATAGGTCTAGTAAGGTTTTATTTGATGTTTAATATGGATGGTTAGATGTGTAACTAAGGGATGTTTAAGGTGAACATGTATGGTTGATGATCAATAGTATTTATGATTTGGGGTGATGTGGGATAATTTGCACCTTAAATGTTTAAAGGGGATTGGTTATGTACATATAAGGATAATTTGGTTTTTGGATTTGAGAGTTTTTTGGGTTTATACTAAGTCTTTAATTTGATGATGTTGTGGGTGACTAAAGAATAATGATGAGTATAATCCCAAAGTTGAATCAAGTAAATCTAGATCCTTGATATTTGGGTATGATTTGGGGATACTATATCCTTGCTTACTTAGGATAGGAAAGTTCCTAAGTAAGATTGGATAGGGATTTTGGAGACTAACTTAGGATTTCCAAATTCCTAAGCTAATTTATCCATGATTAATAAGGGATAATATATTACTTTAATTAATATAGGCAAGTTCTTAAGAAATGTATAAGCTAGAGATCAAAAAGGAGATTAAGGATCTTGACTTGACTTTAAAAAAAAATGATTATGTTTTCGATGTGATTGTGGATTTGATTAGGAGATGAATTTGATAAAATAATATGGATGATAATTGTGATTGGATATGGTTTTAGGATAATTTTAGATAATTTTTTTGATGGAGGGTTAGAGAAATTTTTTTGGGGTGAAAACTTGAGGATGTTGTCTGTAATGATGGAATGATAGGCTTGGCAATGGAATGGGATGTCTATGGGAGTTGATGTAAGATTAATCTAGGTTCAAATTAATTGGAATATGGTTTTGAATTTTGAAGTCTTATAGAAGTTGACTAATGGATGCTTCAGACTAGTTTACTATTTGGATTGGGTTTGTTTACAAGTGTAATAACTAGGTTTTTGGACTATCAAGTGTGATGTTGATTTTTTTTAGAATTTGATATTTGAATTTTGTGTATTGGTGGAGGAACCAAAACATAAGACATGAGTAGAAGGCTACAATATAGACATGATTTAATAGAGAAGAGGTATCAAATGACACGTTTGAATGGATAGGGTGTAGGTGTTGAGATGGGGAGTAAGCATGAATAGACAGAGCAAAAGCATTTAGATAGCACGTGCAAGAGTGAATAGATAGATAATAGGAATTGATATGAGATACAAAAATAGATATATAGGGAAAAAGCATCAAATGACAAGACAATGATACAACCATACAATTTTGTTTTTTTTTCTAATCTTTGGAAAGATAATTTTAAAACACATGAGAAAATGTGATCACTGACTTTAATTTCAAGGTAACAATGTTGGCATATAGTTATCATTGATGTCAAAAGGTGAAATCATGCAAGGTAGATTGTTGGCATGATGAAAGAGGATCAAAGATGAAATGGATTTTCTCATGCAAGTGAGGATGTTGGTATTAATTTCAAAGTGTCATCGATTTAAAAAGAGTGTGGAATGATTATGCAAGGGAGATGTTGGCATGATGATAGATCAGTGGTGTGCCTAAATGCTATGAAGCTTAGAGGATGAACGTGAGAGAATTGAACCTGGTCTAGAAGTGTGTGTGGATGGTTGATGATGTTAAAGTGCATATCTTGCAAATGTTGTCATGAAGGTAAAGAGAGTCTTTCATACAACAGAGGAGGAAACAAGATACAAATTCGATATGGGTTTTTCGATAGCATTCCAATGATGAGATCTGCAGGTCTAGAAAATGAAGGATGCATCCAAGAATGCATTATTTTTGCTCTTGGGTGATATTAGGGTTTACAAATAAACTTAATGTGTTTGCAGTCATGGAGGCCAATATGTTCTTCTATTTTGGTGTTGACTATCAACTGTAGGAAACCGGTCACATAAGTTATCATTTATGTCATTGATGTTTGTCCCATAACTGACCCCTCACATCTTGGCAACCTATTGATGAAGTCCAAGGTTCACATCGGCGTGATAATGGGTGATCGGCAGATTGTGGAGTTAAAAAATTAAGAACTCTATGACTTGGTTAAGGAATTTGAAGTTCCTCTGACATTGCGATATTGCTTGATCAACGGTGGAGGTCAAGGCTTGGAGATTGGACAGTGCCCGCCAACCCCGCTAAGATTTTGGTGGGTCCCGACTAAGTCCCGCGAGGTCTGCAAGGAGTGGTGGAGATTAATCCATGATGGAAAAATGATAACCATTGATGAAGTTTGTGGGACTACTTAGTGGACAGGTTATGTCATCAAGGGTCTTCATCGGTGAGACTGAATGGTGTTGGCAGGACATTGAAGGATGTCTTCTTGATAACCTAATGACCTACCCATCGGTGAGACAATATGGTATCGCCAGGACCTTGAAGAAGGTCTCTTCAATAGGGCAATAGGAGAAGTGTGAAGCTGACTGTGGGACCTAATAAGGTGGACGTGGTAGTAAGACCTGGTAATATGAGGATGACATGCATTGATGGTATTGTCAAAAAATGATGACAAGTGGGAGGAAGAGATAATGGATAGTGACATGTGGTGACATGATGGTGTGGGGACCACTTGTCTACAACAGTTAATGGTATCGACATGTCAATGCCATATTGATGAGAGTGGAGGTGATGTCTCTTTGATGGAGTGATAAGGCAAAAAGCTAAGTGGGACCCGACAAGATGGTGACGATGACATATTGTAACAAAGAAGAATAGGTGGTGAAGAGTGATTGCTCGATATGATAATTCACATCATTGTTGTGAATTAGGTAGTGATGATGTGAATGAAAAATGGTAACTTTCTATAAACCTTGTAAGATTTGTGTGGGCTAGTTGTCAGAGCTCATGAGGATAGCGGGCTTTGGATGCATGTCTTGGTGGACCTCGCGTATGAAAAGCGACGTATAAAGGAGATTGACGATGCAGATTGAATGACTATTGATCTTACGGTGATCATAAGTTAGTGGAGATCGACAGTGCATGTTTAAAGGTAACTGATCTGACGGTGATGTTTTAAACATGCCACAGTGAATGAAGATTACAGGATCTTGGTGCGAGAGAGAAGATCAATGACCAATATTCAAACTTGAAGATCTACAACAATTTGGTTCATGTGAACAAGGGTTTTGACTGGTAATCAACACAGGAGAAAAAATTAATTGGTATAACTACAACTGTGAACAATTTAAAGGAATATTTTATCTTCAAGATGGTGGCACCGATTGTAGAGGTGATCATAGAGACAAGAATCAAGATCAGATCGAATGGACATGAGAATAAATTTAATGCGTAATCAGATTCTAGGTTTGACAAAGAGCTAAATTGGAAAAATTCTCTATATCCAAATTAAATGTTGTGAGGCTCAATGAAGAGGTTGTGTAAGGAAGGTTTATAGAAACCCTAATAGGTGATCAAGATCAGAATCAAATCCTATTGTCAAGAGAATGCATTTAATGTATTCTAGGTTTAGGGTTTTACAGATTATCTGGTTTAGTAGATTCAATGAATTTGTATAGTGTGTGTGTGGCTCGATGAATTGAAAACTTTCTGGTGAAGTTAACAAGGATGGGAAACCCTAATATGATGTGCAAGTTGATCTGGACGGTGGTGATAATCTCGAGGCAGAGATTGGAGATCAGTGGAGTTAAGCAAAAAGAAGACAATCTGAGAATTGTCAAAGTTGTAGTATCTATTATAAGTATACAAGGGCAGAGAGTGCTAAATAGAGAGATGTATAGTTGAATATGAAGCAGAGGTAGAGAGTGAAGAAACAAGATAGTGCAATAGATAGAGAATGCACATAATTTTTTTTCTAGATTGTAATATAGAATATCCTCTAGGTGTTTGCATTCAAGGTGAAGAGAGTGTGCAGTGTAGTAAGATAGAAAAATGTTTTTTCTATGTACAAAGAGGAGTGCAGTGAAAAACATAGTAGAGAGGTACAAAATGTGTGTGTTGCTGAGAGTGCAGCTTGAACAGTAGAGTGTGAGTTGTAGAAAGTGCAGTTCAATGTACTGAATGTAATGATGCATGATCAGGTTTTGTAAAACCAAGTCTTATGCATACTTTTTTTTATTATCACAAAGTTGGTAGCCTCATTGTACTGAGTTGCATCTTAGATTAGGGTATTGCAGTCTCCTTGAAGTTGTTGCTTCTAAATTAGGGTATGGTTGCATCCTTGGAGTTGTAGCTCCTAAAACAGGGTGTTTTTGCATCCTTGAAGTTGTTTCTTCTAAATTAGGTAGTTGATGCTTCCTTGGGTTGTAGCCCTAAAACATTATAACAAAGACTTCTTTTGTGTTATTGGATTTGAGCAGTATACTCAAGCATCCTTGGTCATCGTGGTTTTTCCCATCCTGGGTTTTCCATATTCATATTGTGTTATGTGATGTTTTTGTGTGCATGCTTATTTATGTCTCTACATGTTTAGTATTTGCACATTGGGTGGTTAAGGAAGCAATCTTCATAAAGGTTTTGAGAGCCAAAATTTGAGTATCTATTGATTCACCCCCCTCTCAGTAGATCTATGTGTTCCTAAAATTGGTATCAAAGCCCTAGGTTCCCTAGGTGAAGCTTAATTAGCTCAGGTAGATCTTGGTGTGTGAACACAAGAATGGAATGTGAAGAAGGCTCATGTATAGAAGAGGTATCTCTCTTTAATGGATCCGACTATAAGTCTTGGAGATTTTTAATGAAGTTGCATTTGGGATCCATAGGATTTGATGTGTGGATGTCAGTAGTATTTGGATATACAACTCCTACTACAACCTTCTACTACTAAGGCTGAAAAGAAGTCATATGAGGATGATGCTAAAGAAATGGATGCAATTCTTCATGGGTTGTCAAGTTCCATATTTTTTCAAAGTCATGCATTTCCAAAGTGCACACGAAGTGTGGAACAAGCTGAAGAGGATGTATGAAGAAAGTGATGTTGAGGTGCAGTCATTGATTGAGAGATATCATAGTGAATTTGAAAGTCTTGAGACAAGTGAAGATCATAAATCTACAAGTTGGTTCTCAAGTGAATCTACAACAAGAGGTGATGAGGAAGAAACATCTACCTTTGGATTAGAAGAGTCTAGTGAAGAGCAAGATGATTCCATCAGAAGATCAAGGAATAGTTTCAGGAAACATAGAGGTAATCATAATCACTTTTTTTATAAATGTTTTTATTATGAATTAAATGATTTTGATAAGGAAAAGGATAGTAAAAATAATCTACACAGAAGAAGAGAAAGTGGATCATCTGACATAAATGGGAGATCAGATGATGAACATGAAAGTTTCAGTGGGTTTGACCTATTTGGAACAACTTCTGATGAAGAAGTTGAAAGGTTTAATAAAGAAGAGATTGATAAGATGACCAAGAGTCTCAAATATTTTGATCATATGGTGATCAGATTGAAGACTGAGCTAGAAGAATAAAGAAGAGAAAAATATTTAGTTCAAATTGAACTACGATCAAAATCATAAGAGTGCATAAAGTTGAAAGAAGAAGTACAGGCCTTGAGAAAAGATTTAGAAAAAGCCAAGGAGCAGATTGATAAAGGCTTGAAGTTGAAAGGTGGCTCTAAAATATTAGATGAGTTGGTAAAATGACAAAATCCATCAAAAATAAAAGAAAAGGTTGGCCTTGGTTTTGAGAAGGGAAAGAGTTCCGCTACCTGTACTTCTGCCAACTTATATGTTAGATTTAGAGTAGAAGAAAGCAGCCGCACAAAGAAAGAGGAAGCCTGCACAAGTTTCTCTAGAGAAAGTACCTCTAGAAATGGAAAATCAGATAAAGGCACTACTAAGGTGAAAACAACAAAATAATAAATGAAGACTGCTACTGATAAGAAGAAAGATACTAGAGAAAAGAAGCCCGTAACATAGAAGATAGTGGAGAAACTAGTTCTTAGAAACCCGAAGAAAGTTCAAGACACAAAGGGAGATGATGCAGAAAGATTCACAAGGATGAGATACATGAAGAATCAAAGGAAAATAAGACCACCTCATCCTGCTCAAAGAAATGATATGACTAGGTACTCCCCATGTTGTTATGGTTACTGTTATACCTGTAATTAGTTTGGTCACAGGGCTAGAGAATGTAGAGCTGCACCTAGAAGGAGCACTAAATATGGAAATAGAAATTATTTTGCTCCTGTTGTAGATATGAATATCGTGTGCTAAAAATGTGATAAGTTTGGACACATAGCTAAGAAATGTAGATTAAATCATGTAAGACCAATATAAAATTATGATAAGAAGAAGAATGTGTCCCCCAAAGTGAGAAAAGGTTCACATATTCCTGAGAGGAAGGCTGACAAGAAAGAAAAGAAGCTCAAGAAGGTGTGGAGATTGAAATGTCACCAAGAGGCATCAAATGAGGTTGCTTATATCTTACATCACTAATGCTTAGTGATAGGGAAATTGTTCCAGAGGAAGATAAATTGGTGTTTCATTCATCCCTAGAAATGAAGAAGGAGATCAAGTTAGGTAAAACATATTTTACAAATTTCTAATGACTTGATGGTTGCAAATTCATGGTCACATTCATTCTCTTTGAAATGCTCATCAGAGAGTAAGAAAATCAACACAAATAGTAGATAGTTGCTGCAAAAATTGATATCAACAATTGGTATCAATTATTGAAGAAAAGTGGTGTAGATGCTCTATTAAGAGAAACACTTGTTACCTTCAAGGAGAAGAGATATGGCTAAAAGGCAACGATTCTGTATGCAACATTTCTAAAGTGGTATCAAACCATTGTAAATGGGTTCATAATAGGCTAGTTGGTAGAGTCCAAAGTGAAGCAAATGCTCGAGTATGCTGAGAAGAAAATGCTGCATGATATTAGGGGGAGCTTCTATTGGCATCAAATTAGTGTTATAATTGATACAGTGCAGTCCAGGATATCAATTGGTACATAGAATAAAGTGAACACATTCACAATTGGTACAAAGCATGAATTAGTATATCTACAATTAGTATCTGACCTGATAAGATCAGAGTAGGTAATGGCACTTCAATTGGCATCATATATTAGTAATTGGTATAGAGTGGTTGGAGAATGTGGTTTTTCCACAATAGAAAATGGTTGAATGCGATAATTGGTATAAGAGCATAAATTTTCTTCAATTGGTATCAATTAAAGGGGGAGTTGAGTCCCTTTTCCATTGCTAAGAAAAAGTGAAGGTTGCAGCAGTATGGTGACCTAAGATAAAGAAGAGGAGAAAGGATGAGCAAGTGCTCAAAAGAACTGAACATGGGGGAGAAGAAGTGAATGCTCAAAGTAGAGCATAAGAGAGGAAGTTGTGAAGATGCTCACAAGGATGAAAAAAGGAGAAGGAATGTCAAAGGGGGAGTAAGTCTCTCTGCTAGTTCAAAGGAGGATATTAGCGAACAACTAGACCCTTTGCAATGCTTGTCAAAGAGGGAGAATACTTTCAAGAGGAGTAATCCCTTTTCCATTGATGTCAAAGGGGGAGAAATTCATACAAATTCTCAAAGAGGAGCATTGGAGAAAGTAGCAATAGAAGTGGAAAGTAAAGATGATATTGGTACAAATGTTGAATTGGTTAATTGATATTATTGAGCATTTATTTTTTCTATAAATGACAAAGGGGGAGATTGTTGGCATATAGTTGTCATTGATGTCAAAAGGGGAAATCATGGAAGATAGATTGTTGGCATGATGAAAGAGGATCAGAGATGAAATGGAGTTGCTCATGCAAGTGAGGATGTTGGCATTAATGTCAACGTGTCAATAATGTCAAAAGAGTGAAATTTATCATGCAAGGGAGATGTTGGCATGATGATAGATTAGTGGTGTGCATGAAGCTTAGAGGATGAACATGAGAGAAATGAACCTAGTTTGGAAGTGTGTTTGGTTGGTTGACGATGCTAAAGTGCATATCTTGCAAATGTTGTCATGAAAGTGTAGAGAGTCTTTCATACAAAAACAAAAAAAAGCTACAAATTTTGTATGGGTTTTTCGAGAGCATTCCAGTGATGAGATTTGCAGGTCTAGATGACGTTGAAGGATGTTTCCTTGACAACTTGATGACCTAGAAATTGGTGAGACAATATGGTGTCACCAGGACCTTGAAGAGGGTCTCGTCGATAGGGCGATAGTAGAAGTGTGAAGTTGACTATGGGACCCAGTAAGGTGGACGTGGCAATGAGACCCGATAAGATGAGGATGACGTGTGTTGATGGTATAGTCAAAAAGTGAATGAAAGGATGACACATGGAAAGAAGATATAATGGATAGTAAGATGTGGTGACATGATGGCATGGGGACCACTTGTCTAAATTAGTGAATGGTATCGACATGACAATGCCATATCGATGAGAGAGGAGTTGATGTCTCTCCGATGAAGCGATAAGGCGAAAAGCTAAGTGGGACTTGACAGGATGGTGATAATGAAAAATTGTGACAAAGAAGAATAGGTGGTAAAGAGTGATTGCTCGATATGATAATTCACATTGTTTTTGTGAATTAGGTGGTGATGACATGAACGAAAAATGGCAATAGCCCGCAAACCCTGCAAGGTTTGTGTGGGACCATTGTTAGAGATCACGAGGATAGCAAGCTTTGGACGCATGTCTTGGTGGACCCTGTGTATGACAAGTAATTTTATGAAGGATATCGATGAATTATATTGAATGATAGTTGATCCGATGGTGATCATCAGTCAGTGGAGATCAATGATGCATGCTTAAAGGTAATTGATCTGACGGTGATGTTTTAAACATGCCATAGTGAACGAGGATCGTAGGATATTGGTGTGAGAGAGAAGATCAACAACCAGTATTCAAACTTGAAGATCTATAATGATTTGGTCCATATGAATAAGGGTTTCAACTGGTAACCAACACAAGAGAAATAATTAATTGGTCCAATTGCACTTGCAACCAATTCAAAGGAATATTTGATCTTCAAGATGGTGGTACCGATTGTAGAGGTGATTGCAAAGACAAGAATCAAGATCAAATTGAATGGAAAGGAGAATGTATTTAATACATAATCAGATTCTAGGTTTTGACAAAGAGCTAAATTGGACAGATTCTCTGTATTCGAATTAAATGTTGTGAGGCTCAATGAAGAGGTTATGTAAGGAAGGTTTCTGGAAACCCTAATAGGTGATCGAGATTAGAATCAGATCTTATTGTCAAGGGAATACATTTAATGTATTCTAGGTTTAGGGTTTTGTAGGTTGTCTAGTTTAGCAGATTCAGTGAATTTGTACTTTGTGTGTGGCTCGATGAACTAACAGCGTGTTGTTGAAGCTAGCAAGGAAGGGAAACCCTAATATGATGTGTGAGCTGATATGGATGGTGGTGAGAATCTTGAGGCAGATATTGTAGATCGGTGGAGTTAACCAAAAAAAAGACAATCTAAGAATTGTCAAAGTTGTAGTATCTGTTGTAAGTAAAAAGTGTGTGAATAGTATGCAAGGGCAGAGAGTTTTGAATAGAGAGATGTACAACCGAATATGTAGCAAAGGTAGAGAGTGAAGAAAGAAGATAGTGTGGTAGATAAAGAATGCATATAAAATAGAAGTCCTAGACTATAATATAGAATATCCTCTAGGTGTTAGCATTCAAGGTGAAGAGAGTGTGCAGTCTAGTAAGATAGAATAGTGTTTGTTCTATATGTAGAGAAGAGTGAAATGCAAAAAAAATAGAGAGGTGCAGAGTGTGTGTGTTGCTGAGAGTGTAGCTTTAGTAGCAGAGTGTGAGTTGTAGAAAGTGAAATTTTTTACTGAATTTAATGATACATGATCAGGTTTTTTAAAACCAAGTATTATGCATACTAGTGTTTGTTATCACAAAGGTGGTAGCCTCATTGTACTGAGTTGTGACTCAAATTATGGGATTGTAGTCTCCTTGAAGTTGTCTCTTCTAAAGTAGGGTGTTGTTGCATCCTTGGAGTTGTAGCTCCTAAAACAAGGTGTTGTTGCATCCTTGAAGTTGTTGCTTCTAAATTAGGTAGTTGATGCTTCCTTGGGTTGTAGCCCTACAACAATGTAACATAGATTTATTTTGTGACATTGGATTTGAGCAGTAGACTCAAGCAACCTTGGTCATTGTGGTTTTTCCCATCCTAGGTTTTCCACGTACATATGGTGTTATGTGATTTTTTTGTGTGCATGCATATTTATGTCTCTACATGTTTAGTATTTGCACATTAGGTGGTTAAGGAAGTAATCTGTATAAAGGTTTTGAGAGAAAAAAATTGAGTATCTACTGATTCACCCCCTCTCAGTAGATCATTGTATTCCAACAAATAAGGTTGAATGAATTATATTGGTTTTGCACATGAATACATACCAAGCACATTATCACATTTACTAAAATTATTAGGTAGGTGTGTCATCCTTATAAACTCACAATGGTCACTTCCATCCCTACTCTATGAGAATGACAATGTTCATCTCATTAATACCTTCTAATACATGAATGGATAGGTAGGGAATACAAGTTCATAGACCACCAAGTAAACCCCTTACCTTGGAGGAATAGCCCTACCCAAAGTAAACCCTAACTCACCACGTGGAGGTGCATGTGAGCACTTCCCCTCAATAGAAATGCACCACAAGAAATAATAACTGAAAGGTCATATCTAGGATATACAAACTTTCTAGGGGAGCCCTCAAAAAAACCACAACCTAGTAAGTGAGGCCAAAACCATGAGCACTAGCATATCTACAAGCATGAAATAGGAGCTATACAAAATCTCAAACCAACTCTTCACCTTTTGTCCTGAATCACTAAGAGCCCCAAGGTTGCGCTAGACACAATATGTCTAGATTGGGGTACAAATTTCATTCTCCCCCTTCTATACCCATAAAAATATGTGGTTGAGTTTGTCACTTAGGGTGCTTAAATCCCTAAGTAAGCATCCTAAAGTTAAAGGTTAGTACTATGTTTTTTGATCCCTAGGCTCGCAGAAGGTGTAAGGGGAGATCATACACACAAAACTATCACACTTTAGGGTCTAGTCTAAAAAAAAGAATTGTGAGACTTTTGATCTCCAAGACTGCACTAAGTGTAAGGAGAGAGAATACATCTATATAATTCCACAAACACAACAAAAAAATTTCATTAACCTCTAAACTAACTTTAATGCCTAAATTAGTGGAACATACAAAAATCTTGGACCAAGAAACTTGCAAGAAAGTAATTAGTGGCTTCCTTTTATTTTCACTTTGACTAGTGAAAAAAAGTTGCAACACTTAGTTCCAAGATCTGAAAAATAAGTTAGTGGAACAACTAAAATCCAAACTCAAAACCCTAAAACAACAAAAGTGAAAATACAAAAAGAACATGTGCCAAAAGATTTAAGTGTAACTATACAAAGTGTAGGTGCATAGATTATTTCTAATAAAAAATATTAAATATGTTTCTACCTCACAATGCAAACATGACAAAAAATGTAGGCACAACAATAAAAATGATGGCACGATTCTAGATCTGAGAAGAAACACCTGCAAGAAGAATTGAATTTCTTGTAACACAAAGGGTTAAAACTAAAAAGAAATCCCCACAATGGATAAAAATTATACAAACAAGATCTAGAAAGATATAAACCCTAAAGGAAAATTAAAAGAAGCACAACTGTTGAATCAAGATTGCAAGTGTCACCCTATAGAGGAAGCACTGATGTAAAACAAAAGTATCAAACCATAGTCACAAGCATCATTCTGGGAACATATGTGAAACTTTAGTTTTTTAATTTTTTTTATTAGTAATAGGGTCGTGGGTCTCATCAAGCTTACTAAAATAAAATCAAGAAAAATTATTGAAGAAAAATAACTAAATAAAATGCAACAAAAACAAAACCTTTACCTCAATCCACCTTCTTTCTCTTTGATTGAGATTGAAGTAGAGTGCACCATAGCTCCATTTGTTATGATATTGATTATAACATATTAGGATGTGGATTGTTGAATTGAATAACCAACATAACTTTGGTATGAAAAGTAAATTGTGATATAAAAATGAAAACATATACTTAGTGACAAAAGACTTGATGAAAATGAAGGGTGAAGCCTTCAATTTATAGGTTCATGTTGTAGGAGATGGATGTTAAAAACAAAGATCACCTACATGCAATCACCTGTCACATGCAAAAGACATGCAAAACCAAAGAAGATGTTCTGTAAACCTCAAAGTAAAAATACATTATTGAGAATCAATTATTACAAAGAGATCAATCCTCATGAAGGAGATCAAGAAACCCTAAAAGGGAAACTCTAAATGAAACCCTAGTGTGCACACTTACTAATTAATCAATTATTAATGTGCCTAAGTTTAGCTTAAGTAACTAAAGGAATAAGTGACTTAATTAATTAACCAACATGATATAATTAATTAAGTGTAATAACTTATTACTCTAACACCCCCCCTTAAGATGAACTTAGGAAGAAGCTAAAACACTAGAAGAAGATGCATGCAAGCAAAGATGGGTCCCGACAACTAGGTCTGATCAGGTACCCATTTACAAATGCAAGAAAGAGGTAGAGAAGGAAAACCCAGTGGGAAAAACCCCCCTACAATGAGATGACATGTTGTAAAGAAGCACTGGAAGAACACTGTAGAGTAACACTGGAACCACAATCTGGAAAGCAAGGAAAGATACTTCTTTCTACAAGAAACCATATCGGAATCATAATGATGCAATAGCAGACCCGATGCCATAGAACACTTGAAAACTCCAAACGAGAACAACCCTGAAATCTATGAAGCAGTAGTCGATTATTGAATGAATGTGATATTGAAATGAAGTGCAAAGATGCAAGGTGCACTCTCCCAATTGCCAAAACATCCAAGTAATGTCCAAAACACCCATCGGGCCAAATATGGATTAATGATAAACTTGAGACAAATACAGAAAAAAATGCATGGACAACAATATAGAGCTCCTCAATACCTTTCCAACGCCGCAAAGATAGCGAAAATCGAAGATCGTGGCAAAAAGTTATGAGCTTGGAAGCATAAAATAAACATCTGACTTCAAACAACAATAAATGCAGTAAAACAGAAAAATACTGTAACATAAACTACACCACAGGAAAGTGCTTGGAACTAGCTTTTCGGCGATATCTCGTTTGCCCGATTTTGATACCGTATGCCCAAATGCCAAAAAGGAAAAAACTGCTCCTTTAGGGAAAATTAGGGTTAGGAGGGGGCAAAGAGGCCATACGGCCGTTGACGATAGCACTTACTGAGCATAAATTTGACAGCCATCTGGCTGTCGCCGCAAAAAATTATCTCCCTGCAAAAAAAATTTCGGCCCTTGGTCACCCATGTGACCAAAGGCAAATAACAGGGGGCTGGAGTGAAGCCCTTGGTCCTCCATAGGACCGGCTACTGCAGAGAGGAAGCCCTCAGGGGCTGGCAAAGAGCCCCTGGTCCTCCATATGATCGGAGCGGAGCTACTGAGGGGCCCGCAGGGGGGCTGAAAGTAGGCCAGCGGCAATTTGATGGAGGAAGTCGGCGGCGGTGGCAGGCTGGTGGCCGCTCGGTGGCGGGATGATTTGTGCGGGCGACGCAAATATTTTTCAAAAAAAATCAAATTTTTAAATTTTTTTTTTTTTTTTGAATAACAAGCCTCAGAATGCATGCTGGGGAGGCCGTACGGCCTTCATGGCAAATTTTTTTTGCCTCAGAAACCAACTTCTTAGAAATCGACCAAACGACAGGTGTTCTTAGGGATTTTGGCCACTGTGAACGCGATGGTGACCTCCATTTAAGCCCAAAGTGGCCCAAAAAATTGGCTACCCCCAGATCTTGCAAAAAAGATGCCTGTGGAAACCCTTGCACTTGAAACTCACTGAAAGACCATATCTTCAAATCACGAACATGCAGCTGCAGGTCTGGAGCTCTGATACCATGCTAGAAACCAAGATCACTTGCATGCAATCACCTATCACATGCAAAAGACATGCAAAACCAAAGAAGATGTTCTATAAACCTCAAAGTAAAAATGCATTATTGAGAATCAATTATTACAGAGAGATCAATTCTTATGAAGGAGAGCAAAAAACCCTAAAAGAGAAACCCTAAATGAAACTCTAGTGTGCACACTTAATAATTAGTCAATTATTAATATGCCTAAGTTTAACTTAAGTAACTTAAGGAATAAGTGACTTAATTAATTAACCAATATGATATAATTAATTAAGTGTAATAACTTATTACTCTAACAATGGAGGGCCAAGATATTGCCAAAATATCAAGGGATTGGATTAAGAGTTTCTCTTAAGAAAGAGGTAATGGACAAGTGTCACATGAGGGTTAATTGAAAGTGAAATTAAATGATGGATATTATACAAGAAAGTGAGAGATTGAGGTGTGATTCTCAAAAGATGCAAGATTTGACTTCTTCCTATTTTGAGGGAGGTGGGAATTTAAAATAGATTTTATTGAGAAGAGAGAGGTTAGTCCATGTCAATTCAAACTTTAAGGTGGAGAATTATTGGACAAATGTGCAAGCTTGCACATGTGAAGATTTGTCCTTAGTGGATTTATGAGAAGTGAGGTGGAGAATTATTGGACAAATGTGCAAGCTTGCACATGTGAAGAGAAAGGACACATGATAGATGATGACAAGGTTGGGAGCTGGAAGAATATGTAATTAGAAAAATACTAATGGGAGTTTAAGGTGGGATTTGTCCTGAGTGGATTTATGAGAAGTGAGGTGGAGAATTATTGGACAAATGTGCAAGATTTCACATGTGAAGAGAAAGGACACATGATAGATGATGAGAAGGTTGGGAGCTGGAAGAATATGTAATTAGAAAAATACTAATGGGAGTTTAATAAGTGATTAATTATATAATTAAAATAATATTAATTAATTAATTAATGAGTTTAGAAGAATTTAGAAATTGGGACTAAGGTTAAATAATTAAATAAATTAAATTTATTAACCTATAGAAGAATAGGAGTGTAAAAAATGGAGCATGGACATGGAGGAGGTGCAGCTACCGGGAACAACAGTTTCAAATCTGAAGAGGTTGGTGAGAGCGATGATGTTGAGCCGGATGGAGAAGATGTTGATCCGAGGGTCGTTTTTTATGTCTTTGGATCTTATATGTTGTTTCAGTGGGGTTTTGATTTCCCCTTGTTGGATTTTTTGAGTGGATTTGGTTTTTTGGATTGGTCATTTGATGCTTGGTTTCCTTTGGTTGTGGGGTCATTGGTCTTTGATTTCTTGTCTTTTTTAAGGCTTCCTTCTTGGCAGTGGGTGTGCTTCCTACCTACTAAACTCCTTGAGCTTGAGGGTGTTGTGTGGGTGACCTTCCTGCCTTTTTTTTGGCTGCCTTCCATGCTGTGGGAGAGTGTGGGTTTCTTTGAGAATGTCTAGTTGCAGATTGGGCCTCTTTTTGTTCCTATTTAGTGTAATAGGAAGGCTTGGGAGTTTTTATTGTTGGTTTGTTCTGCGTTTGGCTTCTTCTTGGTCTTCCTTTGCTTTTTCCTACTGCTTGCTTGGTGGTTATATTTTGGGGATTTTTGTTCTTGGAGTGTTTTGGGTACTTCTTGTTCCCTCTTTGAGGACTGGTGGTGTTTCCCTCTGGGTGGTTGTTGGGAGTATTGGCTCATCTCTAGCTCTGACTGGAATGTTGGGGTTGCTTGGAGTTCTTTCCTACTAGCCCTTCTCCTAATTTCCTTCTTGCTTGGGTTCCCCTGTTCCTCTTGGGGGTTGGGTGTTCTCGTTCATTCTGAGTCTGGGACTCTACCTATGGTGATTTTTTGGCATGTGGTTCTTTTTGATGATACGATCTTTGTGGCCTTGTTCTCTTTGGATGAATTTTTGTTGCGGCCTTATTCTCTCCGGCTGAGTGTCTTTGGACCCTCTTTGCTGAGGATTTTGTTTCTCCTCTTTCCCCCCAAGTGGCTGATGTCAGATTTTGTAATCTTCTCTTGGGCTAAGATGCTTAACGTTTGTACATTGTTGGCTTAGTTTTTTTAGCTTCATCTGAAGGCTCAAAAGTGGGTGTGTAATTGGCTGGTTGTTGGGTTTTTTCTATGGAAACCCAAATGAGTTCTTCTGAGAATGGTGTTATGGTGGACCTTTGGTGTCTATTGATTACTCTTTTCCTTGTCCACAGTTTGTTTCTAGTGCAATATTTACTAAAGGATACTATGGTTACATGCTCGGCTATTGTGTTAGCTTTCTCCTCTAGTCCTATGGAGGTGGACCTCCCTCAAATTTTCTTATTGAGGTGGGAAAATCTCTTATGGAGGTGGAGGTGGTGGGTGCTGGTGATTTCTAGATGTAGTGGTCTTGTTGATTGTAGCTTCCTCTCCAATAGAGGGGAGATCCTTCCTATAGAGGTGATTTTGGAGTTGGTTTCCTGTTACTGGATTGTTTTGAAGGAGTTGTTGTTTATGGAGCTTTCTATGGATGATTTGCACTCTTTGGCCTTTTTTATTTTGTTGCAGGCTGGGTGGTATTCTAAGTTTCTCTCTATGACCCAACAAGCTGAGCTGATTAGGGGTTTGATGGTGTCTCACACCATTAATTTGATTATCTTTCTTGGCTCTATGGTGTCTTCCATGAGCAGCTAGTTTGTTGATGCCTGACAGATGCAGGCGGGTTCTTTGTATCTTTAAGGGTATCTGGTTTCGGTTAAAATCTAGCTATAAAAGGGGTTTTTGCCCCTTGCTTGTTTGGTGCAGCGTGTGTAGTCATGCTTATCTTTTAGAGGTTGATGTGGTGTTGTTGTTGGTTTATGGTTAATTTTAATTGCAGCTTGCTTATCTTTGTATTGGGTTTCAAGCCCCATCAAAACCTTCGTTTACCTCTAATCAAAACCTATAGAAGAAGGGAAACATGAAATTAATAATTTTTTTTAATTAATTAGAAGAATAATAGGTAGTTAATTAAATAAATTTATGGAATAATGGTTTATGGCCAATTAATTAAAATTAGAAATTTTAATTAACTATGTGATAAGGTAAGATTTGGGGTGTTTATGGTATCTTAAATAAAGTGGTCCCCTTGGATCCTATATCACATGTTACTTTTTGTTTCATTTACTCTCGATGTTCATGGCTTAATTTTCATTTTTATTCATTATTATGATTATGGTTATGTGTGTTAATACTCCTTTCAAGTACCTTGAGTATTTAGTGGTTATATTTTTTTCTCCTCGTTAATGGGAGTATTCCAATACAAATTCTTTTATATTATGTATTTTAGGTTACAAGCTGCCTATAGATTTGAGGAGGAATCCCCTAATTCTTCTTCCATTTTGTAAGGCATTTTTTTTACTTTTATATGGTTTTCTTGACATAATTAGGGTATATTATTTATTAATATTCTATAACAATTATAGATCAAGTTAATATCTTTTAAATTACACTAAATAGTTATAATCTGATCTAAATCAACATATGAAGAGTTGAGTAGAAACAAGTAGGCACATGAAGTGGAAACAATAATAGGAAATTAAATATGCAAGTAATAAACTATGAATAGAAAATTTGAAATAGAAAACAAACAATCTAGATGTATTTGGAAACTTAAATATGATAAGTGAATGGTTTTAGAATATTGTCAAGAATATTTGATCAAAGTTAGAAATTATAGGATCAATCCTCCACGAGGTGTAGGTGTCTAAGATTTCCAACAACTTCAATCAAGAAAATCCCACCAGGTATCCACAAATAATGTTGGAATGATGTCAAATTAGGAACACAGATGGAACTTGATGTGTACATATATTATCATATTTTGGTACCTAGGGTAAACATATAACTTCAATCAAGAAAATCCCACCAAGTATCCACAAATAATGTTAGAATGATGTCAAATTAGGAACATAGATGTAACTTGATGTGTACATACATTATCATATTTAGGTACCTAGGGTAAACATATAAAAATATGTGAATACAAAATCATTTGTGAAAACCCAATAAAATTAGCCAATACAAATAATATTTTTTCAAAAATAGGAAATATTTGCCAATAGAAATTTATTTATTTTTGCGAAAAAATGAAAGATTTGCCAATATTTTATATCTTTTTTCAAGGGTTTTCTTAAAGTTATTAATGTTGGGTGAGGAAAATTTGTGGAGGATGGCGTGTGATGGAGTCTATGGTGTGTGTTTAGCAATTCGCAGTCTGTGAGGTCATGGCTGCATGCTCATGCCTTTTGTTGCATGTGTGTCATTTGTGCAGATCGGGGTCAGGTGTTTGGAGTTGCAGATGGGGGGAGTTTCATTCATACGAGGTGAAGTTTTTTTATTTTCTCTGTGTTTCATTTTATCTTGGTTTGTTCGTTTCTTCCTTGGTCGGTGCATGGGTGTGTTGGTTGCCTATGGGTGTGCTCCCTCATTTTTGGTGTGTTCCAGTGTGGGCTTGGCTCTGATCATTGGGTGTAGAGCAATTTTAATTTTCTACTTGGCTTATGCCCTTGGTTGCGCAAGGGTGGAATAGTGTTTGCAATCGGTTGGGGCCTATTTGGGTGTTGTATTGGCTTCTTGACCCCAACTTTTATTGTGTATTGTGGGGTTTGCGTGGTGTGTAAGATCTCCATGGCTCTAAATGAGTCTTTGAACTTAACGAAGGGGGATGAGACTATGGTGGAGGATAATGCCGAGGGTCCCATTTCATCTCCCCTCAGGGTGGGCATGATTAGATCTAGAGTTCCTAAACTATAGAATATTAATGGATGCTTGGAGCAGGCTCAGGTTCGTCCAGTTTTAGTGATTCAAAATGAGGAGGTGGCAGAGGATTTAGAATATTATGGCAAGAATTTTCTGATTTACAAGTTCCTGGGGATGAGGGTTTCTCTGCCATTTCTCAATATGTGGATTCGTAAGACTTGGAACCCGAAAGGTGATTTTGACATTTTGTTGGCTGCTAATAATTTTTTTCTGGGGGATTTTTCATGCATCTTAGATCAGAACAAGGAATTTGAGGCCAGGTCTTATTTTTATAATCAAGTTCAACTTTTCATAAAACCATGACATGTCAGCTTTAACTCGGTGGAGGAGCTACCATCCAAGGTTCTGGTTTGGGTTCGCCTGCCCAGATTTTTGCTTGAATATTGGAGGAAAGCTATATTGTAGTCGATTGCCATGGTGTTGGGAAAACCTATTGGCCCTTCTAAGCAAACCTTGGATAAGAGAACTTTTTCTTATGTGTGTTTTTGTGTGGAGATTGATTTGAGTAAGCCTTTTCCAGATTCTATTGACTTGACTATTGGATCTAGCTCATGGACTTAGCCATTAGATTACGAAACTATGTTGTTTAGATGTCATTTTTGTCATGAGTATGGTCATCTTCAGAGGAAATTTTCTCGTGCTCTTGGTGTGGGTAATTTCAGTAACGAGATGGCTCCTTCAAACCCAGGATCTGAAAAGGGAAAAGGGCCCATGCAGGGGTTGACTCTGGATAAAGAGGGGTTTGTGCTTGTTAGACCTCGAAATAAAGGTCGAGGGTAGAAGAGGACTTTTTAGGAGTGCCAAGAGGAGGGGGTTTTTAACAAGTTTGATGTGTTGGATGAATTAGTTCACGAGGAGGGGATATCTCTGGACATGCATGTGGAGCCTCCCCCTGTTACTATTCATAATCTAGAGCCTATGGTCGTTATGTCTTTGATTCTTGGCCATATGGAGGCTTTTGGGGAAGTGAAGGATGTTGTTGTTCCTTCCCCCGAGGTTGGGCTTGGGGACCCTTGTGTGGTGGCTGGTACTTTGTTGGCCTCCATTGTTGTAGGGGCATTCCCTACTAGAGGGTTAGGGTCTGGAGATTTTGGCAAGAGGAAAGCCTCTACTTATTCCCCTACTTTGGGTGTGCTGCAAAAGTCTCTGAAAGAGAGTGCTCCTGATAAGCCCTAGAAAGTGGATAGAAAGAAGGATCAAGAGAAAGTTAAGTTGGCTGGTGAAACGTTGGTTGAATCTGGGTGGGTGAAGACTTCTGATACTCATTTCTCCCAACCTTCACGATGATTGTGCTATCATGGAATGTGAGGGGTATGAATAGAATCCCTAGACAAAAGGCTATTCATGGTTTGGTTCATGCTCATTCTCCGGACTTGGTTTTCCTCTAGGATACGAAGGTATCTGTGGAGAATATGATGTAGATTGCTCCTAAGATTTGGAATAGAGGTATATGTCAGTGTGTTGGAGCTTAGGGGAGCTTTGGAGGCCTTTCTTTCTTCTGGGATCCTCGATGAATCTCTCATGTTTGGTGGTTCTCTAGTAAATTATTCGTTTCTCTTGTGGCAATTAGTTTGGAGACATGGGAAAGAGTTTTCTTGTCCAACATTTATGCTCCAACACATGTTCCTGGTAAGATTCTCTTGTGGTCTCATATCAATTTTCTGAGATCTTTAGGCCCCTTTCTTCCCTGGATTATAGTAGGTGACTTCAATGCAACTACCTCTCTCGAGGAGAAAAGAGAGGGAGTGCCTCGTTTGGACCCCTCCTCTGATATTCTTAGGGATAATTTGGCTTGGCTTCATATTGTTGATATCAAACCTTTGAATGACTTGTTTACTTGGAATAATAGGAGGCTTGGGGATGAAGCCATCTATGAAAGATTAGACAGGTTTCTTGTTTCCAATTTTTGGGTTGGCGACAGGTGGCTGTCAAGCTCTGAAATATTAGATTGGTGGGGATCAGAGCATTGGCTAATTAAATTCTCTATCTATCTGGTTAGTGGCTCTAGGAAACAAACTTTTAAATTTCAACTTATGTGGCTTAGGGAGGAGAATCTTCTTGGCCTTGTTTCTAGATGGTGGATGGAAGGACGACTTGCTTTTGGTACTACTATGCACTCCTTTGTAAAGAGGCTGCAATACGTGAAGTATAAATTAAAACATTGGAATAAATATTAGTTTGGTAATGTGTTTCAAAATAAAAGGTATGCGCAGGAGTGCTTGGATTTTATTACCAAGCAGATTTAGGATTACGTTTTGGATGCGATTTTGAGTAGGTTAAAGGATATTGCGGTTAAAGACCTTGAGGAATGGGAGCTTCGAGAGGAAATTTTTTGGAAACAAAAGGCTCGTGTTGAATGGCTTTAGGAAGGGGATAGGAATAATTCCTTCTTTCATAACTCAGTGAAGACTCGAAGATAAGGTAATATTATCTCATCTCTTCACTCTCTTGAGGGTTTTGTTCTTTCTTCCTCTTTGGAAATTTACAACGAGGTAGTTCACTTTTTCTCTAATCTCTTTTATGAGGATACCCCACCTACCAATGAGGAAGAAGCTTCTCTCTTGGCTTGTATTCCTCCTCTGGTGGCTATGGATATGAATGTTTATCTTCTCAAGCCTATTTCTTTGAAGGAGTTGGAGGATGTGGTGTTTTAGCTGAAAAAAGGGAAGGCTCTTGGTCCAGATGGGTTCCCGGTGGAATTTTTTCAGGAATTATAGGAGGTGATCAATCTTGATTTGTTGGAGGTTGTGCGAGAGACTTTAAGGAATAAGAAAATGTTGTGAGCCATGAATGCCACTTTCCCTTGCTCTTATTCCAAAATGAGAGGGTGTTGATTCTCTTGATCTTTTTTGACCAATCGCCTTGTGTAATGTGGTGTACAAAATCATTACAAAGTTGATTGTCGAGCATCTGAAGCCATGGCTAGAGAAACTGATCTCAGAGGAACAAGAGGGCTTTGTTGTGGGTAAAAATATTTTAGATGGAGTTGTTATTGCAGCAGAGACTATTCATTCCATGGTGTCTTCGAAGGAAAAGGCTATTTTTATAAAGTTGGACATGGCAAAGGCTTATGATAAAGTTAAATGGATTTTTTTGACCAAAATCCTAGGAGCCTTTGGGTTCAGTGGTGAGTGGATTGATTGGGTCATGAGTTGTGTGAAATATATATATTTTTTTCTCATCAATGGGAAGCCCTCTGATTTTTATGGGGCTTCTAGAGGTCTATGGCAAGGGGATCCCTTATCTCCTTACCTGTTCATCTTGATGGTTTAAGGCCTAGGGAGATTTATTAAGTCCAGGGTTGGGTATGGGCTCATTCAAGGATGGAAATGGAGCAACTCTCTCCCTGCTCAATCCCACCTTCAGTTTGTGGATGATTCGACCTTAATGGGTATTGCTATGGTGGAAAAAGAAGTTGCTTTTCGTCGGAATTTGGATTGTTACTTGGCTACCTCAGGTCAAAGAATCAATGAAAGTAAATCTTGCATTTATTTCTTTAATACTCCTAGGATTATCTAGCAGCGTATTACCAGGATCTTAAGGTTTTAGGTAGGAAAGCTTCCATTTATCTATCTTGGGATCCCCCTAGATGTGCACCCACCCCCCAGGCATTTTTGGCAGGAGGTGATTGATAAATTTTGAGGGTTGGTTTGTCATTGGAGTTATAGATGGTTATCTATAGTTAGTAGAATTACTCTATTGAAGTATGTGGTGCAGGCCCTTCCTATTTACAGGTGCTTTGTGATGCTTTATCCCTCAAGATTCATCAATGATTTTGATGGGCTCTATAGGTAGTTTATTTGGTTAGGCACTCTCCTTTTAAGGAAATGGAGCTTGATTAAGTGGGAAGTTGTTTGTCATCCAAAACAAGATGGTGGCTTTGGGTTGCATAGGGCAGATTGGAATGGGCAAGCTTTGGCTACTAAGCTATACTGGAGATGGGTTTCACACTAACATCAGTCTTGGGCCAAGATCCTTACCTCCAAGTACCTTGGTGAGGTGGATGGCGTTGAGGTCCCTCGATTTAGTCTTTTGGGGAAAGGCTCTATAATATGGGATACTCTTAAGAGGGGAGCCACATTGGTTAAACAAGGCCTTTTTTGGATCTGCAATAGAGGTTTTGATGCTCTTTTTTGGTATGACTCTTTGGATGGGTTCTTGCCTATCCTCTCTTCGCACCCTCACTTAGGGGATTTATGTCAGATTTTTGTTCAGGCTAGTTGGAGCAGAGTGATGGATTTCAAACCCCCCTAGTCCTTAGGGTAGACTATTATTTATTAGTGGAGGGATATGCAAGACTGGCCCTTGGGTGGATCTTTAGAGGATAGGAGGGAGTTTTCCTTCATTTTGGCTGATAGAGTCTGTTGTTCTCTTCTAGAGCGGGACGTGTTGGCTTGGGGACCTGATCCTAAAGGGAAGTACATTGTTGCTCTAGGGTATCATGTTTTGGACAAATGAGCCTTAGGTAGGGTTGAGGTTCTTTGGTGGAAGAACATTTGGAATAAATTCTCTTGACCAAAATACATTTTTTTCTCTTGGCTGGTGGTGTATGGAAGGTGCTTGACTTGGGATAACCTTTGTAAGTGAGGCTTCCAATGTCCCTCTTTATGTTCCCTTTGTCTCAAAGATGTTGAGACTGTTTCTCATCTTTTCTTTCAGTGCCCCTTTGCTAGGACTATTTGGCATTTTTGGTGGGAGGCCTGGAATCAGCAGTGTAGGCATCCTTCTTCTCTTGAGGAATTTTAGCGAAACATTGGGCCCATCCTGGTAAAGACCTTGTTTCTACACATAATTTGGCCTATTGGTGCTAGTATTATTATTTGGCATATTTGGTTGGAGTGCAACCGAAGGATCTTTCTAGATAAGAATTTGTTGGTGCGTTAGGTTTGGGCTCGCATTCTTGGGGATTTTCATGAGACTTTCTATGCTAAATGTGACATGTCAATCCCTGTGGATCCCGAAGATACTGGGGTGATTTGTAATCTATGGATTTATGTTGGTAGAAAGGGAAGGCCCAAGATTGGGTGGAGCAGGGGATCTAGAGGGAAGGTCTTTAGGGGAGGACATTAGATGCTTCCTCCCAACGGGGTCTTGAAAATCAACACTAATGGCTCTCTAAGGGGTAATCTGAGGCACATTGGCATTGGTGGGGTTGGTAGGGATAATTTTGGAGTGGTTGTGTTCTTCTTTTGGGAGTATAGGGGACACCACTCTAATAACCTTATGGAGGCCCTGACAATTCTTTTGGCTTTAAAGAGGGCATATGCCCTTGGTTGGAAAAGGGTTATCTATGAATCAGATTCTCAAGTAGTGGTAGACTTGATAAATAGACGACAATTTGATGGTTTTAGTTGGCATCTGGCAGTGGCAGCTAAGCAAATCAGTAGTCTTGGAGATTTGATGGATTCTATTACCTTCTCCCATATCCCTCGGGAATGGAATAAGGTGGCTGATGGGTTGGCCAAATGGGCTTCTAAGAAGAATGGGACTTGGTTGGTGGATGATTGAGACAGTTTACCGAGGGATCTTGCCTAGGAGATGGAGGGTTGGGTTACAAAGGATGATAGATGTTGCATAAAAACTTCTTGATTTATTGTTTGGTGCTTCTTTGCCCTTTGGGGCCTCTTCTTGTTTAATGCTTTTTACTATTCTTGTTGATTAATAAAGTTTTTACCCTTTTATTTAAAAAATTTATCAATGTTGGGTAATAGAAATATGCACAATGGTGGTAAAGTAACAAAGACCTAGATGGTACAAATCAAACCCTAGGTGCGATACAAATGAATGCACACAAAAGGAGATGGGAAATAACAATTAGAAAGATAATATAAAAAAAATTGATGGATTATGTAAGGTAAATAACTTAATAAAAAAGTGTATGTAAACTTAGTGAGTGAAAATGAGGACATGTTGGCTTCTAAGGGAGGGGGATATGATAGAAATTAGTTAGGATGAAATATACAAGAGATAATTAATCAAGGAAAAGGAGAATATACATGACTCCAAATATACAACAGTACACTTGGATGGATGTATGAATGAAAAGAAAGATATTTTCATAAGAAACCCTTGATTTTCTTAAATTAAAGAAGGGACCGTATAAATAGGTTTTTACTAGGTTTTAAAGTAAGTAACTATGAAAATATGGTGGTTGGGAAGTTATAAACATTAAATTTAGTTTTGATTGAAAATGATAAAATAACAAACCCACTAGTGCCAATGATAGGTAAGGTGTATGGGAAATAACTTATATGTCCTTAAGTTTTGGAAGGTTCAAAATTCTAGGGGAAGCAAATAGGATCATCCTAAAGTAGGTGAAAGTGGTGTTTTGTATTTATGATCAATGGGGAAAATATTATGGTTATATGTTAAATTTTTTGAAAACAAGGGTCTATAAAAAATAAAAAGGAAACAAAGAAATTAAATGTTAGGTGAACAAGGATAAGCATGAATAGAAAAGGATAAACAAGGATTATACAAAGGTATACATATACAAATGGGAAATATAAATCACATAAGGCTAAGCAAGGATTACTGATGTTAGACAAGATGTGAGAAAGAATTTAATAAGGGCTAAAAATATATATTAAAAGGGACATATAAAATGAGTACAAAACATTATAAAAGAAGTCATAATATGTATAATTTCTATTATGAAAAATTTCCCTCATTTTTGCATGCATAAAAAAAATGACGCTACAGCTGATGCAGCATGCTAAAATAAAAGAGTTTAGTAAACACAATGCAAATATAGAGGATTAAAAAAAGAGAGATGTTAGTTTTCATTTTTTATTTGTTTAGTTCAAAAACATGTTGCTAATCATATAATGCATCCAAAATATTATTTGACTATATGCATACAAAATATTATGCTAAACAACATATGCATAGGAAATGGAAATACAAATGGACATTATAGTAAGCATGGAATACATATTTGGAAACATACATAGGAATTCAAAATCTAGGGATACTGAAAACATATATACATACAACAATAAGGGTACACAATTGAAATATTTAATCATGTGCCAAGGAAAAACACATTGTTGGATTAATGACATAAAGGTCAAAATAAGGTATGTTGGTATGTGGCACATGATCATGCTATACTATACACTCTTCATGTATCCTCGTCGAGGTTTGGGGACAGGCCGGGCCCTAGGTGGGGGTTTGGGGGCGGCAGTTCCTGAAAAGTGGGAGTTTGGGGGCGATAGCCCCTGAGAAAAAATTTTCTCCTATTTTCTCGCCTCGTCACCAACAAGATAAAATAATCAACTTTGTAGAACCCTAATTCTGGAAGCTTCTAAAAATCTTATAATAAGCGGTTGGGATGTGAGTTGTAGTGGGTATTATTTGCGAGATTGTAATATGTTTTGCACTGGATAATAAAATCGTTGGTTGGCTCTAGTTTTGTGGATGTAACCCATATTGGGTGAACCATGTTAAATTCTCTATGTTGTCTTGTTGCTGCTATAATTTTCTGTGTGTTTTATTTCTCTATTTTTATTGATCAAATCTGCATTTAGTTGTTAGATATTTACATTCTAACCCTAACAAGGGAAAATTTTAATTTTGTAGGAAGGGATCCAAGGAAATCCTAAAGGAAAATAGGAAAATGACTAGATCCATGAAGATGCACCTTAACAAAGGTAAAATATAGGTTAATGGAAATTGGTCATGATGATAATGGTTTTAAAGTTTCCATCCAAGATAAAGCTACACTAGGTCAACAATACAATGATAATGATGATAATCAAATGGCATATGCTAATGGTTATGCAATAATCGCCCATGATACCATATATATGGTTTCTATCCCAAACAATGGATATATAATATGTTGTCACCCTTGGCTATATGTAGTTGTTTCCAAATATAGATCCAAGATAAGCCAAAGGTAAAAAATTAAAAAGGTAAAAAGTGATAATGGCATTAAGAACAATGTGGTAGCTATCTAATTGGATGAGAGTCTAAGATAAGACCAACTTGTATCTCATTTTATTATCATCATCATGGTGTAAATAGAGTAAGGCATAATATATTTGTAGAATGGTGATAGAGTAAATATCATAAGGAAATCCAATCAATTTAAGGTGAATTATAAGGGTGGAAAATAAAATACCCTCAAGTGGTAGGATAATAGGTCATACCCCTAAGTGGTAGGATAATAGAAAATAGGAAGAATGGTAACATTTAGGTCATGCCCCTAAGTGGTAGGATGATAGAATTAGATAGTGAGGGAAAACTTTATGTAATGGCCCAAAGTTATGATATGAAAAGAAAAATTTTGGATGGGTAGATAATGAGGGAGAAAGATAAAATTGGAAATTATGGAAATATAGGAGGAAGATATTTAGATAGGTTTGTAAAGATGGTAAGATTCCTCCAGTGATGGAGGAAATAAGAGGAAATGTGGATAATGGATATAGGAAAATGATCATAAACATAGATGATAAATATGAATGGGAGAATAAGATGATGATAGTGACAATATAAATACCCACAAGTGAAGAGAGGAGAGATCTCCCCTAAAGGTATTAGAAGGGTAGAAAATATTTGGGAAATACAAAGGGAACAAGTAAGAGAATGCCTCTAAGGTTGATTAAGTATAGTAGAGGAAAAATGATAAATGCGAGTAGGAGATAGTTAAAGAGATAAGAGGAAAGCATGATAAGAGATGAAAGATGCACAATAAGACATGACCATGAGTGATAATAGGGATTGGGTCATCAATAGAAGGAGGATAAGGATAAGAAGTATAAGTGGTAGTAGGTAGGTCAAAAGGACAAGGATTACAACATAGATAAAAAAAACAATGCATTGTTGTCCTAAGATTATGCACGAAGATGGTAAGAATATTATGTACACCATGCATATAGAAAATTGGAATAATTATAATTTAACATAAAAATAGGATTGTGGAAGTATAGGATATAATTTAATTTAATGTAGGGGTTGCCATAAATATTTAAGGAACTAGTTATTGTGTACTCTAAAATTTGAAGGAGAATAGGAAGGCATGTTATTGTTTACAAAACATTTCCTATTTCCTAAAGGTAAATAGGGGTCACCTAGTTTGAGTCCTAATTTGAGTATTTTCATTGTTTTTTCCCTCTCAATTAATCAAATTTCTATTTTTGCACTTTAATTAGTATTTTTATTTATTTATTGTTTTAGTAATTGTATTTATTTAAATTTTGATTCCTTTTTATTGGTTATTATTATTATTATGGTGGTTTCTTATAGGGTATCTATATGAATTCTTTCTATGGTGATGGGTTTTATTTATTAATGTGTAAGTATTTTGGTTCAATTATTTGAATATAGTTTGAGGTATTCATTTCAAGAGTTATTTTACCCTCAAGATGTTTAAAACATTTATCTAATTTTGAGGGTGCCAAGGTTTCAAATATTGGCAAGGGGTTCATTTTCTAATCTATATAATTATTTAAAATATGAGCATTCATATATATTTTTAATAATGTTAAAAAACCATGTGCTATAGTGAATGGCATAAGCTTGTAGCTTATTAGGCATACATAACAAAGCTAAAAGGGACTTATTTGTTTTCTATTGCATTCTCATGTCCAAGATTGAGTTAAGTTTTTAAAAATAACTTCATATATTATATTTTCCTATTAAGTTAAATCTACATCATATTTTTGGATATCAAGTACACATATTGTATCAAAATTCATGTTATTACATGCATGTGCACACTCAAAGGATATTACAATCCACTTTTAATTCTACAGGGTTATTTCATAAATTTCTCTTCTCTTGGGAAAAAAGTCACATAACACTTTTCCCTTATGTTTTGGGCCTACTTTGATTAGGGTGTTGTAAATGCAATAATTAGATAACAAGTGTCATAATATTGCATGGAATTTTCTTGTGACATTCCATATCTAGATCCATGCATCACTAATCTCTATATTTTATATTCTTAATACCTATACCTATTAGTCATCACCTTAGATCAAATTCATAGGTGTGGACTTGACCTAGGTCACTTCCATAGTTCTCACATTGATTCCCATGTCCAAGGGAGATTTACCAATTGATCCATACATTGTTGAAATTATTTTACATTCATCCACTTGGTTGAAGCCATTTTTCATTGAGCTATCAACAAAGTTAGATCATTATCCACATTGTAGGAGGTTTGTATCACATTTCTATAACAAGCATGTTTTTTAATCATTAGATCTCTTCTTTGATTATTTTTTAGGATAGTTATTTTTTCTAAAGAAGGTTAAATTAGTATTCATTTTAAAATGTGTGAGAGATGATACTCATTGCATTATTTTTCTTTACTTTGTTAAGTTTCAATGGAACATTAAATACAATATGAATTCAAGATAAATGAACTTCAATTTATATGGATTAGATCATTTTGACTATTTGAAAAGTAGAATTTAATTTACATGTTGATTACTTGTTTACTTTCAGATGCATATGTCTAGTAGTTAACAAATTCATATCAAAGTGAAGAAAAAATGTTATGGTGAAAAATGCACTTTTCCCTTATGTTTTGGGTGTACGGGTGTTATAAATGTAATAATTACCTAGCAAGTGGCATAATCTTCCATTAAATTAGCTCATGACATTCTATACCTAGATCCCCTCATCACTAATCTCTAGATTTTGAATTCTTGATCCCTAAACATAGTAGTCTTCACTTTAGATCATATTCGTTAGTGTGGACTTGAAATAGGTCACTTCTATAGTTATAATTTGAAACCCAAAATTAGAAGATTCAAAATTCAAATTAACACATCACCAACTTTTTCACTAGCATTTATGAATTGATTTAGAGTGCATTTTGTTGACTTGTGTGTTTAGTTGTCATATTTAAAGATATTCGTTCATTCATTTGAAATACATGGGAGATCACCTAAGACTTATGGAACAACTTGTAATAGCACATTTATGAGAGCAACATACCCTTACATTAATGCACATCATCTTAGATCCATTGTGTACCATTTTTTATGGTAAACTTTGTTGTCTTCAAACCTTTCATTCAAAAACATAAAATTGGTATTAAGAAAACTTAACCCTCATAATTTAATAAATTTTATAACTATACTTAAGAATTATGTAATTATTTTTAGACCAATTTAAATCTAAATTTTTATGTACCATTATATGACATTCCCAAATTTATAAACTTTATTAATATTATATTAAAAAATAATTTATAAACTTTATTAATATTATATTAAAAAATTTACATTTTATATTCTTCAAAAGATATTCTAGACAAAGTTTATAATTTAATAAATTACCCATTTAAGTTTTAACCTATTTCATGAGGTTAGCTAGAATTTTATTAAATTGAAAGTAAATAGAATTTATATGGAAGCGCTCCTTAGAATTGTTTGAGACATTAAAGATTTCTATACATGTTTTTGTTAATTTTTATAAAATATTTTAAAAAGATAAAATATAAAGAAATATTTTTATTGAAATTATTACTTAGAGTTCTTTTAAGAATTTTTTTAATAATTTAATTTTATATAATTTAATAAGTATAATAATTTTAAAAATATAAAATTTATTTACATAATATTACTTTTTATTAATTTTAATAAAATTAAATATTACATTCATAAGAAAATTAAATCTTTAGTTTTAATATAAAAACATATAATTATTTTGATTAATTAATATTAATTCTAACTAAAAAAATTTGAACATTATTCATATATTTATAATATATTAACAAAAATAAAATAATAAACCATTATTTATCATATATATACATTTTTCTTTTATTTTTATCGTTTTATTTCTGATTTAAAATGTCCAAAAAAAAAACATAGTAAAAATCAAAAGTGATTATCACATAAGATTGCTTTTCGACTATTTAAATTCTGATTCAAAATATCCATAAAAAAAATCATTCAAAATCAAAAGTAATCATATATATACTTCATAGACTGAAAATTTCAAATCAATTATATAAAAATAATTATTGAATAGAAGAGAAGTTTATCATTGAAATATAACTATCCAGACGCTTCCTCTATAAATATTTATGAAATAACAGAAATCAAAAGAATGAAGAAGCCTTAAAATCTTAAGAAATTGTTGTTACATCAGAAATGAGGGAGTGGAAAGGGGAACTGAGAGTTAACAGTGGTTGGAGGAGAGGGAGATCCAAACACCATCTCAATGAGATCAATCTCTCTTTTTCCATGCTTTGAATCCTCCATGTTGTTGTGCACATCTACAAATTCATCAAACATCAGACTTTCATCATCTCCAGTGGGAACACCATCCAACAGAAAAGACAAGTTAATGGTGCTGGTGCTGGTGCTGGTGCTGATGCTGTTGCTGTTGCTGTTGTTAAGAGGAGAAGAGGGGAAAGAAACATGGCGAAGCAAGTGGTGGTGGTGGGAAGAGGAGATGGAATCAGATATGATGGGCACATTGCTGGTGGTGGTGCAGTCATTATGAGTGGAGCAGAAAGTGTCATCCTTGTCCTTATCTGTCTGTTGGGGATTCAAACTCTTAATATACTCCTCTAAAATGGAGCTTCTCTCATGGGTGGCATCAAGAGCTCTTCTGGAGCGGCGGCGACCAGACTGCCTCCTCTTGGTGGCGTTCCAGTGGTTTTTTATTGCATTCTCTGTTCTTCCAGGAAGCCTTTTTGCAATCTCAGCCCACTTGTTCCCCAGGTCTGCATGAGCCCTCACAATCAATTTTTCCTCCTCTTCTGTCCATACATCTCTCTGTGCAAAACCATAACACAACCCAAAATCAGAATTCATTCATAAACCAAAGAAAATAAAATGGTGGAGATCATAAGTCAATGAATCGATTACTAATACTACTTTCAATTGATGGGTGGCAGAAAGATAAAATAGCAAGGAAAGGGAAATGAAATTGGCAATAACCTTAATATCAGGGCGTAAATGGTTGTGCCATCTTTCTCTGCACTGCTTTCCCACACGACCTGTCAGCATTTGTGCTACCTGAGACCATTTTCGTAGGCCATACTCTTCAACCAAATTTACCAGCAACCTGCACCACCATTTTATAAAAAATTCTGAAAAACCCCAAACTTTGTATGTGCAGAAAACAAGACAAAAGAATCATACCAATACCTGTCTTCCTCTGCAGTCCACTGGCCCTTGATCACATTATGCCTTTTTTGCCCTCTGCTGGAGCGCTTCACAACCCGTTTAGCATTCTGACTAATCCCACCTCGCCGCTCATCTTGACCGCCATATTTTCGACTGTAGGAAAGCTCTTGGTATGAAACACCTGGAAGAGCATTGATTGGGGAAGCATGCTTCTGGTTCTGTTCAAGCTGGTAATCCAAAATCTGAGACCTCATATCAGGTGACAACACCAAAGAATTCTCATGGTGGTAAGTCTGTGCACCCACTAAAGCATTTCCCAAATGCCCAGATGTAATCATATGATCTGGTTGGCCCATTTCTGTGCCATGCCCATGCATGGCCAGACCATAGGCTGCAAACTTATCAGCCAAAGATATTTTCCCTGGCTTTAACACTCCTCTGGTGGGGCCTTTCAAGGATACCCTTGTCAGATTCAGTGTTGAGCTTTCCTTCTGGTATTGGTATGACACAGAAGAAAACCCCCCTGCACTTGTTTCTGTTATTTCTTCAACTGCATTCTGTGCCTCGAGAAGAATATGGCCATTCATATCTATATCAAAAAGTTCAGCAACAATATGAATTCACTCTCTAATTTATCAACTAGTGTGTTTTCTGCAGCCTTACAACTGAATGTTCCTAATATCATAGCTAAGGGCGAAAACAAAACTGACATCATACTGAGTAAAATAGTTGGGCAGTTTCCCGTTCTTGGCATAGAGACTTGAAGCTGAGATCGTACTGGTGAAACTTGGACACATACTTGAGCTTTCTCAGGTTCCTGTAGAGCAGAGGATACTGGTAATAAATACCGAAGTCGAGGCCCGATTCATGAACGGATTCAAAGATGGTCTTTTGCGGATATCCTTCAATGAGCTTGATGGAATTCGTTCACTCTGCAACTTCTCATGGTGCAACCAGCAACGATTCCATCAAGCTCATTGAAGGATATCCGCAAAAGACATCTTTGAATCCGTTTATGAATCCGGCCTCGACTCCGGTATTTATTACCAGTATCCTCTGTTCTACAGGAACCTGAGAAAGCTCAAGTATGTGCCCAAGATTTACCAGTACGATCTCAGCATCAATTTTAATTGAGAACATGTGTGAATGCAATAACTTGATATACAGAAGAACACACAAGAAATGGGCGTGGGATAGAACTCTACCTGACATGCAGAATCCAAGCAATGATAGATCCGATGCCTCAAGCAGTTTTGTCTCCTTACTTACACCCTCCTTCTATATGTTCTTCTGTATATGGATTGAAATGAATACCCAATTCGAGAACCTGCCACCCAGGTCTCTGTGTCTCGATCTGATCAAATGCAATCTATAAATTTGATACTTTTCTAGAATGGGTTCTTCTGTATATGGATTCAAAACCAGAAGAGTAGAAAAAACTGGAACTAGGACTGGTTTGTCATAGTGATCTGCTCTTAATGTTTATGCTTTGGAAGAGAACGAATTGTTCAGTAATGTAGCAAAACTTGTGTAATTCGAAAGGAAGAGCAGAAGCTCTAATCTGCAATGAAGTAGATAAATTTTCATGTCCATTATGGATTGTTTTCAGCCGTAGATGATAAGAAGATCCGACGGAGGAGGGCAGCTGGTCATTGTGACTTTTCGCCTTCCATCATAGAATTTCTAATAATTATTAGTATAAATTTGGCTAAAAATAGCATAAATGGGAATCCATGTTTCTTCCTCTATTTTGTCCTATTCCTCGTTGCTCACCTCTCATTAACTGCTCTTAACATTCCATCCCCTCAATTATTATTATTTTTAATTAATATAAGAAAGTGTTTTAAATAATTTTGATCTAGCTTTATTAATTTTTATGCACTCTATTTTTAGCTTGGGTAAACTTAATAGATATAAAGGCTTGGGTTGTTAATGCGTGGATAAATGTAAAGTGATGTTAACATGGAATATAATTTTTTTTAAAAAAATTTCAATTAATTTTAAAATATATTCAAACATAAATTTAATTACGCGTCTCACATTCATAACACTAGACCTTTAATTAAATACATTCAAACAGAAAAATATTGAAATTTAATCCAAAATGTAATTTTATTACAAATAATAGAAATTAATCTTATATACATTTTTTAATAATTTAAATTAAAAAAATAAAATTGGGAGCGTTATATTGACATGAGGTCCCCTATTTGTGACCTCACGTCATAACTTGAGATCACAAATATTTTTTAAAATTTTACTTTTTATTAAATTATATTTAATTAAATTACTAAAAATTGCATAAATCTATTAAATAGTTTTGATCTATTTTTTTAAAAAAAAAAAATAATATTAGGAATTGTATTTGGTAAACTTTTTTCTTTTTTCGTGTGACCATGACCTAGAGGACATGCCCTCTATACCACATGGATGGGGAAAGTTTTGTTCTAGTTTTATTATTTTTTATGGGCGCTAGTTTTTAATTGGAGGAAATATAACCAAGTGCACAAATTGGGCTTTAAAGGGAAATGAGCAAATGCAAAGTCATCTTTAAATAGTTTTATGGAATTCATTAATTTCTTATTAGTTCTAAAAATTTCAAAATATATATTTAAACAATAATCTTAAACACAAGACTGTTAATAAAATAGAAATTTATTTAAATTGAATATAATAAATAATTTTATTAAAAATATTAGAAATTAATCTTATATAAAAAATTACAATTCTTAAAAAAAATAATTAAATCATATTATATTAAAAAATAAATAAATTTATTAAATAATTTTGTTCTTGATTTATTAAATTTTATCCACTCTATTTTTTAGCTTGAACAAATATAATTAAATATAAAGTCTTATTTCTTCTCAAGATTTCCTTGCATCCCTCATAACAAACCCTTAATTAAATATATTCAAAACAAAAATTTAATTAGGATGTCTCAAATCTCCACACTAAACCCTTAATTAAATATATTCAAATAAAAATATATTAAAATATATTAAAAATAATAGAAATTAATCTTATATATGTATCTTTAATAATCATTGTTAAAAATTATTAAATCATATTATTAAAAATTGCATAAATTCATTAAATAATTTTTTTCTTGATTTATTAATTTTTATCAACTCTGTTTTTTAGCTAGAGAAAATATAATTAAGTATTTAAAGCCTTATTTATTCTCAAGATTTCAAAAAATATATTCAAATGAAAAATCATGAGGCCTTGCATCCCCATAGTGGACACTTAATTAAATATATTCAAATAAAATATATTTAAATTTAACATAATATTTAATTTTATTAAAAACAATAAAAATTAATCTTATATACATATTTTTATAATTCTTACAAAAAATATTAAATCATATTATTAAAAATTACATAAATTTATTAAATAATTTTATTGTGGTTTATTATTTTTTATCAATAATATTTTTTTAGCTAGAGCAAATATAATTAAGTGAAAAGCCTTATTTATTCCCAAACTTTCAAAAAATATATTCAAATAAAAAATTAGGAGTCCATGCATCCCCAATAGTAGACCCTTAATTAAATATATTCAAACATAAATATATTTAAATTTAATATAATATTTAATTTTATTAAAATTAATAGAAATTTAACTTATATACATATTTTTTATAATTCTCGAATATTTTTTATTAAATCATATTACTAAAAAATACATAAATTCATTAAATAGTTTTGTTTTGATTTTTTTAATTTTTATCAACTCTTTTTTTAGTTGGAGCAATTATAATTAAGTACAAAGTCTTATTTATTCTCAATATTTTAAAAAATATTTAAATAAAAAATTAGGAGGCCTTACATCCCCAACACTTGACCCTTAATTAAATATATTTAAACAAAAATATATTTAAATTTAACATAATATTTATTTTTCTTAAAAAATATTAGAAATTAATCTTATACATATTTTTAGTAATTCTTTTAAAAAATTATTTAATCATATTAAAAATTACATAAATTTATTAAATAATTTTGTTATGGTTTTATTAATTTTTAATCAACTCTATTTTTAGTTGGAGAAAATATTTTAAGTATAAAGCCTTATTTATTCTCAATATTTCAAAAAATATATTCAAATAAAAAATTAGGAGGCCTTGCATCCCCATAATAGACCCTTAATTAAATATATTCAAACAAAAATCTAACTAGAAGGTCTCAAATCTTGACTCAAAACCCTTAAATAAATATATTCATTTGAACAAAATATATTTAAATTTAACATAATATTTAATTATTAAAAATAATAGAAATTAACCTTATATACATATATTTTTATAATTCTTTTAAAATAATTCTTTTATTAAATCATATTATTAAAAATTGCATAAATTTATTAAATAATTTTGTTATAATTTTATATTTTTTATTGACTTTATTTTTCAGTTGAACTTTTAATAGTTGTGAGTAAATGCAAAGTGATTTAAATAGTTTATGGAATCCAATGATTTCTTATCTATTCTAATTTTTTCAAAAAATACATTGAAACAATCAATATCCTCAACACCAAACCCTTAATTAAATATATTAAAATAGAAACCTATTTAAATTGAATCTAATATTTAATTTTATTAAAAATAGTAAAAAGTAATCATATATAAATAAATATTAAATGATGTTTAGTTAAATTATTAAAAAATACATAAATTTATTAAATAATTTTGTTTTAGTTTTATTATTTTTTATAACCTCTATTTTTTAGCTAGAGCAAATATAAGTACAAAGTCCCAAGCTTTTAATAGCTTTGAATAAATGTGTATTGTCATAGAAGCTTGATAATAAGTCTAGGATTGTATAGATAGATCCCACCATTCATGATGAGATACTTCTATATTGTAGCCATCTCCTGTAGGAGGTCTTCCATCTTCATTTCAATGCTCCTCACAAATTGACTAATACAAGCCCATTCAAACCCCATCACTAAGAGAGAGGATATTCTCTCCACAATGGCATTATCAACTACCTTGTCCAAGCTTCCTCTAAATTTGTCCCATACGAAGTACTTCCTTAAAGCTCTAGTGAGATCCTTGTCTCCCCATCATTGATGTGAGAAATTCTCCATGAATATAGAAGATATTTTAGAGTTTACCTTGTATTTAGTATCCCCTTCAATGAAATATTTCCTTAGGATTTCCATAATAGCTTTCAAAACTTTTTCCCAGGATAAAATAATACTTTATACATTATTGTAGCCATGATTTCACCCATGTATGTCATTTTTCTCACAATATAATTTAGTTATAAAGTATGTTTCGTGACATTAAAAGTAGCACAAATGAGAGTATTGACGTGTATGTGTTAAGAGAGTTTCATCATTTGCATACAATGAGAGCCATGCGAGCAAGAATGGGTGGAATGTACTCTCATCTTAATCACTCATGATTCATAAATATTTATTTCCATGTTCAATTTTATTTTTATTGGAATCAAAATCATTACATAGTAGAGTGTGAAGATCCAACTTCCTTGAAATATAGCAATCAACCACTAAGTCTTACAACTAGTCAATAACTCTATTTGATAAATAATATACTACCATATTTCCTTTTCTATAACAATGTTTAATTGAATATTTAGTAATTTTATCAAAAAAACCAAGGTCTCCTTCAAATGTTCATTATTTTCCTTTCAATTAATGAAGCAAAGACTAATTACCACCGAGTCTCTTTTAATATTAATGTTATCAACATTATAGGATTTGATCAATTGAAGGTTAAGAAAAAATACTTTGGTGTTTGTTTCATTATTGGTTCCTAACTTTAATTTTATTTTTTCTTCTCTATTCACCTTAATCAAAGAATCTCAAATAACACATCCAAATCCACAGGGTTTGAATTGCCTTGAGAGGCACCATCCATGTTCAATTTCCAAATCCTAGCTTAGGTGATATATGTTTGACTTGTGAATGATCAACTAATGAATGAAAAAGATTAGAAATCCCATGAATGAGAGGAAGGGATAACTTGTTCCAATATTTTAGAATTTTCTATCCCAAGAGGAAATTGTACACTCCTAAAGTGATTTGGAGGAGACTCTTCTCATTGTTATCTTTGTGATGACACTTGCTTGTTTCAATATTTTTTCCCACTTGTGTTTTTTCCTTCAAAAAAGTGGTTACGTTCCTTCTAGATTATCCAAACAACAATTATAGGTTGGAGTTCCATAAATATGAGAATATTATGTATTAGTTTTACCATTCCACCAAATTTTTAATAATTGTAACAAAGTTTTTGGAAGGGGAAATTGCCTTTCAATTTATTAATTAGTTGATACCAAAATTTCTATTGAAAGGAATCATTTACATGAGTAAATGCTCATGATTTTATTTAGTCTACATATAGGGAGGACACCAAAAGTATCCAATTTAATTCTATCCCTCATTAGGACCTTCCTTTTAACCACAACCCAAGAAAAGGCCCTAACCTTAGGCAAATAATTCCAATGTTATTATTCAATCATTAGCCACTCTAGATATTTCAAATCAACCATGAGAAATTTATAACCTATCTTAACCAAATATGACCCACTTTTGAAATAGGTCCACTTTAATTTATCATCCCTTTTATTCATGTGTAAGTGAGATAAATTGAGAAAGGCTTCAATAGGAGAAACCTAGAATGAAGGACCAATTTTTTGAGTCATACCTTTCATCATGTGTAAACTAATGCCAACAACAATAGTTGCATTCACATAATATACCACTTTGGATCCCCAATTCCTAATTGGGAAATACGTAATCTCTTTTAAAAATATTCTCTCTAGCTTTTAGATCTTGGTGCCATTCCATGAATTCATCCAAAATTCAGCATTCCTTCTATTATTCACTTCCAAAGAGATATGGATATGATTATGTGTCTACAGTTTAAGATAAATTTCCATGCATGTGATCTCAAGGGGACTAGAAGTGGTGAAATTTTTTATGTCCTCCATAGATTTCAAGTACTCATTTCTTATGTCATACTTTCAAATTTTCTCTTACTAAAAAATTCATGTTGTTTAATCCTCGATGTTTCAACCTCCAATAGTGTCTAGTGGTATGGCTAACCCCCAATCCTTGATATTTCTACCTATTTTTCATTCCCTACCTAAAATTTGACCATATTTCATATTATTTATAGCAGTTTATTGTTTTAGTCACCATAAATTTCAAAGTGGGATCTTTGCCACCCATGATCACCATTTAAATGTGAAGTTGTAGATGTTAGATTGGTTTCCAACCCATTTTATTTGTGAAGGATATAAAAGAGAAAATGTTCTTATTCAAGATCATCATCTACACTTAACAAAATTTCTTTTAAAATCTCTTTTGAGCACTTGTGTTCAAGTGTGGGAATCCTATGATGAAAACCCTAGTGACTTCTAAGGGTGATCTCACATAGAGTTCACATTTGAGCTTTATTAGATGTATACCCTACTCGCATTGTATTAATATTATTTTCTATTATTGTTGGTATAAATTTAATTATAGTTAATAATGTTACAAAAACATTTGAATTTAATACGATCATTATTATATAATAGGAAAGAGATCAATATTTGCATATATTATTTGTTGTTCAATTTAGTAAGAGGATCAAGAGTTATGTTCACCATTTTTTATTTAAAATTTAATGATATTACTAATGCATAAACAATCATTTTAATCTAAGTTTTCTAAGATCTGATTGAATATTAGGGCCCAATAGTGTTTGTATCCAAAGAATAAGTGTTTGTGGAAGGTTAAGAATTATATTTGCATTATTGTTTAGGCTTAAGATATTATAGTGGTAGGAAAGCTAGTGATGTTGCCAACATGTGTGATTAGAGTTCAAATTTGTATGTTTTAGTTGATGTAATACAATGACTGATCAACCAAGTATTACCTTAGGAAGATTAGGAAACAAAGAAAATATCTAGAGAGTTTAGAGACTCAATTGCCTCTTATAAAACCCATTGTAGAGAATAAAAATATGGTAGAAAGAGAGATGATAATAAATACAAATGGTAACCCTAAGGGTTGAGAAAAAATAAATTTTGATTGACAATTGATATAATGATAGTTTCTTCACAAGATGGATAGTAATATGAATAAACTAAGACAATTAATGAGTGAATCAAGTTCTATAAGTGTAATAATCTAGATTCCACTTATAGCCACATAAAGGACTATTACTTTTTTATTTGCAAGACCAAATTGACCTATCATGCCTTGTCTTCCAACACCACTCTTCCCTTCATCTTATTTGTGTTTTATATTTCTCCATTATGTCATGCTTTTGATCTAGTCCCCACCCAACCATTTTATTTGTTGAACTTTTAGACTTGCCTTTATTAGAATGTATGTTTCTCAATCCCTATTGTGACAACCTCTAGTATGTGTTTGGTGGTATTTTTGACCCCCAATATTTAAAATTTATGCTTGTTTTTTTTATTTCCCACCTAAATTTTGAGCACATGTTATATTATTTCTACTAGTATTGTTTTTCAACATGACTCTCAAAGTGGGATCTTTGACACCCATGATCACATATTTAAATTTGAAGTTATAGGTGTGCTTGGTTTCCAACCTATTTTATTTATGGAGGATGTAAAAGAGAAAACATTCTCTTCATGATCATCACCTAAAATTAACCATATTCATTTCAAAATATATTTTGAGCACTTGTATTCAAGAGTGGGAATCCTAGGATTAAAGCCCTGGTGATTTCAAAGGGTGAACTCTGAACATAGAGTTCATATTTGAGCTATACTAGATGTAGACTCTACTTGAGTTCATGTCTAAGTATGATGATGTAATATTGAGATGCTTAGACTAATAAATTTATATTATGATATGATGTGATGATTGTTTCATTATGATGATAATATTATAATAATGAGATAATTATCTATGAACAAAATATATTCTGATATGATGGTTATGATGAATAAATGATGTGTCTATGATGCATGAGTATGGATATGTTGTATTATGATGATGATGTATGCATTTTTTGGGTTTGGTACAATGTGAGAGGGAAATGATTATAATATATTAGAATAGAATAGAATAGAATGGAATGAATAGATTAATATAAATAATCATTTGAATGATATATTATATGATTATGAATATTGGGGGATAAGTGATAGGTTAAGATTAGTGATTGGTATGATTTATGGGGGATTGGTTTACATTATGCTAGTATGTGGAGAGCAACATTATTTGATATAACAATAGATTCTATACACTAGGGTATAAAAAAGGGATGATGTATCCAATACATCAACTAACTCATAAAAATAGAAAATAATAGGATAGTTCAACACTCACAAGGTGTTTAATGGTCTTGGTGGGTCTAGTTATGCAACAAGTAACAGTTAGAAGCATGCTCCTACATATCCAAGTTGTTTGAAGACTTAGGTGAATCACATGTAGGTACAACTAGTAAGCATAGCATACAAAAACTATAGAAAATGTCTCATTGTATACCAACAAGAAACTCCATGATATAATTATTTTGATAACTTGGTGTTGATGTACATATGGGAAAATATATAAATCAAAATAAAAAATCAACTACAAATCAATAGACAATAAGACTCTCTTTTCAAGGTATAAAGGATGGACAATTCGATTATGTTTTCCTAATATGGGGAAATATCTATCTCACAAAAGAACAAGATTGGAGGGTGTGATATAGTATCTACATGTGTGTGTGGTTTATTTAGAGTTTTTATTTTTGTTATAGGTAAGATGTTTAAAATGCATATATATTATTGGTGTAATGCACAATTTTTGTTATTTGTAAGCTAGTGTGGAAAATTTTAGTGTGTTTGGATATTTACAAGCTTGAATTTAGGGTATTTGTTAAGCTCAAGAGATAGGGATAGCATGAAGACGCATGAATCTTATTATGAAAGGGTTGATAGCACAAAATGAATCACTAGGAACCTATCAAAGTAAACTCACTGCAAAAAAAATGTAATTACTTTATTCTAGCATAAAGCAAGGGAAATGTAGGATGTGAGAGGATGTGAAAGGATGGGTAGGAGATGCACATTTGGAAGATGGAGAAATTTATCTTATTACACATGGAACCTGCAAGTAGGTTTTCACTGTGGTACTTGTCCAAGGCACCACCAAATGTGGTTTTCACTAAAGGATCATTTTATTTTCATTAATATGTGTTTTTCCATCTTTTTTTGTTTTTAGATTGGGATATTCCTTAGAGTTAGCTATGAAATTTCTTGAGATGCATAATGTTCATAGGCTCATTTAATGTTATATACTCAAGGATGACCTTGATTGAAGGTACACGATCCATACTTGGTAGCAATGACATAGGATCCTAGCCAATTAGGCTCAAATTTTCCCTTCTTATCATGATCTTGAAGATTCTTCTAATTCTCTTTAGCACAAGGTCATCAACTTAAAAACTATGGAATTTGATCTTCTTATTATAGATGTGATGGAATATGTTTTGGTATGATTGAAAATGTGTGAGAGCATTGAGGTGTAATTCATCCAAAATCTCTAGCTCATGAAGGAATACAACCTATTACTCCTCATTATCAATGAGGTTATGCAAGGATATTTACAAGGATAGTAATTTAACCTTGATTGATAAGATTTCATAAAAGATAAAAAATGATTGAATAGGGAATGGACCAATCACCATGAAAATACTGGTGGAATATGCCCATAGGAAATATTGAGTTAGAGATGCCAACCATACCAAATATCATTGATTATATTTTTGAGGATTTTGAGGAGGTTTTTATTAGACATATTTTCGTTACCATTACTTTATGGATAATATGGAGTGAAAAATAAGTTTTAGATATGAAACCATTGGAATAATGTGTGGAATTATTGATTATTTAAGGATTTTCCATTAACTATGATGATGGTGAATGGGATGAAATAATGAAAATGTTATAGTGGGGGATAAATTAGAAATTTTCTTACTAGTGATATAAGTGAGGGGGTGAATTCTTGACCCACTTCATAACTTGTACTTGATGACATTGATGATAAACTTGTGGTCATTAGACAAGAATTATTGTATCTTTCCAATGAGACTGAGGCCCCATCAGGAAAAGTTCCATGAAGTAGTAATAGGTTTCAATGACTATGAGGTTATGTCAATTATATATCCATACTATAGACATGATAAATATATTTTTACATATTGGTATGCATCCTATTTTATTGCAAGATAGTAGTAACCCATTCTTACAATATCTTTTTAGTTAGGACCATGTCACTAGCATGTTCCCCATAGATATCATTATGTACCTCTTTAAAATTTAGAGAATCCTCTTCTATATTAAGGCATCTGAGGGTTCCATCAAAGCTCCTTCAATATAAAGTATCATTTAGGATGGTGGAGCAAGATGATCATCAAATAAGGGTTTTACATTGTATCTTGGAGAGGTTGGGTGTTAAGGTGTGGTTATGGAGGTATGTATATCATGGTACTAGGGTGAATTGGAACCAATAATTTCACATACCGACTCAGATGTTGGGACTTCATACGTAGGTACCAAGAGATATTTAACCAAGAACTCGTATCAATGGCTTTCATGTGGAATGTCTAGTAAGGATCCCATGATAGACATGAAATTGACAACTTACTTATTGAGATTCAGTACCAATTTATTTATTAAATGGTATGAAGCCATCAACCATTTATTTATAGGGAATCATTTTTTTAAATATTTTTTATATTCATTGTTGACTTGTTTGATTATAATTTGTGAATCCCCATAAGCTAAAAGATGTTGGATGTTCTATTAGATTGTTATTTTGATACACTTAATAAGAGCCTCATATTTTATGGTATTTTTGGTACAAAGAAAACCTAATTTGAACACTTTTGGGATGATATCACCCTATCGAGTGATAAATAAGATTCTTACCATTAAGCCTTATTTATAGCAACCATCAAAATAGGTTTTCTAATATGTAGCATCATCCACTACGAAGATAGTCTCATCTAGAAAGTCTACTACTAAGGGGTGATGGTTGATGATTGGGGATTTTACTAAGGGTAAACCCACAATACTAGTTTACAATTCCGTTGAGGAAGGAAAATTACAAAATCACTCCCATGAAACAAATTTTTGGTTTTTAGGGGTTCGCACGAAGGGGGGAGTTTGCATGAACCCAAAAAAGGGGTTAGCTCAAACCCTCCCTTCGATCGAACCCCCTTTTTCATGTGTCCCCTTTTTGACACATTTTTTGGCTCTTAGCCAAAGAGGTTCAGCCCAAGAAGGCTCATGCTCCCGTATTGGGTAGCAAAAAAGAATTTGTGGATGACCTCCATAAAAAAAAAAGGGGGGGGGGTTTCTCTTCACCCTTTTGAGAAAAAATAAGGGGGGTTTGCTTGAACCCCCCTTTTTTTCCCTTCTCCCCCTCTTCCACCAAATTTCTACAAAAAGTTTCCTTTCAAAGCTCGGGTTGAGGATGAAAATGGAAGAAAATTCACAGACCCAACTGGATGATGGTAGTCCTCAGAATGAGCTATCCATCAAATATAATTTTAATATATTTTGGTTTTATTATGTAGTTTTTTTAGTTTAATTAAACATAGGTTTTTCACTGAAAGTCAAGCTCTTTGTTTTGCAAATGTGGAAAAATAGTAGATTATGAAAAAAAATTCTAAAAAATATGTTTGGGCTAGGTATTGAAGTCCTTGATCCAATAATTTTTTTTGAATTTCGATACATACAAAAAAAGTTATGTTGTTTACAGTCCGATTATGTCTAAATTGTAATCGGTTTGACTTCAAAACTTGATTAAGAAAAAAAATTCAATAAAACACTATGAAACCAAATGAACTTATTATATATCGTAGTTACAAATCTAAATTTGAAAAAATTAGAATTTTATCCTTCATAGAAATTTTTTTATGTTGTTTACAGTGAACATCACTCTTTAAAAATGGTGTTTACTAATAAAAACTAGTTTAAGAGAGAGATAGAAAAAGAAATGCAATATGATTCAAAAAATTAAAAATATATATATTTAGAATCTACAGACAAAATGTCACAAATCACTAGTTTGCATCATCTTCAAATTCCTCATGGTTTAGCAGCTATAGGTGCCCAAAAGTGAAGATTTAGTTTAAAAAATTCAGTTCAATGTCTAGTTTGGCCAAAAATTGTAAACCAATATTGTGGGATTACCCCTAAATGATATGTGATGACCTATCATTTTACAGCCTTTATTTCAACATAATTTATGTGAGATGGTGAAAAATGTATGACCCTTTAGGGGAGATCTCCTTTGTGGGGGTTCGACACATTTTTCTTATTTCATTAAATAAAGAGTGGGGGTTTGATGGGTTTGGACAAGATATATGATTGAATTATAACCTAAAAGGTGAATTAACCTACCCTTGACCAAATCTAAAATGGGGCTAAGGATGATTCAGTTGATTTAATGATACAAATTATTTTTCTGATACAAATATAGCAGATCCAATATATCATAGAGAAATTTGGACTTCAAAAATGAACTGAGCAAGACACTGTGCACCTATGGTATAAATTTGAGCTTGATTTCCAAGGATATTTTCTCTGGAGTGCCACTATCCTTGTTGACCAATTTCAAATATGTTTTCACAGTCCTTTGGTGTCAGATTAGAGATTTTTTCTGCCTACAAATTTGTCGGATCACTATTGGATCTTTTTGTAAGTGAGTTTTATGAGTTTTCAAGGTGTAGGGTTTTGATTGCAACAATGAATAATTGATCTTCCAACTTTCTCCAATCCTCTTTAGACCTTCAACCTACACACTCAAAGAGGAAAGAAAGGTTGTTCCATTTAGGGGCTTGCCTTAGTCAAACCCCATGTTACTATTTCCACTCCCATAATGGAAATTTCAATGATAAAACGATAAATGATAGGAAGGAATGATGAATCCATAAAGTGTTGCAACTCACCACCATTCAATGGCTTTTTTAAAGGACTGAAATCATACACATCTCCTCAAGGATTGAATCTTTCTTTCTTGAATTTCTTGAATCACTTGGCTTGCTTGGAGACCTACAAGGATTAGTCTTCACAAACATTATGATAACATAAACATGAACACACACTCACATACACTTTGACATGATGTTTGGATCTTGAATTTCTGCAATAAATCACTAAAATACAACTCTTGACTTGCTTGATAATGCTCTTGATAATAATTAGGTCCAATAACTTAAGGGGAGGCAAAACATAGTGTGAAATTATCAAGGGTGACAATTTATGAAGCTACACTGTTAAATTTGATGAGTAACATGACCCATTTGGTCATGTACCCTATGAGGGTGGTTCTGAAGAGAAGATACTTAGATGTATCAATTTTAGAAATGATCATGGTCTTGTGATTGCACATATAGTGTCATAGAATTTGGGATTTAAAAATGATAGCTAAATATGCTCATTATATAGAAGTGTAATTGAGCTCAAATCCTACAAAGGTTTTATTTATATAGTGGATAGATTTCTCATGACCTTTTGAATAATGTTGTGACAATGATTCTCCTAGGGTGACTGATGTGGTTAAAATTTTGAGTAACAAAGGTTTACTTGAATTGGGTGGCATAAGGATTTGAGGCGCTCCAAGATATTCTTTAATCTTATCAAATGTGTGCTATTATTCATCCCAATGAAAGATGTTTTTCTACGAGGTTAGAGAAAGTTTGGAATCTATTAGATAGTTATGCAATGAATCTTATAATAGATTAAAACTTTCCTTGGAGACTACATAATTGTGTGAGTCTTAAGAGGTGGCATTTCTATGATAGTTATGACTTTGGTTGGATCAACTTGTATCCCTTATATGGGGATAATGAAGCATAGTAGTTTCTCTAATGTAATAACAAAGACATAATTTTTAGATTTAGCTAGATCTTATATTCTCTTAGGTACTCAAACACTTACTTAGGACCTATATTTGCATTTCCCTTATTATCATTGACTTTACCAATAGATCGTCTACATAATCTTCCATAGTTTTGTGTAGCATATCATGTAAAATGAATACCATTAACCTTTGTTAAGTGTCCCTATATTTTTGAGTCAAAATGGCATCACCTGATAGAAAAAATTACCCAAAGGTGTAGTAAATGTTATTATATGCTGACCTTTGGTGTGAAATTATAATTTTATTATACCCAAAGAATCCAACCATGAGTGAGAGCATCTCATGTCCTATTGTAAGATCAATAATAATATTTATGTTGGGTAGAAGAAATTCATCCTTGGGACATGCTTTGTTGAGGTCTCTAGAGTTTGTACAAATATTGATTCTTGATGGATTTTTACTGATAGGGATGATGTTGGAGACCTATTCTTGGTAATCAATGGGGTAGATGAATCCAACTTCTAGGAGTTTTGGCATTCTTCCTTGACAAGTAGGGTAATATGAGGGTGTATCTTACAAATTTTATATTTAATATTCTTAGCATTAGGATGCAATACAAGATGAAATGATGCACAATCAGTGATAAATCTATGTAATGCATATAAGTATATGACCAAGTGAATATATCATATGATCACTTGAGTAGGTTAGTGATGTTTCCATGTTCTTCTAATAAAATAATTGTTATATATGTGGCTTTGGGATCAGAATTAGCACCCAACTTGACTTATCTAGCTTCTTCTACCAAGATTAATGATGTTTCTTGTTATCGGTGAATGTTGAGCCCCTCACTAATGCCTCAAAAAGGTTTTCATAAGAGAGCTAGAATTTTTTAATTTAAAAAAAAAATGGACTAAAGAACATGACATGTTCCCCAAAGTATGTTGTCGGATCAAGTTCAATGTCCCAATCTATTTTATGGTCATTTGGACATATTTGGTCATGGATTCCCATGATTTTTTCTTCATCATGTTGGAATGTGTTGAGAGACACAAAATATTATTGGTTCAAATATATGAGTTTCGGATGAATGAGGTGGAGATCAATGGGTTGGGATTAATGGTGCAAATGGTCATATCTTGGAAGATTTTTGTAAATTTGGTGAAGGATTCCTTGAAATCGCATTCATTAATATTTTTAATGGTAGGAAAGGCATTTGGTACTTCTTAAAATGGTGGGAAAGGGGATCCTTAAAAGGTTCTAATTTTGTATAGAACTTTAAGGATCATAATAGGTGTCTTTCCATAAGGGAATTTCATTAGGAAAGAGATCACAAGGTGTAAATATTGACTTTCAACCTCAATGGTGAGTCAATCAAACCTGGATCTCAGTCCTTAGGACAATAGGTAAGATCTAAAATTCAGTTTAAATGATTTGAAGAACTCAAACTAATTAAAAAAGACCCAATACATGAAATGCAAATTCCCAAAAGTACATAAATTGAAATGATAATTTACAGGCAGATCTGATAAGGGTGTGGACAAATGTACCTATCACAAAAAGCTAATTTTGAGACCTATTGAAGGATTGGTTCACCCAAGGGAGAATGGGTCCTAGTTAGGGCTTCCAAAATAACTTTTGACAATCCTCTAATGCTAGCTCTTGGCTTCTATTTGACATAGGTCCCACTGTCAAAAGTCAAAAGTTAATTTTGCAACCTAGTTTTTGTGGCTTGAAAATAATGATGACAACTTGTGCAATAATACAAATTTTCTTCTTCAAGATCTCTTCAATTCTTCTTCAACCTATAATTTTCATACACACAAAGAGGGAAAAATTGTTTTTTTTGAATGGGGGTTTGCTTTAGTCAAATCCCAGTTTGGTAATTAAACCTTCATAGAAAGATAAATGGAAAAGGAAAAGGAAAATATGAATGAACAATGCTTGCTACAAATCACCACCCTTCAATGGATTCCCTTAGAGGACTAAAGACAAACACATCTCTCCAAGGAACTAGATCTTTCTTTGCTTGATGGATTTGAACACTTGAAATGTTTGGATGTTGTAGGATCAACAATGCATATTAGCCTTCACAAGATGACATGAACAAAAATAAGCTTGAACATGATATGTTAGGATCTTGAATGATGCAATAAATGATTGATAAATCTACTCTTGAATTCTCTTGACAATAATATTTGCTTCTCCAAAAGTTTCTCATTAAGTACATTCTTGCTAGATAGATTTCAAATGATAAAAGACTAGGTATTTATAGGTGTTTATCTAATTTCCCAAAATTTAAATTCCAAAAACTAACAATTATAAAGTGAATTTGAATCATTAAAATTATTCCAAAAACATATTTAAAAATGGGTCTTAGTACTTAAAGGGAACCCATTAGCCCATGGTCAAATGGGTCCTAGCCTATAAGTCTAGGACACACAAACTCCAATGTGATTTGATTATTGATTGCATTTATTTAATGTTGGTTCTCCTTTCGGAAAACAATGATAATAAGGCTTTGGAATGTATAATGTAGAAAATTAGAAGCTTAATTAAGTCCAGTAAATTAAGGGACCCAAACATAGTGTGAAATTATAAAGGTATACAATTTCCTACACTAGATTTAGCCCCCACTTTACTGAGAGTATGAACTTATGCTTAAACTCACACTAAAGTAGGAAAATATGCATCAAGAAGGGTCCAAGTGCACAAATGTTAGAGAGATAGGATGGAAAAGATCAAGGAGGGTGATCAAGCCCCCAAGATCTAAGATCCCATGGCAAACCAACATAAGCACAAAAGGACACACATGAATGTAAGATATGTGCAACAAGACAAGATACACAAGCATACAATGTCAAAGTTAATGCAAAAAGGAAAAAGGATGGACTAGTAAGTTTTATTATGTCACATCCATAAAATATGCCAACACTACACTACGTTCAACACTCATGAAAAAAGTGAAGAAAAAATGAAAAATTTACCTCACAGGATGCAAACAAACTTCACCTCAGGGGTGCAAAAAAAATTCACCTCAGGGGTGTAGACAAAATTCACCTTAGGGGGTGCAAACAAAATTTGCCTCAGGGGGTGTAGGAAAAATTCACCTCAGGGGGTATAGACAAAATTCACCTCAAGGGGTGTAGACAAAATTCACCTCAGGGGGTGCAGACAAAATTCAAAGGAGCTTTACGTAATTCATGAAAGGTCACACCTTACCTAGAACATCACACTTAACATCACCACCAAGAGAGGACTAGTTAGGGAATAAAATATTCATGCCTTAGGGAATGCAAGCCATAGCATTACCACTAAGAGGAATATTGTATGCCAAGAAAAGTTCATTCTCTTATGGGACATCAAGCCTTAATACCATGCCACAAAGAAGACACGTCACATGGATTAATAAGACCACACTTTGATTAGTATAGTCACACTTCACAGGAGATGTGTGTCATCATCACTATGAAGGGAACATGCAAACAATGAGCAGGGAACAATATGCCCCCCACTTTAAAGGAATTGATAAACACCATGCTATGAGAAATTACTTTAAAGTAGAAAATGATAAATTCCAATTGATAAAAGGGCCATGAAAACTTATTTGGAAATCCCTATGCCAATGATATGTTTCCAAATAAAGTTGCTTCATGAAGAAGAGTTTCCCCCACATGCATTCCAAACACATAAGGGATCCATGGGTTCGAGATCGGTGTATTTATTTGCTACAGTGATATAATAGAGCTCAAAATCATCATCATTCCCTAAATAATTTATGAAACAATGAACACAAAGGAGGATGACACATAGAGAGCGAAAACAAAGAAAAGATTTTTGGGTCAACATGGAAGAGACCTAGATGTCTCAATGCCTTGCATCATCCCCAAAAGGAAAACACAAGACAAAGGAAAAAATAATGTTTATGACAGATAGAAGAATGGAGATGCAAATAGAAGAATTTCATGATAGACTTCCTTTGTATCCTTGCACCAACAGAGTGACAAGGGTCATCCAAAGAAAGCTCACAAACATAAATACGTGTCAAGAAACATGATATGGGGGATCATATTACATACATGCAATCACAAAGAATATAGAAATAAAAGAAATTAGATCACATGTGAACCAACCTAAAGTAGGTCATTCACATCCCAATCTTGTTCATCATGTATGGAAGGTGGATAACTAGCCAAATGGGCAATGACAAGTGTCATACTAGGACAATAACCAGGTTCAACATATGGTGTGTCACTATTATTAGGAGAATCATCATGGTTGTCCCCATCTAAATTCATAGAAGGGGAAAATAATGCATTCAAATCATTATGAACTTCTTCATCAATCTTAGTAATCTAATTATCATCATCATCATCCAAGTTAATCACAACAGGAGGTCTAATGATAATGTCTATTGTATATTCTTATTTTTTTGTGAAGGAGTTTCATGTTGTGGCGAAGGTGAAGAATCATCATGATTTGTTTGAGTTAGTTGTTGATCTTGGATTGTTGGTTTATTCTTTTCTTATAATTGATGATCAGTAGCACGATGTCTACACCTACGCTCTTTAGTATTTTATTTTCTTCTTACACAGTTTTCAAGTTGTGATGGTGTAGGAGTGGGGTTTTCAACCATCGGTCTCTTTTCTTCCCTTAGGGGAGGAACATAAGGGACCTCCAAGGGTTGTGCAACCACTTTCTCTTTAGGTTTATAAACTTGTTTAATTTTAGGAGGCACAAAGGGAATTGTATGGTTATCTCTTGGTCTCTTGTAGGTGGTGGAATAGCATTATAGTTTGTTTGATTATTTGGGAGATATTTTTGTTCAAGCATAAGTTCATCCATAACAAGTGGAGTAGGAGGAACAACTATAGATTTTTTAGTTTCAGGTGGGATATTGGCAAGAGATAACTCTATTATACACTTTTCTTGGAAATTTTGATATGATTTAAAGAAGAAATCCTCACAAGTTGTAATAGGTTCCATAGGTTTGAGCCAAAAGAAATCCAATGAAAAGTTCCCATGGGAAAACAAAGGATTAAACCCACTATGATGCACTGTAAAAATTTGGTTATCAAATGGAAATTTCAAGCACTTATGTATGACTGATGGGATGGAATCCATGAAGTTGGCCATGGATAGCCTAACTTCACATAGAATTGATCTGACGTCAGGGTGATGGATAATGACACGTTTAATTCACTAGTGTAGAAACAACAATAAATGACTGAAAAAACTACTAAAAACTGCTTATAAATGACTGAATATGGTCATGTGACCAGTAGTAGTATATTGCCAGTCATTTATAATGCGACCAAATTGATGACCAAACCATTTTTAGTCATTCGGTTGATCGATTTGGTTGTTAATTTAGTTGTCTGATTGATCAATTTGGTCATTGATTTAGTCATCTAATTGATCGACTTGGTCGTTGATTTAGTCATCTGATTGATCGATTTGGTTTTTGTAGTCGTTAATTTGATTGATTTGGTAGTTAGTTTAGTCATTAGTTTAGTCATTGATTGTTTTAAACTAATCACTTATTCAATCATTTTTTATTCATTGGTATGTTTAGTCATTAATTTAATAATTGATTGATGTTAACTGGTCACTTATTTAGTCATTTTTATTCATTGATTTCCATCCATTGGTAGTGTATTTAGTCATTAATTTTAATCACCATTTTGATCAATTTGGTAGTTTATTTAATTATTTTTGTTCACTGATTTCTATCAACTAGTAGGTATATTGATACATTGTTTATTAATTGCATAATCATTATATTTAGTCATATTTATTCACTGATTTCTATCAATTGGTAGTTTACTTAATTTTTTTTGCTCACTGATTTCTACCTATAAGTGCTAAAAATGAGATAATTCTTTAATTGAGGTTTAAACATGTAAAAACACAAAAAACATAATCAACCATTCATTTGCACATAATGAAATGGCTATTAAGAAGGAAAAATACTAAAATTTTATTGAGACTTTGCTTTGAAAAATTTACTGTTACAAAGTGTGTTTCTTAGTGCTATGATTGAGAAAACAGAGTTACAATTCTTTTTTTGGCTTATGCAAGATACTACAATTTTGATGACAATTCTATGTTGCAAATTATTTGCAATTGCACATACATGTATGTCGCACTCTTTGCAACTTTTCCTCTTCTCTACACCTCTTTATTTTTTTTGTATTTACTTCTTTTTCTGCACCCATGTTCTTTGTGCCTACTACTTATACAACAACATACCCCCTCTTCTATAATGCACCAGTTTGAATGAGTGTCCAACCCAAACAAAAAGAGAAAAATATAATCATGGGGTTTTACATTACAGGTGTAGTAAGATAGAACATTCTTTGTTCTACTCACAAAATGTACACCCAAATCAGATTTTTTGGTTTTTGTTTGGGTTTAACTTATTCAGGCTCAATACATTCTATGTCTACAACTTCACTCTCCACACTATGCTACTGCTAACCCTTCTTTTTCTCTTCTACACTTACGGCTAACACTATCATTTTTTTCAAATATTTTAGTGGCCACCATGTGAAGGTCCCTTCTTTCTCTGTTAGATGGATAACTCCATCTATTTTGTTTGGATGAGGAAGGGGTATGTTACTTGTGACCTATAAAATACTTACATTTGTATCTCCTATTCCTTTCAATTTGACTCCATATACAATAAATAGTGAGTGAATCTGCCCAATTCCCACAACAACACCATCAAATGGATCCAACATCTCAACTTTATCCCCTTCTTGGATTTTGTCAATAAATGTCTACAAAAACAAAAAAATACACATTATATTTAGCTATAAAACACACATTATATTTTTTTGATAGTTGTATGTAATGTCTTATGTCTTGGAACAAATCAGTTTTTGTATGTGCTTTTATTAAACACTCTATAACAACTAAGCTCTAAGCTTCCATATGTAAGTTCTATGTTCTCCCTTATTTCCATAATCTATGTATACTAGCTAATTACACTTCACTACTATTCTAACCAGCTTCTATCAAATAGGTAATGATTACCCTTATTTATATAATAAAACAACCATTACTTGAATAGTACTTACTTGCATGTGGTTTCATAACACTCAACTCAAGTTCATCACGACTACCTTTATGAATATCATGTGCATGCTCATTGAGTTCATCATCATTATAACCATTATCAAAATCATTATAGACATAAAGTTGTACAAATTTGCAAAGAGTTCTATTGACAGGGCCTTTTTCTTTTTGTCCTTCTTTCATATAATTGCTTTGCATCATGTGGTTTAATCATCATGCAAAAATTAATATAAGTCAAGTAAAGAATGCAAAATCTATAAATTTTTGTCCAAAAGAAAATTTTAAGCATGAAGAATGAAAAAACATTGGGACAGATAAATTACAACTATTATATTAATTACCTCAACTTCAAGACAACTAAGACGACTATGTTGCACATTCTTGTCCACTTCATCACTATCAATATCGGCAACTCTGTTGACACCATGAAAGCATTTTTTTTTCCTATTGCTTTGATAAAATTGCTCTGCATGTGGTTTAACCATCGTGCAAAAAAATATACAAATCATTCAATAGTCAAGTAAATAATGCAAGCTATAAATTTTTCCAAAAGAATATTTTCTGGATCACTCCAACAATAAAGAAACTAGGTTGGATTCTCCTATGCTTAGATTTCAATAGTCTACATATTAAGAGGCATTTGTATATAGAACTGCCAAACAAGAAGAAATGAGATCAATAGAGCCTCTTATCTCATATGAATCCATGGATTTATGCTCATTCCATGTAGAAACTATAGGGTTAATGGCATGAACCAATTGTGTAACTTGTTGACTGAGACTTAATATGCAACTCATTACCTTTTGGTACCCTAGTTCATTTGATTTGACATGATCTACTAGATGGCTATGAAATCTCTATTGACGAACTAGATTTCAACTTCATCCTACTCTTAGATTTACTAGCATCTAGTACTACCATATAATTGACAATAGCTTCTACACCTGCTTCTCTATTAATGTTTTCCACCTAAAATACAATGTCAATTTCAACATATAGTCAGTTCAATAAAAAATGAAATAAATAACACAATGTAAATTGAACCAAAAATCCATACACTTACTACAAATTTGTCCATTTTGGCATGCAACCCGCCTCGGCCAAATGTATATCCAGCCCTCACATTATCTTTTGCTCTCTTGCCTCTGTTACTCTTTGCCAAATATTCTTTGAAATGCATACTTTCTCTCAATGCCTCCCACTCTTTGGGAGATAGATTGGAGTCAAACTCCTCTTTTCCCAATATGATTGCTTTTTTGCAACTGTATCTATAATTGTTCATCAAAATTCTCATCCTTTGTTTGTAATATTTTCTAGATATTTGTCCACCAGTAGTCTCAAAATCATTTTCCATTTTTGTATAACGTTTTCCACAACCTATGGATCTTGCTCTACAAAATTTGATTTGAAAATATCCAAATGGGCCCTACATATTACACCCAACTCGGTGGCCCACTTTGTAGCATTTGGCCCAATGGGCTCACCATCTCTCGATACCTCAAGCAAGAATAGCTTCTTGCCTTCTAATTTTCTTTCGTTTGCATTCCTCTCTATAGATTTTTACAAATATTGACTCAATCTTTGTCTTTTGAAAAAAGAATCCACATCTTCTATTAAATTACCAATACCAGTATTTCTAGCTGATCCACTAGTTCCATCAAAAGTTCTAAATGCTACAGGTGCACTCTGAGGCACAAAAGATGCAAGTGGTCTCTCTTCATGAATTTCATTAACTGAAACTTCATTCTCCTTGGCCACATCAGCTGTGGCATGAGTAGGTAGATCAGTACCGGTTTCCATAGATTCCACACCATTAAACACATCCTTTCATGTTTAAAAAAACATCTACAGACATGGTGTTCCTTTGTCCTAATGTTTTTCAATAATCTCTTTTAGACCTAGTCATAAGAGATCATCAAAATGTTGCACATCGCCATGTGCTATATCGGGTTGCACATCACCATGTGCTATATATTAGGTTGCACATCACCATATGCTATATTAGGTTGCATATCACCATGTGCTATACCAGACTACACATCATCACAACTATCATTTTCACCAACTGCAATTGTTGAATCACAAAAGCGTTGACTTCTACGAGATGGTGGCACTGTATCTTTTCTTTTGTTTTTTTTTCCTCCACATTTTCTTTGCACTATTTTTGTTGCTTATAAAACAAAAAAAATATCATATTATGTCTTATATACATAAAGATCTTGCCTAAAAAATTTCATTAAACACTATTAAACAAATAATATACTACTTAGTGGATTTACAACTTGACTTTTCAAACCAAGACAAAAAAAATATTCATTATTCTTGGCCACTTTTTTAGTACGCATGTGCTCATATTCTATCACTAGAATTTCAGCATTATGATCACTATCATCTAATTTGTGCCTTATAGTCCTTGTCTTCATGTCCTGAAGTTGAATTAAACAATAATGTATAAAGCAGCAACTTGAATCAGTAAAACTTTATTGAGTTCATAAGTTGATAACTATTGACTTTCCAATCTGCTGATAACTGCAAATGGAAACTTAAAATAGAATTCAGTTTACAAATTAAAAAGAATTTGTAGTCAAAAACCAAGAAGATGTTTACAATTACAGGTATCAGACAAATTTTCCTTAGGGATATATTCATAAGAGAAGAACTCATAAAAACATAACACAAGCAGGATGAAGGAAAAACATAGTCTAGTTCATCATGAGGTGTGTTACAACCTTTAAATTTTGCCTAGTTCTATCATCACAATTAACCTTGAGCTCCATGACCCGAGCCTTGACCCTTATATTCCTTTTTATTTTTTACTGAACATACAAAATTTTTAGGTCTGACTAACATTGAAAGACCTATACAAAGCCAAAAATTCATCATATATACTTAAGCAAAAACATGTCTAGCTAAAAACATTCCAAATCCCTTACAGTTTGATACCACGATCCCTCAGCAGTAATATGAACCCTTGGTGGGTTGGTGGTGTGTAATAGATAACATGCAGATATTTACTGCCATACCACAGAAGTATTATGATGAGGAAGCGGTTGGGTGGTATGAGAGCATTTAAATAAACTACCATACTGCGAGAAGGAAAAATGAAGGGTGCGGTATAGCGGGGAATAACCCGCCATCCTGCAAGGAAGATCATAAAGGCATGCAGTAGGGAAGTATGAACCACTATACTGCGGAAGGCTGAGATGAAGCATGTGGTATGGTGGTAAGCCATATGTGACTGTTAATGTAAACTGCAGTACCACAAGTTAAACAAGTCAAGCTTGCGGTATAGAGGTAAGGATCTCGCTACCCCATGGTGAAATGTAAAGAAGCATGTGGTATAGTGGTTTATACCCCTCTATCCCATGGCAGTTATAGAAAGTGGTGGCGATAAAGAAATATTAAATGCACAAATCACATCAATCATCCGATCTTGTAAAATCAATGGTGCATGTTCAAACTCGAACTATGAGAAAAATATTTGGCGTGAGGTTGGTATTAATGTTGATATGACTGAGCTCAAAAGCCATTAAACCAAGAATTTGACATTCTCTTTGCACTCATTTGTAAAAATTATCATGCAGGGATTTGGGAGTTCAAGGAGGTTAAGCTCTACAACCATCATAACCTAGGTAAGTGCACATAACTCTTATGAATTAAGACTTACGAGTACAAGATTGTTTGGAATTCTACATTTTAGAAGTATAGGAGAAGTAAGATAGTTAAGCTGTGAATTAAGTTTTACAAGTACAAGATTGTTTGGAATTCTACATTTCAGAAGTATAGGAGAAGTAATATAGTTAAACATCATGCCACCCAAGAAGAAAGAACCTGAAATTGAAAAGGACATTATGTCAGCCAAGAAGAAAGAACCTGAAACTATAAAGGAATATCTAAGGTTAAAAAGAGGTCCTTACAACAATCTATCCTGGATATACTCCCTGAATCAATTGATAGAGGATTTAAGAAAGTCTTTAATGATGTGGCTCATGGTTGTAGAGATTCCCTTATCCCTATCTCTGGGTGGGAATTGTTCTAGTACTTTTATGACAAAAGGGAGGGCAAGATTTTGGTGTCAAATCCATGGGCATTAGATTTGGCCAAGTTAATTGTCCCAAATATTTTTATAGATGTAAAGTTCATCAGAGTATTAGCTCAGAGTTATCATCTTGCTACTAGGTCTGTGATATTTCCAGATGGTTCACCATTAGTTGTGTTAACTAAAGAATCCATCATTGAATGTTTTGACCTAAACAAAAAAGCCCTGACTAAAATTGATTTGCAAAGAAGTAAAGAAGAATATACTAGATTGAGGAGAACCCATAGAAGTGATGAAGTCCCCATTTACATGAAAAGGGGCATGAACAATAGGGCGATTCCTATATCCCCTTTTGCTATTGAACCATTTGATATCTTAGATTTCCAATTCTATTTCAAGAAAACCTACTTTTCTCTCTGTCAAGTACTTGGGATAGATGCAGAAGAGCGAATGCCAGTTAATTTAATGATGATGGATATGCGGATCCAAAACCCTGAGATGAACATTGAATATGATTTTTCCTCATATCTTGAGAAAGCATTGCATGAAGTATTTTTGCAAGTTAGGGAAAATAGAGCCCTCATAACATTTAGGAAATATTCTTTGTTGTGCCACTTGATATTATACCAGAATAAAGATAGATGGAGTGAAAGGATGTGTTTGGGTCAGATTGACAAGCATGGGAATTTGCTGCCAGTGCAACTATGTTGTTATATATGGGACAGTAAATGTAAGAATCCAAATTATGTGATATTTCATGATGACTTTATGTACAAAATTATGAGAGTTCTTATCCACCAACCACCAAGACTACACACACTTGTGCTACAACTATCAAGACCTTTGGCTTTGAAACATGAGCAAGGCCATACTCATAACTTCGATGATTGGTTTTTTCTACCAGATACCACAATAATTAGGATTTATGGATGCTCATAGGCCCAACATATACTGCCAAAGTTTTCCCCCCTTCGATTAGCCTTTTTAGAGTTCATGTGGAAGATTCTATGGATGGAAAAGGATGTCATGAATAAAAAAAGGAAGGGTAAATTTCTACCCAATTCGACAACATGTGGGGAATTACCCAATTCGACAACATGTGGGGAATTATCAGTAGGGTCTAATACACTTGAAGAGTTGCAAAATTATCTAAAAACAAGGTACTCTTTAGATTTTGGAAAGGAAAGAGTTTTTGACCCTAAGGGTTACATGAATTTCATAATACACACCATCCTTATCAAGGATATGGTTACTCATTAGATTGATTATGAAGAAGATGTAATCAAAAATTGTTTCACTCCTCAAGAGGTATATGAGAGGAGGAGAAAATGGGAAGTTATGAAAAGGTTTGAGGAAGAAAGAAAGATGAATCATAGTGATTTCTTTGGGTATTTCGTAGAGGAAGCAGATCCTTTAAAGAGGATTTATATGATAATTGGTAAGTTTCATGAATTATTTAAGACTACAGTAGATATGGGGAGACTTACCAAATTGTCTCCCAAAAGGCTGACTTGTGTTGTAATTACAAAAAAAACTTCGGATACTATTTCAATATGTCATGCTTCTCTAGGATCACCTCCTAAACAACCACCTTCTAAAAAACAAGACACAAGAGATAGACCCACTTGTTTCCTATGAAATAAGTGAGGAGGTTGGAGATATAGAAGAAGTAGTTAATGTGTTAAGACATTTCAAGGATGATGTTGAAGTGGACCAACCTATGCTTGAAATTGAAGGCCACAGGCTTGAAGCTAGAGTCGATATTGAGGTACAAGGAGAAAGAGAAATGCATCAGGATAACAAGGTAGTTGCAGCTCACAATTTCTTGGAAGATGATGAATTTATCAAAACCCTTGAATTTAAAGACTTTTGGATTAAGATGAAAATGCGAGATTTTGAAGCGAGGGTTGAAATAAATAAGATGGGAGATTAAGAATCCCAGCATGACCAAATAGTAGCCCAAAATTTTAATGAATTAAGGATTGATAATATTGATGTCATCCCACAAGAGGCTAAAAGATGATTTTGAAAAGTAATATACTTAATGTCCCTGGTATGGAATTAAAGAAAATGTTTTTACTTCATCAAGTGAGAACACAGGAGGACCCAATGTTGATTGCTGAGTTTAACTCAAATGAAGGGGTAAGTGGCACAGGGTATAACCCTAAGATTGAAACCTTGGCATTCTGCACCAAAAAAAAGAGTACACAAAAACAAAGGTTACTAGATGTAGTGCAAGAAATGAAAGGGACAACTATGGTGAAAACATTAAAGGATACATCTCCTCTAGAAGCTGCAACCATGAAAATGTATTCAGCTACGTTCACCCGAGCTGTAGTTAAGGAGATGGAAGCTAGATTGGGAGAGTGTGAAAAGGAACAAAAGTTTTTAAATGATGAAGTCAATAAATTGTTCATGGAAAATGTGAAGTTGAAGGAAAAATTGAAAGGAGAAGGCCCCTCACAAAATAAGAAAATAATGTTATACCAACGTACTCTTGAAGGACCTCAATGAATGGAAGAGTGAATTTGGCTAGATTGTTCCACAGTGCATTACTCGCATACAAAAGGATGGTGAGTTGAGTCTTGACAGGTTTGACTTAATCATGGATGGAGTAATAGTGTTGGATGTTGGATATTCTAAGTTTATCATGGATGACAGGGCATTACTAGACAGTCGATGGAAGATTCACCTTGCAAATATATTGAAAATTCAAGAATACAAATGGCCACATGATTAGATAGTGTACTACTGGGAGTAGAAGTATTTGGGCCCTCCCGAATAGTAGGCCTTGGGGTTGTCATAGTGGAAGAACCACACATTCAGATACACTAATATGGAGAAAGGACCTTGAACAGATCTTTAGTGATCACGGGTACCTTACGGAGATTAACAGACTATGGTGTCATGAGTGCTGTGGAATTCATTAGTTATCTACTTTCTCTATTTTATGTTTTAAGAAAAACTAATGTTTAGTTTAGTTTATATGAAGAGGCATGGATTTTGAAAAGATGCCATATTTTGTAACAGTTTGAAGCTTGTTGCTTCTCTTATAAAAGAGAAACCAAGACCAAATTTTTATATCATCATCATATGAATTTATAGAAACATATATGAGAAGACTTATGTTATATTGTAATATCTATTCGAAGCAATCAATGGATGAGAAGATTTAATTTGGTGCTCGAATTCTGGTCTCAATTATTTATTGATAATACTATGTATGATTGGAATTTTTATGTATTTTAGGTTGGGATATAGGGGTATATTATGAATTGGTATCAATTATTTATTCATAATCATCTACATTGTTGATTACATTGCATTTCACATCTTTCAAACTCAAAGCATCACTTCACATTGCATAACTAATAACTAGATGCTAATAGATGAAAAAATTTCAATTACAATATAGTTTTACATAGTCAACCTAAGGAGTTATGCAATTAATTCACATTGCATAACTAATAACTAGGAGCAGCTTCCAATTGCATTTTCTTGTCATGGCATATTCCATGAGACCACACTTTTTTGAGGCATTTTTTCAAACAGTTCACTGCCTTGTCTATGCTACCACATTTTTTTATACATATTGTCTACCAAAGAATTTTATCAAACAATTCACTACCTTTTTTCTATGGCTAAAAGCCTAAAACAAGTTCTTTCGAACAAGATATGGATGCTTGGAAAAAATCTATCAAAGCATAATAGTAAGCAATAACATAGACAAGGAAGTGAACTAGTTGAAAAAATGCCTCAAAGAAATGAGGTCTCATGGTGATGGAATGTCATGACAATCCATAACAATTATCTTGGCATGGTATTCGTCATGGAATTCCATCACCATGAGACCACATTTCTTTGAGGCATTTTTTCCAAATTTTATTGCCTTGTTTATGCTACCACATTTTTCATACATGTCTACAAAAGCATTTTATCAAACAATTCACTGCCTTGTTGCAATGGCTAAAATCCTAAAATAGGTGATTTCAAACAAGCTATGGATGCTTGGAAAAAATATATCAAAGCATAATAGTAAGCAACAAGCTATGGTCTCATGGTTTTTCTTGGCGTGAAAATCAATGTGATTTTATTTGCAGGTTTTAAACACATTTTTTTGGCAAATTTGTTGTTTGAAATGGGGAAAAATCTCTATGGTCACTTTTGTGCATTTTTTAATTGTAGGATTCTCATAGTTAGTGAAAAAGGTAGTGTTCATGAATGAATGGAAAATATGTGTAGAGCCTTTGAATTATATTGTACTGTGCAATGGCATTGAATCATTTAGCAAACCATTTTTTCTTCATAGGGCAGCATTTTCTTGTGGACCAGTTGACTAAGACAACTCTTGTTTCAATTGACCACCCTCTCATGAAATATCATTCATATTATAATCTTGCATGATCTTATCATAGTAAAGGTGATTATGAAACCACTGGCTGCTACTACATGGCATCAGTCAAGGAAAGTGAGAGGCCACAAGATTTTGTAGATAGGTTCAATTGAAGTTGGGAGATCTTAAGAGTTCTCTCTCAAATTTTGAAAAGGTTCTAGAGGTCCACCCTAAGAACCGTGAGAGCTTAAAAGTTATAAGCCATATATATGCTTAGCAAGGGAAAGCAGAGAAGACTTTAGAAATTTTAAGAAAGGCAACTCGCATAGATCCATGTGATGCCCATGCATTTATCAAGATGGGTGAGTTATTAATATTGACAGACCCTAGTGCAGACTTAGATTCTCTTAAGACAACAAAGTCTCTTCTAAAGAATAGTGGAGAAGAAGTACCCATTTAATTGTTAAAAAACATTGGGGTTCTTCATTTTGAGCATGATGAACTAGAGTTGGCTCAAAAAACTTTTATGGAGGCACTAGGAAATGTCATTTGGGTTGAATTCATATATAAAAGCCACTTTTGTAGCTTTTTTGTGCGCTTTAAGGATATGAAATTCTTCCATTGACTAGAAGAAGGTGGTATTTCACTTGAGTTACCATGGGATAAAGTCACAACACTATTTAATCTTGCTAGGTTGTTTGAACAACTACATGATATTGAAAAATAAAATCTTTTATACAGGATAAAATTGTTCAAGTTTCGTGATTATGTGGATGCATATCTACATCTTGTAGCCATGGCTCAGGCTCATAATGAGATCCAACTAATCCTAGAATTGATTGGGGATGCACTTAAGGTGGATAAAAAATCATCAAATGCTTTATGTATGCTTGGAAACATTGAATTGAAAACAAATGAATGGCTTAAACGAAAAGAAACAATTAAAGTAGCACACCAATTTGTCTTGGTTGATGAAGCAAAACAAAAAGCTGATGAAGGATGAAGGAGAAAGAAAGAGGAAGAAATTTGGTTGGTGATGCAACAAGAGGAGCAATTTGAACATGTGAAGGAATTATGGAAGAGTAAGAATAAGGACAGGGATGATGATGGTGATGAGGTTGGTCAGTCTGAGAAGAAACAGAAGAAGGAAAAGAAGAAGGATAAGGACCACAAGACTTATGATTCTTATATGGAGGAACTTGATGTTTCCATGGAAGATGAGGAAAATTATATGAGTGATAAGGCACAAGATGATGCAAAAAATTCCCAAGATCTTGCAGCTGCAGGTCTAGAAGACTTTGATATCACTAACTCATTTAACTATAAAATATGACAAAAACTTCCGATGAAAGATGTATAATTAGATGAATCGTCGGGTACATGTGTATTTGATATGAAATTTTCAAAAAACAAAAAAAAATTGTGCCCGACGTTCGTCGAAATTTTGACGAACGTGATTTTCGTTGCTTTTTCGACGAACGTCAGGCATATAGCTTTCTTGTACATGTATTTTGTATTACTAACATTTGAAATTGTATGCATATATTTCTTTCTTGTATATATTATAGTTTTACCAACATATACTATTGTATGCTTGCATGGTTTCTTAGTTAATATATATTTTTTTATTATTGATCTTTTTTATATTTTCTATAAGTTATTATTAGATGATACACATTGGATTCCTTTTAATTTTTTATATTTGAAGATACATAGCTAATTACAAGGATAATATAAATAATATATATCTATATATGTATCATTTATGAGTTTCTAACATATTTTACTTACATGTCAACCACTTTCTTTACTTCAATTGAGAAACATAATACCTCTATAATCTTGCATTTATCAAGTGTCAATAAAATAAAACTCAAGTAATTAGCTATCAAATTTCTCTTAATTGATCTAGTAATAATATACTAGCTAGCTAATACTCATCCAATGATATAATCTTGCATTGATTTGTGTTACTTGACTATCACATAATTAAACCAAGTACCACTTTAGAAATACCAGATACATAGTCTTCTCTTTCTACAAACCCCCCATTGTATTCATAAGGGTTTTATTGTAGGTCCCATCAAATACTATGCCCTAATAATGTAACAAGTAGATAATTCATCTTTACTAAGGTCAAACAAGGTTGTTTTATCACAAAATACAATAGTTTTTAGTTTTAAGTGTTAGATTTATGTTTTGATTATAAGGTTTATCTTGTAGGTTTAAGGTATGAATTTAAGGTTCTTACAATGAATTTTCAACCAATGGTATTATTATATATTATCTCTACCATTCTATTTCTATAATAAAACATACAAATCAAACTTAACTAGGAAACACACCTTAGTGTGCAATGGGTACGCCGAAAAAGTGTGGAATTTCAATTAGGATAAATTTTGGTCTATTTTTTGCATACATTTATGCAGTAGATGAGGTCAATTGGTAGGAAATTTAGAAAATGATTTTGTTTTTTCAACAAAGGTCTCAATGGAGAAATCATATCTTCAAATAAACTATGCATCCACTTACAGGGATCCAAACATGATTGAAATAAAACCTCTGAATTAGGAAGATGATCAAGCTCCATTACCAACAGGCTCATGTTATGCTTGCAGTAAGGAGAGAGGGAGAGAGAGAGATGGAGAGGTAGTGATAGAAAGAGAGGGAGATAGAGTGGGGAAGAGAGAGATATAGGGGTAATGAGATAGAGATAGAGAGGAAGATAGGGATAGAGATGGAGATGTAGAAGGAGAGGGATATGGAGAGCTAGAGGAGAGGAGAGAAGGATAGGGAGAGATAGAGAGAGAGAAGAGAGAGGGATAGATAGAGATCGAAGAGATACATATATAGAGAGGGATAGAGAGGGAGATATATGGATGGATAGAGAGAGGGAGACCTGTATAGAGATAAAGGGGAGAGAGGAAAATAGAGGTAGAGATGAATATAGAGTGAGAGAGGAAGAGGGAGACAAATAGATAGAGAGATATAGGTAGAGGGAGAGATAAATATAGAGAGAGATAGGGATAAAAATAGGGAGAGATAGTGAGGAAAAGATAGAGAGATATAGAGGGAGAGGGAGATACAGAGATAAAGAGATATAGATGGTGCGATAGAGAGATAGAGATATAAAGAGATCTAGAGAGAGGAGAGGGAGAGAGACAAAGAGATAGACAAACAAAAAGAATTAGATGTAAGTATATAGAGATGGAGAGAGAAATAAGAAGAGATAAAGAAAGGGAGAAACGAGTATGGGGAGATAGAGATAGATGGGGAGAGAAAGAGAGAGAGATAGATATATATGGGAAGAGAAAGAGAGATGGAGATATATAGGAAGAGAAAGGAAGAGGGGTGGAGATAGAGAGATGGATAGGGGGGATAGGGAGGGAGAGATGGGGAGAGATAGAGATGGGGAGATAGAGAGGGGGAGGGAGAGAAAGGGATGTAGATAGGTAGAGGAGGAGAGATAGAGAAGAGGGTGAGAGAGGGAGAGAGGGAGAGATAGGTTGAAGAGGAAGAGAGAGAAGAGAGGGAGATAGATAGGTAGAAAAGGGAGAGAAAGAAGAGGGGGGAAGAGGGAGAGAGAGAATAAGATAGGGGAGAGAGGGAGAGATAGCTCAATATAGATAGAGAGAGAGGGGGAGACATAGAAAGGGGGTGATATAGAGAGATAGAGGGGGATGGTGAAAGAGATAGTGAGATCATGATAGAGATAGAGAAAGATGTGGATAGAAAGAGATAGAGAGAGTAGTGAGAGGGAGATAAAAAGAGAAATAGAGATAGAGATATAGAGTAGGAGATATGGAGGGAGAGATGGAGTGAATGAGAGAGAAGGGGGGGAGAGGAAGAGATATCTCAATAGATAGAGGGGGGAAGAGGGAGTGACATAGATAGTGGGAGATATAGAGAGATAGAGAGCGAAAGAGAGAGATATATCAATCACCCTCTGTATATCTCTATCTATTCATCCTTATCTCTTTATCTCTCTACCTATCTCTATCTCTTTGTCTCCCTTTCTATTTGTATGTTTCTCATTATCTCCCTCTCTCTATATATGTTATTCCCTCTATTTATCTTTATCTCCCTATCTCTTTATGTGACTTTATCTCTATCTATGTATCTCTCATCTTTTCTCTCTTTTTCTTTATCTACCTCACTATCTCTACCTTTCTTTGTCCCTCTTTATTCCTCTATATCTCTACATATATCTCTCTATATCTATCTCTCTCTATATATCTCTCTATATCTATCTCTATCTCTATCTCTATCTCTAACTCTATCTCTATCTCTATTTGTCTCTGTCTCTATATTTTTTTCTCTCTCTTCTCTCTTTTTTTCTCTATATCCCTCTTTTTATCCCTTTATTTCTATCTTTTCTCCTCCTTTGTCTCATTTTTCTTCCTCTCTCTTGCTCTCTTTCTCTTTTTTCTCTCTCCACCTATCTATATCTTATCTCTATCTCCCTCTCCCTTTTCTCTTCCTTTCTCTTTCTCTCTCCATATATTTGTCTCCTTAAGTGTGCAATGGGTACATTGAAGAGTTCTTAAAGGAGAATTATCATATCTTTAATCAAATGGCATGCTACCTTGAGCATAACTCCCCAAGGACACATGCCATCCTTGGATTGTTGACATGAAACAACCAATCAATGCTCACCACCTTGGATTTTTCTTTGAAGGAAGTTGAGTTGGGACATTACTTGAGCTACAATGGTGATTATCTATTTCCTTTATTTAAGAGACTTCCCTCTTGTCTTCTCAAGATTTTTGGGTGTCTCAATGAAATCTCAAATGATCATTTCAAGGAGAACCTCCATCCATTTCTCCATCTTGTCAATATTTCACATGCATTTCCTTATGCTTTCAACATGAATCTTCATCTTCATAATCTCTCTTGATAAGAGTCTTCTAACTTTGGAGTGCCCCATTTTCATCATCATGTTGATCCATGGTTCCTATTACTTGTTAAATTTTGCATCCTTTTGGATACCTCCTATTGTAAGAGAATAAATTCACCTTTTCCTATAGCTCTTGTTGATCTTGTCAAAGGAAAAAACCTTAAAATATGACCATAGCATAAATTTTGTACAAATAAAGGACTATTATAAAGCTATGCCACAACTATATGATTTGTAATTAGACCAATTTTACCAATTCTAACCTTTTTTGCATGGACCTTAATTGCATTATGATTGAAATTAATCAAGTTACACCTATAATAGAATTGTTTACTTAAGAAAATGTCATATATAAAATTGAAGTGACTACAAGAGTGTTGGAGTTATAAGATTGTTGTACTGTGTAAATTTAGCATGATTTGTTTCACTTGTTTCAAAATTATTTATTGTAAATTTGATCGTTATCAAATCTACACATTTTATTTTTTTGCAAGGTCCAAATTCAACAACCATGAACTTTCCTAATTTATTATTTTTCATAATTGAGAGTAGGTAAGGGTTCTATAATGATCTAAACCATTATTATAGTCTCCATTATAGCTCTCTCCTAACTTTATTTCAATATATGTTGACCATGATCTCTTACAATTAAGTGTGAGCTATACATTTACATTTCATGCTTATGTTCCTCATCTCTATTAATGTTATTTGAACTAAGCTTAATCCATTTTAATAGATCTCTTAAAAAAACTATAATGACCACTACTAATAGTGATGTGCAATATTTTACCACACAACTTACAAGATATAATCTCTTTGTATTAGCTCTAACCTAAATTCATTTTCCATGGTCAATAAATGATTCCTTGACCTTTAATTAACATGATACTCTAAAACCTTCGTCGAAACCTTATTTGTAGGTTGTAGCTCGTCAAATTGGGGAAGTGAAAGGTCAATAGCAACACGGAAGAGTTTGGAGGAGCAAAAACCCATAGCGATTTAATTTGAATTTCACATGTTGTTTTGATTTTTGGCCCCACATGCATAGGGGCAACGCGACATAGCTTAGTGTAGTGCACTGAGACCCTAACTGGAAAAATAGGGTAGGAGAAAAGCTAGAGTGACGAGGTTGAGGGCACTCAGAAAGGGAAAATCGATGACCAAGGGACAATGAGTACTGTAAGTGATTTATATATTTTATATTGACATCCCCATTCTCTTTAACCTGCAATTTTACTTCCAAATGGGATTCAAATCCCATGTTGTTCTTCTAAGAATTCAACTATTATGATGAGAAATTGCAGTTTCTCAAGTGAATATAACTTATATAGATATAGATAAAACCATTTTGTCACATAAATCTAAAACTATATAGCTAAATCTAAAAAAATGTTGGTAGGAATTTAAAATATTATAGATGAATATCCATGGGGTTAAGCTTAATTGATTTTTCACCATTGTTGGGCTAAGCCATGGCCCTTTTGTCACTGTTCTACAAAACCCTCCATTTTCCCTTAATACACTAGGGTTTTAGAGAAACACCATATACCTGACCTCCCTAACTCAATTATTGTCTTCAACACATTAAAATCATCCTGCAATAGGACAAACAACCTTCATTCATACTGTTCCATCCATCAAATTGACAAACCCTGACTTAACAACCACAAATTCACAAGAAAATTGCCCCTGTCAGCCCTAGGGCATCACTTCAATGCCAAGTTTCTTGCTTTAACAGACCCCTAAATGTAATGAACCAATAAATAACTTATAATCATTCATAGGACACCATTAATGTATATAGGATCAAATAACTTCAAAGTCATCTTGCAACAATAGCACCTTACCCTTACATAAAGGATTGCAAATACACAACCTTCTACTCCTCAAGGAACATGAATCTTCCTATCCACTTTGTGATATAAAAATTAGGATTAAGACAATAAGGTCTCCATAACTGTTCACAACTCAACCCCTTCCAAATGGCTCCAAAGGCCATCAACCTTACTAACAAATCTGATCATAACCAAGACATACAAGAAATTTCCCAATCAAGGTACATTCCAATTACCCTCCAATGTTCATAAAACAAGATATAAATTAAAGAACAACTACTGATTTGTACTATTTCCTTAAACAAGGTCATTGGTTCTGATTTCAAGAATAACCAGCCCTTCATCCAAAATAAATCTGATCACACTCCTCATTCAACACTCAATACTTAAAAGGGCTTACCATCATACACAAAGAAATCCCCTTTTACTCTATCAAATTTCCCTATGTTGTCTGCACAATCTCTAATGGAGCGACACAACATTAAGAGAAAGCCACAAACTTCATTAGACTGTCAATACATTACCTTACTGTTTGATATCAGTGACTCTTAAGAGAACATGAAAGGTATCATAAAGTTTTTGGTTTGGGCTTCAAACATTTTATGAGTATCCCAAAAATCCACCAACATTCATAACACATTTGTATGCACAAGAACCTTCCCTTTGTTTGCAAAACAATTAATGTTGTTGACTGTTATAAAAATTAGGGTTACCAATCAGTGTATATGAAGAGTTCAAACTCATGGTTCCACCAAATAAAAATATAAGAGAGACCCAATGTCTCCCCTTAACCTCTTACATTCATGGCATTCCTATTCAAATGATTCACTCATATCAACATCCTTCCTTTATCACTGTTATAAATCAGAATTATCAACTGCTACCAACACATAACAGTCCATGAAAAAGCATACAATTGTTTGCATTCAATGCAACCACCAAGTTGAAATAGGACCATTGAGATAGTAGAACATTTTTTTAACCCTTATAACACAAATACATTGAAATTCAATGATCAAATGTTAAGAAAAACTCACTGATCACGTGACTTTCCTGTTAAACCTTATTGTAATAGTCCTAGGGCATCCACCTTTGTTGACCAAACCTTGATCAAATGCTCTGCAACCTTAGATTATGTTAAAACACATCAAGACACATTGCTAGAGGATATCAAAACCTAAACCCATAGCTTTGGATTTCAACTCCAAATTGGCCTCCAAACAATAATTGATTGACCCGACACTAAACTACATGCTTCAGCAATAATATAATTCATTTTCCAATCAAAATAACTTTATTTTGAAAATTACAGAAGTACCTTAGTTTTGAATCAAACCCTTAACCCTTGCAAATTTATCTCCAATGGAGACTTAAAAAATTTTGCCCAATTGTGAACTTCGTTGCAAATCCACCCTTAGGTTTTCATCCAACTCTTGTTGATCTACTGAAGGTTTTCGTCCTCAGTTTCACATCATCAAACAAATTCATCACATCAAATCCATAAAGCACACTTACTATAGCTCAAAAAGCCTCCCTATAAAGAACTCCAACCTCTCATGAGAATGAATGGAACACTTAGCACTCATTTCATCTAGATGATGCTCACAAAGGTGAAGCGTTGGGCCTTCCCGAGAGGTCAATCCTAGTACGACTCCAACTCAAGTGCACTTATCCATGGAGTTTCCTCCAAGGTTAAACCCACTTGGCTTTCTATCTCATTTGCAAAACCTATGACAAGTGTTGTGCCTTATGAACCATTCATTATAGAGCCTTTTAGCTCATCAATTAAATAACTTGATTTGAATAACTTTCTTGCAATGAATTCAACAATTTTCTCTTACATCACAAACAACTTTGTATAGCTACAACAAATTATTTTATATGGATCGGGAGAAGGCATTCTCATTTGTAAGGGGTTAGAAAGGTTAGAAATTTAGAGTTTGAAGGGAATTCAAGAAAATTTGTGGTTCCCATCAAGGTGTTGCCTAGCCAAATGGAAACTACCTCAGAGGGACTATTGTCTTCGAGGAAGGTGGTCCAAAAAATTTCATAGACAAGTACAAAAAGTAATAGCAACCTTCCACCAACTAACCCAATAAACCTCCAAGAAACAAGACAATGAATCCTCTAGATGTTCCCAAAACCCAAGGCTTCAAAACACAAGGTTTGGGAAACAAAATGCAACTTTTTGCACCAAAATTGTAAAGTTGCTCATAGCAACTTTTGAGCAATTTTGACAACTTTTGCAATTTTCAACCAAATGATCTCCTATCAACCTAGGACTCCTCAAACATGTTAAATATGACATAAAACCATGAATTACATCAATTTCATCACTTTTGGCCACCTCTGGAGGGGTTGACCAGTGTTGACCTATTCAGGACCTAGTTGGCCTAGAGATGACAAAAAATGGCACAATGGCCTTACAACTTTGATCCAATACATGGAATGACCTTATTTACTCATGAAAAGAAAAAAAATGGCCTCATCACAGCCTTACTACAAAGATTGACCCAAAATGGTCATGGTGGCCTCAAAGGGCTCTTGGTTCTCCTGCACCATAGACCTCCCCTAAGAATATTATCTTGCCACAATACAACATAAGATGACATACGTTTAGCTTTATCAGTGAATTTTGAAATCAAATCAAAGTCCATGAAAAATAACTGGCCAAGCTGAAGGGTGTGGAAAACTAATTCCATCTTTCGGGAAACCTCTACTAAGTCCATGATCTCTTGTAGATGCTCTTTGTCACCTTATAGTTATGCTCGCCCACATCTTGATGGACCATGAAAAACCTGAAGGAATTTTTGGTAACTATCTCTCTCATTCGATGGAGTGTAGGTACCACCAAATAGGTATTTGTCAGATATGTCTTCCTCGAGCGAGGGAAATTCAGGAAGAGAAGAGGAAAGTGAGAAATGTAGTAGGTCTAAAAGAGGGAGATCAACTAGAGGTCAAAATATTAGAATAAAATTTTGTAAACGCATGGAATTTTTTATTGCTGAAGGGGGGTCATGTTCTTATGATGATGAGAGAATAGGCAACATCGAGGTGCCCTTGAGGTACAAACATCTACGGAAACAATGGGTACCCAAGGAACTTCCTCCAATAAACATTGATTTTTGTGTCAACGAGAGGATATGTCGCATAACACCATTGTCATTACATGGTTTGGGCCTATTTTGCATGGACGACATAAAGGTTTGTTATAAAAAAGTTACTAAATTGATGGAATATGTCGAACCCTATTACAGTTACAAAGATTGGATGCAGCTGGTTCGATATACACAAAGTATGCATAGGTATGCACTGTCACCAAATTATATACAACTAAAAGTTAAGAATCAAAATAAAGGAGTGGCTATGTACATTGACGGAAGGCCAAAAGCATCAAGTAATATTGTAGGGTTTATAAATAGTACATGACCTGGGTCAACAAATAAGTAACCCAATTGCATATTCGAGGCACGCGATGGAAACCGTGTATTCGTATGTGCGATAAAATCAATAACTGTAGGGGAAGAGTTGCTAATCGATTACAATTTGAATCACATAGATACAAACACAGTTACTATGGGGGTGGTATGTACTATATAACATTTTACCCAACCTCCAATTAATGACTCCAATATACCATTTTATTATTATGTTTTTTTTTTGTAAGTCTATTGGTTTCATTTCAGTAATGTTTTTTTATATTTAATTTTTGTCACAGTGGGACATTGATCATATGGGGAAGGCTCCGTCCTAGAGCATAGATTGTGATGCATCTCCAGGCACTTCTACTCAACAGGTTTACCTCATTGTAATTGTACAAATTAGATACGAGATTTTTTATTATTATTATGTTTTTTTCATAAGTTTATTGGGTTAATTTCGATAATGTTTTTAATATTCTTGTTGCATTCGGCTAATCGGGGAAAGACACCATCAATAGAGGAGAGCATCCATAGGGAGGTACAGTCACTATTATGCTATGATGACATCACATATTCCGTAAACCCTCTGGATATGATAAGGAAGACCCAAAAAAAATGCAATGAATAAATCCTTCAGTTGTTATTCATAGTGCCTCAAACAGATGAGATAAGAGAAAGGGTTAAAATATTGACTAAGAGAGCGCAAAACTTGCAAGTAAGTTGTGAAGATATATTTAATTATAACATAAGTTCATTCATGGTTTTATATTTTGTACTCTTTTATGTCATGAACTACAATATGTGTTGTTTTTACAGGATTTTTTACATCTTCATGATGCTGCTGGCCATGATCAGGGTATTGCAGGTGCTGCCCAGGAAGTAGGGGTCGGTACAAGTTTCGATCTTGATCTTCCTGTGCATACATCACATCATCCAACCCCATCATTCGTGCCTATATTTTCAACTGAAATATTGGCAACACATAGCATGCATACATTGGGTAGTGCACCCTCTGGCAGCGAACACATGCTAGAACATGTGCCAGGACATGTACTTGGGGATGCAGAGGCCACTAGTACTGGTGATGTTTTAGCAGCATTTCTTGAATCTTCTTGTATAACTAGTATGGGAACATTGTCGGTCACATTTGTGGTGACTGAGGATTTCGTTCCCATAAAGATAGAGAAGGTCCCAGGTTCTTTAAAAAATAATAATAATTATTATATATAATCCAATTAAAATTTACTTATTGATCACTCTTTTTAGACTAATGATCCTATGATCATTTTGCAAGAAATGATGTTTTTTATAAACATCTAAATGATATTAAACTGGAGATCTTCGGGCCCACCATACGTACACGATGGAATGCCCAAAATCAAGATTTAAAAGATGAGCTCATTAACCGTTTAGTTGTGTTGTTCGGTAATAACACATTCAACCGAACCAAGGTCCTTAAGAAAGTTAGTACCTATCTAAAGTATGTGAGGGACCAATATAGGTCACATTTAGAGAAGAAAAAAAAGTACGAGCATCCCCCCATGATTTCAGAGAGGGAATGGAGGGACCTGGTTTCAGATGGAAAGGAGAAGGTTGAAAAGAAAAAAGGAAAGACACCACTGGGCCAAGGAAGGTATGTGATACTATCAACAATATAATTATATAATGATTACTCTTTCTTTTTACATAATCTAACATATTTCAAAAATTTCATAGGCTTCCCAACACATCAAAGGCAACAAAGACAAGACTAGAAAAACATGGGCAACATAAACTTGGGTGGTTATATGAAATTAGTTGTATAAATTGTAAGTATCAATAAATGAAATATTGCATCCAAATAATAAATTGCAAATAATTTTGGTTTTATCACACCATAGATGCAAAATTCATGATCTTATGCAAAAATGTAGGGCTTTGAATTCAACAGAGTGCCCACAAAAGGGGACCTGAAGATTGCCTTCCAGCAAGGCTATGGAGCCATGGTTCAACGCTTAAGACTCTTGACTGGGAAAACACAAGATTCCACTACATTTGACACATAGGTAAATAAACTCAATAAATTTTATTTAAAATTGAATACTTGTGCAATCTATTCAATATTAATTTACACTATAAAGTAATTATGTGCCTATTTGTTTTAAACAGGCAAGCAATGATAATACTGCACATGACATTGGAATGCAGCCTGGTGAGGGTGGAGCACAACCTGTAGATGAAGGTCATGGTGTGCATCCTGGTACTGGATGTATTCATGTGTTATACAAAACGCAGTATGGATTAATACAATTAAACATATTTAATTGCAATTGGTTTATTAATTAATGTAACCTTTCATGTTTCAACTTTAGAGCATGTAGAGCATGATCAACATGTTGAGCATGATCAGGCTAGACAAGATCAGGAACATGATGTGGCCCCATCAGGTAAAGAGGACCACTCTAATGTTCTTTTAAGCATATTTAATTGCAATTGGTGTATTAATTAATGTAACCTTTCATGTTTCAACTCTAGATTAGGATTTAGAGGGTGTTCAGCATGTTGAGCATGAGGCTATAAGACAAGATCAAGAACATGATGTGGCCCCATTAGGTAAAGAGAACCACTCTAATGTTCTTTTAATTAATGAAATACTTGTAACAATAATAATAAAACATATCAATTTAACATTTCTTTGCTATTGCAGCAGACCCCCCCCTTGCAGTGGCCTCCACGTCATGAGTACATGACTAGGCATACATTAAGATCATGAGCAGAGCTTAGAACAACTGAAGGGGGGACAAATGATTTAGAAAATGATACTCCACTTCAACTTTTTTTATCTGTAAAACAAAAAACAAAAAAAAGTGATTATAATCATATTATGGAAACCATATTTTTGATAATATGTAAAAACTGAAAGAATGAATGTTATATGTTAATGAATGAATTTTATATGTTATTCATGGATGAATGAATGAATGTGAATATGTTAATGAATGAATGTTATATGTTATTAATGCAGGATGAATGAATGAATGTTATATGTTATTAATGGATGAATGAATTATTAATGTTATATTATCGAGTATGGAGAATTGAGAGTGATGTGAGGGTGGAGGGGAAGGGGCCAAATGAGCTTTCATAGTCACGTGGTTGGCCCTATTAAGTAGAGAATATTAAACTATTCTCGAAACAAAGAGAAGCTCAATAAGGTAATGCACTTTTCAATATAAGAAATGCATCATTTGAAGCATCAAACCAATATGCAAAGATGAAATAAAGTGATAAATTTTCACTATGGTGGTAGAAAAATGATTCTTTATCCCTTTATGCCTTCATTTTCCAAGCCAATTTCTCCTACTTTGCATAGCTCTACCATGTTTGTGGATGTGATATGTCTCCTACACAAAACACATGTACCAGTTTACGGCCTTCAATCAAACTGCATCCAATTATATTTTTAATTCCTCTATCTTTCATCAATCTCTTTACTATTTGAACCTCGTACAAATGTGTTAGATGAACAACCCATTATTTTGAAATGTGCCTCCAATTGAGTAAAGTGAATCCATGCTCTACATCATAATTTGAAGTTGTTTCCATTCCAATGTTCTTAGTTTAGTTTGTTTGTATGGATTTGTATGAATAACACATTGTGTTGTGTGTGGATTTGGTTTCAAAGCTCTGTTTCTTTTGTTTTTAGTGGTGACATAACTCTAAAATTTGACTTTTGTGCATAACAGGTTAGTGGAAAAACTAACAACTCTAAAGGGTTTAGAGGCTCGATTGAGATAGATACACAGATATTTGGATCTTGTTGTTGATGGGAGGCTTCCACTTAACCATGAAATTTTGTACCATCTGCAGGTATGCAAAAATTTATCTACTTACATTCATTCAACTTACTATCTTCCTTACCAAAATCTACCCTTGTTAAGCCACAACCATAACTAGCACACTGTCATAATGCTTTAATCTGATTCATTAATCTTTGTCTTGACAAAAAGGATAATAGTCATTAATACATTACTAAGGGTAAACATATTTCATAAAGACCTATGGAGGATAAACCACAGTCTACCAATCCATTAGAGACTCATAGTGCATAAAACCATTGAAAATACATCACAGTCATAACCTTTGCTAAGGGCACAAGATAGTCTTTTGGATTGTTTACAAATTCATATCTATGATCATAAGCATCATAAGCCTCTGTAATCTTTATGATTTCCCTAAGTTGAATGACCGTTGACTTTGTATTTAATTGACTATTCCTTTGTCTTAGCACTATTACCCGTATTCATCAAATCACTATGCATTGTTGATCTTTCATCTCATAGTCCATTTTATTGATATTTTCATACATTGTTTTAACTATTAAGACCATCCTTTATTGATTATTGATTATCTTTTAAATAATTTTCTACCTCTCATGATTTTGCATCTTCTTGAAGACTCTAAACTCTTTCCATCATTGCTCACTTGGTGAGGGGGATTGTCACTGTACTTGTTTGAAATGCTTGTGGACTATCATCCTTTGAATCTACCATTTACATGACTATCTTTTATTGCCCTTAGTTGATAGTCCTTCTAGGTGAATTCCCTTTATATGTATGGTGATTGTCTTCTTTGAGAAATCGATTTGAGTGTCATTTGAATATTAACATTTTCTCTTTCATGCCTACTAGGTCTGTGCTTTGCTCCGCTTTTGTGCCCATTGACCTTAAAAATTTAATATGAAAATACTTTAGTTCTCTTGAGGTTTTTCATCATGATTCATAGTCAAAACCTTTATAACAAAGTCATAAAGAGACCTATTGGGCACAAAACACAGTCATAACTTATAGTGATTAATCACTGTCAAAAGTCAGTATAACTGTCCTTTCAACTTCACAAGGTCACTGCCATTTAAATTTTCTAAAATGACTATTCCTTGAAGACATTTATGACTATCCTAGGTTTTATTCATGGTGTTTGATATTTTTTGCACCCTCATTACTATCATTTCCCTTGTGAAAATCATCTTTTGTTAGTTGATTGTCATTATTTTCCCTTGAGATTTGACCCCTTTGTGATTTCTCATCAAAAAGATATATCTTTAGTATTCCTCCATAGCACTGCCCCTCTGTTACATCATACATTGTGTATTGCTTCTTCCTCATGAATATCAATGCACATGACTATCCTTGCAAATATATGGTATGTTCATTTTTGACTATCTTTTCATCCTTTTGACTTCCTTGTTGCACTTGCCTTGTAACTATCTTTAAATCATGCCATTGACATAGGTTATTAGTCATAAAAAACTATCCTTTCAACTTCACAAGGTCACTCAATATTTGTCTTTTATCCTTGGAATATCATCATGACTATCTTGGTTATCGTTGTCCATCATTGAAGATTTTGACTCTCTCCATGCCTTGAAATTTAGCATGTAAAACCTAAGACTCATGTCCTCATATGCTTCATGCCTCCAAGTCTATCCACAAAAATTTCATGGCACAAGTCTTTCCACAAAAAACTTCATGCTCTATGACTCATGCTCTATGATCTGTTTTCTTGCATTTTTTCTCTCAACGTTGTTCCTTTTGTATGCCATTGCATAAGACTTCCTTTAAGTGTCACCTTCTTACAAACCCTAGGGTTTAATGCATAAGGTATTTTTTAATGCTCTTTGCACACAATTCATTATGGGAGCTAACTCTATCCATTGAATAATATCTACACCCTTTTCAATGTAAGGTGATTTCCATAAACCATTGCCCCTTTCCTTCTTCACGGTCATTGTCTTAATCACATTGGATGTAACTTGAATCCTCTGCCCTCTTGAGACTTTTATATTTCCCATTCAATCTTTGTCATGTTAAACATATCACTAGTCCTTTGATCATATTTATACCCTACACTTGCATGCCTTTTCTTTCACAGTTCATTTTATTGTCATGCCTCTTTATGCTTGGACTATACTATCTTCTCACCAACTAATGACCTCTTATGGTAGTCACAAAGACCTATTATTGTCATCTTCAATGATTTCATGTCTTTATTCATTAGTCTTCATTTCATTATTTCCCTTTTTTCATTATCACAGTCATTTATCTCTATTTTGTATCATCCTTGGTGCCCATTAATAGGTGACTGTGATGTAAAAATCTTGCAAGAAACCTGTCTTCTATTGATGATCTTTTAAATGTCATAAATGTCATGGTCTTTTAGCTACTGTCATCAATGAAATTTCCCTTGTTGTAGCTTCAATGAGTGTGCTTAGATATTTTTATGACTTTTATTATCTAAAACTCTTGCTCTCTTCACCTGATCTGACTAGGGTTTTAAAACTTTTTCAAAGCCTTGGTGAACTCAATATCTTCAATGGTGTTTTGGTTGCGGTTTATCTTATTGTCACATATTTAAAATCTTCACTTAATGAAAAAAATTGGCATAGCTCAATATCACCCATCGTTGGCTTCAAGTGCTCATTATAAGTAGCCATTGTCCCATGAGTGATGTAGTAATAACTAGCTATCCGTCCTAGATCATTAACCTAGAAATATCTACTTTTCTAATCATATTCACCAAATTACTTTTGCCCAAGATAGTTGCATCTGAATGTATTTGTTAACATAAAGAGTTCAATTATCAGAAGCTCTAACAAGTACCATTAAAGTAAAATGCAAGGTTCATACTTGTCTAACAATACCATAGTAAAATTACTATGTACTAAATTGAAAATCATAGCTATGCCTACCAAGTCTGCCCTTCTATCTTCTAAGGTATTGTCTTTCTATAAATAATTTCATTTAGAACACAAATATGTCCAGGCTTGTAGAGAATCTTGTTGGACAAGTAAAATGTGGCAGCCTATTTGTTTTGCACAAGTTTGGCATAGGTTTGCACAAAGTTTGTGTTTGTTGGATAAAATTTCTCCTAGTTTGAGAAGTTGTGGCTCTGCGAGTTCAACATTGTATTGAGTACCTAAACTGGTAGCCTACTAAGACAATTGATTGCCTCATCTTCCCTCTTCTTTTGCTTGATCACTTGATTGAACTGCTATAAGGATGTTTTCCAATTTTCTTTGTGTATGTAAGAACTAAAGTAGGTTATGATGGGTGTGAATGATTCTCTCCTTACACAAGATGAAGTGGCACCATTGCTTGATAGCTTCTATGGTGGCATACAACTTCTTTTCATAGGCAGAGTGATATTGAAAGTCTCAGAATAATACATGATCTAATGTTCATGCGTATGGGGTGGAGTGCGCAGTTAGATGCATTAGTCTAAATTTTAAAGGGGTGTGCTATGTTAGGAATTTTTTAGAGCCATTTCTTGAGCTCCTCAAAGGCATGTTGTGTAGGTGTCCATGAGAATGGTTTCTTGGTGTGTATGATTTGATTGAGTGACCATGCAATGTGAGAAACCAAGAACAAATTTGGGATAGAAGTTGGCAAGTTTGAGGAAATTGCACAAGTCGATGAGGCTACATTATGTTGGTCAATCTCAAATTGGCTTGCTTTTGCTAAGGTCTACATGTATATTGGTGTGGTCAATGATGTAGCCCAAGTACTAAATCTATGTGGCTCCAAAAGTGCATTTTTCGAGGTTGGCTTGCAACTTGAATTGGTGTAGTGTATCTAGTATGCATGAGACTTGCTCCATGTACTCCTAAATTTTTCTAAAGAGGCAGATGTCGTCTAAGTAGACAATGATGGAATTGGTAAAGGTTTGTAGGATATAATTCATTAGGAACATGAATGTGGCTAACCCATTATGCCATCTATTCATACAATCCTTGGTTTTGAAATATTTTTTCTAAATAACTTTAGTTTGAGCTAGTACTTAATGGTATCCTAATTTGAGGTTAGTCTTGGCGAAGTATTATGCACTTTTAAATTGGTCCAACTAGTCATTGATGCATGAAAAAGGTTATTTGTTTCTCACTATGATCTTGTTGAGTGTGTGATTGTCGATGAACAGGCTCTAGGCATCATCCTTCTTATGTGCATGGACTATTGGGCTGCTCCATGGTGAAGAGCTAGTTTAGATCTTGCCTTGATTTAGTAGCTCTTGGGTTTGATGTTGAAGTTAATCATTCTCCTAATATAATTGTGATAAAAATATATATTTAGGAGAGGGCATTTTCAAATTGATTTGTTGTTATATTGCACATTGTATTGGACTTGAATTCTTCAAAGATGTCTTCATATTGCTGCAATATCTTGTCAAACCTTTCTTGCTGCAATGGGGTTGGCATATTTGTGAGCACTATTATTGTGTGTACTTTCTTGTGTAGGTGTATTTGTGGACTTTGAGAAGCAAAACATTTTGTGTGTGGGAAATGATCTTGCAACATTGTTTAGTAGAGACCAAAGCTAGTTTGTCTTGTGATGTTAACTCAAGGAGGTTAAGTTTCCACTTGTCATTATGTACTGTCCATTTTTGTGTCTTAAAATGGTAAATGCCATCATGATCATACACTCATGGTTCTCCAAATAGGATATTGTACTAGAGGTGTGACATCACAAGTGGTAATGTCTTGCAAAGGCTTGATTGCATACTCAAAAGTGCATTGTTGGATTACCTAAATGCCCTAATTAACTTCACTATGGTGGCAGATAAATATATATATTTTTTAAAACATCAATGTTTCGTCGCAATTTCGACGAACATCATCTGATGAAAGACAAAAAATTCTAACGAGGTTCCTATACCTGCAGCAAAATTTTTGTCATAATGGAAACTCCACCTCGTCGAAAAAATGATGAATGTTTGTTGTTTTTTTGACGCTTTTAAATGGGCACTCTGCAACATTTTTGTGTTTTTGTCATCGATAGATGGACGAAATTACGTCAATTTTGTGATGAACACCACCAAAAATTTTTTTGGCATTGACTGACGATGATGGGTCATGGTTTCGATGAATAAACGTTTGTCATTAAAGTGACGAAATTCCAGTGATGAAATTTAAAATAGTGTTTCGTCGGTAATTCAATAATATTTTGTCGAAATGTCACCAAACATTCGTCAGAATTTTTAGTCAAATAAAGTAGTGGATGATGGCAAGACAAATTCTCTAGTTTCAACAAAATCACAAGGAGACATGCATACTCTGATTTTGAAGATGATGAACCATTGCAAAAACAGAGTCTGAGAGAAGATGATCCATATGATGATGATGTTTAGGCTTCCTGAGCTTTAACCAAACCTAGCTCCTATTTCCAAAAGAAAAATCCCCAAGGACCATGGGAAATGAGCAATAAGCATTTGAGTTTCAACTTGTTTTCATTTCAAAAAGGGGACATTACATTGTACAAGATTTTTTTAACAACAAAATAATTTAATCCACTTATTTGGGATTGTAAAATAAAAAATAGATGAATTAATCTATTTTAAATTATAGGCTCTTTTAATCTAGAATCTAATAGAAAGATAAAGTATAATACATTTAAGGACACATAAAATGTTCTAAAATAGACTAAAATAGGTTGCCCATAAAAAACAAGAAAGAGGAAAAATAAAAAGATGGCATACATATGATTTATTTGAGGTTTTTGATAAGATCTCGTTTAACTATTTCAAATGGATTAGGAAGGGACAAAGCATATTTGATTGACTAAAATTTTGAGGTATCTTATCCATCATCATTGTATGCATCATCTTTTCTTGGAATTTGTTTCTACAATGCACTAAGCCTAGAATTGATTGGGGATGCACATAAGGTGGTTAAAAACTAATCAAATGCTTTAGGTATGCTTGGCAGCATGGAACTGAAAATAGATGATTGGCTCAAAGAAAAATAAAATTAAAGTAGCACACCTACTTGTCTTAGTTGATAAAGCAAAACAAAAATTTGATGGAAAATGAAGGATTCAGATGGAAAGGAGAAATCAAGAGGAATAACTTCGATGGGTGATGCAACAAGAGGAGAAATTTGAACGTGTGAAGGAATTATGGAAGAGTAAGCGTAAGGATAGGGATGATGATGATGATGAGGGTGGTCATTCTGAGAAGAAACAAAAGAAGAAAAAGAAGAAGGATAAGGAACACAAGGCTTATGATTCTTATACGGAGGAACCTGATGTTTCCATGGAAGATGAGGAAAATTATATGAGTGATAAGGCACAAGATGATGTAGAAAATTCCTAAGATCTTCTTGTAGCTGTAGGTCTAGAAGACTTTGATGATGGTGAGAAAAATTCTCCAATTTTCAATAAAATTATGAAGGAGACATGCATTTTATGGTTCTGAAGATGATGAAACATTGCAAAAATAGAGTCCAAGAGAAGATGATCCATATGATGATGATATCTAGGCTTCCTGAGATTTAACCAAACCTAGCTCCTATTTTCCAAAAGAAAAATCTCCAAGGCCCATGGGAAATGAATGATGAGAATTTGAGTTTCAATAGACTAAAATAGGTTTCCCATAAAAAACAAGAAAGAGGAAAAATGAAAAGATAGCATACAAATGATTCATTTGAGTTTTTTGATAAGATCTCATTTAACTATGTCAAATGGATTTGGAAGGGACAAAGCATATTTTATTGACTAAAATTTTGAGGTAGCCTATCCATCGTCATTGTATACATCATCTTCTCTAGGAATCTATTGAAAGTCAAATGCTCATCATTCATTTCCCATGGGCATTGGGGATTTTTGTCTTGGAAAATAGGAGCTAGGTTTGGTTAAAGCTCAAGAAGCCTAGACATCATCATCATATGGATCATCTTCTCTCGGACTCTATTTATGCAATGTTTCATCATCTTCAGAATCAGAGTATGCATGTATCCTTCATGATTTTGTTGAAACTGGAGAATTTTTCTTGTCATCGTCAGAGTCTTCTAGACCTGCAGCTGCAAGAAGATCTTGGGCATTTTTATGCATCATCTTGTGCCTTATCACTCATATAATTTTCCTCATCTTCCATGCAAACATCAGGTTCCTCCATATAAGAATCATAAACCTTGTGGTCCTTATCCTTCTTCCTTTTCTTCTTTTCCTTCTTTTGTTTCTTCTCAGACTGACCAACCTCATCATTGTCATCATCCCTATCCTTAAGCTTACTCTTCCATAATTCCTCCACATGTTAAAATGCTCCTATTGTTGCATCACCCACTGAATTTCTTCCTCTTGCTTTCTCCTTTCCATCTGAATCCTTCATTCTTCATTAGCTTTTCATTTTGCTTCATCAACCAAGACAAGTTGATGTGCTACTTTAATTTTTTCTTTTACTTTAAGCCAATCATCTATTTTCAGATCCATGTTGCCAAGCATACATAAAGAATTTGATGATTTTTTATCTACCTTAAGTGCATCCCCAATCAATTCTAGGCTTGGTGCATTGTAGAAACAAATTCCAAGAGAAGATGATGCATACAATGATGATGGATAAGCTACCTCAAAATTTTAGTTAATCAAATATGCTTTGTCCCTTCCAAATCTATTTGACATAGTTAAATGAGATCTTATCAAAAACCTCAAATGAATCATTTGAATGTTATTTGTTCATTTTTCCTCTTTCATATTTTCTATGGGAAACCTATTTTAGTCTTTATTTTAGAAAAAATTATGTGTCCTTCAATGTATTATGCTTTATCTTTCTATAAGATTCTAGATTAAAAGAACCTATAAATGAAAATAGATTAATTCATCTTTTTTTATTTTACAGTCCCAAATAGGTGGATTAAATTATTTTGTTGTTCAAGTTTCATGATTATGTGGATGCATATCTATGTCTTACACTCATGGCTTAGGCTTGGAATGAGATCCAACTAAGCCTAGAATTGATTGGGGATGTACTTAAGGTGGAAAAAAACTCATCAACTACTTTATCTATGCTTGGAAAAATGGAACTAAAAACAGATGACTAGCTTAAAGCAAAAGAAGCAATTAAAGCTGCACAAAGTGAATCGGATGCAAATAATTCTTATGTTGACATTTCACTTGGAAATTGGAATTATTTTTTAGCTTTTCGCAATGAGAGGAGGGATCCAAAGGTGGAGGCACAACATCTTAAAAATGATAGAGAATTGTATTGTAAAGTGTTGGGACAAAGACCAAGAAATGTTTATGCGACAAATGGGGCAGCCATTGTGCTAGTTGAAAGGGGTCAATTTGATATTGCAAAGGAATTTTTTACACAGGTACAAGAAGCTGCAACAGGAAACATCTTTGTTCAAATGTCTGATGTGTGGGTAAATCTAGCACATGTTTACTTTGCACAAGGACAGTTTGCGCTTATAGTGAAAATGTATGAAAATTGTTTGAGGAAATTCTATTTTGGCACTGACACCCAAATTTTATTATATTTAGCTTGAGCACATTATGAAGTAGAACAGTGGCAAGATTGTAAAAGAACATTATTAAGAGCAATAGATTGTAACCACTATAAGTTGCCAATCAAAAATCTATAGATTTTGTGTTTAATGTAATGAGGGTTTTGAATTACCTCTAAATTTGTTGTAGAGGTTGTCCCCAAATCTGACTTCATTGCAGACTACAAATACTTTGCAGCAAACATCGAACTCCTTGCCTACCTTTTTAAAATTATCCAAGTCCTCTCCAAACAATCTTTATCGCCCATGCAAGTGTTGTAACTCAAAATTTCACACGCCTAGCTGTTGTAGGCATCTAATTTGTCTAAATTCCAAATTCTAAATGAAATAATGTATAATCGCATGCATGAATACATGACTCTCACCAATCATTTCCCCAAATATTTTAAATTTTTTTATCTAATTTGTACTAGTGTGACTAATTGTTTAGTCATTTTTATTTGTGTGACTAAATAATTTTTTACCCAACGACCAAACTAGTCATTTATAGTTGTGTTGCAAAAAATTAGTAGAATTTAGTCATTTTTAGTTGTCGTGACTAAATTTTTTAGTCACCTAGTCATTTATTTGCCAAATTCTTCTAGTGATTGTTTCAATCTAGCTTTTAATGGAAGAGTGATCGAACCTATCATAGGGCAAGCAAAACCATCATGTGTTTTGATCCATGCTTTCAATTATTCATAATAGTCTTGGTAAAGTTCATGCAAAAATAAGAATTCCTCAGTGATCACATTCTCTACACACATGAGATAAATTAATATCCCATTTGTAGGCTTATCATTGATTCTTCTAGCTATGTAAAGAAGACCATCAAGCACATGTTTAATTGTATCACTATGTGAGAAAGAAATGTTAAGGGGAAATCTTGTTTGGCCCTTACGAGGTTGAACGTCAATGAGTCTAATCATGGCATTGAAATCATTCTCATTATCACTCTTATCATCATCAATTATGTCTTGTATCTTGTCAACATTCATCACATCATTCTTGGTATCACTAGCTTTTACAAAAGAGATGGAATGGTTTGGCATTGGATAGGTAAATATTTGCAAATTTTGAGTGGATGGGGCTATGGATTTATTTCCTTTATCATTGACACCACCTAACTAGACGTGATTAGAATCACTGAGGTCTTGCACTATATGTTTAAGAAGCATGCATCATTTTGTATCATGTCCACTTTGTCGGTGATATTGGCAAAAATCATTTGAATTATAGTTCGGACGTAAAGGCTTATTGGTATCAAGAGGTCTAATGGGAGGTAAGGTGATTAAGTTCTTGCTCAAGAGTTACAACATAATCAAATGGAGGGTATCAAGTAGTGGGTGAATTGCCTATTATTTTCATGAAGTTGGTATGGAGTTGTTGTTTTTATGGCATCCACTTGAGATTCAACATTGTGGGTTAGTTGAGGTTGGTTTATTGATATAAATCCCTTGTTTTGTTTCTTGAATGGTTGAAAATTGTTATGATGCACAATTTCAGATTTTTCAGGATGGGTTGAAGCAGTTTTTCCTATGCATTGATTGAGTTCTAATAATCACAGAGAGTTGTGCATAAGTGTGTAAAGGAGGGAAATTTCATCATCCAATATTTTTTTGGATATTTGTTTGTAATTTTTCAATTAACATTCTTTGAAGATTGGCATCGAGAAGCTTAATGTTGATTTATGAGTGAAGCAGTCGATAATGTGCTATATAAATTAGTGACCTTTTCATTTTTCATTTTGTTTACATTGCATTAAATCAGGCAAGGCCATCTTAGGAACAATGTGGAATTGGAAATGGTTTAGAAATACATCAAAAATATCATTAAATGAGTGGATTGATTTATTTGGTAAGGAACAAAACCATTCCAAGGTTATATCTTTCAAGGACCTAGGAAAAGTCTTATCCAAGAGCATATCTTCAAAACTGAAGTCACTACATAAGGTTGTGTATGTTGAGACATGGTTTCTAGGACCACCTTTACCATACTATTTCTCAAATCTAGGAACCTCTATGCCTTGTGGAATTTTTGTTCTCAATGTCTCCAATGATAATGGGTTTGTTTTGACATATTGTGAAGGTTGTCCATTTTAATTTTGGTTCAATGTTGTTATTTTCTATTGAAGGGATGTGACATTTTGCAAAAGCTGGTGTACGACAAAATCATTGGTTGTGTTTAGAGATGGAGGGGAATATGGTGGAGGTGTATATGTGTTGGGTGAATAACTAAATTGCAAGTTTGTGAGAGGCGGGGGATTAGGAGATATGATGTTTGAATTCACAAAGCTAAAAGGATTCCCAATGGAAATACTCAAAGTTGGAGTGATATTGCTGGTTGGTTGAATTGTTGTATTAATAGTTAGATGAGTGTATGTAGGAATAGAGGCTATGGTTGTAGTGGGAGGAATTCGATTTATTCCTTGAATTTGAGTGTATCCCAAAGTTTGAGCACAACTAGCCATTATAGGAACATGATTATCAATAATGTGAGCTAGGCTATGCGCAATCTCTATTCCTAGTTCATTATCAAGCATTCTCCTCATGTTATCTATTATAGGAACTGCAATTCCAGCAATGTATTCTATACTCACATAGTCTTGGAGTTTTTCTAAGGCTTTATCCATTTTTTGCAAGTTCTCTTGAGGGACATGAGAAAAAATGGTTTCAACATCATTAGAAGTAGTGGTCATAGGACATGTGACATCAGGGATGGAATCCAACATGGGTTGACTAGTGTCAACACTATGAGTAAAATATTTGGAAAACCCAAGATCCATAACGGATGTACCAACATGGGATGCCATGAGTCCTGAACTACGTAGATTACTATAGTATTGGTAGTAGAGCACCAAGTTGTGATACTCATACAAATTTCACCAAACCAAAAGTGTGCCCAAAATGGACAAAAACCACTAAATAAAGATAGTAAACACCCAAAAATAGGAAACACAATTCAAGTATTGAAGAAGATATTGCAATTTTTCAGATCTGAGATATGATAATTGATTGATTTTAAGATGCAAAAACCTAAAAATGATAACTTTTGAATGCCAATTTTGATCTTAAACAATACACTTTCTTTCACCAATTGAACTAAATGAAAACATCTACATAAATATATGCAATTTCTAAAATTGAAATAGAGATCTACAAGTACAAGAAAATAAAGAAAGAGATAAATCTATGTTCAAAAATTTGCAAAATCACCTATACAAGGACATGTTCGCCCAAGGGTGAATAGGTCATTGGATAGGGTTTTGAAAAATTTCAATTTGAGTGTTTAACTTGATATTTAAGTTCACTGTTCCCAATTGCAAACAGATCCTTTAGTGACAATTTTTTCCAGAATTATGATGAAATGTAAATGCAATTTGAATGACAATGTATGAACAAGATGACATTTTTTTAATGCAGTTTTGAATGTAATTATGGCCTAAATGACTAAAACACACTTTGATGCAATCTATTATGTAGAATGTATGCAATTTTTTTGGGTTTCTATAAGTTTAAATAATGCAAATATGCAATATGTAACCCTAAATGAAATGAAAAAAAGAAGCAAATCCTAGATCTAGGGTTTTAAGGATCTCCAAATCAGAAAAGTATGATGCACAATGTCAGGTTCACCAAAATAAAATGGTGGAAAAGGAGATCCTTAAAAGGTTATAATTGTGTATAGAACTTTAAGGATCATTAAAGGTATATTTCCCTAAGGGCATTTCATTAGGAAAGAGATCACAAGGTGTACATATTGACTTTCAACCTTAATGGTGAGTCAATCAAATCAGGAATTCAATTGAAATGATTTTAAGCACTCAAAATAATTGAACAAAAAGACCTAATACATGAAGAACAAATTCCCAAAAGTACAAAAACTGAAATTATAATTTGTAGGCAAATCTGACAAGGTTTTGGACACATTTACCTATCACCAAAAGTTGCTTTAGATACCTACTAAAGGATTGGTTCACCCAAGGGTGAATGGGTCTCGGTTAGGGCTTCCAAAATAACTTTTGATGGTCCTCTGATGTTGGATCTTGGCTTATATTTGACACACGTCCCAATGTTGAAACATCAAAAATAAATTTTGCAACCTAGTTTTCATGGCTTGACAACAATGAGGACAACTTGTGCAATAATTAAAATTGCTTCTTCAAGATCTCTTCAATTCTTCTTCAACTTGTAATCTACATACACACAAAGAGGGAAAAAAATGTTTCAATGGTGGTTTTCCTTAGTCAAACCCCAATTTTTTAATTAAACCTTGATAGAAATATCAATGAAAAATGAGAAGGAAATGATGAATGAAAAATGCTTGCTACAACTCACCACCCTTCAATGGCTTCCCTTAGAGGACTGAAGACAAACACATCTCTCTAAGGAACTAGATCTTTCTTTTCTTGATGGATTTGAACACTTGAAATGCTTGGATGCTTTAGGATCAACAATGCATATTAGCCTTCACAAGATGACACAAACACACATAAGCTTGAACATGATGTTAAGATCTTGTATGCTGCAACAAATGACTAATAAATCTGCTCTTGAATGCTCTTGACAATATTATTTACTTCTCCAAAATTTTCTCATTAAGTGTTCTTGCTAGATAGATTTCAAATGATAAAAAGACTAGGTATTTATAGGTGTTTATCTAATTTCTCAAAAATTTGATTCCAAAATTCAACAATTGCAAATTGAATTTGAATCATTAAAATGCCACCAAAAACATATTTTAAAATGGGTCTTAGGACTTAAAGGGGACCCATTCACCGAATGGGTCTTGGCCTATAATTCTAGGACACACAAGCTCCAATGTGATTTAATTATTGATTGCATTTATTTAATGTTGGTTCCCCTTTCGGAAAATGGTAATAATAAGGCTTTAGAATGCATAATTTGGAAAATTACAAGCTTAATTAAGTCCAATAAATTAAGGGACCCAAACATAGTGTGAAGTTATAAATGTATACAATTTCCTACACTACACTTCTATGAGGATGAATTCAATATTAATTGAGAGCATTATTTTGGTGGATTCATATCCTAGCCCCATAGTCATCTAGATTTATTTGGGTAATAATAGGCTCTAAGACACCTTTCTCGTGTAAGCTAAGTCCTTTGCCTTCATATCCCATATTTTAGTAGATGCAAAACACTTTTGGATAAATTTCTTTAAAAATTGGTGCATATTCTTCTTATCCTTGTAGAGCCATTAACTGATGTCTTCTTAGATGATTTCATCATCTAAAAAGCCCTATTGATATAATATTATAGGTCCACATTGGATTTTTTTAGGGCTATTGTTGGTGTGATTCCAAGGTTCACCATGATATTGGGGAGGGAGGTAGCTTACCCATATAAAAATATTTATAGAGATCATAATATTTGTATCCATTGCCTATGGTTTTGACCTTAATTTTAGGGTTTGGAGTGGTGTATGATGATGTGGCTAAGAATTTTGGATCAATATAATATTTGGATGATGTGGAACAGATGGCATCATAATTGAAAAGATAATGGTGAGATTAATCATAGGTTCCTTCTAGTAGTTTGTAGTATTGAAAGGGGTGGAGGTCAATGAGAATAGTGAATTCTATGCCATTGTGAGGAAATTTGAGGAATTGGTGATATGTGGCAGGGATGACACATGGTATGGACCCATGGGTAAAACAAGGAGGATATTGCATGGAGACAAAGAGATACAGTGATGGTATGAATAATAATAAATTAGTGATGGAATGATTGATGCTAAATACTACAAGACACATAAATATCACACACAAATAGTGTGCAAGCTATAATAAACCAAAAAATGTCACAATACCACAAGGATAAACCCATTTTCTAAATATGGTTTTGAACAAAAATTGTAACGATTCATTTTTCAAGAATGGTCCAAGTAAATCTACTAGTAAGATTCCTCCACCACTATACATATATTTTCCATTAAATTATTTAGAATTATATAGGTTAGCATTATGAGTTTATGCCTGACATTATATGAGAAATGGGTGACAAACTTCTCAACAAACCACTCCAAAGCCTAGCATATGAAACTACAAGGGAAGAGCCTCATTATATCTAAGTCACTATATGCGATATAGAATTATTTGACATGTTCACAGGGGTATCCTTTTGTTTTGTATAGTTTATCAAATTTGGAAATTTTGAAATGTGTAGGGAAATGTATCATTATGATAGATCTATTGAATGGGCATGGAAAAAGTCTTCAAATTTTTAGGTTCTCTTATCATTCAATTTCCCTAATTTCAACCCCTTAAGTTATTCCTTTATTTATTTCCACTCTTGGGCAAAGGGATTCCCAACAACAAGCTTTTGAGGTAGATATGTGGTGGAGACATATAGAGGTTGTTGTGGGTAGATAGCATGATAGTGGTTAGGTTGTTGGATATGTTGTTAATAAATTGTTTGAGGTTGGGCATGTACATATGAACTCATAAGGGGATATGACAGGGGAGGATAATATGTTGTGTGTGGGTATGGATTTTTTGAAGGAAAAGGAGAAGATGTATAAAATGAAGTGGATGGTGCGTAAGGGAGTATGGAATAGAAAGTGGGTGTGATGTTTAAGGAGGATAAGGGGGATAGTGGGTTGTCCCTTTTCTCCAAATAGGTGTTTAAGTAATAGTAATGGATTTAATATAATAAATATTAGAATTAAGATAATTTGAGTTATGTAATGTTATCAAAATAAATGTGAAATTAATTTAAACTAAAAATATGTGGTGTTTAAATTATTAACACAATAAATGGAATAAAACATCCACATAGATTAATCATATTAACACCAAAATCATATAAACAATATTCCCAATATTATTGAATCAATAATTTTCAATAATTATTTAAAAGTCACAAAGAGGCTGTTATCTGACACTTAGAGGAACGGTTACAGGTCTAGGCTTTTCCCAACATAAACAAGCCCAAAGGATACTAGTTCTTACATAGAACCCAACCTGCCTTCATGACGTAAACACAACCTTGGCCAAGACACTCTCAGGTTTACATTATACCCTAAGTTGCACACACCCATGTGTGACAATTCTCCTAAATGTTTCAATACCCACCCATGACCCTAACCTTCACTCCTTTGTGCCCTTTTAATTTCTATTTCCTTTTTCTCTTCTCTCCTTGAATGTTCTTCCCCCTTTTCAATTTTCACATAAATTCTTGGGTAAGTGCACCAAGATGGTTCCCAAAAAATGGGACTTAAGTGGCCACTTTTTTTTCTTCTAAAATCAGGAAATACTGACCTTGGATGTAAAATTGAGGATAGTTACACTCAAAATATTGAGATGGAACAAAAACAAGGATCGAAGTGCTCTGAGTCTACTTTCTAAAATACTAATTTATTTTTAAAATGGTTGAGATTAAGGGGTTCAAAAGAGGGACGTACACAAATTGGTGATGTTTTTGTTAGAAAAACATAACATAACAACTCTTGTATGACCCTCGTACGGTGAGCTTTTTTTAAGTATTTTTAAAATCACAACTAACAGAAGTTAGCTAACAGTATGTAGTTGATGCATGATTTTTCTAATAATTTTTTAATGTTCATATTTGATTTTTTACTAATTTTCGAAGTGGACACTTCCTGAAAAAATAGAATTTTGGTCGTGCTACCCCTACAAATTTTGGAAACTAATTGATTTTAAAAAAAAAAAATTAAAAAAATTGTAGAATGGAGTGCAGTTTCAAAAAATGTAATTTATTTGAAAATTTGATGAACGGTCAATTTATAACGAAAAAAAACCAAACACTGCTTTTTGGCAAAAAAAAGACATACAAACAAAAGAAATTATGGATGAAAGCCTTAACATTATCAGAAAGTTAAAAAAATTACATCGTTGGATAGCTAAGAGAGAACCCAACATTACCCATGTGTTCAATTTTTTCGATATTTAACCACATGCAATCCTAACGGTGAGCACAAACTCGATTATGTGAAATATGGTAGATTTTGTAAAAACACATCTTTGGTCGTTGGGAATGCCCTCCAAGCCTTTGGGTTGGTATTCCAAGGAAAATACCAATCCTAAGGCTCGAATATTCCCAAAGCAAGATATAATGTGAGCGTGCTATAACACACTCACGTTACATCTCAGTTTTGACATAGTTTTTGCTTCTACGGGAAACATGTCAACTATGACATAACACGAGTGCATTATAACGTGCTTGTGTTATGTCCTCCTTTATGTTAAATGCCAGTCTATTGAATGTATGTTTGTATGTACATGTATGCTTGTATGTCATGTATGTATGCTTGTATGTATGTATGTATGTATGCTTGTATGTATCAATGCATGTATATTGTATGTATGCCTATATATATGTAATATTGTATCTACACATGTATGTATGTATGCTTGTATGGATGTAGGATTGTATGTACATATGTATTATGCTTGTATGTATGTAATTATGTATGTATTTACGTATGTCTTTAGAGGGAGGGAGAATTTAGAGAGAGAGAGAGAGAGAGTCTAGAGAGAGGGAGAGGGGGTGGAAGTGAGAGTTTAAGAGAGAGGGAGTGGGAGAGAAGGGGTTAGAGTGAGAGGGAATTAGCTAGGTAGGGTGAGAGGGGGAGAGAGAGAGAGAGGGAAGATAGAGAGATAGAGAGAAAGAGAGAGTTATGTAGGTAGGGTGCCAAAGGGAGAGACTTGAGAGATAGGTAGTGAGAGGGAGTGTGAGAGAGAGTGAGTGGGAGAGAGAGGGAGTGTGAGTGAGAGATATGAAAGAGGGAGAGGGTGTGGGAGGGAGTGGCCTGATACAGGCAGAGAAAGAGGGGGTTGGAGAGAGAGGGACTTATCTAGGTAGGGTGGGAGGGATAGATATAGAGAGGGGAAAGAGACAAAGAGAGAGTTACCTAGGTAGGTTTCTAGAGGGAGAGACCTGAGAGAGAGAGGGGGTTGGAGGGAGATACATGAGAGAGAGGGAGAGAGAGGGAGTGGGAGAGAGTGGGAGGGACATAGAGAGAGATGGATAGAGGGAGCGAGAGAGGGTGGTAGGGATTGATTGAACAAGAGGTACGTAGAAAGAGGGAGACGGTAGATAGAGACAATTAGAGAGGGTAGGAGGGAGGGAGGGAGGGAGGGAGAGGTGAGATGTATAGATAGAGAGAAAGTGATAGGGGTTGAGGGTATAGGGTTGAGGGATTAGAGTGGAGGACCTATAGGGTTGATGGTTTCTAGGGTATTAGGGTTTAAGGTTTGAGGTTTGAGGGAATAGGTTTGATGGTAGAGGGTATTTGGTTGAGGGTATAGGGTAGA